>JAODXP020000015.1:19019769-19206733 GCA_027497455.2 Sardinella longiceps | reverse complement strand
TGCCTTGCTCAAGGGTACTACGGTGGCAGCCGGGATTCGAACCCACAACTTCCAGGTTACTAGTACACAAGCCAGGTTCCTTAAGGGCTACACATCCACAGCTGAAGTATTATGCTGAAAATGTAAATATTGTTTTATATGTAATGAAACATCAGATGGATGTATGAACGAAACATATTGATCTAGATTTTGGGAAATGATGGTGTTCTAGAACATACCACAGAATATTCCACATAATATAATACACCCTTCATTTCTGTAATGAAGTCACTTGGTCAGTGGAACACAAACCTGTAAGGAGAAACTTGTTCTTAATCACTGTGTCTCTTAAGTCCAAAAACAACCTATTCATCAGTTATTTATTTTGGAAGGGAACAACAGGAGTCTTGCTGTGTGTTTGTGTGTGTCTGTGTGTCTGACTGGTCTCCTGTGTCTGCCATTAGGCCACGTTCAAGCGCTACCAGACGGAGCACAAGATGAAGCAGGACTCTCTTGAACGCTCCCAATCTGACCTGAAGAAGCTCCGCCGTAAAAGCCAGGGCAAGAACGCCTCCAAATATGAGAACAAAGAGAGTGAGGTGAGTACCCATGTAAACAAACACACAAAAGGATGCATATATATGTGTGTGTGTGTGTGTGTGTGTGTGTGTGTGTGTGTGTGTGTGTGTGTGTGTGTGTGTGTGTGTGTGTGTGTGTGTGTGTGTATGTTTTTATGTACACACATTGACAGTGACACTTTGCACTCACACATTGTGACAGTGTAGCATCTGTCCTACACAGAAATCATTCAAACATCAACACACACACACACACACACACACACACACACACACACACACACACACACACACACACAGATGCCCCTCACACCCTGTTAAGTCACCCTTGGTTGTGGATAACAGGAACATCCAGTCACCACTATTAGTCCCCTTGGACTCACTTACCTTTGACACCAAAGTGACACATTATGTGATGTGACCACGCCACAGTAGCCTGCAGGCTTTCACGTCCAGAATAAAACTCAGGCAAATTAGCCTCTAAATAAGACTGTTGTACTCAATCTAAAGACTATCACCATGGACATAGAGCCATGCAGATCCATGCAGAGAGCTGTATGTTGCATGTTAGATTGCAAATCAACCTTACCTCACCGCAACCTTAATCGAACACTTTCAAGTAACAGTGTTTAACTGTATTTATCTTTTTGTTGAATGGAGCTAGATTCAGTCTGACAACAAATATTTATTTTACCTTGTAAATTGTAGTTACAGTAATTGTAGATTGTTTGTTTTTTAAGATAGTGTTGTACAGTATGTCACTTTGGATGAACTAGTCTTCCAAGAATCTATAACCATAAACATAGAAACATAGAAAGTACATTTGCTTTTACCCAGTTACCCATTTATGATTTATGCTAGTGAGACACTTTGCTTACTGTGTGACTTAATCCCCTTGACTATGCCTTAAAGGCCACCTCTGCATATTATTTGAACATGAAAATTTTAGTCCAGCCCTTCGGAAATGACAGTCATTCTTTAAACTAAGCTTTGTCCTTAAAGATGCCCACTAACTCTGAATAACCAAGTGAAATCTCCAACAATAACCCCTGGGTCTCCCAAACAATCAGCTTGAAAAGGTCATGCAACACACCTCCAGGAACCTCAGAAAATCTGCCTTGCACTAGACTAGACAAAGACAAAGCACAAGGCCCGGCCTGTCTCCCCAAGACATGCTGTTTATCAGGAGTGTTTGACTTGTCAGCAAGGCACACAGATGGTCAGCCGCGTTGAACCTGGGGCTTGTTTGCTAATCAGAGATTCATGTTGGACAGGCGATGCATACAAATTCATGCAAATGTCAGACGACGGACTGTGTCAAGGGGAAGGTCGCCGTACAAAATGCCAGATATTTCCCCCCTTTTCTCGCCCGCTTGCCTCTGTTTACCTAATAACTGACATCTTACTCTCTCTATCTCTCTCTCTCTTTCTCCATCCATCTTTCCTTCCATCTTTCTCACACTGTCTGTGGTTTCCATTCTCACTCTTTTTCTCAGCTCTGTCTATTAGTCCACAAAATTATTAATTTTTTTTTCATGCAGCACGGGATAGTTGTGTTGTGTAACAGCACACTTGTTCTGAAGAGAAAAGATCTTCAGTCTGAATGAAATATTATTTTTATTTATTTTACTTAAATTTTGATCTGGGCTGTTAAAATATTACCGGTAGTACCTTGCAATTAATTAATTTTTAATGGTGCTTAAAATTGTTACTCTCAAAATAACATTAAAGTCAATTTGTCTAATTGCATTTTGCAAGGCCCTGTCTCTAGAGCTTTTATTATGGGTTGTATCCTGAATAGCATATACAAACACAACAAAATTAATAATGGTGATTTGCATATTGATGAAAATCATTGTGATTATAATTTCTTCCATAATAATGCTGCTTTTTATGTGTGTTATTATGCTTTTCATGATGAAAAAGACTTTTCACTCTTTCTTTCTCTTTCATGCACATGCGTGAGCACACACACACACACACACACACACACACACACACACACACACACAGATACACCCACACGCACGCACATACACACACACACACACACACACACACTCACACAGATACACCCACACGCACGCACATACACACACACACACACACACACACACACACACACACACACACTCACACAGATACACCCACACGCACGCACATACACACACACACACACACACACACACACACACTCACACAGATGCACCCACACGCACGCACATACACATACACACACACACACACACACATACACAATCATACTCAAAAATAATAAAGGCTGCACTAATGTAATGTAAATCCTCTGGACTAAAGTGTCCATAGCAACAGGCCACCAGTTATAGCTTTATGCCAATCAGAGGTAGACACATGATGTGAAATCTTTCCCCCTGACATTACCTACTTTGGAATACACCCACACATACAGTACATACATACATACATGTACCCTCATACTGAGAAATACATGCACACAGACACACATGCAGACTCGTAACACACACACACACACACACACACACACACACACACACACACACACACACACACACACACACACACACACACACACACACACACACACACACACACACACACACACACACACACACACACACACACACACACACACACACACACACACACACACACACACACACACACACACACACACACACACACACACACACAGGAACACACACACTTCTCACCTAGCTAGCTCCTAATGAGGGTGATGTCAGGAAAGGAAACCTCAGTTTCCTTCTTTCCCCCCACGCAAATCGTTCTACACACAGCACACTTCTGTCTTCGGGAGAAGCCAAGTAATGTGAGTTCATTCATTCCCACAAAGGCTCAGTCTAAATAGAAATGACACATGCACTCCTCTCTCCTAAAGCCACCTGACAGGAATCATTTGGCACACAAAACAGGAAGTGAGAGCCAGATGAAAAGAATAAAAAAAGATAAAGAAGGCCGAGAGAAAGGAGGGAGTTTGGAAAAAGAGAAAGAGGGAGAGAGAGAGTGTTATGCAAAAGGGCCACATGATAGGTGGGAGGTATTGATTGACGTGAAGAGAGACACAGAGAGAAAAAGAGAGAGAGAGAGAAAAAAAAGAGAGAGAGGTAATGTTGAAAGAATGCCTGGAGCGTTTCTCATTTAGCCATGAAGTGCTGTAGGCTGTTATTTAGCCCAGGGCTCTTCCTGCTTTACTAAGGCCAGGGGAGGCTAGCCTGGCTTCACAGTCGACAATGCAAAACCACTAAGCAAGTCAATGATGTGTGTGGTGTGTGTGTGTGTGTGTGTGTGTGTGTGTGTGTGTGTGTGTGTGTGTGTGTGTGTGTGTGTGTGTGAGAGAGAGTGTTTGTGTTTGTGTGTCTGTATATGTGTGTGTGTGTGTGTGTGTGTGTGTGTGTGTGTGTGTGACAGAGAGAAAGAGAGAGAGAGAGAGCACAATGTTTGTTTTAGAGCCATGTGGAGTCGACCCCACAACATCTCCACTCGAGATTGAGTTTCAGCCGTACTAGCTAATGTATGAGCCATAGGACTCCACCCTGGCTTTCAATTCAGTGTGTGTGGGGATGGAAGAAATGCTCAGATGAGTGGAACAACATAAAATGGTGCTTTGTTGTGGTGAGGTCTTTGTTGCTAGCTCAAAAGACCAGGAAGAAGAATGGAGAGAGAGAGAGAGAGAGAGAGAGAGAGAGAGAGAGAGAGAGAGAGAGAGAGAGAGAGAGAGAGAGAGAGAATGGGAATCATTTGTCTCACTGGGCTGCAGGCAGGGAGAGATGAATGGTGAGGCACAGTGGTTATCTTTCCAAACAGAGATGAAGAGAGGATGTGTGTGTGTGTGTGTGTGTGTGTGTGTGTGTGTGTGTGTGTGTGTGTGTGTGTGTGTGTGTGTGTGTAGTGGGGTGGGGGTAGAGGCATGGAAGGAAAGGAAGAGGGGAGAGACACTCTCTGAAACCCAAAACCCAAGCTCTAGAGTCACTTCCCTATTTTTCCATTATTTTCCCATGGCAACCCTGTGTTTGTGTGCATGTACTGTATGTGTGTGTGTGTGTGTGTGTGTGTGTGTGTGTGTGTGTGTGTGTGTGTGTGTGTGTGTGTGTGTGTGTGTGTGTGTGTGTGTGTGTGTGCGTGAGAGAGAGAGAGGGAAGGACAGAAAGAAAGTACTGTATGTGTGTCTGTCTGTCTGTCTTTCTATCTGTTTATCTATCTGTCTATGTCTCTGCATGCTTTATGTGTGTCTGTGTGTGTGTATTTTGTCTGTGCTAAGGATTTCGTGTCCTTTGTGAAAGGGCATTGTGATTTTTGTGATTTCACACAAAACACACACACACACACACACACACACACACACACACACACACACACACACACACACTCACTCACTCACTCACTCACTCACACACTCCCCCCTCCACAGAGCCCCCTCAGAGCTTTGAAACCAAATGTGCAGACACCTTCTTCTGAGCCTCTCCGTGCGTACAGCCTCTCCATCACAAAAGCCTGCGCTCTCTTACTTGAGGCATTTAAAACTTTTATTGGCCAGAGTGTAGCCTGGGCAACAGAGTTGCCTTATAATAGAGTCCATTGGTGTGCTTCCGCAGGAACGTGCCTGTGCCTTAAACAGTGTTCTAATATGGGTGCGCCGCCCTCGCTAAGGCTACGGGTTCTGGACTCACTGGTAATCCTACAGAGATTACTCTAGGTTGTCCTGTACCCGTCCGTAACAACCTCGACTCTTGAACTTTAAATCTCTGACTTCTGAGGTCATTACTCTACAGAAACAAGGCTGAACATGTGGTTAAAAGTCTTCAGTTTTTACTCATCTTTTTTTCTTAGCATTGATTGTGTGTCTCAGTCAAAACATTTGATTTCATGCAATTATAAAATCTAAAAAATTATGAAAATTATCCAGCAAAATACAGTATATATTAGAAAGAAACGTAATAATTGTCTTCCATTACTAGTTTCCTTGCAGTTGAAGCTACTGCAATCAAGAACTTCCTGCTGATATAATTTAATTATAAAATCTAAAAATGTATGAAAATTATGCAGTAAATACACTGTGTGTATTTATATATATATATAAATCTCAGAAAGTAACTTTCACATAGTTATTGCCACCTTAGGTGTCTTATTTCAATAGTTTCCGTGCAGTTGGTTGAATCTGCTGCAATCAAACACTTCCACACTTCCTGCTGCTTTCATTAAGGCCTCTGGGCTCCTAGCGGTGTCATCTGCTTTGCTCGCTTTCCTGCTGTACAAACTATCCTGCATCTTCCACACTTTAAGGGACCCTCTTCACAGCAGCTGGTTTTTCAGGAATAAATATATAAATATATATCTGG
Source organism: Sardinella longiceps (assembly GCA_027497455.2). NCBI lineage: Eukaryota > Metazoa > Chordata > Actinopteri > Clupeiformes > Clupeidae > Sardinella > Sardinella longiceps. The sequence goes on along the minus strand of JAODXP020000015.1, from coordinate 19,200,822 downwards.
CTTTCCAGCAGGTTTCTGATGTGGACTTTTCTTGGCCGTCTGGGAACCCTGCTGTGTTAAAACATTCCTCAGCGCTTTTTGAAGTGTATATTGGGGTCATTGCTATGCTGCTGGACACAAGATTTTTTTTTTAAGTGGAGATTGCCTTTTGATAACAGGCTTGACACTGCTGTCCAGAAATGCATGACTGTATGCATACATCATGATTCTCATGAAAAGTTGAAAGCACCCAATATCACATGCAGCAAACAACCTTAAACAAGTTAAATCTGGTTACCAAGTTAGTACCAAGTAATTTATACAGACCCTTCAAATAGTAAAGAGAGGGTTTGCTTTGCTAATTAGTTTCGGAGAGGCTTCTGTAGTCATTTTGTGGTGTATTTCTAGAAGGAATTTAATTAGTAGATTTGTGTTTTGTGATTATATATACTGTATCTTTCATCATAATAAAGCCCTTGTTAGCTTGTTCTACAAGTGTGGGTTTGGCAAGTTGTGGATGCTTTGCGTTGAAATTGTCAACATATCTGTGATTATAAGACTTAGTTAGTATAAGAAGTTGAACATTTCCACATCATAGCACCTCCTCCACTGACGCATTATGGGCTTTCTTTGACTAGACTTTTTTTCCGGTGGGAAATCTAAAAGATACTGGCCAATAGCAAAATTTTAATTAAAGGAAAAATCAGCCCATACAACACTCATCAACATGAAACAACAGAACTACGGGTAAATTCACTCCGGATAATCCCTTTAACTTTAAAGTGCTCCAGAATATTTTTGTACGATTGAACCAAGCATTCAATGTGTCTGGGGAGTGTTTTGTGGCCCTGAGTATACCTGTCCTTGTCTGTGTCCCCAAACAAGCTCACTCATTGTGGTGTACACACACACACACACACACACACACACACACACACACACACACACACACACACACACACACACACACACACACACACACAGACAGCCCAAGACAGATGGCTGAGTCATCCTCTCTATTCAGTCGGAGTGAATGAGTCATTTTTGTTCTGCAGTCGCTTTCAAGTCCAACATGAAGTCCAGAGAGGTCAGTCTGAAAGTTGAAAAGAAGTGAAAAAGTCCTATGGCAGGACAGCAACAGTGTTATCCAGGTCTTTTGAGGATAACATTTACTAAAAGAGATGCTTTGGGATTAATAATAAATGCTCATGAGCCACCAAAAGACCTGTTGTTGAAAGGAATTAAATGGTTCAGTGAACATAACCTCATCCTTGAGGTCTTGTTTTTGCTCAATACATCCCTTACACATCCCAACATCTCTTACAAGTCTACTCATGATGAGCTCATTGTGCTCCTTGAAAAACAGGCAAATGGATGTTGCCTTAAATATTAGCTGTATTATTTAGTGGGTCTTAACTCACCAGGTCTTAACTTTGCACCTGTGTCCATGTGTGTGTGTGTGTGTGTGTGTGTGTGTGTGTGGTGTGTGTGTGTGTGTGTGTGTGTGTGTGTGTGTGTGTGTGTTTGATGTGTGTGTGTGTGTGTGTGTGTGTGTGTGTGTGTGTGTGTGTGTGTGTGTGTGTTTTTGTGTGTGTGTGTGTGTGTGTCTGTCTGTGTGTGTGTGTGTGTTTGTGTGTGTGTGTGTGTGTCTGTCTGTGTGTGTGTGTGTGTGTGTGTGTGTGTGTGTGTGTGTGTGTGTGTGTGTGTGTGTGTGTGTCTGTGTGTGTGTGTGTGTGTGTGTGTGTGTGTGTGTGTGTGTGTTTGATGTGTGTGGACATGATCTCCTAAAGTGTGTGATCGTTCAGAAGACACCTCCCCTGCAATCAGGTCATCTTGCCATTGCTGCCTCCTCAGCAGTAGCAACAGCAGCAGCAGAAAGAGCAGCAGGCCTGTGGGCTGGATGTGGCGTCCTGTCCGTCTGACTGCTGTGTGATAGCATTATCTGCATGGGCGTCCTCGGCTGCTAGTCACTGCCTCCTTTGTTTTGATTTTTTAAAAGTGACATGCGTTCCCTTTCATCCTCCCTGTGTTCTGTGGATGTGTGTGTGTGTGTGTGGTGTGGGGGGGGGGGGTTTGTGTGTGGTGTTGGAGATAAAGACTGACTGCTAGGTGCACTCTGGCTTTGATTTGACGGTATTCTGTGTGTGTGTGTGTGTGTGTGTGTGTGTGTGTGTGTGTGTGTGTGTGTGTGTGTGTGTGTGTGTGTGTGCGTGTGTGTGTGTGTGTGTGTGCGTGCGTGCGTTGTTTTATTGCCAGTGCATGGAGACACTGACCCAGAGGCAGGTGGACATGCAGCGCTTCATAGCTGACGGCTGTCGAGAGGCCCTATTGGAGGAGAAGAGGCGCTTCTGCTTCCTAGTGGACAAGCACTGCATCTTCTCCGACCAGACCGCCAGCTTCCACGACAAGGTGACTCTCTGGCACCAACAAGGGCCGCCTCTAATAGCCTGAGATTATTTCTGGTATTTCACTCCAATTTTAAGTGTCAGCATTGAGGCTACAAAAGGGACTGAACAGTTTCATTTTCAACCAGTTTCAGACTTCAGCTGTCCGCACACTGGCTCCGACAGCATTGCGGAGCACTTTCGAATTCTACTATTTCGCAACGAACCTAGTACAGTAGCCTGTGGAATTAACAATGGATGTCAATGGACGTAATTCATAGCAGACGGCGGAAGATTTTGGTGCTGTTGTGCGGGGTTGCATTGAAAACAATGGAATAGATGTTGGAAGCGGAGTGCTCAGCACTGTGTCGAAGCCGGTGTGCGAAGCGCTTTATAGACGCTATAGACACATTGACACACCCTTTGCATTATGCCTCCTGCTGGTGCACTTACGGCAGGGAAAAGTGGAATTCAATTTCAATGTGATGTGAATGTCCATTCCATTGATGTTTTGGTAATGTTTATAATATGACTTCATTACAGGTTGTTGGTCCTGTTATTTAGTCAGCTACAGAGAGATACAGTTATAGCAGGCATTCCATTATTTACATCTCATCAGCTCCATACAGACTTTCTCAGATCTCATTAGACTGTATTCAAAAATTTTGAATACAGAAGCACTCTTACTCAGGCACCACCATCAGCCTCCTTTACAGACTGATCCTTTGCTGAATAGCTGAGATCTTTCACACATGAGTCTGCCCTAAGCTCCAAACGCTCACTGGTGTTTTTTGCCCCCAACAGCACCTTCCAGGCAGCACAGCCTAAAAGGCACTACCTCAATCCTATTCCTAACCCTAACCCCCTCAAACCTCATCCTAACCCTAAACTGAGGGGAGTAGTGCCTTGAAGGCAGCGCTGCCTGGAAGGCACCGTTGAGGGCAAAAAATACCAAAGACCACTCTAAACAGCCACAGATATTTAGACAGCTGGTCTAAATATGGTCATTTACAAGAATCTTGCAATGGTTTTTTTTTTATATATATCAATCAATCGTTCGGATTGATAAAAAAAAAAAAAAACAATTGCAAGATTCTTGTTCAGTTCATAATCAGGGCCAAGTTTGCATTGATGCTGATCTGTGGTTGGTGTGCTGTGTGTGTGTGTGTGTGTGTGTGTGTGTGTGTGTGTGTGTGTGTGTGTGTGTGTGTGTGTCTGTCTCAGTCAAAGGAGATGCTTTCTCTGAAGCTGACTACCTGGCAGGATAAGTGCAGTGATGCCACAAATATGCCGGACAGCATCGTGTCCATGATCGAGGGCGTACGCACACCTGTGGCCATGACCCCTCAACCTTCGCCTATGTCCCAGCGCCACAGCAGGGTCAGTACTGGACCTTGTCACACATATAAGAGTTCTGCTCTTGTATCGGCCTATATCATGCCACTGCCTTTCTACACTGAGTGCTTAAAGGCCCTCCTTCTCACTTTTTTTTTCTCTTCTCTCGCAGAACAACTCAGACGCCATCCCACCACCAGCACCAGCACTGAAGGCTCAGACCAGCCCGCTGGCCAACATGTTCAATGGTAAGACTGCCTCTCTCTCTCTCTCTCTCTCTCTCTCTCTCTCTCTCTCTCTCTCTCTCTCTCTCTCTCTCTCTCTCTCTCTCTCTCTCTCTCTCTCTCTCTCTCTCTCTCAGGTTTTTTAGTGAGTCTTAAGATCAGCGACGAGATGAAACAGTTTTAGAGAGTAATTGCGGCAGTATGAATCAATCGCCGCAGGTTGTTGCAGGCAGTTGCAAGCCGTCGCAAAAGATTTAACATGTCAAATTGCAGTTTCTGAGTTTTAGAACGTCCAGGTTTTTAGAACGTCACAACCCGTCTCGTCGTGGATCTTTGGTCTCTAGGTACCTTTAGTTGTATTTTAGAATCCTCACTGATCCCCATACACACATACACTTCCTCAATTGTGTTGAACAGCATGCAGTTCTCAAATGAAGTGTTCAGATGCAAAACTCTCTTCAGAAATAAAGATTGTTTTTATAATAATTTGCCATTAATCTCAATCTGCAATTTCTCTTTCCTGGCCCAGAGCACAGCGGCGAGGAGAACGGCGGACTCCAGCGGGCCGTGTCCGTGTCGTCAGGCCTGAACAACATGGTCCGCCGGCCACGAGTGCGCACCATCTTTCCCCACACGTCCAGCAACAACAGCACGCTGCTTTGCTTCGACGAGGGCGACATCATCACGCTGCTCATCCCGCAGGAGAGGGACGGCTGGTTGTACGGGGAACTGGAGACCACCAGACAGTAAGAGCCCTGCCTTTAAGTTCACAATCACAAAATGTTGCAACACGTTTTATTTGACAACCATAGATGAATGGGAATCATAGCAAAACATTTTAAAACGTTATGACCACTGAACTTGGCCCAGGGGTCTGTTTCCCAATTAGTTAGCAACTTTGTTGGCTTCAATGCAATTGCTAACTGGTTAGCAACAATGCTTTTGGTAAATGGATGCCTGGACTTGCTATCTGCGACAACAACATTGAGTTCATGTATGTAAAATTGTAATTGTAGAACATCATACTATAGCATTTCTTTTTGGTTGGCAGAAGTTTCTTCTGCAGGAAACAAGCATCCAAGTGTACAGTATATCCAGTATATCTATTAAGAAATTCTTCCTTAGCAACAGAACATATCACATAATTTGAGACAAAAACAAAGTACCTCAGTTAATCCCAGAAGAGCATAAGACACAAACTAAATAGGTACACCAAACGTTAACACCAAACTTCTGTGAGGACCTAGGGATGGAGGAGAGAGAGAGAGGTCTCATCGGGCCGTAACAGCTTCATTTATCTCTCCTAAGGATAATCAGGGAAGATATTACTCTGTGGCACAACACTTCACTTACTAGCCCATTATCTGTCAATGTCAATGTCACATTATTGAATGTGATCTAAATTGGCTGTGAAAGTAGTCAGTCCGATAAGGATGATTTCTTTCCCCCCAAAGCATCTCTAGAGTCCAATAGTGTTTTGTTGTGTTGGAAAAAGAGCAGAAAAGCCATTTCAATCAGCCATTTCAGATCACTTTTGTTTTGGGGAATTTGTTTGAGATAAGCAGTATTGATTTCTCAAGAGAAATATCTCCAAACTCTTTTCGGTACCTTGAGGGTGGCATTTAGCCACCCCCCCCCCTCTCTCTCTCTCTCTCTCTCTCTCTCTCTCTCTCTCTCTCTCTCTTGCTTTCTCTCTTTCTTACTCCCCCTCTCCGTCTCTACCTTATTGAGATGTGGAACACAACGCCAATGAAAATGTCATGGCGGCGGCTGCGGAAATGTAATCAGGGCTCAGCTGGAGGCTCAGAAAAACAGGCGGGGCACACCTGCCCCCCGCCCCTACCCCCTCCTCCACCCCCGCCCGCCACTACCCTGCCACTGCCACCATCTGCAGCCAAATATTTGTGTTGCCTCCAGCTCCCTCCCCACTGGGTATGTGAGCAGATTACCAGAGTGTGTGTGTGTGTGTGTGTGTGTGTGTGTGTGTGTGTGTGTGTGTGTGTGTGTGTGTGTGTGTGTGTGTGTGTGTGTGTGTCTGACTGAATTCAGCAAACAGCAGGCAGCAGATCGGAGTTCATTTGTGTAGGGTAGTGATTATAGGAGGAGGCTATGCTGCGTGTCAGATGAAAGCATGCAGTGACATTGATTCCTCACAAATGAATCAATCTCGGTGTTACTCTGCGAGACATCATGGGAAGTTTCCCACCTCTTGATGAATCTGAGAAACAAAAAAAAAAAAAACATTTGCAACCTTTATATCCTGTGCATTTTAGGGCCGATCATCTCTGCATTATAACTACTCAAGAGAGTGAAGGGATGGGAAATTAAATCACTTTAAATCCAACTGTGAAAAGAAACCTTTTTCAAGGCTGGTCATGCATCACATTAAACAGCTTCTAATCGTATAATATGACAGCTACAAACCATTCTGGTGCATTTCAATAGCATTAAACTCTCCCAAGTTTGATGGTTGTTTTATGAAAACAAACACAATCCCCTCTGGGTGACAGGCAGGCCCTGACAAAGTTGTTTGCACCAGTTGACCCTGACATACAGTAGGCCTTCCTGAACTATCCTACCATATGTGTGTTCCTGGTGTGTTCAGTCCAGTGGGCAGGTGGGCACACCCTGGTTGGCATCTAGCCAGTGTGGTAAAAGAGTTTTTCTTGGCCCTTTCCCAGAGCCAGGTGAAAACAATACCCACACCCACGCCCATGCAGCCAAACATGTCCACTTCCTGATGGATTGGGGAGGGGAGCGGAGGGGAGGGGGTGTGTGGGGCTAAAAATATGAAGAGGGAGACAAACAAAGCTCACAAAAGCCATGGCTTCTAGTGATTTATTTAAAGTAACATTTATATACAATAAGTCATTCATTAAGGCCAAATGTTATTTTTGGAGATCCCCTGGTTTCCTCTCTACCTCACACCACACACAAAAGATCTAACCCTCTTTTTCATGTTTTGGTTGTTGTTGCTGATTCCAGGTCAGATGTTGTTGACAACATCATCAAATAAAATGTCACGATCAATGTCCTGATCACAGACACTGTTATCTATTCTTCTGACATCATCTGATAATGATGTCATACTGATTCCATTCATTTGCAATACAGTTTGATGTATGTTTGAGTATGTTTGAATAATTATGTATAGTGGAACATTGTTTATTTATAAATAGAATTGCGTGCTGTATTGTAATGGGGATTTGCATAGCATGGGTGGAGGAGGGTTGGTGTCTGTAATGATGTGTCATCGGTGGCCTTTTATCTCTATCAGGAGGGGATGGTTTCCAAGCTCTTACTGCCAGGCTTACATAGAGCCTGCGGCCAATAACAGGTAAAGCGAACCCATTAGCACACACACACACGCACACACACACACACACACACACACACACACGCACGCACAACATTGACACGAGCTCGCACACACAGAAACACACACATTGACAAACCAACACAATGACTCAAGATCACACACACACACACACACACATACACACACACACACACTCCTCTTTGTTTTCACAACTCTAACTGATACAGATCTGTCTGTGCCTGTGTAGATTAGGAAACGTAAGCTAAGGCAAACTCCTATTTAAGGCCATTTCATTTATGAGCAGGCCTGCCTGCCTGCCACACATCACTGGCTGCCTCTATTCTCCCGAACAAAGGCAAGCCCAAGCGCTGTAATTTAAGCTGTCAAATTACCGCTTGCTTTTGACACAGGCTGTTCTTCTCATGACAGCTTATTAATGTAACACACCAAAGTATAGTTGGAACAAGAGGCACATTTCCAATATGTGACAATAGTGACAAAATGAACTGTATGTACAGCATATACAGGGATAGAGCCATATACAGTATGTCTGGTCATTGATACCAAAGGCACCAGGATGATAACTTGATTGAAATGTAGATTTATTGGTCACCTCGTAGATCAGTTTGTAATTATGAGTCGTGTGTGTGTGTGTGTGTGTGTGTGTGTGTGTGTGTGTGTGTGTGTGTGTGTGTGTGTGTGTGTGTGTGTGTGTGTGTGTGTGTGTGTGTGTGTGAATAGTGTGTCCCATCCACCGGTGCGCAGTAGAAGCGTGGCCAACCTGATGCAGCAGCAGGATGATGAGGCGGATGAGGATGAGGCCCCGGTGGTTCTCCCCCCACCCGACTACAGCGACTCCCCCACCAGGAGTGAGCCCAGCCCAGCCCAGAACACCCACAGCGCTCCCAACCCAGCACCATCACCACAAGCCCCTGTGAGTCTGGCACCACTGCCTGCCTGTCTGTCTGTCTGTCTGTCTGTCTGTCAGCGCTCCAGTCCACACCTTAACCTCACATGCCCCCCTCATCTCTGTTCTCAAACAGACACACACACACACACACACACACACACACACACACACACACACACACACACACGCACGCATATACGCACACACACTCTCTCTCCCTCTCTCTATTTCTCTCACTCTTTCTCTCTCCCTCTCTGCCACCATGCAGCTTACATAACCGCTGCCAAAGTCACAGGCTTGGCTGACTGGCACCTGTGGCATGTGTGGCCATGTGTTCTCACAGCTGTGATGCCCTCCAGAGATGACCGCCACTCCCTGTGTGTGTGTGTGTGTGTGTGTGTGTGTGTGTGTGTGTGTGTGTGTGTGTGTGTGTGTGTGTGTGTGTGTGTGTGTGTGAATTTGTTTGTTTGTGTCTGACTGTGTGTGTATGTGTGTCTGTGTCTCTGTGTGTGTATGTGATATTGTTTGTTTGTGCCTGAGTGTGTGTGCATGTCTGTGTGTGTACAGTATGTAGCCTGGTGCCCAAGAGATGGATATGATTACCACCTCCAGCGTGTCTTGAGAGGATCAGACACACCTTTTAAAGAGGATTGCCTGTGGAACAATGCTAAATCCCCTCGCCCTCCCTCACTGCTAGGCCTGGAGCTGGAACTATGGGAAGAGCTGGAGACTGAAGGCTATTATAATGCCCCCCCTCCTCTCTCTTTCTCTCTCTCTCTCTCTCTCTTTCTCTCTGTCTCTCTCTTCTTCTTGCTTTATGTATGTTGTTCACTCTCTCTCTCTCTCTCTCTCACACACACACACAAACACACTCAGATCTATTTTTCATCTTTCTGTCTCCCCCTATCCCCCTATATGTGTAATTACTGTAATCCTTTCTTTGCTATTATTACAGTCCCTCTCCATTTTTGTCTCTTTCACTCTCTCTCTCTCTCTCTCTCTCTCTCTCTCTCTCTCATTTTCTCACACACCTAGCAACCTCTTTTTTTTCCTCCCTCTCTGTTTGTTTATCGTGTCTCCAGCTCTTCCCTTTTTCTTTATTTGTTTTACATGAATGCAAACTCGCCGTTGCCCATTTCCAAGCCACTTTCTTGTGACCATGTCCGCACATATGACTATGCAAATGAGCTTGCATGCTTCAGGTGTGAGTTTCACAGGCAAATTCACTTTTCAAACGGACTTTTCATCAACATACCAACTCTTCTGTGTGCGTGTGTCTTTCTCTCTCTCTCTCTCTCTCTCTCTGTGTGTGTGTGTGTGTGTGTCCTCCCGGGGGCAAGAGAGCCGATTATATCAGTCTGCACGGATTACAGATGTATTGCTGTTGTAATGTGTCTCACTAAGAGCCTCCTCTAATGCAAGTCTGCCCTGTCCTGCCTTCAGTAGGGGCTGCAAAGCTGCGCTCGAATTTACACCATTTACACTGACAAGCATAGCCAGCTAAGTCAGGTGTGTTAAGACCTATCTCCAAAGGGCTTGTAGAACCTGATAATGTAATAATTACCCAATAATGTAATAACTCCCGATAATGTATAAGTCCCTAAAACATGTAATAAAACCTGATAATGTAATAAAATCCCAATAATGTAATACGGAGCATTTCCTAATAATGTAAAAATCGGAATACTGGAAATGTAATGTAACATTTTATTACATGATCAGCATTTTTACATTATTGGGAAATGCACCGTATTACATTATCAGGATTTATTACATTATCAGGTTTTATTACATGTTTTAATGACTTATGAGGGACTTATGAGGGAGTTTCTATTACATTATCGGGAGTTATTACATTATTGGGTAATTATTACATTATCAGGTTCTACAGGGCTTCATTGAAGCCTGTGGCAGAAGAGATTTGCAGCAGGAGAATGGAGCTCTGCTGAGCTTGTTGTTGTTGTTGTTGGTAGACTGGCCTGTGGGGCAGCACATATTGTGCCATGAATGAGGGGTCTTTACAGATCCCTGGAGCAACATCAGGGAATTGTTTTTTTGATTGGTTGGTTCTTGGTTGGGCACTGTGGGGAAATCGCCCACCTGTACAACATGGGACTGAAACATCTTTCCTGTGGATGGCTGATGTGTTTTTTCCCCGCTTGGTTTTGAGTCTGTGGTAAACGGTAAACGGTGTGTGGTCTGCTTTTGTTTTTGGCTAGCCCCATGTGTCTGTCGCTCTGTGTGGCTCATTGGTAGCGTGATTTTTGTCTGTGGAAAACAGCAGGACTCAAACACATGACCCCTATCTGTGAATGAGTAACATGGAAACAACCCCCATTTCCTGATAACACAAAGCTCACAAACACAGGGGGTGTGAGATGTGTGAATGACAGTCGCTCGCTCCCAGAAGCTAACACAATGATCGGAGTCAGGAGGAGATGTAGCACCTCTCTCTCTCTCTCTCTCTCTCTCTCTCTCTCTCTCTCTCTCTCTCTCTCTCTCTCTCTCTCTCTCTCTCTCTCTCTCTCTTTCTCTCTCTCTCTTTCTTGCTCTTTCTCTCATGTGCTGTCTGTCATTCCCTCTCTTCTCTCATCTGCTCTTTTAATCTTCGCTCTCAGCCTTTCTTTCTTTCTCTCTCTCCTTTTCTTTCTCTCTCTCCTTCTCTCTGTGTGAGCTGGCTGGCTGGGTGCATCCCCATAGGAGCCCAACTCCATGCTGTGCCAAGGGCTGCCATCCATCCATGTGGTCCATCGCCACTCCTGGCGCTCCTGCCCTGAGAGAAGCCAGAGCTGGGCCAGCGTCTGACATCTGATCTGGGCCCGAGCTTACCTCTCTCTCTCTCTCTCTCTCTCTCTCTCTCTCTCTCTCTCTCTCTCTCTCTCTCTCTCCCGCTCTCTCTCTTACCTTAATTAGGTTGGCCACCGCTGGCTCGACTCACACACCCATTCTTGTGCTCTCTCTCTCTCTCTCTCTCTCTCTCTCTTTCTCTCTCTCTCTCTTGCTCTTTCTCTCTTGCTCTCTTGCTCTCTCCCTCTCCATCTGCTAGGATGCTGTAGGAAAACTCCAAGACACGCATGCACGCGCACACACACACACACACACACAAACACACATGGTGTGTTCTATGGCCAGGGCTGTGTGTGTGTGTGTGTGTGTGTGTGGTGGTTGTGATGGTGTTGGCTCTGATTTGTGGTGTTTGGTGAGGCCTGCTGAATGGCGTGAGGTAAGAGGAGACGCAGGCCCCGCGCTCCCTCGGCCAGCGTGAAATATTTATCAGCCTCCTCACTGCAGTTTCGACCCTAGTATCAGTTCATCTCCGTGCTCTCTGCATCCCTCGCTCTCTCCTTTCAGTGTTTACACTTTTCCTGTCTTTTTTAGTAGTCTTTGTTTTCTGTCATGCCTCTCCTCATTCTCTTCTGCATCTTTTCCTGTCTTTCTCTCTTCTCTCTCTCTCTCTCTCTCTCTCTCTCCCTCTCTCTCTCTCATATTCTGTCTCTTCTGATGGAATTCCACCCTGAGCACACATCAACTTGAAACCTTCACCTACACTCCCTTTCTCTCTCTCGTTCTCTCATGCTCCCCCCCCCTCTCTCTCTCTCTCCCTCTCTCTCTCTTTCTTTCCCTCTCTGTGCCAACTAACAAAGGTCCACATCTTTCACACACACCCAGACAGACCAGAAGTGGGACTTCAAAGAGACAGGTGGACCTACAAGTGTACTGACAAACACAACTGTTTGTTTATGGCTCTCCAGCAATTGTCCAGGAAAGTCAGGTGTAGCAGCACTGATATTTCCCTCTGTAACCACAGAAAATGGGGAAAAAAAACAGCAAGAGCCTGAAAAGCAAGTGAGTGAAACAGAGAAGTAGAGAGAGAGAGAGAAAGAGAAGGGGAGAGAAACAGAGAGACAGAAAAGTAGGGAGAGAGAGAGAGAGAGAGAGAGAGAGAGAGATGGTACAAGTGAGAGATAAAAAGTATCACAGATAAGGGCTCTGGGTGTGTCTCACCTTTATGTCAGTTGGTTTCATCAGAGAACATTTGAACCTGACATGCAGGCAGCATAGCCCAACAGCAGAACACAGTAGATTGGCAGATAAACACATTCACATGGTCAACGTCTCCCTGTTCACACAGTCCATCAATCCACACAATCCGTGTTCTCAATCTCGCCTCTTGATGCACAATGTGTGTATAACTGTGTGTGTGTGTGTGTGTGTGTGTGTGTGTGTGTGTGTGTGTGTGTGTGTGTGTGTGTGTGTATAACTGTGTGTGTGTGTGTGTGTGTGTGTGTGTGTGTGTGTGTGTGTGCGTGCGTGCGTGCGTGTGTGCGTGCGTGTGTGTGTGTGTGCATGCGTGTGTGTGTTTGTCACAGGGATGGACACCTTAAAGTGATGGCAGGACGTCTATGGGAGATGCTACACAGTCCAGAGCGGCTCCCTCAGCGATTATTAAAATGAGGATTAGCAGCAGACAGACAGCTGGGCGGCAGCAGACAGATGAGGCCAACAGGGCAGCTGATGAGAGAGAGAGAGAGAGAGAGAGAGAGAGAGGCTGAGGAGAACAGGGTCACAGAGTACTGCTGCTGACCAAACGCAGACAGCACCCTCTTGTGGTTGATAAGTGATAATGCACTTTACAGCCACTCTGGATATGAATCTGTGACTACAGATGGAGTGATGACAGCTCACATTCATCACTCTTTAAGCCAGGCTGTGGTATTAATTGAAACACATTCATCATACAGAGGGCGGAACTTGAATAATTTACTATTCTTCTTTTTAAGCTTAAGTAATGGTGATTGGCTAATGATGGAGTCCGTGCATGTCTTTATATAGAATGGTTGAACTCCATTATGTTCAAGACACTTGCCGGAATATTCCACTCAAATACATTTGTCGGTTTATTAGGCTACATGGTCCTCTTTGCTATATTGATGGAATTGTGTCTAATGGTGTTGCTGTCCTGTGTTTAACATCTTTAGTGTAGCCATTGTGTCTGTTACTGTTAGGCCTACCTCCCAAATACAAATGCTTTTTTCCCCCTGAACATCATAGAAAAGAAAAAATGAAAGAAAGAAAGAAAGAAAGAAAGGAAGTTGTTAGTGTGACTTTGAAGCACTAGAAGAATGTTGCGTTGTCAGGTGTTTAGCACAAGGTACAGTAGCAGTGGACATGTCTTTCCAGATGTGCGGCATTCCTCATGTGGATCTGATACGGTGACACGGCAGTGTGTGTGTGTGTGTGTGTGTGTGTGTGCTCAGGTACCTCATTCTGATTGGTCAAGGGAGCCGGGTTTCTGAGGCAACGGAGTCTTGCCTTGATTACATCTGGTACTTCAGCGTTTGTGTGTGTGTGTGTGTGTGTGTGTGTGTGTGTGTGTGTGTTCACAAAGAGAGAGAAACTAAGCTTTAATCTGATGTTCCCCTTTGCTGTGTCTCTTTCTCCAGGCACAGAGAATTAATGGATTCACAAGACCACCTTTCCTTGCGTAAGTATCTGTCTCTGGCAATTCAGTGCACAAGCCCTTACCTGCTTAATCTCAAACACTTCAGGCCTCTTGGAGCTTTTGTAAGCAAAGTAAATTGTCTGAGCTAGAGGTAGGCTCTTCACACCTTAATAAAACAACCTGACAGATAAAGGGTTCTTCCAGAAACTTCCTTGATAGGGTTCTTGTTACGGATATTGTCCAGGATCAGTAGCCTATACAGCTGCATCCACTATTCAGCGTGTAATAACAACTTTTTCCAAATCCTCTGCCATGTCATGTGAAACATAATAGTTTTATGAAGATGCCAAGACAAATAGGGCAATGTCAAGCCACTACAGTAGTGCCATGTTCACCTCGTCCGTTATTTTCAGAACAACTCTATGAAACTCAATACTACAATGGCCTAAGAAACACAATGGGATATTTTAAGTAGTCCATTCATTAGATTTACATTAATGCCAGTGTTATAGGCAGTTGATGTTGGTCAGATTAAGCAAATACAGTAACGTTCATGTTGTTTGTGTTATTCCAGCATACATGCACGGTAAGTACTCTGTAATTTATGCCTTGATACTTGCCCTTACTGGCACTTACCAACTCCTTACCCAGTACTTCATGGAACGTAATTCAAAGCCTTTCCCCATTGGGTAGTGGCCTGTAGACTTGACTAATTAGTAGTCTGCCTTAGTGCCCCCCACCACCCCCCAGATTTTATAGTTTACCCACCTTTTTTAGCACTACACCGCTGCTCAGACGGGTAGATCCAAGGGATGTTATCAGAAAAGAATAGTTTTGAAGTAGCCTATGATACCAATACCCCCTAAAATTCCATAGTTTTCTACTGTATACGCAAATCAGTCTGTACTGTATATGAATAAATAAGCGGAGGCTATGTACTGCCACATAGAAAATACCATTTTATTTCGATGTACATTATAGCCATGACCAAAAAAGAAGCAAAAGCTTTATCAATAAGTACAATTAGCTTTCAAGTGTTGGAACCATCACCATCGTTTCTATTCTCAATGCAGCCCATTCAAATAACACGACCAAAGGAAAGTTCAAGGATATTAAGCAGGCTGTAGCTCACTGACAAACAAAACACCCAGAAGAAATGCATTATCCAGCTGCAGGAAAAAATACACCTTTTTTACCCACAGTACTTCAGTAGCTCATGAAAATTGGTCTTGGGTAGTGCGTAAGAATGTTGCCCTTGAGTGATATGACTAGGATCTGCTATTTGTAGAGCACCCCAAATAACCATGTTTGGTGTGTTTTCTAGTCATGTACCGTGTTGTTGAAATGTGTTGCACTTTTCCCGGAGTGAATTGAGTCAAGATCTAAGCCCTAGAGAAAGGCTTAAGGCAGACGGATGATAACCAATTAAAAAAAGATGCAATATTGACCAAAAGTACATAGTGCAGAGAAGCTGGGTTTGTGTCAGGGAGATGTTTTGAGTACTCTTGTGTGTGGATGTTACTAACAAGCGTTCACCACCAACCCTATCCCCCAACAGAGGAGGAGGAAATCCGTTTGCTACAGTCAGATTGCGCCCCACCGTCACCAATGACAGATCTGCGCCCATCATCTGAGAGAAGGTCAGCGATACAAAAGCAAGATGAAATGTGGCTCAGCACACAAGATGGAAAAAGTCAGAGGAAACAGACAATGGGCGGTATTCTTATAGGTGCTTAAGTTCAAAACAAAAGTGCTTAGTGCAGACTGAAATGTATGGAGCTAAGCATTTTTTTGGACTTAAGCATCTGGGAGAATATAAGCCAATGTGAAGGACAAGTTTTGTGTTAAATTGTAAAATTGTGTTTGGACAGGTAAAGTGCTGCATACAATTGGTCTGGCACTGACTGCGTTAGTAGGGAGGGAAATGTATTTATGTAACTTCAAAAGATATATATATAGATGTATATTTTATGTATTCTTTTTAAGCATCACTTCTAACACTGCCATTGGTGATTCAGGCAATTCATGAAAGCAAGATGACGGGATGTGTAATACACAATTATTTGAAATTGTACATGTACTGTATAATTCTTGCTGCCTGTAGATAGATTTGAGCTGTCTTGTTACCTTACACACTGTATCTTGTTGAAATCACTGTCAAAGATATGTTGTTGCCATAGGACAAATACTGAATGTGTATGTGGGGCTAACCCTGAACACTGAGCACCCTTCTGATAGTGTTGCTTTTGCTGTTTTGCTGTGCTTTCTCTGTGGACATTATACTTTAAATTCTGATATCTATGATACCTACATGGACTTGAAGGTGGAGAGGCATATCAGCACATGTTATAGCGAGTCCTTGAGTACTATGTGCAGGGATATATTTGTGTATTGAAAGTAAAGCACTGGTAGTAGAAGGAGAAAAGTGCTGAAGAGAGAACTAGGATAGAAAGCAAACTCAGTTTATATGCATAATATGATGCTGAATGTTGAGACTGGGCAGGCCTAGTTGTTTGATAAAGCTTTGGCTCAAAGACTTGAACTCAAATCATCAACCAGGAGAGTTTAGGGGATTAGATAGAATTTCTCTCATAAAAGCACACACAGGTCCAGAATAGATTGTGTGGAACCTTTGAGTGCTGTGTAAATTTTTATCTGTCACAACATGAAGTCAGATATATTTTAAGTGTTTCTTTGCTTTTAAACAGCAGCACCTGTAGTTTCTGTGCCACTGGCCAGCTATAGAAGTACTGTCTGCTTGCTTGCTTACTTAAACTGTAGACCCCAAATAGATACAGTGTATGCTTGACATGCAACACTCAGCCAGTCCTTTTGGGTAGTTGGTGCTTTTGCCCACTGTGAATATAGTTTTGGATGTATCCCACTAGATTTCATCCACAGTGTGAAAGGACACGTTTTGCCTTAACCTATCAATCAGTCCTGTACCTTTATCCATCCAGAAAGACCCATTCTGTAGGTGCAAATATACTATATTTTTTCCATCAGAAAGACAGATTTTACATGGGCAAATTGAATACTGTTTTTCTTCCAGTAGAAAGACCTATTGTGTAAGTGCAAAGTTAATACTGTGTTTATTTTCCCTTCATCATATTAACCGCCATTCATTGGCACTTCAGGGAAGCCATTCAGAGGCCTAGTGCAAAGCTTTTTTTAAATTATTTTCTCTTGTTGCTGTTTATTACGTGACTTTAGGTTACATTACTTGCTGTACAAAGATACAAATAAATGTTTTATTTCTGCACAAGTGCATGGTCTTTTCTGCAATACTAATTATTTTGTATCTGCAATACAATTATAACCAATTATTAACAATTGAGAGAACACAAAACTATTAGAATGTTTGTCATTTTACCAGTAAAGCATTGCATATTCCAGAAAGCAGCAGACACAATGCAAATGCCTAATTCACTAGTTCACCAAACCGGATTGCTTGATAGTGAGTGCTATAAGGTATGTGTAGATAAAAGTATGTTTGGCTTGGTAGCTAGCCATGGTCCGAGGATGCCATCAGCAGAGTTCATGTGTGAGTGATGTCTACTGGTAGCCTGACATAGCCCGACCATAATACTGCTGTTCATCCGTATTCATGGTCTGGAGGTTCTTTAACCTGACGTGATTATACTGCGGGGGGGAGGGCATTCACTTCTGGTTTGAAACGATTGGACAGCTCGTCTAATCAGCTTCGCTTATTGGCCGGTAGACTCTCTACCGATGTAAACACGCCCAAGAGGACCGTGCCCAGACCATGATACGTATGAACATTCGTATTATGGGCGGGCTATGTCAGACAAGTCTACTGGCAACCCCCTATGGATAAGGGGGAATTACCTCGTTTTACTAATGCAATGGAGGAGATAGGGGGGCGAGGAGGAGGGAAGCTTTGAAATACTGGGGCATGTAACGTAGTAGGCAGGTAAGGAGGGTTAAATGTCCTACAAACGGAAGTGGGTAGAGTGATGGTTGTCAATCAATCCTTTGGGCTCCTCCCCAACTACGTTTAATTAAACATAAGGTTTGTGGTTGCATGTGGTACTGGAAGCATGTGGAGAAGTGCTCAGGACCTTCTTGCACAAAACACAGGACAGAATTGAAACACAATCAACTGACTTGTCTTATTATTATGAGACATGATTTTGTTTTGCACCCAGAGAAAAGATGACTTTGGAGACAGACACATTGCACTCATATACTTTAATTTACAGTATTTCTCTCATATAAAAAGTGCAGACTTGTCATGATGGCATGCACTGATTTCTGAAGAGGACTAAAGGGAAAATTAAAATATCCATTTTTTAACTTTACAATTAGGCTTTCACACACATACACACACACAAGGCTTTCACACACACACACACACACACACAGGGTCACAAGCAAAACAGAAATAAGACATTGTTTCCAACTGATAGACGGTGAAAATAACAGTTTTTTTCAGTCATTACCAAAAATAATCTTCAGTAATACATTACCTAACAAAAAAGCAAACAAAAATCATGTGCATCTAGCATACAGCCGTGGCATGACTTTATTGCAACAACTGCAGGACTTAATTTTCAACTCGCTGAGGCTAGCAGTCTTAGCACAGCAACCCTGTGCAGTTTACCTGAAGGCTGCATATATATACCATGTAAAGAGAGATGAAACATTATCAGAAAGCATCGACCATTTCATACAAAAAGCAGTGTTCATCCAAATGCTAAATGCGAAAATCAGTGCAGTGCAAGGATTATAATGGCCCCCAAAAGAAACAGACAAGCACTGTCTCTGGAAAAAATATAACGACAACTAGAGTCGTATAAACTTGGCGCAGTGATTTCAGAATTAACAGCATCTACTCAAGCAAACTGAATTGTAGAAAAGGACAGTGGATGAGAGAGGACTAACTCTGCAGAACTAATTGAATCAGTTTAAAAGATCACTAGATAAAAAGTAAGAATAATAAGAGAGACCTCGGGAAGAGAGAGAGAGAGAGAGAGAGAGAGAGAGAGAGAGAGAGAAATTAACAGCATGTTGTCCTTTGTGTGGCAGACTTTGTGATTGTTTAGGTGTACAACACCATTTTGGCCATAAACCTCCCAAGCCAAGGGAGACATATGACTGGAACAGCTTCTTGTTCCCTTTTCCCAGAATGCACTGGTCAGCTGCAACAGCTTAGATCACGACAGCAATGACCAGAGTGACCTGCACATTTTCTGCTTAAAAGAAAAAAAAAAATGTGTGTGTCATGATGGTCTTCATCTAACTCTGCTTCCCCTGGTTTCGTCAGTCAAATGAGGTGCGACAGCAAGATTCCCCTAACCCACCTTTCACCTATCTGATGAAAGTCCAGTGGGAGGCTACTGTCCACATCTTGCAGAAAAACAGAGCAAAGATCT
Source organism: Sardinella longiceps (assembly GCA_027497455.2). NCBI lineage: Eukaryota > Metazoa > Chordata > Actinopteri > Clupeiformes > Clupeidae > Sardinella > Sardinella longiceps. The sequence continues at coordinate 19,181,832 of JAODXP020000015.1, read as the reverse complement.
TATGCTCCATTCGCACATCACACTCTGACTTCTTTAAAAAGGCACCAATGATCGGATGAAAGGAGGTCTGGATTGGGACAGCTAAATCACTGAGTCGCCGATCATTAACATTGTCTCCTCACATTAAAAAAAAAAAAAAAAAAAAAGAAAAATTGAACAATAAATTTATCGTCAACACATGCATCTTAAAAAATAAGATTTTCATTATCAATATATGTTTGTTTTTTTATGCATGGCATTATTGGTGTGCAAATATGATTGACTAAAGATGAGTAAAAAGCATGGACAAGAGAGGCCAGCGTTGAGCCTTGCCTCCAATGCTGCTGCTGCTGCTGCCGCCACCTCCAGTGTCGTCGCTGGCTGCAGCTCTGTTTTGGTCCTTGGCGGGCGACTCTACCCGAAGGTGGCGCCGCAGTTGGGGCACCTCCGCTGGCGCAGGGCAAGGCAGAAGAGGATGCCAATGGGAAAGAAGAAGATGGCGCACAAGATGCCCAAACAGGTGAAGTCGTCCTCCAGCACCCCAACCCTGAAGAGAAGTCGCACACATAGACACATGCTCTCATATCTGCCAGCTGAACAATTTTAGCTCATGTAAAACACAAATTCTCAGCAGAAGATGTCAATTATCAACTATTCCACAGGTTAGGGTTTGAGTTAGGATTAGGTTTGGAGCAGTCGGTCAACTAGAGACATCAGGGGTGAGGAATATAAATGATGGGTGCTGTAATATCAATGGGAAATTACTGTATTTGAAAGTGAGCAAACAATGCTCTCAAAATCTTTACTTACAGGGTCATGCTATGCCAACTGATCTAGGGCTTCCCAGTTCAAGTCATGGATTTTGTTGAAAATTCACATTTATACTCCCGTACTTTAAATGTGACCATGCCAAATCTCAGAGCTGTGCTCCAAACAGTTTTTATTTTTTTATGAAAGTTTTAAATATACATTACCTTGTTAAGGCAAATTGACCTACATACAGTACAATATTCCTACATACAAGTACAATATTCCAGAACAAAATGTCTCTAAACTGAAGCGTTTTTTAAGCTGATTTGAGGCTGTTGTAGTTCAAAGGGGATTGGTTGCAGGTACTTTTTAAAAGAGAAATAACAACTTTTTTATGAAAAACAGCTAAAAAATTCAGATGTGCTACGTCGCCAACATAATTTTAAGATTTTTTAAAAATATATGTTATTTCTTTGTATGGTGAGTATAGGGAAGGGTAGGGTAATAGGGTGACTTTATGGCAAACTGTTTTTGTACTTTAAGTATTTCATTTGAAAATGGAAATTGACAACATACTGATTTGCATGTTACAAACGTAACAAAAGAATCTGCCTTTCTAGCCAGTTGAATGATCTTGCAGGACGATGGAGGTGCATAAATGTGACGAGCATATCACAATGGATCACTATTTACCACTACTTACCATCATACATGCAAGCAATTTACTTCCCTGGGATATATTCAACTAAAATGCCTCTAACACTCTGTCTTGCTTTCATAACCTAAGTTGTATACCATGGGTCATACCAAGACATCCTCATGATTCTCATGCACATACAAGCACAGTCATCATCCGTCATCATATTTGTCTTTGCTTTGCGGTAAGTGGAATATGTTACCTTGTTATTTTATTTTACTCACTGTTTTTTGCAATATAATGTGCTTGTCAAGAAATTCAAATATAATGTTTGTTTGTTTGTTTGTTTGTATTTTTACTTTATTTGCAAATCAATGTATATTTAAAGTCTACTTTGTATCTAGTTTGCATGCTCAAACAATTCCACATAATTTATACAAATAATTTTTTAAAAATAACTTTTACCCTAACCACATGCACAGTCATGCCTTACAAATTAATTTAATCATCTAGAAGCTACAGTATATGAGCATAGCACATGTGTGAAATTTGTAAATGTTCACATAAAAAGTTTCTTAGAAAAAAAAATTCAAGTCCTGCAACCAGTCCCTTTTGAGCTTCTAGTCCCTTCTAGTTTGGTGGCAATGTTTGAGCCACTGATGCCTGCAAATCTTTGCCAGCAAAGCTTCTGTAGGGTTAGCTAAAAAACCATTGAAAACTCTCTAGGCATGGTGACAATTACGCTATGAAAGTCCTTTAATTGGTGAGGCTTAAGGAGAGATGCAGAGGTAAATATGCCCTTGCTAGGTAGATTTTAAAAAGGTATTTAAACAAACAATAAAGATTTGGAGAGCAGATTTGAGATTTGGCATGACAACATTTCATATATGGCAGTACTGATGTGATTAAAAAAAAATTGGTAAACATTCTGAAAATTTATTCAGTGGGCATGGAATAACCCTACAGTATATGACTAACGTGTTTGTTGAGCTTAATGAAATGCACAACACCAATGGCTAACTCCTCTGGAAACTGAAGGTGGACTGGGAATGTAGAGCTAGGCTATCCTCAACTGAGAACTGGTTTGGTGTCAGCCAAGCTTGAGGTCAGCTCCATTCTCAAAGGTGGAGTGGGACTGTGTTTCTTCTATCTTTTTTTTAACTAAATGTAGATGCTAAAATTCCACCATGCTTGAATTTACTGTATTACTTTATTGTTTTTTATCTGACTTGTGTGGATCATTTTGTTTACAGAAGCCTGGATGGTTGGGGTAGCTCGGATGGGTCGAACCACAATCCCACTACTCTGGAATGTTCTGAATCTAAAAATAAACTCACTGAGGTACACACTTGCTATATTTGTGTGAGGAGGGATAGGAGGTACACCTAAGGAGGATAATGTCTTCCAAACAACAACAACAACTTAAACTAAATGTTTACTTTCTACCTGATATGTCATGGGAAAGAAATACATTTTGAAATGGGCGGTACCAATTGTTTTCCTGCATTAACAGAAAGCACTAAAGTGCTGATAAGTGAGTCCCACAATGAGGCTGCTAGGGAAAAACAATCACATTTCTGTTGTGTTGGTCAGTAACGTGATTAATTACTTTTCCAGGTTGAGAAGGGTTGCCGTCAGCAACAAATTTGTCATCTCTGCATCACATCTAAAAAGTCCGAATTATGACACAGGAAACAAAGCAGCGCTCACATGGTTGATACCCTGGCCTAACCTCTCTGGAAGCCTGTCACATGAATGATGACTTCTAACCACAGCTTTCACAGGAAACAAGAGAAGAGAAGACAAACAACAATAAATTGTGAATATAGGGAATGTCTAACAACAAGTAAGAGCAACACAACCATTTTGTGTGAAGTACATGGTTTCTGTTAACTTAGTAACACATGGTTTTTGGACAGGAAATAAGTCACATGCCAAAAGTTCTCCTGTGACACAACTGTTGGTTACAGTAAGTTTATGCGGGCTAACTCGATGAGTCACAAGATGAACTCAACAATGAGTTCTCATCCTACTGGCAGAGGGTCATGGAGCTTAATGATTCACACAGTAGGCTGGATACACTAAAATGTCTGTCTTACAATAAATAGGACTTCCTGATCAGCCAGAAAACCTTCTCAGAGTAATATACTGTAATGACCATTCTCTACTGATCCTCTTCGCCCTTTGATATCAAATACAGCCTATGCAAAGTTTTACTTCTGCCTCATACTTCTCTGTTGAATTTGAAAAACAGATACTCCAACTTAAGCTTCTTTCTTTCATTCAGTTACTATCTTTCATCGTCGTTTTACAATACATATAAACAATGACACAGAATAGTAAAAAACTATAACTGTACCTTTTAATGCTTGCTATCACAGTGACCCATAATAAACAAAAATCACCACTAAAGTTTAACTATAACCAATGTTATATGGAGGAAAGAAGCCCTGCTGCTACCCTCCTTCCCAACGTGACCTAACCTGACCGTATACCGTCATAAGAAGAAAAGTGTGTGTGTGTGTGTGTGTGTGTGTGTGTGTGTGTGTGTGTGTGTGTGTGTGTGTGCGCACTCTTTTTCCAAACCAGTGTGCTTGAATTAAACTTCTGATGATCAGACTTACCTACAAGCTGGACAGCCCCCAACCACAACCACTGAAGGCTGGATGATGGTGTAAGTGCCAAAGTTGGGTTGTTGAGCCACAGCTGGCATCTGGCCTGGCACAGCTGGATACGCTGCAGTCAGAGAGGGTATAGAGAGCGGTCACAGACCTGAGGTACATCTGTTTGACAGACTTCCCTGTGCTCAACTTGATGAACATTGAGTGCATTGAAATTTCATGTGGCAACAACATTTCTGGGGTCTAGATGAGAAGAGGTTAGAGTGACTTGCAGTGAAGTTGACGAGTACACAATGAACCGATTTATAACGCGGACTATAAAAACAGCATATGAGGAAGCAGTTACGCTCGCTCTGTGTCTAGTTTCAAATGCCAAATGTCAGATGAAAGCTTAAGTATGGGCAATGTTCGGAGGAGACAGGCTGTCGCCAAAACACGATTCTCTGTTTTAAAAATATCAGACAGTTCACAGGTTTCACTTTTAAAAAGTATTTTGGCTTTACTATAAGGAAAACTTTTACCAAGACCGCCCCCTTGCACAGTAAGCCAAAATGTAGTCTATCAATAACATTCATTGTTCCGAGCAAAGTTCAAAACAAACAGCCCATGTGTGAGAAACTGAACCATTTCCAACGATAGGGCCTATTCGCAGACTCCAACAATATGATAATGTCAGGCATTAGTTGGTATTTGTAGGTACTGAAAACTATATCAGGATTGCTTCAGAGATATTTCATGAACTTAAGGCGCAGACTTTGTTTTTGAAAGTAAAAGCAGACTTGCCTTGTCCATCGGGATAGTGATAGGGCGGCGGTGGCTGCTGAAATCCAGGAGGTGGCGGGGCAGTCACGGGGATAGCGCCATAATTTTGCTGTTGACCATATTCATATGGCCCCGAAACAGTATTATAGGCTGGTGGCTTGTCTTGTAGAAGGGGTCTATTATCCATATCTGACATGGTCTCTTCGCGCAAGGAGATTTCCTTTATCACTGTTTTCTCAGCTGCCTGCACTATCACCTTGAGGTCTTGATTTCTTGCTGTTGCCCCCTGAGCGTCATTCAATTCTAAAAAGTGCCAGAGCGCGACAGAAAGAGTGAAAGTGTGCTGCAAAACAAAGACAACGCGACCAAGAAACTGGAAACTTCACCACTCGCCATGCGCCAAGTCGCCAATAACCCACAAACCCATCACTTGGTCAAATTAAGACGACTTATCGTTAAGACTGGATAACATTTAAATTAACGTCATTTCGATTAGGAATACATATCTGGTCCACTATCACCTTCAAAGTTGTTTACGTAAACTCCTTTGAAAACTCAAAAATCGTTTTCCTGCTATCGGGTCTGTCACAAGACAGCAATCATGTGATGCACTGGGCGTCTACAAAGCGCAGCGCGTCTTAAAGCGATACAGCACAAACGCGACAGCACTGCAAACCCTTTGGCGCAGATAGTCGATCTAATTACTTGAAATATTTAAATTTCCTTGCTTTTTAAAGTCTGGCTAAAGATAAACCCTAAATTATGTTGCATTAAATGGCATAGACGAATGTCCCCCTACTAAGGTATGCATGCAAATTATGCAAATATTTTAATCATAGATTTTTCTTGGGAACAAGAAAACAAGGGAAGGGAAGGGAAGGCTTGCATATACTAAGCCCTTTTTGTCCTCTGCCAGAATGTAAGCCTAAATAAAATGACTGAATTTTAAACTTCAAAAACTGTTGAATTTTAAATTCATAATATGTGACTATTCTAGCCTATTTTGCATTCGGGATTGTTGGGGAAATGTAATAAAACTGGTCTCCTTCATCAAGCTTTCAGTGAACCACTGTTATGATCTACATCTTAAATTATTGAAATTGCGCATTATAAATAATTCTACAGGTAAATGGGTCCGTTAAACAGCTGTAACAGACGGGGTTACCGCCCCATCCTGGAGGGATTGTCCAATCGGTGAAGAGGTTGCAAAGCCTTCATGGCATGTCAGCCAATCCGTGATAAATACCTCAACTTCCTGTCGTGGATTTTGAGTCCGTAAGAATATTCCCCACAATGGGAATAAACAACTCGGGCAGAAAAAAAAGGTGTTTTCAGTATTTTTGTCGATTTTATTCGGACAGACATTCATTACGGGACACTAGCCCTTCAACTTTTCAGCTATGATTTCTCATATCCTATAATATCATTGCCTTCTGTTTGCTACCTGATGGCTATTGGGGGGCACAATTGAAGTTCACACACTGTAACCCGTCTGCAGAGGTGAGTTATATTTTCAGTATTTTGTTCAGGTTACAGCTGTTATTGTAACATTGAGTCTCAAGTTTATGGTTGTGTATTTAGTTGAGGCATTGGAAATGCTGTTGTCACGTTCAGGAATTATTTAAAGGTTTTGAAGTCTAGCACTCTACCACATAGGTGTCCAATGTCATGGTTGCTTTGCAGACTCGATTGTTAAGTATTCCGTCAGAGCCTAGACGGAAGGATGTTATTGTGGTTGAGTTAGGTGTTTGTATGCCAGAGTATTAATCATCACAGGAAACAAGAATGTGTTGTTGTTGTTGTTGTTTATTCGATGTTTACTGTTGTCCTTCGTCATTAAAACAGGCCAGTGCACCAACTAATGCCTGACAACAGAACTGAGATCTGCAGTGTGGCTAAAACGCATAGAAATGTCTGCGCGCTTTTTAGAGCACTAGTAGGCCTATTCTCTGAGCGTCTAAATTCTTTTTATAATCTACAGGGAAAGAGCTTTGGCTAGAGTTCTGTCCCGAGGGAACCCGGAGGCGCTCTCTGCCTTAGGGTTCCATGATGAGCAGTTCCCTCCTGTGGGCCGTGGATGTGTATGGAAGGGTGTACAGCCTGTCCACCGCTGGAGGGCGTTGGGAGCGCTCTAAGGATAAAGTGCTGGAGCTGAAACGAGTTGCGGCTGTGAAACAGTGTTGCTGGGGTATTGGGTGTGACAATCACGTTTACCTCAACGTTAACCAAAGTGATGTGGCAATACGTTACCAAGAAGAAACATATGAAAATCAGGTGACTGTGTGGCCTAAACATGCTGTGTATCCATTTAAAAAGGGGCAACATGTTTGAGAGAGTGGCATTGTTTATCTGACATTGTATCATTCTTTTTCCATAGCGGTGGAATCCCTTGGATGGTTTCACAGACTCACTGCTACCCACAGACCGCTGGTCATGGACAGATGAAGCAGGTCTGAACTCTCAGCCTCTGCACAGCTTCCAGCTGCCTACTGAGAGTTGGGAATGGGAGGGTGACTGGTTTGTCCATGATGAGAGCTGTGGAAGACCATCTACCAACACTGGGGTGTGTTTGATGCCCTGATAGATTTCACGATGACTTGACTGCACAGTATATTTCAGTTACACACACCTAAAAAGTAATTTACTCAACAGTGTACAGTGTCAGTATTTACTTGGGTGCCGATGTGTTGTGGGGATATTGTTTGTAGGGGTGCACAAAATGATGTTAAATGAATGCCCAATATTTAAAAAGAGCTAAATAGCCTAGCCCACGTAAACAATCTGTTCAAAGAAGTGGGGGACTCTTTACCCCTGCATCACAATTACACCCCTTGCTTGAGAATATTACAGTAATGGAGTTGTCTTTTATACTTATTTTCCTTTCCTCAAATTCAGAAAAGAGGCTCGTCCCGAACTAGCCGTCCAGCATGTGTATTGAGATGGCTGGGTCTATAAATTGGAACCAGGGTGTTTCAGAGCCAAGTCGTGCAGTGGTTCCCAAACTTTCAATTGTTGTGTAGTCCCTGTGACACTCTAAGTCCTACAGAGTATCCTGATTTATGAGTATACAATTACCATTTTTGCGTAAATAAACTAAATTAAACACCGAATGGGTTGAATTGGGGATAGTCAGAGTGAAATATCTTTTTCCATGTTATGTTTACACTGGAGGGAGCTCAACCCATTCATACATTCATTTTGCGTACACCCTAGAATTGATTCAACTACAGTACCTTCAGGGGTACTCGTTCCCCAGTTTGACAACCATCATTATGGGTATATCATCCAATGAACAAACTGCTTCTGGTGGTAGGAAAGGATGCGATTTGATTGGAGGAGCCAGAAAAATATACATTTACATTTATGCATTTAGTACATGCTTTATCCAAAAGTGACTTAAGTTATCCATTATTTCAGGATCAGTCACCCCTAAAGCAACTTCTGGTTAACAGTCACAGTTGGGATTCAAATCCACAATGAGAATGTGAGACTGGATCCGTAAAGTCTGAACTGATGAAATGGTGTTTCTTTCTTAGTTCTCATGGAACGAGGAACAGGGTCGTTTTTCAAAACTGTTTTTATATGCATGACTGGTTTGTGTTTTAGGGCTGGGAGTATGCTGTCGACTTTCCGGCCAGCTTCAGTAAGGAAAAAAAGTGGAACTCGTGCGTTCGCCGCAGGCGATGGCTTCGGAACAGACGCTACAGAGCCTTTGGCTTATGGTCTAAGGCAAGATATTTCTGAAGTACCTGCAGAGTTTGCACAGATGATTCTCCTACCAGTGTTTGTCTGAATAGCTCTGAGATGTTTGAAATAAGTGACAGTTTTTTTGCTCTGAAGTAAAAGGGTAGGGAACAGAATATTGGGTAACATATTAGTTGAAAGTGTCTACATACTGCACAGTAAGAGTGACATGAGTCTGTCATTACCATGACATTACATATATCATGAACGTTAATGACAGATGTTTAATGTTTATGACTACTGTCATTAGTATCATTCAATTTAAGTTGACACCAAATGACACTGAATAATAACAGTCATAAAAATGAATTAATTCATGTGTCATTAATGTACATGATATTGTGTGTGTCATGTCATGTTACTCTAATGTAGACACGTTAAAATAAAGTGTTAGTGATTATTGTTAATGACATTGCTGGCTGTTTTTAGATTCCTCTGGATAGAGGGAAGCCCCCTCCACAGCCCTTCATCGACATCAGCTGTGGAGGCCACTTGATGACTAACAGCAGTGACAAGCGCCTTTATCTCTGGGCCGTGTCTCAGCAGGGCAGAGTAAGTGACTACAGCACCCATCATGCATCTCTCTCTATCTGTCACGACATCATCTATCATCACCTATAGATTGAACTAGCCTTGCCAAATCTACTGTGAGTTTGGAATATGATGTCATAGCACCCAAAGGAGTTGGGTGCACCAAAGACACTCTACCACTAGAGATCAGTGTGGTACCGTTGGCTAATCTGATATGGGGTGGCTCAAAAAAAAAAAAAAAAAAAATATCTATAAGATCTTGGGAATGTGACATCATGGTGCTGTCGTGAGAGCAAACTGCAGTGGCTAATCGGAAGGAACCACCATATTGTGCGACCACCACTCCTTGTTTATTATAATCGAAGGTAGCGTGCTGTCAGATGTTTTTTTTTTTTTCAGTTAAGAGATTGATTATTATCCTTTAAACTACTTTTTAGCATGCTCACAAGAAATCATGCTGAAGTGGTTGTTTATATTTTGCGATGAGTAGCAGGTGAACGTGCAGTTTGGTTCCCGAGCTCTACTGTATTAGAGGAGGAGTTGTACAGGTTGTGCATACAGAATACTGTAGTAAGGATGATCGTAGACTCTTCTGACAAAGCTGAGGAATTATTAGCTGTTATGTAACACAAAATTTTGAATGATGCTTAAAAATAATAATTATGCATTTCAATGCAATGCTTTTCAATCTTTTGTGTATAATTCTCTCTTATATTCGAGTCTGTATATTTCCTGAGTTTGATATTTAAACTACACAGTTAAGGAATTCTGTTGAAGTGGATTAGATATATGTGAAGATATATATATATATTTTTTTTTTTTCATTTATCCTATTTTTAGTGGGCAGTTTTAGTCTGTGTAATTAGCGTCTTCAGAACTTCTCACATTACTCAACTGACACTCTACACCCACAGTCATGTCTGGAATTTCTCAGTTTACACTTGGTGTTGAGGTGATTTGTGTAGAGTTTAAGTTTAAGCACTTCGAAACACCTACACTGTTACATACATATGCCTTTATATGATGTATGTACGTTTGTTTTAGATATGATATATATGAATACTTTTGTTGTTTGTATTACTGACAAGTGATCTTGACCCAGGGGGCAAGCAAGTTTGAGGAGCAAGCTTGTGACTGAAAGCTTATCAGTTTAAAGGGACACCAGGCAACGTTTTACTGTTAATTTACCAGCCTCGAAGTCACTTCGATGATTAAATGGTTTATTACGGGCAGTGGTTAAAGTGGGATTTGGCAGGAGGGGGAACTCTCATGTTTTGTGTCTGCACAAACTAATAAAAATGTATAGGAGAAGAATGGGATGATATTGTTCATTTATCTGAGGTGCCGGTACTGCGTACCCCCGCGTTCCCCCCCACTTTAACCCCTGATTACGGGGTGTCCGATGGCTCTCTCATCAGCCGCAAGCATTTGTTTCGCGGTAATCCCACTTGCATTTTGGATAGTGTCGGGTCCACGAAATAGAAACTGAAAGTAGGTATAATTGAAATCGCATTATACCGGCTTGTTAGACAACGTAACGCATGGAAATTATCATCTCTGGTTTGTACTCTTTGGATTGCAAATAAATTTACATCGATTTTTGAGAATTTGTAACGCAGTTGTATTTTTTCTAATATTTCGGCAACTGTAGGTGGAGCTCCGGAGATAGAAAACCGTAGTCCTGCCTGGTGTCCCTTTAAAAAATGTGGGTAGGGAGAATGGAAGAGCTCTTTCCTTTCTCTCAGCCTCAAGAGTGTGTGCTTACAGCCTCTTAGTAGAGGTTAATTGTAGAAGATACGTAGATCAAATGACAACTCCACTGCTTCCTGAGAGAAAGTAACAATAAGGGACATTGGCCTTTTGAGCTTATCCAGTTCAGAAACTTACACAGACACAGGATAGGTCTACTACAGAGTGATAAAAAAAAAAAACGAGTGAGAGAAACATGTGGGGAGCTATCAATAAATTACCTTGAGTTGGAATTGAACCAGGGTCCCCAAGTTTGTTGCATTGACACCTTGGTCAACTGTGCCACAGCGCCCCCCACAGACACTTGAAAGTGCAGCTGATGTGTGATTCCTGTTTTTGTCCACCATGTGTGTGTGTGTGTGTGTGTGTGTGTGTGTGATTACTGTTTGTGTGGAACACAGGTGTGGTTCCGCAGCGGCATCCAGCACCTGAGACCAGAAGGCTGTGTCTGGGAAGAGTTGGCAGCCCCTGGTGAGGTTGCTCAGGTGAGCTGTGGCCCTGGAGATCTGCTGTGGGCAGTATTATGGGATGGCCAGCTTCTGGTTCGGACGGGTGTCAGCAGTGAACAACCCAAAGGTACCCACAAGTATTTTTCACATCACGATGGTACAGTGATATTCTTTAACGCTCGGGAGCCATTAAAGGAGAAATCTGGAGTGAAACGTTCAATAAAAAGTTTGAACGTTTGTCGGGGAGAATAATTTTGACACCTTTGTGCAGGCCGGAGAAGACCGCTTGCTAGTTGTAGCTTCCGGGTGCATATCGCTAGGTGCAAGTGGCCAAATAGCTGTTTTAAACCATAAAACAGGCTCAAAGTAGCCCCATACTTCGTCAATAGTACAAGGACAGTCCCAACATTTAAATTGAGCCATTGAAAACTTGCAATTGTACAGTTAGTTACTTACCACCTAGCAATATGCCCCTGGAAGCTACAACTACCAAGCAGTCTTCTCCGGTCTGCACGAACATATCAACATTCTGCTCCCTGGCAAACGTTCAAACTTTTTATGATGTTGGAATATACTTATCACACCGGCATTCTCCTTTAAGGCACTTTGAAGCAGTCTGCTACACCTTGACATTTTGAAGTATTCCATCTAGCTAATAACATATATGCAAAATATATCAACAACAATTATATGAAAGTAAAGTGAATGCAATCAAATTAGTTTTTATTGAAATTATGTGTAAACCCAACTACACAAAAACCTATTTTCAATGGTCTTCAAACCATGTAAAAAGCTCACTATAAATCTACCAAGCTAAGACTGAAGATTGAACCTTGTAAACCTAAAGAGCATTGTAGAATGCACCATACAGATAAGTAAAGATACATACTCAAAGTGGCCAGTGAAGTTTCACATTAACAGATTATGATTTATTTGGTATTTGGTACTTTTGACTTTGCATATAACACTGTTAAATGTATGCTTTAAAGGGTCGTCTTGGACAGTGGTGGAACCTCCTAAGAAAAACCTGGGGGCTGCCCATGTGTCTGTCGGAATGTATGTGGTGTGGGCCGTCACCAAAGACAACAAAGTAAGATATCTGACTCTGTGACATCTAACACATCATTCAACTCAAACAGTCAAGCAGGATGTTGTATTTGGTCTAGTTGTGATAGCAAGGCTTCAGGGCCCTTATGCAGCTCATGGCATGTGGTTAGATTGTGCATTGTTGCTCTTTGATTTGATTTATTTATTGACAACACATCAGCTTCCCCTTTATAGGAGCACTGTTCTTCCTGTGGTCAAACAATTCTGATCTTTTCTAACATACATTCTTTTCCCTTTTTTACACAGTTTGTACAAAACAAGACACAAAAACTCAAAACCACACACAAAACAAGACAAACAAGACAAAAAAAAAGCACAAAACATAAGAGGAAAATAAAGATCTGTTACTTCTATAGGTTATTTACGTTGGTCCCATTATTAATATTATATAGCCTTATAACATATGTCCTTTCAACAAGAGGGTGAAGGAAAAACAAAAACAAAAGCAAAAGTACATCAACTCTTGGAAAAAAAAAACAGAAAAAAAATGTTTTCTGTTTTTTCTCTTTCTGTTCTGTTCTTTGATTCTTTGGTATTGATTGAAGTGTTACCATTGTAAATGACTGCTTTGTGTTTCACCTGTGCCTGGTATCAGGTGTGGTTCAGGAGAGGGGTGAATTCCCACAACCCCTGTGGATCAGGATGGATAAGCATGTCGGGAGAGATGCTAATGGTCAGCGTGGGGCCTAACGACCAGGTAAGTTCCATTCCAAACACGTCCTCAAAAACGCACAGGAACTATGGTGAAAAGGTTCCCCTTTTGGCTCGGTCCCTGACTGGTTCTAGTCAGACTGCTGCTGTTGCATCTTTCAGGATTTAAAACAGTATTTGATCCGTCATACAATGTGGGTCAGGACCATCAAGTTCCAGCTAGAGCAGCAACTTACTGACCTAACTGGACGTCCTGCCCATCTTATTTATACCCTGTGCCCATCCTTGCCATGTATATAAAGATCGTCTCTGTACCCTCCCCCCCTCTCCCCCTCTACAGGCCAAAGCCAAGGCTGCTTCTTGGCTCCTCATTAGTGAAGCATTAGTTGGCCGAATCACATTTCTCACTGGTGTCCCTTTCAGGGCTCTGTCTGGGCGGGGTGTGGGCTGTGTGGGTCACTTGCTGCTGAGTCTAGGAGGGGGACATTTGCCAGCGATGTAGCCACCAAAGCCTCCCACCTAGACCCCTTAATCTCTCTCTCTCTCTCTCTCTCTCTCTCTCTCTCTCTCTCTCTCTCTCTCTCTCTCTCTCTCTCTCTCTCTCTCTCTCTCTCTCTCTCACACACTCTCTCTCTCTCTCTCTCTCTCTCTCTCTCTCTCTCTCTCTCTTACACACACTTCTCTCACTCTCTCTCTCCCACCCCCTTTCTCTCACACAGAGAGAGGGAGAGAAAGAGAGAAATATACTTTCTCTCAGACACTCTTCTTCATACAGTACACACATACAATCACACACACACACGTTCAAACACACACACACACACACACACACACACACACACACACACACACACACACACACACACACACACACACACACACACTCCTGACCCCTGCTGCTCTGAAACGAGAGCCCTGTCGTGCTCCATGGCCGTCTGCCATCCGCAGTGACTGCAGCCCATGGAGGACCCAGCCATATATATCCTTTTGCTGTATTCTGCACTCTTAGGTGGAGCCAGCAGGATCACAGCTAATTTAAGTTTGGCTGCCACTCTCTGTGCCATATTATGCATTTCATACCTTAAATGACTGGCTGTTGGGGCTTCTTTGGAAGAGTCCTCAATTCCAATATTAGTGTCAAGTATGTTTTAATTAAAAGTACCTGAGCTATAACTGCTCAAGTCAAGGGAACAAAATCATAGCTCTGCATGTGTGTAGAATTGCAGGGTCAAATCAGGTCAGATGTGGGGGGGGGGGGGGGGGATAGGTTGACTGTGCGGGAAACCGTGTTGCTGTTTTTAAACATAGTTGACATAAACAGTGCATTTGTTCTCGGTCTAATTACAAAATACATTTATTATGAAGAGAATATACAGTCAGTGTCCTTGAGCAGAACAGGCCCCTCATCCAATTTTTTTTTTTTTACGTAAATCACCTATTTCAGATATTTGAGATGGATGGAGAATAAAACCTTCTTTCAACCCATAAATGTTTGTCACTTGATGGTTGCCAATAATGCCAAATATAACTCTGTTTTGGATGTGTGCTATTTTTAATTTCTATTTCTGTCTGCTGTTTTGGCACAAACACATTGATAAAAAAGGCTCTGCACACTCTGCATTCATGCCTTGATGAAGGTCTTGTGACCGAAAGCTTGGTAAAATACAAACATTTTTGCAAAGATGTAAGTGTGCATAGCCTTTTTTTCTAATTGTTTTATGATTTGGTCCCTCTGGCACCTTATGACTGTGAGTGCAGGGTATTTTCTTAAGTCTGGGCATAAGCACATGAAGAGAGGGAGTGAGCCAGTAGAAGTCAGGAGTCAGAGGAGGACATGGGCTCATAGACAGGGCTCAAGTCCAGTACTGCTCTACAGAGCTCTGCTCTGCTTCATTGTTGGCCTGGCTGCCTGCACCATGTATGGAGGTGAAGCTCCTCAAGTTGCTGTGGCCAGTAGACAGTGAAGTGCACATTCTCCCTCCATGCACTGAGCATTCGGTGCCCTCAGTTAGCCATCGGTTAGCAGTATAAGCAGTTCCCCTCCATCAGCCTCAGCATCTTTCACACCACATCCAGCTTCTGTTTTGGAATGGATGACCATAATTTGCACTGAGTAACCAAATCTGTCACCTCAAACCTCTAACCTCCCACCTTACACCCCTTACCCCCCTGCTGCCCCCACCCCCACCCCCACCCAGACACACACCCCACCCCACCCCACCAACCAGGCTAATCATAGTAAGGGGAACTACTCACCAGAGCAGCACTATTGGTGCTTTACGACCGGATGAAATGAAGACACTTGAGGTGAAGTCTGAGTATGGATTTGCTTGTGCAAGCTGTGGCTGTGTCTGCACATTTCAGGTGTGGGGCGTCGGAAGCGAGGACCGCACCATCTATTTCCGGCAGGGGGTGACCGCCAGCCTGGTGACTGGAACTGGCTGGGTTCCTGTGCTTGCCCAGTGGGACGCTACCCGGCCTGCCCAGGGCCAGCCAAGGTCAGTCTGCCAGGGTAGTGTAGTGTGGTGCCACCACCAAGGCTTCCCCACTGCCAGTAGCACAGCTGTGTTTTACTGCCCAGTTGCCCAGGCCAGCAGAGAATGAGATTATGTTTCATTGTGATGGTTGCGTGATTTGACAGTTGACACTGATTCTGGATCAGTAAGAAAAAGGAGCCCGCCACAGTCTAAATGAGTTTACTCAGAAGCACTGTTTCATACCAGTAGATGGCATTTTTGCAGGAGTTTTCAGTGATCCCATTCCCTTGTGCTCCAGCAGTTGTTGTAATGACCGGAAATTTTCCTTCCCCTCTCCACTGGCCTTCCCCCCCTGTAGTCAGGACTTCAGTGGGGAGATGACAGACTCTTCCCAGGGCTCAGTGCTGGGCCTGGAGGATTCACTGGGGGGCGGCCCGGAAAGCCCTGTACCAAAAGCGAACATCCCCAAAATCACCAGCGACAGCTTCATCTCTGCCCTGGTGTCGGACCGTGAGTGCACCATCAGGCCCAAGGGAAGCGCACCGCTAGCCTCTGTGCCGGCAGAGGATCAGGGTCAAGGCATTGACGACATTGAGGATGAGGAGGTTCCTCTCACCCCAAGTGAAGCTTCCTCCCAGCGAGCAGCTGGCATCGACCCGTGGAGCAACGTGGATCTGGAGGAAGAGGCCAGGGGCAAGCTTGCTCTTGCTGGCCCAGGAGAGGCTGCAGCTCAGCGGGCCTCGGTGGCTACATACCCCCTGGAGCTGCTGCCGGAGGTGGAGGAGAGACCCCCATGGGCCTGGGTCAGTGGAGGAGGCTGTGCTCTCACCACCAACTCCAAAATTACCTGGCTGGAGTCCTCAGAAGACAGTAAGAGAATACTTTGGCACTTTCACACACATTTCACCACTACTGTAGGTTTGGATGTTGTGCCTGGTGCTAACAAGACTTGCATGTCCATTTCTAACCATAACAGATCAGATCTCTCTTGCACACACAACTCATGCAAAACTAATTCTATGCTTCTCTCTCTCTCTCTCTCTCTCTCTCTCTCTCTCTCTCTCTCTCTCTCTCTCTCTCTCTCTCTCTCTCTCTCTCTGTCTCTTTATTCTCTTCCCCTAGAGACAAGCTCTCTTTCTTTATCACTCACTCCAGCTCATGCCACAGCTGAGAAAAAGAAGGAGGGATCAGAGGAACAGTTCTTTGAAAAGGTACTGAGATTCAAGGGGCCTTCTATGATCTGACCATACTAGACATTGTTAATCACCCTGTAGGTTGGAGCACCCACTGATCTCTCTCTCTCTCTCTCTCTCTCTCTCTCTCTCTCTCTCTCTCTCTCTCTCTCTCTCTCTCTCTCTCTCTCTCTCTCTTTGTCACAGTCGGTGAGTGTCACCAAAGGACACCTGCGCTGGTGGAGAGACTGGCCACCACATGAGTGGGAGGATGTCAGCATAGCTCTGGAGCAAGCCAGAATAGACAGGGGGCGAAGAGAAGACATACTCTATCTCTACTACAAACAAAATGAGGACAAAAAGGTTAATAAAAAAAAATTTGACAATTTTTTTTTTCTTAAGTACACACTTTAAAAGTAATCACTGAATTTTAAGATACTGGGGAGAAAATCTTTTGAAAGGCAAAAATAAGAGTCTCTCTCTCTCTCTCTCTCTCTCTCTCTCTCTCTCTCTCTCTCACACACACACACACACACTCTCACTCTCTCTCTCTCACTCTACACACACACACACACACACACACACACACACACACACACACACATACACACACACACACACACACACACACACACACACACACACACACACATACACACACACACAGTTCCTTTCCATTCCTATAAGTGAAGTGACAGCCCTGGTGCCCATGGTGAGGGAATCCCCCTACTGCTTTGCCATCTACACAGCAGAGAGAACCAGACAGCGGTGGCCTCTGTTGCTTTCCACACCTACCCAGCAAGACCTGCAGCAATGGGTACTCATTCAATCATTCTAAAGGGCCGCTTTCCTCTTTTTGCACAATATACAGTACACATATTTAAATTTCATTTGTAACATACTTACAACCTAAAGGAGAGTACCGGAGTGAATTCAACACTAGTCCCTGATTGTAGTGCTAAGCGCTATGTTAGCACTCAATCACTGGTTCATGCAAGGCTAGACTGAGATAGCGAAGCGGCAGCTAACTAATGAATGGGCATGTTCAAAACAAAAGTAAATCGTTAAGTTTCTTTTTGACATGCACATATAACAGTGTTGCTGCCGTTTACGCAATTCGGTACTATGATGCGCGAAAATTTATCATTGATGCAGATATATTAGCTCTTAGCAGTTTAGTACAGCAGGACTAGTGTTGACTTACTCCGGTTATACCTTAACCAGTACTTTGTTTCAAATTGCTCTCCTCAAATCATAGCTGTCCCTTCTTGGCGAGTCCTGCTGCCACAGTAAGGGTGTTGTGGGCAGGCCCTCGGAGCAGGCCCTGTGGGCTGTGACTTTCATGGGAGACATCATGATGCATGAACCTGCTCCCAGCCTAGAGGCTTCAACCCCAAACCCCGCCTGTGACAACATGTGAGTCTGTCAGATGACTAGTACTGTACTTCTCAACCACTGCACTCCTTCCGTTTCACTGTGTGCTTGCATTGTAGCTGGGGGTGACACAGTCCTCAGAAGTATCCATAAATCATTTAATTGGCTGATCAGGGCCTCTTTTCTCTCTGCATGTGCACACTAACATTTTTTCACTGGCAAGAGTAGGACAACAAATAGTGCCTCTTTTTAAACACCCAAGTACTTCCAGACAAATTAAAGTAGACTCAACTTTTCACATGTTTATTGCTTTGCTATAGTCTATTAGATGACTAGAGTGTCACTTCTGTTTCACCTTGTGCTTGCGTTGTAGTCGGGGATGACTCAGTCCTCAGTAGTATCCATAAACGATTTAATCGGGTGATAAGGGCCCTCTTTTCTCCCTGCATGTGCACACGAACATTGTGTGGAGTGTGGAGTCATTAACATTATTTGTGGCATTTTTTCCCCACTGCATGGCTGCAAAAGTCCACCAATCGATGTCTGTGTCTGTCTGTCTGTCTGTCTGTCTGTCTGTGTGTTTGTCTGTGCCATGGTGCAGGTTCTGGTATCAGGTCCCAGGCCATTTGCGCATAGTGGAGTGCAATAGTGTTGGTGTGGTGTGGGGCATTGGCTTTGATCACACAGCTTGGGTCTACACGGGTCACAGGGGAGGCTCTGCCCAGGGTAAAAGCTCTTTTAGGTTTTTATTATGTCTCTGCATTGCTTCAAACCCCCCCCAACCCTCAACCCTCAACCCTCAACTCCCACCCTCTGAAATCCAGTCCTCCTCTCCTATTCCTCAGTGCTGCTAACTAACCCAGCTTCACTCTTGACCTTTGACCTCGGCACTATCACTTTCACCCCTCTCAACACTTTCCCCATCTCAGTGGCCTTACAGCCCAAATGTCCACAGGTTCCCAGCTGTCCCTCTGAACATAAATCATTTTTTTGTGTGTTGTGTGCATGTTATTTATGTCAGTGTCTAAGTGTGTGTGTGTGTGTGTGTGTGTGTGTGTGTGTGTGTGTGTCTGAAATATTTTACTTCCATACTTGCAGAAGACAGCAAGAATCATCACCACCCACAGTCAGATGTTAGGAGCATATACATCTTTGAGAACCAGCGCTGGATCCCTCTGACAGGATACACAGACAAGTATGTCTGTCTCTTAATCTTGCCTTCTCTCCTTCTCTGAATCCCAGTGCCAGCCACCCTCAAGCCATGAGACGCTGAACCCCCAAATACTGGGCCTGAGTCGACTTTATGATTGGCAGATTCATGCCAGTTGGGTCTTTGAGGGTTTAGTGCTTAGGCCTAATGTTTCACATGATCAATTTAAAGTGACAGGTGCCTAATTAGTCCTAGACGAGCAAACATCAAATAGACTTCAGTGGAATAGCCCACTATTTATTACACTAGCGCACACTTGTTTACCTCTTATTATATTCTTAAATAACAATGTTAATTTACTTATGCTATTTTGTTCTCTTTTGTGTTAGTTTGGAAAATAATGCCTAGATGGGAGAGTATAAAGGCTGAAGATACTGTACATAGCACCAAAATCAATGGGGATATCCGTAGAATTGGTATCATATCAGTGCATCCCTAGTACAGTATAATTTTTTGACACTCGAACTACTCAAGAATGGATAAGAGAATTGACGAGGAATTGGATTGATGGGCAGAATTGACAATGGTATTGATACTGATTTTGATGAAAAAAGTAGAAAAATCACTGCTCATCTGTTGAGGTGCTGGATTAACAAGTAATTCACTGAAAAATAAAGAAAAATCCGCAAAAAGACTTGAGTGTGCGGATTTTTCTTTATTTTTCATTGATACTGATTTTAAAAAACTTAGCAATGGCCATTCCTAGTGCTTAGGGTTTGGCTGAGCGCATTAGAATTTCAGCTTCTTCCTCTTCACTCCACCTCCACACCCTCTTCTTCCTCTGTCTCCCCGTTTCCCTCCCCACTCCATTGAACTCTTCCATGCATTCATTCAGACTGCAGGCCTCAGATCTGATCACTCACTCCAATGTGTGCTTCCCTGTCTCTATTCCAGGGGCCTCCCCATGGACCGGCACATGTGGAGCGATGCCTCAGGACTGAAGGAGTGCACCAAAGCCGGCACCAAACCCCCATCGCCGCAGTGGACCTGGGTTAGTGCTGTTGATGATGCATAGACACAGGATAGTAGACGTAGGCCGGATGAATACTAGTTTGATAGAGTTTGGTTTGGGAGTAACAGGTTTGAAGGATATACAGTACTCTACAGGTTTGAAGGATATACAGTACTCTCTTGTTGGAGGTTCTCTAGCCTTCACCCAAAGCAACAAGAGCAACTCATAATAAAGCGACAAGCCTCAAGAGACTGTTTTATATTGTTAATATAGCACAGCTGAGGGGTGTTGGCATGAAGAGAGAACAAGTGACATGGCACAGCAATTTAGAACGAAATGGCCTCAGCCATGCAGTATCGGAGAACACATAACGCCACCTAACACAATTCAACCAATCATACCAATCATCCAACCAATTTAACCTATCTGTAACACAGTATACTGATAAATGTGTTCTCACTCAATCTGAGTGGTGAAATAATATGATTCCTAGATAGACAAGTTTTTGGCCAGGAACTGCAATCATTACAAAAACACTCATCTCATTAAACACATTGCTCACCCAGGTGACAGACTGGGCTATTGACTACAATGCCCCAGAAGGAACAGACAAGGAGGGTTGGCAGTATGCTGCAGACTTCACTGCGTAAGTCTGCCCAGTTTGGGCATCTCGGGTATCAACTTTCATTGTCACATTTTTCACATAAATTGTTAGTGTAAAATGGCAGCAGAAGATCAGCCACAAATCAATCTACTACGAAAGCATCAAAAAATGTTAATGAACAGTTTTGTTGTATGTGTTTGTTGTACAGAGCGTATACTGGGAACAAGACTCTGAAGGACTTTGTGAGAAGAAGGCGTTGGGTCAGGTAAGCTTCCTCGCAGGCAGCTGTGGTGAGCAGGTTAACTGAATTAACCTGAGGTGGTTTACAGGGAAAGTGAGTTTTATTGAAGGGGATTTAGGTATTGGGCTCTGTAAAATTGCCAATGTCAATAGATAAAACTTGTGAGAAAAAGAAAAAGGATTTGCACACTGCCTTCAAGTGACTCAACTTTTAATTGCAACATTTCGATCTTTGTCAAGCATCTAACAAGTGAAAGAGCACTGCCAGTATAAAAGTACAAAATGGCCTACACAGGTGACTGAGGCATGTAATTGGCAATCAAAAGGATGTGCGCACACAACTACTTACAATAGATAAAACTTGACAAAAGTCTCACCTGTGTACTGTATGTGTTGCCCTTCTCAACAGGAAGTGCAGAATACAACTGACTGGCCCCTGGGAGTCAGTCCCGCCCATTCCCCTGAGTGACATCACCATCCTGCCCTGCTTGGCCAAGAGCAGCATGGAGCAGGTGCCCCTCTGGGCCATCAGTGAGAGAGGAGATGTGCTGTGCCGACTGGGGGTGACCAGAGAGAACCCTGCTGTAAGAACCCATCCAACCAGGGGGTCAGGATTTGGCTGATTAGCTTTGCCAATTAGCATTGCACTTCCTCGTCGCCATTTTCCAGAAATTACATCATATCCGACTCCATTTGACATATGCTGATTGGTGAATGCTACACTTTCAGCTCATGTGAACGAGCTCCCTGTGCACATCAGGTGTGTGCCGCCCTCATCTCCATTAGTAACATGGGCCCTCATTGGCCTAATGAAATGGAGTCGGAAGTGAGCTCCATGAGACGCCATCTTGACAACTGAAAATTTTGTTCAATTTTGGATGAATTCACTAGCCTAGCATTCCACATTGGAATGAATGGGAGGCGGGACTTAGTACAGTATGTTTCTCCAGGTTTATTAATACCTCCATGCATCCAACCGATCTCTCAGCTGACTGTATGTCGGATGTTCTGCCTTTAGTGGCATATCTGCTATGCTACAGTATCTCCATTGAGATCACACAACTAGGAAGATAATTAGTGTGAAGTCAAGTGAGAATAAAGGCTTGCTGTTGAATGTCATTAAATATAAAAAGACCACCAAAGCTAAGCCCCCTAGACAGTAGAATGGCTGAATCAGTAGTTGATGTGTTTTGCTCTCCTCAGGGTAGTTCCTGGCTTCATGTGGGGGCAGATCAGCCCTTCCGCTCCATTTCCATTGGAGGAGGTCACCAGGTGTGGGCCATCGCCCGAGACAATTCTGTCTTCTACCGGGGCTCTGTGTCGGCCCAGAACCCTGCAGGTAAGAACCTCCACTGAGGAGCCATATGGAGAAACATCAGTGCACCAAAAAAAATTTAACTTGCTTGAAGAAGGTCAGTAGACCGAAACGTTGCAGTAAACCTTGCAAATGTGAACAATGTGCGGGAGCTTTCTTGATTTTAACGTTAGTGACCCAGGGGTTCCACTCCGACACACCTGACAAAAGGAGGTGTGCAAGAATTCTACATTAATTGATTCTCTGGTCTAGTGCCTTCAACTCCAGCATGGCGTATTAGTTTGACTCATGCACACCGGCTGCTGCTGCTGCTGTTCTCTTCTACAGGTGACTGTTGGTACCACATCCCCTCTCCACCCAAACAGAGCCTCACACAGCTCTCTGTGGGGCGCACATCTGTTTACGCCGTGGATGAAAACGGTGAGCGATCGTTTCCCTTCGCCTTATCACTCTGCCAAGTCTTTCTGATTGAACCCTTTTAGAGAATCACAGAGAGGATGATCATTATTACTATTTGGTTACCATAATTTCCCGACTATTAGCCGCAGCTTATACATTGATTTTGCAAAATTTCTTCCGCTATGAGGTTAAAACAGGGGCGCAGTTAATATGGTGTTAATGTTTTTTTTTGTTTTTTTTAACATGCATAAAACACTGTCCTGCGGCTTATACACAATGCGGCTTAGGCCTATATGCAGGAAATTACTGTATTATATATCCTACATGTACATGACCCTCCGTCCTCTCTGTATTTTAGGTAATCTGTGGTACAGGCAAGGTGTGACGCCCAGCTATCCCCAAGGCACAGTGTGGGAGCTCATTTCCAATAACGTGAGCAAAGTCTCTGTTGGGCCACTGGATCAGGTATGGGAATATATATGTAATAGATATGTAATAATGCATACAATAATATATTATATGTAATGATTATGAAAGTATCCTGTTTTTGCACAGTTGTCAAGAGTATGATCTATGATTTATAAACATGTTCTGCTTTAGTGATTCTAATTAATTAATTGATGATTATTACAAATATACAGTATAGTATATATAGTATGTTCTAGTAGCGGTTGAGAGTAGACAAATGATTTAGAAGACTTGGCAAAGGTCATACAGGCCGTAGCTGGCCAGAGCCAAGGGGGTTTGCTGACTGATGGGTTGCTCCTCTCCAGGTGTGGATTATCGCGGAGAAAGTGCCAGGTTGTCCCTCGGACAGACCCGGTGTCGTCTGTCACCGGACGGGGGTGCAGCCCATGCTGCCCAAAGGCCAGAGCTGGGATTTTGGCATTGGGGTGAGTGCGTGCGTGCTGGCCTGGGGCAAACCCCTGACTGGCGCTGGTCTTAAGAGGGTCTGTTTGAAGGAGATGGTGCTGAGATAAAGACAGTTTGTTCTTAGCACTCGGAGATGTGGACATCTACGGTTACACTGGTTTACGTGCTTGTGTACTTGTTGCTTGAGGAAATCTATAAATAGCATGATAGTTTTAGATTTCACAATTACGCTATAGATGCCCTAGGGATATCCTAAGAAAATATATCTTGTGTTCACCATTACTGTGAATTTAAAATTAGGTGAAATCTCATAGCTCAACAAACATAATCTTAGCAACTAAGTCAAAGGTAGGGGGAGATGGAGATACATTATTTTATCCCGAAGGGGATTAAAGAAACTGGCAGTGAAGAGGAAGAATGTTGGTGTGGATGTGAATGTGTGTGTGTGTGTGTGTGTGTGTCTGATCTTGTGTTCCTCACAGGGAGGATGGGAGCACCTGTCAGCGAGGGGGAACTCCCAGGAGGCGCCGCGAGCCCCTGCCCGTAGTCCGCAGCCCCCACGCACTCACAGGCAGGTGAACGGGAACGTCATTGCATGCTGAGTGTGCGATCGTCTGTTCCGAAACCGTCCTGTCCCTTTTCTCTCGCCTCCATTACAATAAGCCTGCAGCCCCCCTCTGTCCCCGTCACTCACACCGTGCATGCCAAGATCCAGAGTCTGGCATCCCATAATATCACATTCATTTCCTATTAACCACCAAGTGACTTTTTGTCTGATTTTGTGTTGAAGCATGATTTTGTTTTTATTTGTATTTGCCGACCATCACAAATATTGTTTATTAATGGTATTAACCATTAATATGGTATTATTAACAAGGTATTAACATCTTCATGAGGATGCAGTGCTTTTTCTTATGTTGATTTTGTTCTGAGTTAACCTTTTCAATATTCTTTCATCTTCACATGTAAATCAATTCAAATACCTCTCCATACAGTCATGGAAGCCTCATGTTGTTGCATGGCAGACCATTTGATCAAAACGTATTAACTTATAGGAAATAAGGTATACTGCCTTGAAACAATGTAAAGGCATCTCTGTACATGATCCATGTCTAATAAATTTATTTTGTGGTTGATCTTTCAGGACTGTTTTTGTTCTTGTTTGTTCGTATTATAGTGTGCACACTCTGTGTCGATAGTTAACTTCATAGGTGTCATAATCCCATTGACAAAAATGTCTTTGGTAGGGCTAAAAGATTATGAGAATAATGATGAGTGATATTGTAAATAGTTTTAGACTTAACAGGTCCAAGTGCAGAAGTACATTTTCATTTATTTTCATATTAAACAGTGTAATTATAAACAATTCATTCAATTACACTAAGTAGGATCATCAATATTAAGTAAAAATAGCACAATTTTTAAAATTTACAAGATACGCATACAGATACAGCATAACTGCATCTTCTGGTCAATGTCCTTAATTTAAACGTCTTTCTCTTCACATCATTCGAAACCATGATATGTTGTCATTTGCTTCACCTTAAATTACAAATTGAAACCTCAAACTAGAGCTTACACCATTCCCAATTTACAGACGAAATTAAACAGTTATATACAGGAGTACAGTTTAACATTTAAGTTACACTTTTCAGATGTGCAAGATTAAGCAATATACACAGGGAAACAAAAACAGGAAATTCCTTAAATAAAATTTCAAGTTCAACTCACAGAGACTGCTGGTAATACGGATGCAGGTTTGCTAAAATATGGAACTTCTGTCTGTGAATTAAACAAAGGCCATCCACCCGCTAGTTTAGCAGATCCATCCCAGCTCCAGTTGCCATCAGCCTCCATAACACAAACCGTGACAGCTGCTACAGAGCTGTGTTGAAAACTCAAATTTAAGTCATAACTTTCAGTCAAGATAATGGGAAAAATCAGCTTATCTTGCTTGACTCTTTTTATCAATTAAATATATATACATAAATGAAGCCCAATGAAATGATTTACCATTGAAGGACACGAGAGGGAGATTTTCCCAATTTCACCTGTCGAGAGGATTGGTAGTCAAACGTTACTAAAATAGAGTATTAACCAGAAAGCTCTACAACAGCAGTGCCCTCCACCTATATATTCTGTATTAAAGCACAGAATGAACACAAGTCTTTAAATTTTGTCCTTCAGCATAAATAGCACATTTTACATAAGAGAGGAAATGAGGAATCTTCTGACTCCAAACCGATTCCCTTTTGATCTTGCCACAGAAAGAAAAAAGGGAAGTTTTGACAGGAAATCTTACAGTAGGTTTTGTCTGAAACCGTCAAACAAACCGTCACTGTGCCTCTAACTTCACAATATGAAGACTTTTCATAGTACATTCTCTTACTGAAAACAAATCAATCATCAGTCTTCTGAGTCTTTCAGCATATGGCATGATAATCCACCAGATAAGTGGTTTGGTTTCTAAAAGGTGGAGTGTGTGTGTACATGTGGGTATTGTTATTAGGGGGTAAAATGGTGTAGGCACAAGGCAGCTCCACTGTCGGACAATGTGAGGTGTGCAGACGCTAGGCTTGGTTCAGTGTATGGAGGTCTAGATCCTCAGTAGGGTGAATGATGGGTCTCCACGGTGTGTGGGTCAAGACTGCAACAAAATAAATGTGTGACAGTGGGCTGCAAACACCATGTACCAGTTGACAGCGACCTAACCCAGGAAATACAGGAAGTAGGCAAGATGACTTGCCATTGATACAGAGGCTCAAGTGAATGCAGAGGTGGCAATTTTGAAAAATCTTGAATTTTGGGAAAAAATGAACACCTACATGAAAGGAAAAGGCCATCGATACAGGACATGAAATCTCTATCATCTAGTAGCTTGAGTGGACAGCCAGTGTTTCTCAGTGTCACTGAGAAAATAGAACAAAAAATAAAGCTTACTCAAGTTCACCGTTAGAAGCAGATATCTGTAGCTAAGAGTGTGTACAGGTTGAGTACAGGGTGTGAGCACAGATACCAGGTAAGACACTGGGGAAGCTCTTGAAAAGTTCACCACTTTCCTTTGCGTATGTTTGTTTGTTTGTTTGTTTGTGTCTTGCCATTTCTTTCGACATAATGCAAAGTGTTCCATAATTTCTTGAGGGATTGCACAGAGGAATGATCCGAGATGCACTGAATGATCAAAGATGCAGAGGATCACATTTCAGTCAACAAGAAAAAAAAAGAAGAATCCTAGCCTCAGCTCAATGAAGACAAAAGAGAGTTTTTGATAGAGGGTGTGAGTGGCATATGAAGCAAAAGTCAAAAGGATTGGTCTGAGGCTGCAGT
Source organism: Sardinella longiceps (assembly GCA_027497455.2). Classification (NCBI taxonomy): domain Eukaryota; kingdom Metazoa; phylum Chordata; class Actinopteri; order Clupeiformes; family Clupeidae; genus Sardinella; species Sardinella longiceps. The sequence goes on along the minus strand of JAODXP020000015.1, from coordinate 19,154,909 downwards.
CCAGCAGTCTTAGCATCGTCTTAAGTAGGGAGAGGTTTGCAAAGCCTGACCAGTCAGGGCGACTTCCTCTCAAAAACTGCTCAATGCAGAGACTTCCCATTAGTCCCGCTCACCATCTTCACTGCTGCCTGTTGAGCAAGGAAAAAGGAATGACTTTAGATGTCTTAAAGTTACGGCAGTTTGATTTTTTTTAGCTTTTTTGAAATAGGTATGTTAGAGGCAATATACGTGTTCAGTCAAGCCAAACCAATGTGATTTCAATATCATTGTGACATAAGACATAAGACTTCAAAAAGATTACAATATCATCCAAGTAGATTTCTTCCCAACATGAGTATTTGCATGCACATGTATCTTACCTCCTTGCTCTATGTCAGAGTCGGTGAGGTGCGTGAGTGAGAAGCTGGCGATGCTGGCCGGTGAGATGGAGAAACGGGAGTAAGAGGAGGAGGAGCTGGTCCAGGTGTTGTCCGCACCCCGGTTCTGGGGGGGTGGGGAGAAGTAGCGTGAGGCACCTACGGGTGAGGGCTTTGAGGCCGCCACACCGCTGGCCGCCTTGGCAAGGAAGGAGGGCTCAGGTGAGGAGAAGTCATCATCCCACTCGAAACCACCACCTGCAGGATACAAACATCAAACCTCTTGTCAGGTGTGGTGGAGAGGTACTAAGTCTGTGTGAAAACACACTACTGCCCTATTTTCTTACAATTTTGAAGTTGCACTTTTTTGTTTATATCGTAGCTTGATTGTGAATCCTCTTTTTCTAAGTCCCTTTGGAACCATAAATGCACAATCTGTACTTTCACAGATAAACTTTGTGAACAGTATTACCTTCTTCATCAGTGGAGCTCTCTGTTGAGTTGGCAAACCTGTTGAGGTAGCCAGTGGACTGGGCAGGACTGCTGTATTCTGAAACCTGATTGTTGGAACCTAGAGTGTGGTCTCCCAACTCTTTCGTTGGCGTCTCCTGTTATGGCAGGAACAACAGGTAGAAACATTAGAAACCTGGCAAAAAATAAGTGAATATTAAAAATGAATGCACCAGTTTTTCGTTTTGATGAGGCATCAGATGTTACCTGATCAAAGAGGTAGACGGTGACATCATCAAAAAAGGACACAGCTCTTCTCGAACCATCAGCATCACTGGGGTTTGCCTCTGCTGGCGTTTTGTTTACCGCTAGCGATGTTGGCTTGAGCAGGCTCTTGAGGTTGCATGCGTCGCTGTTGTCAGAGATTATCTGTGGAACCGGGTGCTCCACGTCGTCCTCGCTCTCCTCGCTGTCACTGTGCAGGCGGTAGGCGCTGTGCCTCTCATCATCCGAGTCGTCGCTGTTCTCATCCTCCTCGTCTGCATCCATGCCATCCTCCAAGGCACCGTCCCGTCGGCCCAGATACCGTCCCTCACTGTCTGGTTCCTTCCTGCGGGGTATTAGTTCTTCGGCGTAGGTTCTAGTTAGCTTGGCGTGGACCATATTGTCCAAGGGAGACTTTGTGTGAGAATGCTGGGTGCCGCCGGAGGAGGCATTGGTTGAGGCTTCAGTGCTTGCATTGGAGATGGCTGGGGAAGGCCGCAAATCAGACGGAACAGACGTCTCCTGGAGTTCCTTCGGTAAAGCTTCTGCAGATTCCAATCCGTCCTCTGTGCTGAGGGCAGGTTCAGACACACCATTTCTTGTGGACTCTGGGAGTACAGCAACAGGGAGGCCAGATGCAGGACTAGATGGGTCTTGTGACCCCCCTGCCTGTGAATCAAGCATCTCCTGTTGGGGAGTCTCTTGAGAAGGGGTCTGTGCATTAGTGGCATTGGGAAGCTGTGCTTCGGCAGACTCCCCAGTCCGGGTTGGAGCTTCGACGGGCGCTCCACCATTAGTCTCCTCGGGTCGCCTGTCCGTCTCCAGTTCGTTGTCTGAGAAATAGGCAGAGTCTCTGTAGCTGCCTGCGATGTAAACGTCCTCACCTGATACTGGGGCTTCGTCCTGCTGGTCTGCAGCGCCTTCCTCTTGTTGCGCGTCCTCTTCTGCAGCGTGTCCGTTCTCAACCTCGGACACGATAATCTCTGGGGGCACTAGTGATGCTGAGGAGGCTTCTGTTGAGGAGCTTGCTTCAGCCTCCCTGGAAGAAGACTCCTGGAGCAGCTGTGAGTTCCACTCTGGAGACTCCAGATTCTCGGTCTCGTAGCCACTGTCAGCGGTCTTGTAAGGAGGCTGCAGCTTGCTTGGCGCAGGGGCACCAAGGGGCTCCTCTTGACACCCGAGTCTGTGGATGTCTAGCGAGTCCAGGGAGTCGGGCGTCTCGGCCGAGCTCTCCATGGTGGGCAGTGGCGAGGAAAGGCTGTCATCCAAAAGGCTGTCCTGGCTGATCTGGTCAAGACAGGGCTCAGACACCTGCAGGGACGTCCTACAGGACTGAGACAGACCATCGGCAAAGCTGTTCTCCTCATCTGTGCAAGTCGGCAGGAGGTCCGATTCCATTTCCGTGTCCAGGCCCTTGTCCACATCTACAGCAGAGTCCGTTAGTGAGGCAGTGCTGTATGGGTCTTTGTCTTGAGCTAACAGGCCAGTGGGCTCTGAGGGAGAGGCAAGATTGAGTTCTTTACAGTCCGTTCCTATGGGTTGTTGATCCTGAAAGGGTCCTAAAGGGTCTTCACTGCTGGGCGTTTTGGCAACGGTGCACATCAATTCTGGAGTGGCACTTGGACTGAGCACAGGGGACTGGGGACCAGTGGCCAGAAATGCTGGTACTGGCCCTGCAAGGCCCACTGCGCTCGGAGAGGTAGAGGAAGGAGCGGAACTGATCTCCGATCCGGGTGAGAGTGGCGCAGCCAGTTTGTCACTAGGAGAGCCATTACTGACAGACGACAAGTTGCTACTACTGGCCTCTCCTGACGGCAAAGTTTTCGAAGGCACCAGAGTTTCATTTCCCAAAGGCTGCAGAGACCCGCGATAGTCATAGTCTGAGAAGTCCAGCAGTTCTGCATTTGATTGGGGGGCAACATTTTTTGCAGCGTCCTCACTTACGGACGCCATGTCCATGACTTCCTCACTCTCTAAAATGTTTGTGATTGTGCTACCGCCATTCTGCTCCCCCAACTCCCCCAAATCTGAGCTCTCTGAGCTCTCCTTCATTAAACTCTTTTCCTTGAGAAACAGGAAGTTATCTGTGAGCTTCTCCGTGTTCAGGAGTCTGTGGACGTCAGGATCGTTCATCTCAGTTTCCTCCAGAAGCAGGTCTGTCATTCCCTGCTGTCCTAAAAAAGCCGGGCTGCTCTGGTCTGAGCTCTGAGACTGAGTCTTTGTTGTGGCCTGGGCCAGGGGAGAGCCTCCGGACAGGAAGCCACTATTTTTGCTCATATCAGGAAGCTCCAGGAAACCTGTCCTCCACGAATGGGGCTCCTCAAGTTTGGAGTCCCCCTCGCTGAATATGTTGGTGTGGAAGGGACTCTCCTGCTCGCTGGAAGACCACGTGTGGCTGTCAGGCATGAAAGAGTCCTTGGAATCCATGCTGCCGTGGAAAAAGTCTGCGTCTGTGCTCGACTCGTCCATGCGCGAGTCGTGCAGCATCAGGAACTGCTGGGACTCGGGGACTGGCTCGGCCTTGGCCACCAGGTCCTGGGAGTCAGTGGTGCTCTCCTCTTGGTCCTCCAGCTGGATGTAGTAATCCTTCCCAGAGGCCACCTCATGGGCATCAAATACTGGCAGGATGCCTGGCACGCCCTGGGCAGGTGGACTGGAGCGCTGCGGTGGCTGCTGCACTCCAGAGTCCCCCGCCGACGGAGGGAAGTGAGCATGGATGTCTTGGCTAGGCACCGGGAAGAACACGCTGTTGTAGTTCAGCGTGGCGTCTATGGCAGGGCGGCCGTGGTTGTCATAGTGATCGTGCTTGGCGCCCTCCCAGACGTACTCGAAGCTGAGGCCTCGGCTGGTCTCAGTGACTGTCAGCATCTCGTCCGGTTCGCCGCCCTCGTCCAGCGTCTCCAAGATGGGGAAAGACGAGTGGCTGACAGTGGTCTGGCGGGCACAGGGGTTGGGCCGCAGGGCGTTCCAGCGCTGTTCAAAGTCATCCTCCACATCCTTTTGGCCCTGCATGCGCAGGTAGGTGAGCAGGCGGTGCACCTCCTCTGCAGTGGCCCTCTTGTCCGGGGGCAGCCAACAGAACTGCAGCACCTCGTACCTGCACAACCAACACAAGCACTTAACACACAACCTCATACGTTCACAAGGCCATCGGTATCTATCTCAAAGAATAATTGTTCTGATGTAACTGAAGTGATGTTGCACTGTGTTGCCTATAGATTCTGATAGAATGAACTATATCTGCATCCAAATATGAGAAACAATAGTAGGATTCCTATTATACAGTAGATTTGAAACCCTCCACGCACCATCTCTCCGAGTACGGCAGGTCCAGCTGGGGTTTAAAGAGTTTGATCTGCTGGTCCCTGATGACGTGGGTCAGCACCTCTCTATCGGACAGGTGAGGGTAGGGCTGGTTGGCATTCTCAAACAGCTCCCACAGCGTTATTCCAAGTGCCCTGCAAGACACAAATACAAAGATGCATATACATGTCTCTCTCATGCTACAGAAACAGGAAGGACATAAAAAGAAACAGTAAAGTGGGGTGGTTAGGCCAGTAGGAATTTGGCCTCGTTTTAGAAGCCTAAATGAATAATATTGACCTTGATGTTTTAAGGGGAAATCCGTATTAAAAATGACTCCTGACATGCAATGGGATCGGCATATTGCATAATGAGCTGAAAATGACCTAGCCTTATAGAGATGGAGACTACTCTCAAAATAAGTCTGTATTGCATAAGGGCCTGGGCTATGTGGCACAGAGCCACAAAGGGATCATTTGGGAGGCAAGAGAATTCTGCCTATATGTGCCAGCGAGGGAAAGCGAAAAGAGCCGGCCCTCTGTCTCTGTCTCGGGACTCGATCGCAGCCGTGTCCGGGAAAAAGGGAGATTTATGAGCACTGACAGGTAGCACCTGCAACATTAGTGGGGAGGCTCACTTTCAAGGCTCTCGCTGACCCAACCGGCTGTGAGGACACGGACACAGAACGGCAATCAGCCTCTGATCTATACTTGCGTTAGGCAGAGCAACGCGACCGCAGTGCAACGCAGGGCTCAGTTGGACTCATTGGCATGTCCTAACCAACATCATCATTGTGATGGCTCCTTATGACTGGTGTCTCTTATCTCTTAGAAGGGTGAGGCTAGGAGTTTCATTTGTTTGGGTTGATTACATTTTTCTGTGGCTGATCTTCATGCCACCTCAATGATCGAATTTTGTGCATCATAGACCAAGTTTGCGAAACGGCAGCTAACTAAAACTAACTGAATGAGACATGTCAAAAACGAAACCTAATCGATTTGCTTTCGTCTTGAAATGCCCCGTTCTGTTACCGTTAGCTGCCGTTTTGCTAGCTCAGTCTGCGTCGCATGAAATCCAGTGATTGAGGTGGCTATCAATAGCGCATGTTGCACTATAAAACAGTAAGGCTACGTGTTGATTCACTCTGGATTTTTCCTTTAATGCATAAACTGCAGCAACATGTAAAGTATGCTATTTTGATGTTTTGATCATTCTACTAAGGGAAAAAATCTGGGGTCTCACGCTGCTACTTTGTTCCTTCTTTAAATATTGCCATTATGAGGTCTTAAACAAGTCAATTTCATCACTACCACCACCATCACCGTCAACTTTCAATTTGGGCATGGGAGCCTGCCACTGCTCTTACCACACATTGCCAGGCTTGGTTTGTTCTGCGGTGATCACCCCACCATGGAGGTCCCCAACCAGCTCTGGTGCCAGCCAGCGCAGAGGCACGAGCTGGTCCTCCTCTGTGGTGATGTAATCCTCCTACGGAACACAAACACACGCACACACACACACACAGTCATATACATGCACACAAACACATACAGAGAGAGAGAGTGAGTGAGAGAGAGAGAGAAAGAGAGAGAGGGCAGTGAGTAACATGAGGGCATTGTCAAATTAGTTGATATAAATCAGCTCCCATGTACATCAACTACCCAGCAGGCTGGGTCAACGCTACAGAATTCAGCACATCAGAGATGACCAACTTAGCAAAAAACTACAGGACAAGCAACCCTCCCCCTCCCCCTCCCATTTTATATTTAGCCCATCACACTTGAGGATGGACATACATGCACATAATCGGGTGCAGTGAAAAACCCTTATGTCATGACCTGGCAATCTCCAGGCACCCAATTGAGATCTGGGCAATATCTGGAGAATGCAGATAGACATCTCCAGCGAGTCTGTGTTCGCCTGGAAACATGGCCACTGGATTGCATTTCACTGAGTCCCAATTCAGCTCTTGGGTTTTGACTAGGGTCACAGGGCAACAGCTGCATGTAAACAGCACTGGAAAACATTTATATTTCTGCAAGGGCATGGACCTCTGTTTTAATGGGTGAAACTGCATCCGCTGACAAATATGTCAGACAAGGACGTCATCGTGCAGGAGAGTGTGCGAAGCAGAGTGCCCTTACCTTATATCTGTACGGTCCTATTCCGTAATCTCCAACTTTAACCGTCAAGTCGGCAGTTAAAAAGCAGTTTCGAAGGGCCAAATCACTGGAAAAGAAATAAAAATTGAAAAAAGGAATGAGATTATTGAACTAATATTAAAAAAAAACATTTCATGCAGAAGGCTCATATTACTCTAATATTTCAGCTATATTCCATTTTGCAAGAATTCGATATGGTTGTATGGAAGTGCTTTTACATCTGGAGAGAACCAGATTTCTACCAGATTATGACACCAGACATGGTAAGTGTTTCACTGGTGAGTCAGCCAGGCTGTGGAGTTTGACTGATCTCTGATCAGCTCTGGTTACAAAGTCACTTGTATTCAGCCTGACATCTACAGATGTGTTCCCCACATCAGCTCTTTCACTACTGTACATTCCTGTGTCCACATCCTTAGGGGGAACAATTTCATCATTTTCAGAGGTATCTGTTCATAGACACACCCCACACCTGATGTGGCGTGACACAGGGCTTTAGGTGTGTAGATGTGTTGGTGAGTGTGTGTGTGTGTGTGTGTGTGTGTGTGTGGGTGGTGGATAATAACTTTCTAATCTTCAGGCGTGTCTGCTCTCCCCCTAGCAACAAAATCACTGATGCTGGAGCATTTCCCAGCTCGCTCACACAGCACCATGATATTGTTCCCAGGGAGGGACACTCTGGCTGTCTTCTGCAGCAGGTTTGAGGGGGGGAAGGGGCGGGGGGCAGGGGCGCTGGCACTGCCCGGCACAGTGGGACAGATGGTAGCTCATTCAGACAAGAGACCGACTCTAGTTTCAGCTTGGCCCTTAGTGCTCCCTCTCACACCGGTTCCAGAAGTGTGTCTCTCTTACCGGCAGGTTTCCAGAACAACCCCTTAACCACCCCCCACCTCCAGCCACACACACACACACACACACACACACACACACACACACTATACACCCCACCACAGCCCCTAGCCCAGGACATCGCTGACACTAGTGGTCTTTGCTCACACACCCTGCAACTGTCAGCCTGCATGAAACTATTGCAAGATAAATGGAGCGATATTTTAGAGGCTATAGCCAGCTCTTGGCCGAAGCAAAGCATACAGTACTGGTCGTCTTGCCCCTCGGCTTTTAGCCCTACAAGGGTCCAGTGCAGCACAGGCAAAAAGGGATGGCAAGTAACGCTCCAAAATGTTCAATGAATGGAACACAATCTTGATGAAAATGGTGCAGTTGAAATGTGAAAAGGTATGGGGAAAAATAACTGACAACCATATAACTGACGTGTCACACCCACTGCAACTACACAACTCCAACAGAACTAATTAATGCATTACTAAATCTGTTAAATCCAAACAGATGTGGACAGCAGGCAGACAGCAGCAAAACACAATAATTTTCAATTGGCCTGTCATGTTGGCAGTGTGAAACAGGGCCTGTGACTGAGTCTCAGTGGGTGAGAATCAAGACGGAGAGCAACAAGTACAAAGGGGAGGAGGGGTGGGTGCGGCGGGGGTTGGGGTTCCGCTTCACTGACGGAACCGAGAAAATTCAGTCATTTTCATGACGGCCTTTACAAACAGAGGAATTCTGGGAGTGCCCCGACTTGAGTCCTAGCGCCGGTGGAGTGCTGCCCAGCGTCAGGCGATCCACTTACACGCAAAGCGCAGATTCATCATGTCCCGCCTGGCCCGGGGCAAACCGACACCCTGGCCGTCCTCAGGCGCAGGGTAATCAGATGCCTTCCGGCATATTCAGAGCATGCAAAACAGAGCAGACCAACTCAGCACCGCATATCACCCCCCAACCACCTCCTCCATCCATCCATCCATCCATCCATCCATCCATCCATCCATCGCTCTCTCTCTTTCTCTCATTTGCTCTCTCTCCCCTCCACCTCCCCTCCCCTCTCAGTCTCTTTCCCCGCTTCACCCCATCACCCCGATGCTGCGAGACAAAACGAAAGCACCTCTGACTGCGCTGCCCTTTTTAGGCGTGACTTGGGCAGCTGTGTGAGTGTGGTGATTCAGCCTTTGCCATGCATGTGCAGGTTTAAAGGAGGACAAGAGCTTGCGTCTCTTCACACCCACAACTGACAAGCCAACTGACACTATGCTTGCTCCCCACTTCAGTTAGATATGGAGAAATCACTTCTTTTTCTTTAACTTAGCATCTATGATAAAATGGCTGGGCAATGCACTGTAGTTGTGTTAATAAAATAGAAAGTACTTTGCTAAAAAATTCATAAGAAAAATAGATGGCCATGCTTAGTCATGTTTATATTCTCCAGTTTATATTGTTGTCATGTTTATATTCTCACCTGTGCAGGAAGTTGTGCTTGTGAAGGTGAGTGACTCCAGCGGCGATCTCACATGCCATCCTCTGCAGCTGCAGGAGTTCAGCTTTCCCATAGCGCCAGTCTTGCTGAGCCAGGTAACTCTTCAGGTCACCCTGCAGTTGCACACACACACACACACACACACACACACACACACACACACACACACACACACACACACACACACACACACACACACATAATCAGCAGAGTCACAACATGCCTGTTAGTGTAATCACTGTACCTGAAAAAGGTACATAGGATGTGGATTATGCCTGTGGGAAAAAAGGGTTGCAAAGTGAAAGCTGATTACTGTATCAGACATGGAAAAAGAATAGCTTCACCAATTGACGAAAACCAATGAAGCTATTAATGTCAAGCAGCAAAGAAGAGGGAGTCAGTGCAATGCTGCAAGTCGCCACAGGGTGGCAGAGGTGCTCGCCATGTAAACCCTGAGGACACCGCAGAGCCTAGTGCTGGCACCTAAAAAGGGAAAGCCCTTTTAATGGCCGCCCAGCCAGGCTGGGTCAGAGCAATTTAAAAATAAAAGCCCAGCAGTCAGTTGAATGTGGTGGCAGTAGGTCCGCTGGCACAGACTGGGTTTCTGATAGCCTGGCCATTGCAGGGCCAAAGTCTTCTGCAGCGTGAGGAAGGGAAGGGAGGGGAGGAGAGGGGAGGGGGTTCAGGCCAAGGGGATCATCTCATTAGCACTGATGCACTGATGCAAAGCTATTCTTTATCACACCCAAGCCTACTGGAACTACAGGCTCATGGGGAGGGATGGGGGTTGATGTTGATGGTGACACTGAAGGAGGATGGAGCAAGAGCACAGCCACAAACACACCACACAAACACCAGGTGGGGAGATATGACCACGACTAGGCTGTGCCCTCATAGTCTTTCTTGTCCGTTTGTCTGTTTGTCTGTTGTCTGCTTGTTTATGGGGTAATGAGTCAGGCTTGCCGTCAAGGGACAGGCTTGCCCCATGCAGTCTGCTGAGCGGGGCTGCCGCACGCAGCTCTCAGCAATGTGCTCATGGTGTTTGTGAGTCAGCATGACTGTAGCCTGCGTGTGCGCCCAAAAACAACCCCATGAGAAAGGCTGACTGGGAGGGAATACCAAGGGGGCTCAGCATCAGGGGCATTCCAGTATTCACTGCGGCAGATCAGAGGATAGGAGAGGAGAGGAGAGGAGAGGAGAGGAGAGGAGACACACTCCCATAGGACAGGCAAAAACTAGGGTGAGACTTTTGTATGCATGGAGATCAGCACAAATGTGAACTTTTTAAATACGCCCCAAAATAAATGTACATTCAACAATCAATAAAACAAATCCACCTGCAATAATAAAATACATAGAAATCGAACCAAATCAGGTCGGTGTGTGATTAAAATAAGGTCACTTTACTAAAAAGCTTTTGGTTTTAGTTTTTTGAAACATGTGGAGCTGTCAACTGCATAGCATTGTGCGCTCATGCTCTGTAAGTAAGCAGTCAAAAATGCCTTTATATTTCTACTTTATTCAACTTGGAACTCCAAACAGCAATGCACTAACAACTGATGATAAGTTCAATTCTTCACAAGCATTTTGAAGTTTGTGTTTGCCTCAGCTATGAGCACAATTTTAAAAACATTTTGACATTCAATTAAAGTATCAGTCTGATTAAATTTTAAAGAAATTTTTTAAATTTTTTTGGCTAGATATATCTGCCAGATTATGTTGTGAAGATAATCACAGCCTGATGCACCAAGCAATCTTGCAGAAATGACAAATGCATCGTACAGTATACGTTAAGAACGCAACAAATGCGTTGTAGGTCTACAACACCACAAACTAGCAGAGGGGTCCTCAAAGGAGTCAGGTCAGGTCTTCTCTGTGGACAGTAGTGTGTGAGGTGTGTTTCACACAAGGCTGTCTGAACACAAGGCTGTCTGAAGCCTGCTCTGGAGCTGTCCCAGAGGCACGTCATATAACACACGGGTAAAGAATCCCCTGGAGTGCAGTACAGTGCAGTGCAGTAGGGCTGAAGCAGGGCTGGAGAGAAGGGCTGAGTCTCTGTTTACAAAAGCAAAGGGAGGAACCTGAGGGGGTTTAAGCTTCCCACCAGTCTGAGCCTCTCCGCTGTCGTCACACCGCCGGCCGGCCGCCTGATTACAGAGCGCCGCTTATGCAACGGCCATAAATCAGCCGTCCCGTCGCGCCCCCACCCCTTTTTGCTCCACACCTCTCTCACACACTTGCATACACACACACACACACACACACACGCACACAGACAGACACCTTCGCACCAGGCAGCTGTGAGGGACGCACGGCTGTGCGGAGTGCTAGTGGGAGGACGAGTGAAGAAGCCGTGACTTGCTGCGCAGGAGAGACAGATGCTGCGTGCAGATGCGCAGACCTGCCAATGGAGCAACAGTTGTGCAACAGGCAAGATGTAGCCACTGTGGCGCTAAAAGCAGTAGTAGTGGCTGCAGGAGAGGTGGTCAGTGGAGCAATGGGGCAACCATGAACACTTGGGACACGTGGCACAATACTTCTTACTAAAACCAACGTCTAAGAGTTGTCTGATCTCTCTCTCTCTCTCCATCCCCCTCTCTCTCTCTCCCCCCATCATCCCCATAGCAGCAGCATTACAGTTCACATTTCTGACACTTAAAGGCACTGACCTTCCATCTGTTCATCACATCCCTAACATCCTCCAAATAGCCTGTGCTTTTGTCTGACTAATAACTGAGGACCTCCTACTATGCTGATGACATGGTATTGTTTTGTGCAGTGTTAGCAATGGTCTGGGGCCTGCCTGCCTGTCTGTCTGCTTATGAATAAGCATATATAGTGAATGGGGGTGAAAGTGTGACCTGTGCAGAGGTCCAGCAGGTGAGGGGCAGGAATGTAACACGTGCGTAAAAGGTCATTCGCAGAACTCCCACTCACAACCACCACCTTTCATTTCCCATTCAGAAACTCAAAGTCATTCTCAGGATTGAAGCATTCTCATTTTTGAAAATGTGTATGATGGGATACACTAGACATTCTGGAATCTAGTGGTTTTTTTTTCCTCAAAATATAATGACTTACATTTTACATGCTCCCTCAAAAACGAATTTGGCACGCGCACGCGCACACACACACACACACACACACACACACACACACACACACTCGGGTCAAGTATGAGAGCGCCTGGGCAGAAGAGGCTGTCACTCAGTGTGGGAGCAGCTGGCCTCCTGCCGGCTCTGCTCTGGTTGCACACGTCTGCTTATTTCTGCGCCATCCTCCTGAGTCAGGCCTCCTGGCTGTTACCAGCGCTACAAGCCCACAACAAATCATCAATCACAAACTCGTCAGGCCCGACAGCCTGCTTTCCCCCCGTCCCGGACCGCAAACAAACAAACAAATGACAAGATCGTTTGAGATGTAGACACTTAAAGGGACATCTCCTGATATGCTAACAAAATATGCAACTGGGGCATACCGACTTGATTAAGAGCTACAGGAGTTTTTTTTTTCCATGATGCTCTGGAGACAGTCACACAATAACCAAACAAATTAAAAACCCATACCTGGAGGGCCAGGAATAATCTCATTCATTAATAACATATAGGATATGATGACAACAAAACAATCAAGTACATAAAGAGTTAGTTGTGAGCTCTGTGGACACTGCTATGGTAAAAGCCTCCAGAATAGACTGACCTTTCTGGATCACACAGACGGACCTAGAGAGGTTCTGCCAACCCTCTGGAGGAGAGGAGTGCAGTAAGTAACCCTCTCAGATTGCCTGTGACAAAGGAGGTGACCCTGAGAGGTGGGTGTGTGTGTGTGTGTGTGTGTGTGTGTGTGTGTGTGTGTGTGTGTGTGTGTGTGTGTGCTGAAACGGCAGGGTCCACATCAGCACCAGGCTCCCCTGAGTGTCTCCGGTCAGTCAGACAGGCCTGGCCGGGACGGGACTCTGAGCTCACTCCGACAACCAACCCAACTCTTCACCTCCCAGCTGGAGCCTGTCAACACCACCCCAGCCAACCCAGCACCCCCAGACCCCTCTCTACGTAGACCAGAGAGATCTCAACCTCCCAACACCTTTCCTTTCCCTTCCTCCAACACCCCACAGAGAGAGAGGCAGGCAACGCATTATTTTCCTCTTCATCTCTGTGCAGTGATGGGCTGCTTTTTGATGTTTGTTTTTTTTTCTTCCAGGAATTAGGCCTTCCATTCAAAACCTTTACAATTACCATTCAAAAGCTAAACAAATATAGGCAGGAGTTTGCATAAGCAGGCTGAAGCGATGCAACACACACACACAAACTAAGCACCAGGGGCAAAACTAGCTACTACACGGCAGACAGACAGACAGACTAGGAGTCTGGAGTGCTGTGATTAAATAGCACAAGCAAGGGACCTAAAAGGGGGTAAGAAGAGCAGCTCTGAAATTGCCTGCATAATCTCCCTGGTGCAGCCCTTTTTCAACCGGAGCCGCCACCAACATCCAATGATGAGGACAGGCTGCGCCGGTCCCTTGGAAGAGATTTTGCCCTCTTACACTTACACGGCACACACACAGAGAGAGAGAGAGAGAGAGAGAGAGAGAGAGAGAGAGAGAGAGAGAGAGAGAGAGAGAGAGAGAGAAAGAGAAAGAGAGAGAGAGAGACCGTGAGAGAGAGAGAGAGAGACCGTGAGAGAGAGAGAGAGAGAGACCGTGAGAGAGAGAGAGAGAGAGAGAGAGAGAGAGAGAGAGAGAGAGAGAGAGAGAGAGAGAGAGAGAGAGAGAGTACAAGGCTGTGTGCTTCAGCAACCAGGCAGCCTGCCTTAGCCATAAAATGCACCAACACAGCAAGATGCCTGACTGACAGAGAGAGAAAGAGGAGCCTGCTGCTTAATTGGGATTGGGGAGCAGGGTGGAGGGCTTGGGGGGGTTAGGGTGGCTGTGGGTGGTGGGGTGTTATGGGTGCAGCAGGAGAGGCTGACGGCAGCTGCGTGACTCACAGCTCTGGGTGCTAAACAGGCGGCGGGCCCGCGCGCTAACAGAAATAGACTGAGCAGAAAAGATGAAGTAAATCAGCAGAGGGGGAGCAGACAGACAGACAGCAACGCTGCAGTGCAGAGCAGAGGAGAGGAGAAGAGAGGATCAGAGAAGAGAAGAGCAGAGAAAAAGCCTCTCCAGTTCACCACCAGCTCCTCATAGATAGCAGAGGAGGGCTGGCCAAGGGGCTCAAAGACACGCACCAAGAGAGACACTTCAGTGAGGCATTAGTGCAGCAGACCCACAGGGACAAACACACAGTGTGTGTCACAAGGAACACAACAACCACACCACAAACAAATCACACACTGGGTTACTGTAGGGCACAACACACCTGCAGACACACCTAGGCCTTTGGACCCACACAGTCTTTCCCTACAGTCATCAATCTACACAGTGGCGCCTGATGAACCAGTAGAGAATCAGATTCTAATATTGGATATAAATGATAAACTGCGTGCAGCATGTTTTATGCATAAGTACATTTATGTATGAATGCATGTGTGTGAGGAAGCACTGAATTCTCTCTGTTGTTTTGCGCATTCCACTGAGCAATAAACTGGTTGTTTGCGTGATCACACTTACCAGGTCACAGTACTCAAAGACCAACAGGAAGGGGATGGCTTCCACACACTGCCCGAGACACTGGAGGATGTTGGGATGTTGGAGGACTCTGCAGGGGAATGGAGGCCATTAGGGTTGGGCGATATGGACTTAAAAACATATCACAATATTTTCAGTTTTTTTATCACGATATCGATAACTGACGATAAAAAAGTATATTAGGTCTACAGTTTAACACAGGGTTCATACAGGTGCCTGAAAATGCTTGGGTTTTAAATGTTGCGTTTTCAAGGTTTAGAAAGACACTTCTTGAAAATTTTGTAAAGGTAATCAATTGTAAATTAATTGTTCACAATAAATATTCACCTGACAGAGTTGTTTGTGTAGTCTATTCGGTGGAAATATAAATGCTAACAAAACATTTTCTGAATTTTCTGAATTTTTTTTGAAGATATATGATAACGATAACGATATCGCACAACCCTAGAGGCCATATTAACTGTATGTTAAAAGCATGGAAACCTATCCTTTCAATGTTTCACCGAGACGAGAGAGTCGAAGCACTGTTTAACAATGCTTTTATGGTCATTTTAATGATTAAGACAGAGAATAATGCAAAGAAATAGTGTGTCAACTTAGTAATCAATTGATTGGTTAAGACAACGTTCTGTTTCACTTTCCTTGACCACCTTAGCAATGGTCCGTTAGCATGAAATTTCAGACCGTAAAATGTTGGAAAGTCCCATGTGAATTAGTGGTTTCTTGAAACTCATGTCTTTGGGGTTTATGCTCTGGATGCCCAGAGCATCTAGGTGTATGACCTGTGACTTTGTGACTGGACACCTGAGAGCTCACCTGTAGGGGTCTCCCTGCTGGAGGAAGTCGTTCTGCTCCTTGGAGCCAGCGTTGGCCTTCAGCTCCTGCACCACAACTCTGGAGACGCTGGGATCCACGTAGATCTCACTGAGCAGAACCTGACACGCCCAAAATACTTCAGTCAGTGGAAAACAAACAACCTCCAATAGGGGTGACAACACCTTGCACAACATCATACTCATCCATCCTTACTAGGAAATAAAGGGGAACTGCTCTATTAGTGGATAATATAATTGTAAGTCAATGAGCAATATCAGCAAGGGTTGAAGCGAAGGGTCAGTATCCCATGTTCTTTGGCAATATTGTGTGTTAGGTCCCATTTCACTCAAGCATCCACACTTGGCAGTGAGTCTATAATGTAGTGAGCTTCCAAAGGCAGGCTTACCTTGCCGAACCACCCGCTTCCGATCTCCTGGATGTAACTGAGGCTGTGGCGAGCAACATGGGGGCCTGATGATCCATCTGTGGAGGTCAGACCCACACTTCAGTTAAGTTAACAGCTGAGTCATTAGAATCGTGACTAGTTACAGGAGCAGGAGTTAACGTGCCGTAGGCAATAAACACTTTATTTTGTTGTTTATTTTATAGCTTATGGCTTGTTTGTTTTGTTTTGTTTTGTTATGTTTGTTAAGCTTAGGCGTAATCCAAGGCAAAACATATGCAATCTACACTCACTACATGTTTTCGTCATTAGTGGGAAACTTGTTTCACTAGAAGCAATTATTGAGCAACCACTGGCTGCCTCTACTGCCACAAAACAGGAACAAACAATGACATGACAAAACAACCACAATATTGAAAGAAAAAAAAAACTTATTACATATTTTCTGTTTCCGCAATGTGTGTACAACACAATTCAAAATTACTTGGTCCACTTCACAACTTGTGAATGATGTGAAAAATACTTTACTATGCAAAGCATTCTTGCACATGTTCTTCACCCTTACAAAACTGTTTTGAAGCCGTTCTACCTCCTTTACATGTGGATCTATACAGGAATTTTGGGCTACTCAGTGGGAAAATTCCCAGGAGAAAGCACAAGGATTTCTCAGAAACATGCAAGTAAAGCACCGCACGTCTCATGTACAGAAAATCAGCTTTGTCTCCCATATCCCACAGGCAGACAGATTTAGCTTTAGAGCCTTTTAAGTTGTCCTCCCTTTAGATACTGTAGCCCACAGTGAGCCTGTGTCATTTCAGTCTTTATGAAATACATTTCATGTCTCAACGCAAAGAATACAAAAGCACAATCAACACTATCTACTCTGTTTGCAGCCCAAGCCTGCGTTGCTTTGGGCCATAGTTGTACAGTCTACTGTAAGTACGATAAGTGCTTTCATCATATTAATCCAGCATAATCCGACAATTAATCTCACCGCTAATCCTGGCCTTGTTATTCTCTGAGCGCGAGTACAAACACTCCAAGTTACACATCTACTTAAGCCTCACAATGGGAAAGATTTCACTTTCTGCTTCAACACATAATGCTTTGGCTCTGGTTAATCAGGCAACTTTTTGTGCACCCAAAAAAGGCAAAGAACCAGCGAACTGCTGGAGTGCCATTCTTTAGTGAAAAACGTGAGGCACTTGTTTAAGAAAGCAGCATGAAGAATGAAGCTTTCTAAAAATATAACAGCTAGACTGAAACCCTAAGCTTCTGTGTGGTCTCTCTCAAGTCAATGACCCATCATGAGAGCTATGAAAATCTAAGGAGAATGCACTAAGGGCAAGTGTCTGTATTAATAATATTACTGTGAGGTGTTATCAAACTGTATAGGCCACACATAGAGCAGAAACATTTTGAAGGAGCTGTCAGAAGGATACGCAACACAAAAGTAACCACATATATTTGCATCTGTTTGTTCTGTTAGAGATTAGATGCTATTTAGTAGCAAACCTTTGCACAGGATCCCCCTGGTCATGCGCTATGGACCCCTGGACCCCAGGACCAATGTATCAGCTGACAGTAAATAGACTACTATGCTAGCATGTTCCTTTTTGCTTCAAACCTAGCTTTATTATGACGAGTGCCAGGACATTTATAGTGGACTATAAAAGCAAAAGAGAACCCCAATACAGTAATAAAAGAATAAACTCATGGCTGACCCAAGATTATGAAGAGGTTATGGGGCAATCAAATGTCCAGTGGCAGGTGATCAGTAAACACTGATGATATCACGGTCAACAGGACAGCAACCTGTTTGTCATCTACGCTCACCCCAGCTTCCAGGAAGTGCACTGGCATGACTGTCTGACCTCGCAAAACATTTGAAAACACGCAAGCACGCTAGCAGTGCACCACAAGGGCATTCGTGGCTCTCCGACGCTTGCAAGCCACCACAACCATCTCTTTTTCTACACCTGTTGGCTGAAGACACAAGATCTGCTGCTGATCCACTAGCTGTTGAGTGATGCTGTGGTTCTTGTCCTGGGTGGGACCAGGAGGAGAAGGCATGCCTGTGTGGGCTATGTGACTGACTGACTGACCTGCAATCCTGGGCAGGTCTAAATGGGGTGGTCCTGGCATAGCAACAGGGGGCACAGCCAGAGTGTACACCTCCGCTGGAGACTGCATGGAAGGGGTGTCCTCAGCTGGGGGAGTGAAGTCGATCTCATCTTCAAAGTTGTCCTCGAACTCCTGGGGAAATAACACAAACGCACTGAGGTCAGTCTCAGAGCCAGCTGTAGCTTGGACACATTAGGCATCAGAAAAATTGGTTTTAGACATTTTGAAACGTACAAGAAAAAATTGAGTCTGCCACAGTGACATTTAAACTGAAATATGAGTGTTGTGCCGTGTGTGTGTGTGTGTGTGTGTGTGTGTGTGTGTGTGTGTGTGTGTGTCTCACCTTGAAGTTGATCTCACGCTCCTTGCAGCAGCTGACACAGTTGAAGAGCACCAGGACCAGCACCACCAGAGCGCAGAGCGACACCAGCAGAGTCAACTGAAGAGCCTCCTCCCCCAACTCCACTGCACAGACACAAACATGACAGGGTTCAGTGATGAAGAGCCACACACACACACACACACACACACACACACACACACACACACACACACACACACACACACACACACGGCTTGTATGACCACACTGACAGGCCAAACAAATCCTTTTATGTCCATTTAAGAATGGAGTAGGAGAGGAAGACATTTACATGAAAAGGGGGGGGGGGGGGTAGCCTACCCTAGCGGCAGCAAATTCATTTGCTCAGCCCGTACGTCTAGTAGCAAGCCATAGGGAATTTCATTGGATGATGCTGTTCGCGACATCTAATCACAATTGACACAGCTGACACAGTTGAAGAGCACCAGGACCAGCACCACCAGAGCGCAGAGCGACACCAGCAGAGTCAACTGAAGAGAGTCCTTGCCCATACCAATATTTTAAAAAAGTGTGTGGTTTTCATTTCTACCTCCACAACAAGTAAGTGTAATTGTAAGTGTATTATAGCTTTCACCCCCCTAGTTTGCGTTACTGGTCTCAGCACATTTGTTTTAGCCGCTTTCAGCACGTGGCCCTGTGGCAATTGAGCGTGTGCTGGGAGAGTGGCATGCACAAAAGGCCTGAGCATCAGTGCTGAAACCGACTCTAAACGCATCCAATCAGCACCATCCCCTCACATCACAGTCATCTCTTTCTCACTCACAGGGGCCTTAGCTTTACTGACTCTGTGTGTGTGTGTGTGTGTGTGTGTGTGTGTGTGTGTGTGTGTGTGTGTGTGTGTGTGTACAGTGCGAAAAGAACTCATCTGAAGAACTCTCCTGCATCTTGTCTGACAGCTTCATCAAAGTGGATAAGGGGAAGCTGAAAGCTCCAGACATCCCTGTTTTGTTTTTTTTGCCCTTTTGTTGTTTACGTCTACATGGCCACCATGTTGATTTGATTCGCTATAAATAATGATGGGGACATCACACCACACAAAAGCAAGATCACTCAAGCAGTGCCTGTTCAAACGGTAGCATTCCTGGCTGTCACAATACTATCATCAACCAAGTACAAAAAAAAAACATTTACAGAGTTCAACGACTGTGTGGCAGTCTACACACCTGAGTCACAAACATGAGTCACACTAGATCACCTGACCACCAGGTCTCACGTCCAGCGGAAAATGCATTAACTAACACAAACAATGTCACAGTAGCACGAAACGAATAGCTAAAGGCATCAGACTCCTTCCACATGACACAATGACAGTGACCAATATTCCTGCTTGGTCAATATTCAACCTAAGCACAATATGCTTGAGAGGTCAAAGTACAACCCTGGCTAAGGAAGGCTCGCTAGATATTCTCAAACAGACAGGTAACAGTTAGCACAGACGGTTAGCCTTGCACCTGTGACAACAGTCCTTCAGCTAGCCACATCAACCAACACATCACAGATAGGTCGATGTCTGTAGAGAAATAAATAAGTGGTGGAGGCTGATTTATTGTCAGATGACCCTTTCATGATGATGACCATCCTTCCCCTCTTATCTCACTCTCTGTAAATGTAGGGCTAGCCTGCATCATGACCACGTGCGTCTAACAAATTATTCAGCTGGCTTCCAAGCCAATAGCCCAAGAGCTGCCATATCTTATTTCTTATGCCTGTCTGGCAAAGTGCTCTCTGTCCTCAGAGAGGAAGCGCTGACCCAGTTCTTCACATCCTGCCGATGCACAGGCCACCGTGTGACAGTGAGGCATCAAAATGGGACATTGGTGGCCTAGTGTTTTGAGCAGAGGTGTGAGAGTGCATCTTGAGAAAGTGAAAGGCCTACATGTTTGATCATTTACTAACCCAACCAGGTGATCCTAATTAGCACAACTCCTCAGACAGGTGGATCAACTAATATGGAAATTCACCTGTGTTAAATGCACTAGTGGAGCCAAGACATGGTAGGAATTCCACTCCCTGAAACCAGATGTCTTTCACTATGGTTTTGGGGAACCACAAGTTGGTGGGACTTCAGTTACATCAGAGAGGATTCAAGCGGAGCTCAGTATTCCATGATCTTTGGCTACATTGCTTACATAATGGGCTCATCAGCTGAGACAAACCAGCCGGTTCTGTCATCCCTGCACAGGGCTGCCCAATCTTCTGTGACTAGTCGTTAAAATTGTAAATTGAGGTTGCTTCAAACAGCTAGATGGTGAAAAAGTCAACGGACTCTCAAGCTTTAACTCTCAGCCTACTTATTTAATGAAATCTAGTATTCCCTTTGTTTTACGCACCAAAACCCCTGTTACTTCAATTCAGTTGAGCACACCTTTCTCCCTCATCTGCTGCAAACAGCTACCAGACAAAAACATCTTATAAAATCAATGCTGGCACTGGGATCTTGAGCAAAGTGACTTACGAAAGGGAAGCCTTTTGGTAAAGTATTCAGATTGGTTTGTTTTCTGACTGGATTGTTCTTTCTAGCAAAGTCTTGGAAAGCAGATAAGGTCACTATGTTCTTGAATAATTTGCATACGAGCAGGAGCTCAGCCCATTATGTAAAGCCAGGACAAGCCTAGCTACCCACACTGTAAAGTACAGCGAGAGATGCAATGTTTCAGGAAAGATGAATGAGCCTGTAATAGTTCATCTACGCTTGAGCAGCGTAAATAGGCAAAAACTCACAAAAGACATTGGATAATTTAGATTTAATCGAATACTACATCATATCACTTAGAATATAAAATATCAAGGATCTAGGCTACCTTTCATTATAAACATTTAATTTATTTTTTAAACCTTATAGACATTTGTATGTAGGCCAACTCTATTATAGGTCTTAATGAAAAATATGTCTAAAATAATATAAGGAAACCTACTCAGATGATACACCTTCTGCAGTTATTCATTAACAATACCATAACAGGAATGCGGAACAAGCAAGCCACTGAATTTGGCAAAGAAACCTCTTGACCAAATACCAGTCCATGCATTAATGTGCTAAGTAGGCCCATGTTAAAAAATTTCCACAAACTTTTTTCTTCTTTTTCATTACACCACACTGGGACCTCAATCTTCACTATCTCCCCTAATGTTACATAAACTGGGCTACAACTCACAGATGTTTTTGGTGCTGTGAATATCTTTAGCTAGTGAAAAGATATTTAGAGACATAGACTAGCTTATTGAGTGACAAGTCCAACGTGTTGATATTGCCTGTCTGAGTTATGGCTGTGGACTAGGTAACTTTTAATTTGAAGTGATGATTGGTAGGAGTGTATCAGCTGTTTAAATGCCCCAAGTCAGGTGAACCTTATGGGTTAAAGGATTGCCAAGAACAACAAACTGACTGCTCAGATCTGCTTGTTGTTAACGTTATTTACAAAATAAATATCCCAATGGTACCAACAGTATTCTACGGCTGGGTAACATCGGAAAACATCGTTGTTGTTAGCGTTAGCTTGCTTGGCCTCCTACGTGTTAACGAACAACCATGAATAATAAGATTACACAGAAATTGTCTCTTCAATATACTTCTATGCATCCATACGTACTATTCATTGTCCTATTATCGTGACAACTGATGTATTTCTTATTTAAAATGTCTAAACTAAGAGAACAAATAAGCAGCATTAGCTTTCCGGCGAAGAGAACTGTCAGTTCAATGACTGCCTAAAAAGCTATCGCTAACTAACGTTAGCTACCGATACGATACGCTCGCTTGTTATAGAATCAGTTAGTATAGCAAATTTTAGTTCACATCGAAACCCGAACACTTAACGTTATAATAGTCAAACCCTTACCTCTATCTGAATGTGGAAGTGGAACACATTGAACAAGCGATGTTGTTAACTGCAGAGTCAATATCCCCAGCAACAACAAGCATCCATGATGGCTCTCCATCCTGTTCAGGCTCGACTTCTCCAGGTAGTCCCCCGAATATTGAATTACAATTGGTATAGCTAGCTAGCTATAACAATTAGATCTGAAGACGTTTATCAAAAAACATGTATACTATGCAGAGAATTTAGTAGATTAACATGCCAGTACTTGTAGGACCTCATTGAATATATTTTTACTGTCCGGCTAGCTACACTAGCCAGTTAGCAAACCGCTGTAGAAGGTAGCTACAAGATAGCTGGCTAACTATGCTAGCTCGCGACTGTTGTTATAAATTAGCCTGGTAGCTCGCAAAAGCTAACAAGAGCCAGCAAATTTACCTCACGGTTCAAATTCATTTGCCAGCATCAAGATTCATCTCTCTACGGCTAAAGCTTGCCTTTACAAGTATCATCCAACCATTTTGACGAGACGTTCTAAAGCAATTTAGGGAATTGGTAGTAAAACCCTACACTACCACCTTTCATCAGAAACGCCATGTTTCTACGTCATTCTACAGTGCAGTGACTGTACGCCCTGACAATCCAGACTGACAGGAACATAACCAATGACGTTCCTCGGTTCCGTCTGAAACATACATTTATCCAATCATGTCAGACGAATATCCCCTTACACCCTTTAATGGCAAAGTGCCAAATGGAATGTTTCTTTTATTAACCTGCATTCCTGTCGCTCCTCCTATCTTTGAATATAGTGTGGTAAGTCACAAAATAGCAGGCTACATAGGCCAAATCCTAGTAGTTGTTGACAACAGCTTGTATATGACCAGCTCTCCCAGTGTTTATTTCTGCCTAGACAATAATGTGAGCTATGCAAGTAATGCTAAAACGATTAGAAAGGGTGACAAGCATCATAGGCTATGATGGACATCTAGTTGATCCATAAAACACTGAGCTGTCTGACTTTATGGGAAGTGTATAAGTAGGCCTAGGCCCTACTGTTTACAACACTGCTATGTTGTGATGCAACACAGCTGTGGGGGGAATATATAATACATCCCAAAGCATTTTCAAACTGAAAAAGTTAAATCCTAAACTATAAAACACTTGTGATATGGGGAAAGATTGAGTTTTTCATAGCACTTGCCTCGCAGCCTTCTAAGCTACAAAAGTGACCTTACCAAGCCCCAACTAGCCTGCTGACATTATAGCTTAGTCTGTGGTTGGATTTCAAGTTCCACATAAATGTTATCAGGCATGTTCAGTTCATGTTCTTTTGTAACAGATATGACTGCACCATCAACCCATAACCAGTATTCATATCACAAAATGTAGGCTATGTTGAGTTTGTTTGTTTTGTTTTGTTTTAAAAGCTGATCTCATAGATTGTTGGTGACGTTCTGAATCCCAATGTCTCCCCTAACCCATGGCCCTGAACATGTTTCATAGTCTTTTATACATATCCTAAAATCTAAAGGCTTACACAAACCACCTAAACTGGGGCCAGATAATGTTGCAGATGTTTTGGGAATGCAGAATCTGAGGTGCGGAGCAGCAGGGTAATCTTATACCTGCTTGTCATCATTATGATCTCATTCAAAGCGTGCCACCTCAAGCTGAAGATAAAGAGTGAGTCATAAGATGCGATTGTCATGTCATTACACATCCTCTTAAGGATGACCTAACATGACATGGGCCGCCGTTTATAGTCCCCCACAGCAATGACACACATCACAGGGATGTACATTATGCATTACAAGGCAGTCCAAATAATTGTTAAAAAATAAATGGGCAATTTCATGAAAAAGTCAACCTCACCTTAGAAATAAAAGTCTCATCTACATGTATGTACAAAGTGTTCTGGAAAACTTGCAATGAAAACTACAATGTAAATAATCAGCTGAGCAAGTTTCAAAAGGATTTGCTACCACTTTTACCCTATTCACTCATAATGTAAGCCTAAAAAGGGGCTTATTAACAGATAACTTCATAGGAACCCTGTATTCTCCCATAAAAGCTTGTCCATTTCTTGTCACATCCATAACGCAAATTGAAAGGCTCATATTCTTATGGTGTAAATCATGATATGAATTTTTTGTGTTTGGCTGTATTCAGTCATGGAGTTCGCATATGGAAATGAACAAAATTGTGAAATACTGCTAGGCTTGCAGGGGTTATGTGGCATTTTGTTTATGCATACAAATGTATGTCCATAACGCTGGAATTGCCCAAATAGATTAGAATTAATTAGCACTGTATGGATTTTGTGCATGCATCCATGCAAAAGTTAGTAAGGAAAATTACGAATATTAGATCAAAGCTGTTTACTTTTAGCCTAAACTTGATAAATTGCCTGACGGTACATTATAGCCACTGCACATTGCTGCGTATGCCATTCAATAAAAATGAATGTCTATTGACACATCTAATGAAACTTTGAGGAAACAAACAGCACTTCAGCTACGCCAGTGGATATAGGCACAAATAGGCGGCCGTTATCCCTAACTTAATTATTTGTACTGTATCTATTTTTATGTATTATTTTGGGGTCATTGTTGTGAGATGAAAACAAGAGTAGGCCTAATGTTTATTTTTTTCTGTCTCACTACATGTGGACTCCAGCTATGTTTAGGTAGGCAAGATTTGCTTAACTACTTACCAGCATGCTTTACACACTAGACAGTAAAAAATAAACTTGACTTTCCTTGCCAGAAAATTTTACAGCAAAGATTACCTAGCGACAAAATACCAAAACTGTCATGGAAATCCATAGTAAAAAAGACTATAATACATCACATAATGACTACCTGAAATCTTCTCCACCACAGGATCTCATAATGGTCTGCCCAGATTTGCCAGTGAGGGGGGAGGTGTTTGTAGGTAAAGAGGTCCCCATAGGTTTGACAGAAGAGATGCTATGCTCGCTTTCTGTCTCACCATCACAAAGCAAACATTGGAGAGGCAACCCATATCACTTGGCAAGTGGTGAGTCCTTTTTTGTTGAAATTTGGAGATACATGTTGTGTATGATATGTGGTGATTTGTGGTTTTTATGTGGTTTTGACAGATTCTCACTAACTTGCAGTGAAACATGGCTAACAAATTTTAATGCATGGCTAACAAAT
The DNA here is from genome assembly GCA_027497455.2 of Sardinella longiceps. Classification (NCBI taxonomy): domain Eukaryota; kingdom Metazoa; phylum Chordata; class Actinopteri; order Clupeiformes; family Clupeidae; genus Sardinella; species Sardinella longiceps. The sequence continues at coordinate 19,129,697 of JAODXP020000015.1, read as the reverse complement.
TTGAAAGCCAAGATTATTTACATGTTGTTATGGGAAACATATCTGATTGTTCTAATCAATCTGTCTTTATGTCTATGGATGTTTCATATTTGTTTGCAAATGATGCAGGTAAAAGTAAAAATGGCCATTAATGGTATATTGAAAGAGGATGACATCAGAAATGCACTTGACGCTTGTCGGGGTGAGTATACCTACATCCAAACACACACCTCCTGTCAACCTCACACTCATCCACCAAAAGAAACACATCACAGACTTGTGGGCTAAACAGTAAACATGCACACACACACACACACACACACACACACACACACACACACACACAAATTTCACACCCCAGGGCCTACCTTGGGGGAAAGGTGGCGCCAGGTAACTAGGCAGCCAGGGGGCTGGGGAGCGGTAACCACACAGATGGTTCAGTGTTTATGCTCCAGGAGTTTAAATCATGCCAGACACTCATCCACTCGCAATCAATTATTTATACGTGAGAGTTATTTCTAACTGAAAACACAGGTGACTCACACCATTCAAAAAGTCAGTGTCAGGATTTTTTTTTATCATTCTCCTGATAGAAGACCGTAAGGCTGTGATGGCAAATTATGGACACTCACTCCTTGTACAAACACACTAATTACATTAATTCTCATTAAAACCATCAGTGTCCCTCCTTAACTGATATCTGTCCTTCTTCCTAAGGACCAGACACATTTGATTTTAAGAACTTCTTCAAGCTTGCTGGGCTGTGTGGCAGACCGCAAGCAGAGAGAGAGCAGGTGTTCAGAGTTGTGGACCAAGACCAGAGTGGATTCATAGAAGAGGAAGAACTTAAGTAAGATATCACCTTATTAATTGATGAAAGGTTTAGTAGCAGTTCAGGGGTCTGTTTCCCAAAAGCATAGTTGCTAACTAATTGCTAATAACTAACAAAACAAACAAAAACTTATTGCATTGCGGTTTCCCATTGCAAACTAGTTTACAATGTACTTTCTAACTGGTTAGCAACAACAGTATGTTTTTGGGCAATTCACGCCAGAACCAATTTATTTTGTTTTGAGAGAACCACTATAAAAAGAGCTCCAAGTCCAACAGCACGCTCAGTTATTTTTACTGTGGATGCTGCAGGTTCTTTCTGCAGAATTTCGTTTCAGCAGCACGAGTGCTCACTGAAGCTGAGACCAAAGCATTCCTGCTTGCAGCAGACTGTGATGGGGATGGCAAGATCGGAATGGAAGGTATGAGATAAGAGAGAGTACTGTACGCTGTAAATGTCGTTGTGAGTGGAAGTGCACAATTACACTACAATTCTGTGTAAAACCTTTTTGTCCTTTTTTGTCGTTGTTTGTCATGGGTCAGTAATACATGGCAGGTTTGGACAGATTCTTACAGCAGGTCTGAGTTGTGAAAAGCTCAATACTAAATGGCAAAATGCAAATGAAGTTTAAAGAGACTTATTATTATGTATACACTATGACTTCACTTCAAGATCCAGCTCTTCCGAGAGTACCTCTTGTCCTAGTCCCTCTTGCACTCATCTTACACTTCCAACTCTTGCACTTGGCAAATACAGTACATACAGTAAGGTATATATGTGTATTGTGTTGTAGCTTGATTATTATACACTACACACAGTAAGGTATATGTGTATTGTGTTGTAGCTTGATTGTTCATCTTTTTGTAAGTTGCTTTGGATAAAAGTTTATAGTTTTATAGTGACATTTACATTTATAGTAGTAAATATAAATGTAAATGTCATAGACGGACCAATGATAATGAGGCAAAATTATGCAATGAATATGTAAACTTATCAGCACAAGTTTCAACTGCTGTGTCCTCATTGCTGTCTGTTTTTTCTTCACAGAGTTCTGTTCATTGATGAACTGAAGACTTGGCTGTCATGAGCAAGGATGGTAAATTAGCTCCATTTTATTGAACACGTTGCCAGTTATTGCTATAAATACGTTCAAGTTCAAAAGGGTTGAACCAAACAAGCCTGTGGAATGATTAAATTGTCGACCTGTAAAATGATTTAAGTCATCATGTTTTATTTTTTCTCAGTTGTTGTGTGTGAACAGTACATTACATTGTAGTATTCAAAGCCATGCCAAAACAACAATGACCAAAACATAAGAAACCAAAGAAATGTGTCTCTTAGTTCTTAAATGGTAAAATAGTTGTGTACACATCTGCATACTGTATGGATGGCCAGGCTATTCAGCCTGGAGTCTTATAAGATAGGGCTAACATCCTGGAGACAAACATATTTTGCATTCCAAAATGACTGGGTAAGATTTGACCCTACAACAGGATAGATAAATCCTGCAAAAATCAATTAATTCATGCTTACATGAAAAACTAGTGTGTGCTACAATATATATACTGTAAGTGTGAACTTTACAGCCTAATATTCTTTGCATTATACTTTTCAAGCCACAGAAAAGATGTGACTATTTGACAAAAAATGGCTTAATCGGTGAAAGTTTGACTTTCCACCAAATTTTCTATGGGATCAGGTCAGATCAATACAAGAGGCCCTAGAGCAGTGTTTCTCAAACTTTTTCAGACCAAGGACCACTTTGGGCAAAAAGGTTTTTTCAGGGACCACCTGCCCTCGCACCCCTTGCCAAGTCACATGCTGCTATCCTTTAATGCTTTAAATGCTTTAAAAAACAATTGAATTGAATTGAATTACAGTTGTGCCTCTTACATTCAGTGAACAACTAATCTTTGGCCTTCAAATAAAGACACAGGCTAAATTCACATATCTTTCTGGTAATCAATTCACGGACCACTTGAGCTTGCTTGCGGACCACCAGTGGTCCCCGGACCACACTTTGAGAACCACTGCCCTAGAGCAATGTACTGTAGTCGTTCACAATCAGCCTAATCCTAGGACAACAGCATGGTCTCCTTACCTTACCACACCTTTCACGCATATCATAAGGCTCTTCAGGTTCTGCAGAATCTCAATCAATAATTTTCAGCGGTTACGTGAAACCTTTGGGCAGCCTATGGTGTCTCAATATACCCACTGTACTGTAAATCTCACTTGCGTCACTGGAACAGATCTCTCTCTCTCTCTCTCTCTCTCTCTCTCTCTCTCTCTCTGTTGGCTCTATATTCATATGAGCCAACAGATGATGAAATCACACATTTGCTGGTGCCACTCAATGATGTACATCTGACTCAGAGAATTCTTAGGGAATGTTTTCATTTTCAGAGGATTTATTTTATGATTTTTTTTATTTTATTAACCATATGGTTCTGAAGTGTAGGCCTATTTATATTACAACAACATTAAATTAAAACATTAAATTGGCCTAGGGCTTTTAACATATCTTTTACAAAGATGATGCATAGAATGCATAATTAGACTAATATGTCCTGAGTTAAAATTGATGATGCTCAAGTAAAAAAAAAAAAAAAAAAGAATATTCAGAAGGCTTTATACCCTAAAAAATCATGTCGACTTTTGGGTCCTATAGACTTTCCGTATGATAAAATGCAATATCATGTCACTTAGCCATGGGGACTGCATATGGTGTATCTCCATCCTTGTGCACTACACCCTCCCTAAACTATACATAGACACTGATCAAACAATGATATGGTGAGTGTTTTAGCAGGTGTCATTACATGGGGAAGACGTCATTTGTAAGTTCATCAAACGTCAGATAAACAAATTGTTTCCACGTGTCGAGCATTTTGACGTGAAATATGATACCATTTCAGAAAAACAGAGACAGCATAGGTTTCATTTCGTGCTGACATGCCTTCCGGGAAACCAAACCTTCTGCCATAGCAAACAGAAACAAAATCTTGTTGAAAGGCATAGTGGGAATACCATAAATAATAATCAAATGTTGTTATTATAATTTGAAATGAAATTCTATTCAACACGATTTAAGAATATACTTGCACAAAGTTAGGCTTGAACAGGCACGGGTCCAAATATATGATTGATTTGGCAGGCAAGACTCTCAAGTGTCTATACGTGTCGCACACATGGTTTCAGAGCATCACTCGTTTGTAAAGATAAAAATAGACCAACTTGACTACTGGACACATTTTTTTGAAACTATTGCACACCAGTGCGTATCACTTACCCGGCCTCAAAGGCCTGTAAATGGAGCGGGATGGGGGTATATAAGCAAGAACTGAGAGACCCCCGTCACACCTCGACTTACTCCTTTGGTTTTCACTCGCCTCTAGAAGCAACAAGGTGAGTGAGATGCGTTTGCCCATGCGCCACGGGCATGAGTCTCGCCCTTAAAAGAACCCAGTGGGCATCTGTAGGCCTATCTGCTATAAAGTGGTTGTTCTGTAGGCCTATCTGCCATAAAGTGGTTGCTATCAACAACAGATTTGCTCAGGAAGGACGGCGTTGGAATATTACCATGGTGTGACCTAACATCATGCCGACCTTCAAAGTGGATATCATTCAGTTCGTCCAAATAGGCCACGGTCAGCGATGCGCGTCTGATCAGTCTTGCTCTTTGACGTTTTCACCGAGGACTTGGTTATTGCTGTTAACTTGGAAAGAATTATGTTCTTTGGTCATGTCAGGCGGTTTGGATTCCACGTTGTCTTTAGTATAGGCAACTGACTATGCGTAATTGTGTTGGATAGTTTTGTGGTGGCCTAGCCTACTATGACCTATGAAATATGACTGTGAAGTACAATTGCCACTGTTGCCATCTGTTATAACTGTAGAAAATTGTAACATTGTAAAATGCATAATGTTACAATAATCATTGAGCTATCTAGACTTTTGATAACATCCTGTAAGGTAATTCAATTAGATGTTTGTGACAGCTCTGGCAAAGCAATGTGTGAAATCATGGGTTCATTGCCAAGACAGCTCACATAGACCTACTGATGAAATAACTATCCTACTCTAGTTGCCCTCACATATTTCTGTAGCCTAGAAATCTAGAGATAGGCTACCGCAGTTTTGATGTGCTGTGCTACGTCTAGAAGTTAATCATAGCCCTTGATAGCTGTTTTCCCTGGTTTAATCGAACCAATTTGGCTACATCGCTCTTTCCGTGTAGAGCGCGCCCTGCGCCCTGAAGCGTATCAGGCTACCCATTGCACAGTCCGAGGCAGGTTAAAAGACAACTTCTGGATTGAGCCGGTCATAGTCTGATTATCCATGTTTGATATGAAAGACTGGTTTGTCAGACTCATGTTAGTGACTTTTGGTAGATATAGATGAAAGCAAACAAAAACTGGGTCATATGTAGCCTATATCCTCAATTACTGTATGTCAGCTCTTTTCATATGTAGGCTATCTGAAATGAGAATTCAATATCACATCTTTCCCAAACACTCTTTGCTATGGCAGCAAGTCCCAGTATAGTAGTCCCCCATAGGGTTTTTCAATAGGCTTAGTAAAAATGCATAATAATCTGATAACAATTAAACTATATGATTGACAGGGTAGAATTTGCTAACATGACAGCACCATACATGTTTTCTTATGCATTGTTTGGTTACTTGACCAGATCAACAAAAATGGCTTTCGCCGGACTTCTCAGTGATGCTGACATTGCTGCTGCAATTTCTTCATGCTCTGGTGAGTGAAGTAATTCTTTATGGCTGTCAAACAAAATTGGTCTGTATATAATTTCATGGCAATATATTCAAATTTTCTCACAATCACTTCTGTTACTGAGCTTTATATCACATTAAATATCATTGTTTAGTTTTATAGGGCTATGTTGATATCTCTACTGTAAATGTCTATCAGGTTGTTTTGTGGTGAAAATAATGACAGATGTCCTGTTAATGCTGGCACATAGGTGCTGACTCCTTCTGCCACAAGGCATTCTTCGCCAAGGTTGGTCTGAGCGGAAAGTCTGCTGATGATGTGAAGAAGGCCTTCGGCATCATTGACCAGGACCACAGCGGCTTCATTGAGGAGGAAGAGCTTAAGTAAACAAACCAAAAAAAATGGGGCATCTATCAGATGTGAATAAGCCATCAGTGATATTTAAACCTACTTAGAAAGTCAACAAATATTCTCTTTCTCTCAGGCTGTTCCTGCAGAACTTCAAGTCTGGTGCCAGAGCCCTCACAGACAAGGAGACAAAGGCCTTCCTTGCTGCTGGTGACAGTGATGGTGATGGCAAGATTGGTATTGATGGTAAGATTTTTCAACAAAGCACAAGTAGTAGTAATAATGATGATAATAATATTGAATGATTACTATGCGCATTATTGTTTCACACTATAGCAAAAGCATTTGGTGTGAAAAATAAATAAAAATTATAATAATAATCGTAGCCTTCAGCAGCCTAACTTCTGGTCATCTTTATTCTGTTTATCCCCACAGAGTTTGCTGCTATGGTAAAGGCTTAAATACCAACTGACCAAGATCCGCTTCTGTTCATGGAAAAAGCACTCCTTGCAAGCAACCACGTTTCCAACATTTGAATATTTTTTATATAGTATTTATGAGTTGCCTTCGGACAGTTCAGCAACATTGAACAACAGTGTTCTAATGAATTGCTGGTAGTTCCTCAGTTGTACAGTGTATTATGTTCTACAAGGGTTTGCGCAATTGTAATATCTTTTTTGCACTCTGGAGGAAGAGTGAAAAACCAGGAATAAATGACAGTTTGGTGTAAATGACCTGTGACGGCAGCTTTCTTTACCTCTATATTTTTTATTATTATTTTTTTTATTATTATTATTATCTATTTATTTATTGTATTTTTATGTTGGGTGTTTGAAATGAATTCATAGGACATAAGTAATGCGGAAAACACCCATGTACTGTATACTCTAAGCCTCTGGCAACAGATTTTAAGACTTGGGTATGTGTTTTTATTTTGGCACACAGACAAGGGAGAGGGTTGCTCTTGTGAAGGATCACTGAGGAGAATTTGCAAAGGATATGTTGCTACCTACCACTAGATGCAAAGAGGAACATTTGGTTTGGAGGAGCTGTGTAAACAGAGAATTAGTCATTTGCAGGTCCTCAATAAATCTCTGTTCTGAAACAATAGTGCACAAACATAATTAACATTTCCAAAATGTATCAAATGCTTGGCAGGGTTTTTTTTTCAACAGATGCTATTCAACAGGGCCACATGATATGTTCGGAGTCCACCTCTCTGGCCATATTATGTTGTGACTGTCCAATAATCGAGCGCTGCCCTCTAGCGTTGTTAAGAGAAATTACTCCCAAGCAAACATCTTTGAAACTTGCTTGTTCGTTTCAGTGTTGCAGGCCTCCAGGCTATGCGTCTTGTTCTTCTGTCTTTATGAAGGGTCATTGAACACGAGACCAGTGCCTTGCGAATCTAAAACATAACTTTTAAGAAGTGGTGTAAAATTGATTCTCATCACTTCAAATGATGTTTTGAATTTTTTGGACTTTTCCTTTTATTTGTAATGTAGTGGAACATGTTTTTTAAGAGTTTGAAAAACAGAAAGAATAGATAGACGAGGCCTACAACAACAACAACAACAACAGAAATTGTAGCTAGTCCAAGCAAAGGGCAAATTGGATTTCACGTTTATAACAGCAGTGCGTAACCTTAGCAAGGCGCGATATGAAGGACTTTCCTCAAGCGCACCTTTTAAGCAAATTTATAATGCTAAAAATAGCCCACTCTGTCTACGGGACACATTTTAAGCGAGCCCCCCATCTGGTGTCTATTACATTAAGCCTCATATTTCAGGTGAGTGGCAAGTATATAAAGATGGGCGCTACCCTTGGTGGGACACTGCAGTTGCTCGAGTCTTCTCATCCAACCTAACCACCAAAGACAACTGAGGTAGGTGACTTATCTCGGAGGCAGACAATTCTGGGACAGAATGACATGCGATAGACAGGGGCGCCAAGTATTTTTAAAGAACACACAGAAAATCTCAGACAAGAAACTGAGCACCACATCTCTGAGCATCCCAATATACGTCTTGTGTTACCTCGGACTATAAACCGTCAGAGGGATGTATTTTGTGGTCATTTCACGGAAGCTGTGTTGGGAACTACTTTTTGGGAAACCCCTAAGATTCATTGAAGGAATATCGGGATAGAATCTACACAACTGTCATTAGCCAACAAAATGGTCTGGATTTGTTTAATTATCCAAAAATCTTTTATAGGTCACATGAAAAAGTGTTGGGCCCAATTCATTTCAATAAAACTTATAAGTGAGCCGGATGAATTGAAATGTGAGAATAGAGGCCTGTAGGCTACAGTCTGCATGTGGTCAGTTAGTTGATAGTCACTGTTTTTTTTTTTTTCCTTGCACAGCGAAATGGCATTCGGTGGCCTTCTTACTGAGGCTGATGTCAAAGCAGCCCTGGACGCATGCAAAGGTGCGTTACGCATGAATGTGAATGCGTAAAAGGAGCTGATCTATAGGCTACATCAGCATACCGTGTTATGTAATGTGGAAATTATATTAATGGTATTTTATATTTAATGTCCAGCTGCTGACTCATTCGACCACAAGGCTTTCTTCAAGAAGGTTGGACTCCACGGAAAATCTGGTGATGATTTGAAGAAGGCCTTTGGTCTCATTGATCAGGACAAGAGTGGCTTCATTGAGGAGGAAGAGCTGAAGTAAGATACATAGTTTATAACATGGAAAGAAAGAAAGAAAGAAAGAAAGAAAGAAAACCTATATTATACACAATGTGAAAACTACATAGGGTAAATGGCAAACCTCTGTTGCAGACTGTTTCTGCAGGTCTTCAAAAAGGACGCAAGGGCACTGACCGATGGCGAGACCAAGAAGTTCTTGAAAGCTGGCGACACTGACGGCGATGGCAAGATTGGAGTTGACGGTAGGTTATGTTTTCTACTGTTAAATAAATGACTAGGCTATTACAAGAATTTCTCACAAATGACCATAATGACTAAGCTATAGACTACTTGGCAACAGTAGCATATCATAGGCTAGTTCTGTTGGACAAACTGGATAAAATGACGTCTTGGCGATTGAAGGTGTTAAGTTGATATTTTATGTAGAACCATTCCAACTTAGGTGTTGTTTGTTTGTCTGTTTGTTTGTTTGTTCAATACAGAGTTCTCCCACATGGTTAAGAGCTAAACTGCAACTGACCAACAGATCTTGCCCTGAAGGAACAACATTGCCCAAGACCTCCCATTTTCATCTAATAAACATGATTTTTGTATTTGCTTATTGAGAGATTCCTCTCACGCAGCACATTGTCCAAAATGATGGTTGTGAATGTAGTCGGTTGCGTCTCATGTCTTAAATATGACTTTTGCTAACTGTAAAATCTACAATGCACTTTTTCGAGAACGAGCGATAAGAAAAGAATAAATATTCTTTTGCAATAATGCCTTGGTTTGCTTTCATTAGTGGCTATGTAGACTAAGAACATAGCCAACGTAAAATGTGTAGGCTACATGCTTATTTTTTCCAGGGTACATAGGCCGACACCTATTTTCTTTTTTTCAAAAGGTCAACTGAAAACTAAAATTGAGGAATCGAAGCTAGTGCATGGGCATGGCCCAGTCACCAGGACACCACTAGTAATAAACGTTTTTCTTTCATTTTTAGACTTAGGCTATGCCTATCTGAAGGATTTGTTTTTAATTGATCAGCCTGTCCCCAATAATATTCTAGCCTAGTAAAGCTGAGGCACATCAATCAATAAAATTCATAACCACATTTCCAGAGCCAATAGGTCGATTCTGAATGAAAACCTACGAATGGAGGTGCACACATGCAGGAGCATAATGTGTATGTTTCTTTGTTTTGCCACTAGGTGGCGGAGAATCTACACTTATGTCAGAGACTGTGTAAGGCAGACCTACGCAAACTAAGGCCTGGGGGCCACATGCTATTTAATTGAGCTATTTAATCCGGCCGTGTAGCCTTCCCAAAATAGAATAGTTTCTCATTTAGCCAAGGTGACTTAGATTATAGGCCTGAATTATCAAATTTGTTGAATTCATGAAATACAAATCCACCCCTTTTAATCCTGCATGTTAACATGTCCTCTGAGGAAAGTGCGGCTGCTGGTTTGAGACTTGCCAATTTACCAACATCAACCCCCATCAACCAGTTGACTGTTAACTTCCGGCCCCTTAGTCAAAATCTAAAACCCAATGTGGCCCTTCGGCTAAAATAATTGCCCACCCCTGGTGTAAGGCCTACAGCTGGTCCTGTAGGCCTAATATTCATAAAGAGCAAGTTCGTCTTATTGAAAATACTCATATTTACTCATGCTTGGTAGGTTAGTGGAAGTTATACCCAAACAACAACTGGTGTACTGACTGTTACTGTGAAGCTTAAAGGAATGTACCGGAGTGAATTCAAGCATAGCCCTGTTGAAAGTGGAACAAAATAATTTGGTACAGCATATCAAACGGGAACGCAGAAGCGAACAGGCACTTTACACTGAATCAATGGGACCTGACTATTGGAAACCAAAAGTAAGATCTGAGGTTATATTGACTCAATGTAAAGTGTTTCGCATTCGCGTTAGGTCTATGCTATTCGAAATTCTTTCATTTCATGCGAAATATATTGCTGTTGGAAGGCTCGTGCAGCAGGGCTATGCTTGAATTGACTCCGGTGCATTCCTTGAAGGGCAGATGCCAGTAGGATGCAACTTCATTAGACTATGCTCATGCATATGAGCTGTAGTCTATTGTAACATTCATTGGCATAGAGATCTTCCTCTACTTTATTGGTGTAACCAGTTGCTGTTTAAGCCACAACTCACACTCCAAAAACGTAGGCTTCACAGGGCCACTTTCTTTTCACAATGCAGGCGCACACTCATACCTAAACTCCACCCCATAATTCTCCTAAAAGGCACAACAAACTCAACAGGTAAGACAATTTAACACCCCTTGCTAATCGCAGGTAATCACAGATTGTAAAATACCTCAGATTTGAAATTAGAATAAATAGCCTACTTTGACAATATTTAGTCTACCATTTAAAATGAGATTTTTACAGTTAGGCCTACTGGTGCAATGGAAAGGATGTGTGGCAAAGAATTCCTCAGCAACCCTACATTCCAGGCAAGGCCTATCAGATGACTTCAGAAATGGGTAGACGCACAGGATCTAATGTCAGCTCATGTCCTGTTCTCTTTCCTGAGAAGTGGCTCATCCCAACTATTCTGCAACATGTGGGACAGTTGTCAAACAAACGCAAGTAACATTTTGCCTAAATCAAAGGACTTAGGAGCAGAACCTAGACCTGATGTAAAATGCAAAAAAGTATAGGCTAAAGAGAGGAAGAAACAGCCCCAGACCACTGTATATAGCAGGCTATTACGCATTTGGATAAAATGATCAAAATTGCCTTTGTTTCATACTCCAAGCAGCCTAAGAGTTGAAGATGTAAATGAATTCTTTTAATGATCCTATGTTGCTGTTTGGTGAGGAAGGAGAATGCCTACACACAAACTAATCTCCAAGCTATTATGCATTTGAGGGAAGGCTTTCTCACCTTAGGTGTTTGCTCTTTAATATCATTTGTTTGACTTGTAAAAAAAGGTTGAGCTAGGGGTACTGCATTGAAAGAACAACAAGTAAACAAGATATATGGCCTACCTTTAATCCACATAGCCTAGTACTCAAAATACTAAAACTTGTGATGCCAATATTTTGTTGGTTACATGAACTTTTACGACTGAGTTTGTATGCCTACCTCTTCCACCTAGATGCCTTAAGTCATGGAATAACGATTCACACAGTGCTACACAAAGCCACCTTCAAGCACATCACTGTGGCTAACAGTTGCAAAATGCACTCTGCAATCAAACTCTTGCTTTCATGATTTCCCCCATATCATAATTAACAGCACTTAATAACATCATGAGATGTATATTACAGGGTGTCAAAATCTTTTGTTGTTTTTGGTTTGTCATAGTCTTCTGTTGTCCATCACAACAAATTGACATATGAATTCAATATGTTTTTGGAGTAGGTAGCTATTGTTATTAAATTTAAACAGCCAAAAATATTTTTTAGAGCCCTGATTCAATGTGATTTCTATGTGAAAGGACATAACTTGAGTGGAAATCGTACCATTTCAGTACTACATTTCAAATCTTTCCTGCATAACACTAGTAACATAAAACAAAGTAATTCCTTGTTGTCACCATTTTGATACTTTTCAGTACAACAAAAATTACTAGTTACTATAGTTTAGAAATAACAGATTTTTTTAAGTAATTATATTGAGTTGTCACAATTTTACTGACTTATTACCGAAATTACCCTCTTTCAAACCTGTAATGTAAAGTGACACCTTTGTGTAGACTAAGTAGGCCTATTTGGTTTCAAGGAAAACTAGATACTTTCTCTGTTATATGAGGTCACAGACAGAATGAAGTAGGCTAGTGAATGAGTAGCTGTAGCACAGTTTTTGCCAGGTCTGGAAAGAGGTTAAGTTTTGGTTCCAATTCCCAGCTGCCACCATTATGCCCTTGAGCAAGACACTTAAATACATAAAACAGGCAGCCCTGGGGTGTTGTGGCTCAGTTGGTTAAGGCGCCATACCATAATGCCCGGAACCCGGGTTCGATTCCGACTCCTGGTAATTTCCCAATCCCTCCCCGTCTCTCTCTCCCACTTATTTCCTGTCTCTCTACACTGTCCTATCGAATAAAGGTGGAAAAAGCCTCAAAAATATTTGTAATAAAATAAATAAATAAATAAAACAGGCAGCATTCAGCTACTCTGACACTCTGGGATAATTGAAATCTGTTGGTTACTTTGTTATTTACACCTGTTACTTAAATCTATAGTTATTTTGGACAAAAACATCTACCAAACCATTAAATACACTAAGTACAATTTCTTCTCTCATCAAGTTGGCCTAATTTAGTCCTTATAGTTTTTAACATCTTACAAGCATTCTATTTATTAATATTACACCACATCTGTTTGAAAAGTATTGGGAATTTACTTAATGTAACATCTAAAGTGTGTGATTTGGAAGTATAATTTGGATTTGTACTAGTGCTGTCAAACGATTAAAAAACAATCTATTTTGGAAAAGTTCATTTATTACATAGAATTAGAAATATTGTATTACAACAATTGTGTGTTCTACAAGATACATTTCTGAAATGAATATCATTGTATGGCTTCATGAGATCATGGCCATTGTCTGTTAACATACTTTGATGCTCTAACCCTGAATGCTGATGAAAACTAGCCTGGCAAACGCGGAACTGAAATCACAAGCAATATTTAGTCTGAAGACCCACCTATTGCTTTTCTCGTAGCGGAAGCGAAGTTTACGATACTAATGTCTATCATAGCGTCTGTACATAGCTCAGAGCCAATACCAGAGCCACCACGTGATGTAAAATGCAATCAAGGGCCGTGCTAGTCCCTTTTTGTTCTGTGATTGGATACCGAAAGCAGGTGAGAAAATCGGCCATGGTCACCATGGTGCTTTGCAGAGTGAAATTAAACTAGATGTACCGCATCATCGCATGGCAGTACAAAATATGACCGCCGCTGAATTCAGCACATTCTCTGCCTATCATCCCAAACCAGGAACTTTTCACTTAATAGGGGGGTGCAGCGCAAAGATGGAGAGTTTCGTAAAACGACATTTTTCCATAAAAGTCTACTGGGGCTACATGCCCACCAAGTTTCATGTGCCCCGGTGTTACGGTGTTCCGGGAATCGTTGACCAAAAATTCAGGAAGTAGATGACGGGAGAAAAAAAAAAGAAAGAAAAACAAAAAAAAAATAATTATAATCACTATATGACCACTACGCTAGCTAGCGGCAGTCATAATAAGCGCTCAAAGGAGCATGGGAACTCCCAGGCTAGATGAAAACTGGACCATGCAAAAAATACTACCTAGGCATGGTCCAGTGTTTTAATAGCCCATTTGAGTCTGAACTTGTTTGCGAAAACTGTCCTGTGGTTATGCAAGTGGAAAGCTGAAATTCTTTTTGGACATCATGGAGCCTTTCAGAGCAGAATAATCAGTCTACTTGTGGTGGAAATATGGTGGTATTGGGGGGCAGTCTTGCCTTTGTGATTATTGCTTATACTCATTTGGAGGGTTTGAGCCATTAATACAAAATAATATAAAGGTTTTGAGTGATATTTTCACAGAAAGCCTTAAAAAACAGGTAATGATGACAAACTGCATTCTTTACAAAGTTTCAACAATGTTGCTCCATTGCGTGTATAAGGGCGAGCAGATGCTAAAATGGCCAGCTTGCAGTCCATACTGTACTGTATCTGTCACATTATATGCATAGCAAAGAAGGCAATCATGATGAAGAACACCTATCAGTAGGGCTGTTGAACTCATGTCTAGGATAAGAAAAACTAAAAAAGGTCAAAATCATCTTGACAGTGCAATTAACTGATCTAATCATCCAAAATTAAGTAAGGTTTCCTCCTAGTTTTATTCATTGCATTTTGTTTACACTTTTTTGCAGTTTTTGGCACTTTTTCAGAATTTATTTCATAGCATTTATTTTTAATTTACATGTTTAGACAACGTCCCAATTGTTTGGAATTGGGTTTGTATACGGTTCTCTGGTCAAGACAGTCATTTCATCTGATATCAACATAATCAGTCAGTGAATAAGTGAACTAAGTTCCAGAAATAGGCTCTGCCAAAGAATCTCAATGAAAACTCACCTTAGTTTTTCTACACATCTGTCCCGCATCCTGTTCTTCCCCCTAATGCAATCATTTCTTTGCTCTTATACATACAGTAGAAGATATATGGTGATTTGGTTCTGGAATTTTAATGGGCTAAAGCAAGAGATGGGAGAGAGGGGGAGTCCCACAGCACCATCCAGCTCACGTCAGGAGACTTTAATTCTCATGTAAGGAAATAGTAGGGTAACTGAAGGGAGGGGTTGATTGGGGGAGCTCTAATGACTGTTTAGAGGAGTTTGATGAATGGGCACTTGAGATGTCTGCTGTTGTTTTGCAGGTGTCCCTGTGCTGTATCAGCTAACAGTGGAGGCTGCTAAGAGGGCATTTCTTTGAGCCCTCTAGCAATGCCTGCACATGCATGACAGGTGCATCAACGTCCCCAAGCAACAGCATCATGGCTGGGGGCTGAATGTCACCATGTTGTCAACAACACCCTGCAAAGCACAGCACCTAAGCAAAAACAGAAATACAGCCAAACCGTTCATTGTAATCTACTTTACCCTCACTTAGCAACCCACACATAGGATGATATCATTTTCTCTGGGCTGTGTAAGCCCTATCAAGCCTAAATGTGGTCAGTTAGCATGATATTTATTTCTGAGGAGAGTATACACTATGAAGATTGCTTTAGTGCACTCGATATTGTCATTGGGTATTTGCTGTGTGCAATTACATCAGGCGACACCAGCTGAAAGAAGGTGACCCAGCATCCCTGAATCAGCACCCTGTAGAAATGATAGCCTGATGTTTACAGTGTGCTTCCATTTAGGTCAAGATGAGAAGGTTGAACTGCCATGACATTCTGTGATCAAGACATTTCTGTGGCCGTCAACAAAGTATATCAGACTTGCATAAGATGAGGGGATAAACTGACTCCATCTGCTGTTAGCTGAGTGCAGCGAAATACTGAGAATAAAAATCTGGGATGACTTGTATAAATTCTGATTAAAATTTGCAGTTGACTTGTAAATCTATGGTGTCTAACTTGCTGATTCACAAAATAAAGGTGGCCAGATCTGCCACCGATTAATTGTGCAACATGGCACACCATACATAAACCATTAAATAATAATAATTGTTATTGTTATTATATTATTATTATTATATTAAGACCTGTGTTTGAGCAACCTGGATTATTGATTATTGAAAATATTTTACTTCCACACACATAGGCTATACACACATACAGTGAGAGAAAGAGATAGGGAGAGGGAGGGAGGGAGGGAGGGAGAGATGGAGAGAGACTCGTACAGCCTTTTGCGATTGGACCAGGCGCATTACTGAGGCAGAGCATATTGGTTAATTTGTAATTTGCCATTTGTACTTTACAGATGTCTGAGGGCTTGCCCATCCACACTCAGCTCCTGCGGATATAAATAGTAAAGGTTAATTAGTTAGGTAAGAAATTTGAGCTGAGCCTTTTGAATTTGATACACAGACAGGTAACCTTAGAATTGCCTATTGTCACTACAATCAGACCTATATAAATCCTTCTTGGCAGACAGCAGTCACCACATAGCCTTACTTCTCTGTTCGAACACCTACGGCGAGAACTTCAAAGGGGGTAAGTGGGCTTGTGTGTAGAATCCACACTTGTCGTTTGACTGTTCGCAGGTCTGGTTGCCTTCAGGACGCGCTTCTCCAGAATCTCCAGAATGAATACGCGAGGGACAAGTGTTTTTGCATTTTTGTAATTCTATTGATTTAATCCACCAGACTTTACTTTATCTCGATTTTTTCGGATTGCGGCAATTGAGGCAATTTTAGGTATTTTGCATCGGACAACTGGGTGAATGCTCTTGTTTTACAATCCTGTTGCGCCTAAACTAAATCTGTTGGCTAATAGACGGTTTCTGTGAAAATAATGATTGTGAATGGATTCAGATTATTCTCTATCCTAATTGAACCAAGATTTAAGTGTTTAAATGTAATATGTTCATTTCCAACTGCTCTTGCGGACAAGTTGATTTCATTATAAGTGGTTGCTGCAAGGCTTGGAAATGCCTAAATTATTTACACTGCTTGTTTCTCTAACAGGACCATGTCTATCTCATCTATCCTCTCCGCTGATGCCATCGACAGTGCTGTCAAGGACTGCCAAGGTATCGTCTTCCACTTACATAGTTGTTGTTCTCTTAACTATTTAAGAATTTAATCCGTGCAGTTTTCAGGAGGAGATAAATAAGTAAACAGTGAAACAACAAAGCAAACCAAAAAGTTTTTTTTTTTTTTACGCATGGATATATTGCGGAACAGAAATACAGAAATTACGCGTGCATTCTGAAATGCATGCTTGGAGATGAAATTCTATACAAGGTGTCTTTTTGGATGTCCGTTTTTTCTTCTTCTTCTTCTTCTTCTTCTTCTTTCGCAAAAGCACCATATGGACTACCTCACTGTTTTTCCCCTATTGCAGCACCAGACTCTTTCAACTGCAAGAAGTTTTTCCAGCTATGTGGTCTGACGAAGAAAAGTGCCCAGGAAGTGAAGAACGTCTTCAGCATCATCGACAATGATGGAGATGGCTTCATTGAGGAGAAAGAGCTCAAGTAAGCTATTTTCACCCTCCCCACCACTTGTGTAAATATTGAATTTGTTCCTGTTTTAGGGTACGCTACTTAAAAATCAGTCTGGTCACTGTCATTTTAGGCTGTTGCTGGGCATTTCCTACAAAGTTTTGTTTGGTTATACATTAGATCAAATCCCTAGTTCAAACAAACTTGCTGAAGGAAAGTTTCACCTGATCAATGTTTTCAAAGTAGAGCGGTGTCAAAAACTACATTTTTGTAAAAACAGTAGTGCAATTGCCTGTCAAAGGACAGTTGAAAGTCTTCATGTTAATGTACTGTATTTCATAGACAGATACAGTACATTGTGTCACAAAACAATATACTAACTGTATATGTTTCTGGCAGGTGTTTCCTGCAGAAGTTCTCGCCTGGTGCACGAGTACTATCTGAGAAGGAGACCAAGGCCTTCCTCAGTGCTGCTGATGGAGATGGGGACGGAAAGATCGGAGCAGACGGTGAGTGCAATGTCTTTGTAAGCCATCATGTGCCTGGAACATTGTGTTATGTCAATAGGGAAAAATGTTTCTTGGTTGTTTAAAGGAGACGTAGCCCTAAAATATGGAACAGAAATAGACACAGTGAGAGTGTATTGAGATCAGATGTAGCCAATGCCATGTCCAACGTTTTAAGAAACATCTTAAAGCCCATCACATGCACATTGTATAAAACTAAGTTTTCTTAACAGCAGTCAGTTTTCTGAGAATTACAGTAGGAACTAATTATTCATCCCAAACTTTTCCTTTGTCCCTACAGAATTCCAGGCCATGGTTATGTCTTGAACAACTGGACTAAACCCTCAGCCCCCGCTGATCCCCCTTCCACAGAATTTCCTCTTACTTGAATTCCCCTCTTGAGCATCAGGACACATCTTTGGAGGTCACCAGTAGAGACAGTTCACACACACACACACACACACACACACACACACACACACACACACACACACACACACACACCATTTTTTGTAATATTTTAGACAGGGTGCTACAGCATCATCTCCATGTAAACCACCAGTAAATACATCGAGGGAATGCACAAATAAAATTCATTTAAAAGTACAAAAAACTTGTGTGTCCTGGATCTCATATTACTTGTGCTTGGTGTACCTTTGAAACTGCTTAAAATAATCTTGCCCGTGTCAGGGTAATTGGATTCTCTATATGCTTTGGACACTGACCAGAGGTTCTCTCAATAGAGATTCACACACTGGAAAATCTAACTGATGATGCTGAAGTCTTCAGAATGGTATAACACTTAACACAGCAAGACGATTTTAACAACATACTGGTTAAAGGTGCTGACAGGCAGTTGGTTCACACATACTGTGACATCATGTGGCGTTTGTTAAGGACAGGTGTACTTTGCTGTAATTAGGCTGAAAGAAAACGAAAGACAAACCAGCTCCTCTTGTAGCAGGTGAAACTAAAAACCACAGTAGGATCCTGTCATTGGCCCTTGACCCTGCTTGAATGGCTGGATTTCTCCCTGTGTCACAAAAACTGTAGGTGTTATTTGAAGCACAGGAAGGACATTGGTCTAATGGCGGAAGGATGCAATGACTGCAAAGGAGCATTTACATCTAAAACAAAAGACCAAAACATTTTTACTCACATTTAAAAATGAGGTTTTAAAAAAGCTATCAATTCCCCTCTTTGGTGTTTTATTACTGACTGTGGTTTCTCAGTCTCAGTCTTGAATAGGCTATCTTACTTTCCCCTTTTCACTGTGTGACACACGGATTGCTTCAACAATGTTATGGCATTGTGGTTGTACATAATGTCTAGGAAAGAACAGTTTTGCACACCTAGCCATAGTACCAGACACATACAGTAACTGACTGAGCACAGGAGAAAATGAGTGCAGACAGAAAACAACAACACATCCCACCATTAGCCAAGGCCAGAGGTCCAGCTGTTACCTCAGTCTGTGTGTGTGTGTGTGTGTGTGTGTGTGTGTGTGTGTGTGTGTGTGTGTGTGTGTGTGTGTGTGTGTGTGTGTGTGGTAAATTGTCATATTCTATAATTTATCCTGTCTGTGTGTTGTGCACTAACCGGATAAATGATAGAACATGACTATTCACCACAAAACCCCAGAGAGGCACAAACCTATACCCATAAACCCATGGGGATAGATTTGCACACACACACACACACACACACACACACACACACACACACACACACACACACACACTGAGATCATGTGTGATGTGATATACAGTACATACACATGAGCATGCATGCAAGAGATACAAATTATTACACACACAGATACTCATATTGTATACATGAGCACATTGACAGATCAATAAGCCTCTTTGTGCAAATCCATTCTGGCATTCATTATTCTGGCAGAGGTCACACATACTGCGATCGCAACAACTGATCATTGGTACAGTAAGTCTGTTTTAGCTTAATTCACACATTGGCACAGTTTTCAAGAGATCCACATTGGGTAATGATTTTGGCAAGCGGTCCTGACACGCCATGCATTGATGTTTTTTCTCTCGACAATCCAAAAAACCAAAATGCCCTGTTCCACAGATTTGAGTGTTGTGTTTTTGTGCGCTTCACTTTATCAGCATGGTATTAGATAAGGAGATCAGGGAGCGATTACCAAGAGCCAGTAAAACTGACATGTTGCTGTTTTGCTAACCTTGTGTTATTTCCCTCTCAGTAGGATATTGAATGCCTTCCAAGAGATGTAAGTTTAAAGACATTATCATGCTTTTTAATGTCTACTTCAACTGGATAAAGCACTTAAACGTATCTATCAACATGAAGGATTGGGCATCATGTGAGTCTAAGACGGGGTTTTGGGGCAGACCCCTGGTCAGTTCATCACCAATTCCATCACAGGGAATAGATGAGCGCTACAAAGCTGATATTCCAGCGCATTACAAAGCTGCAAACATGTTAAATGGGGAAGTTCACTTTTTGCATGTTTAGCCACTTTTCTCGAGGGTCTAGGATGGAATAGAATCATCAAAATTTTGACGCTTGGTCCTGTCTCAGATATTTGGCTCATTTAGAGTCCCTCTGTTTTAGAATGGCTTGCTTTGTGCACAATATAAACTCCACCTCTGGTAAAAAAAAAAAAAAAAAAAAATCATCCAGATCTCCATGCATAACATTCTGAGTAATTTTGTACAGAAATAGACAGACAGACAGACAGGCAGACAGACACCAATGAAAACCAAACTTCCTTGGCGGAGGTTATAAAATTCTTTTGAATCGAAATACTTTAAGGAATGTTGGTAAAATCCTGTAAATACAATCTTTGGGATGATGCACATGTTCACCAAAGCATAATACCAAACGGTACACTAAACCCGGGCATAATTGCATGAATCTAATAGGCAGGTCCTGTATAATCATGCTTGACTGGACAGTATATGGGACACACCCAGAGTGGCATGCATGTGTCTTATAAACGTTCCTTCTACCCTCTCCTTGGCTGTCAACAGCTGGGAGGCAGTCAGAGTTTAATCTATTCCCACCCCCACCCCTAACTCTCTCTCTCTCTCTCTCTCACACACACACACACACACACACACACACACACACACACACACACACACTGACTAAGACAAATTAAACACAAGTCAGTAATTAAAAAGCAAACATAGTAAATGCTCAAAGGCAATTAAAACATCCAAACAAATAAGCAAACAGTGGATAAAGAAAGAAAGAGATAAACAAACAAACAAAATCTAAATCTCTGATTTAAGAAAATAAATTTAGGTCAGGGTAAGAAAGAGAATAACACACAGCAGAGATGGGACATCCCAGAGGGTCAGGGTATGTTGGTGTGTGTGTGTGTGTGTGTGTGTGTGTGTGTGTGTGTGTGTGTGTGTGTGTGTGTGTGTGTGTGTGTGTGTGTGTGTGTGTGTGTGTGTGTGTGGTGTTGGGATTATTGCACAGTCACAGTTTCTCTGGCTCCTCTGTCCTTGCCTGTCACACTATCCCATCATGCTGTGTTCAGTTTCCTTCCTGTTTATCAGCCATGGCTCCTGGGGTCACAAGGGTCATATAGCAAACCCACCCCACCCACAGCTTCATGTGAGGAACCTCCACCAGCACTCACCCAGGAACCAGGGAAGCCATGACAGAGCAATAATCCATAATAAGCATAACAATAAGCGATAATTATGCACACACATCTCTCCTCAGTAATGATGAACAAAGGGAAAGACTGTCGTGCCTTGGTGAAATACCTATTGGCGCAATGTCATTATGCGCTGTATAGTCATTTGGGTCTTTGTTTCTTAGTACAACATGAGCAATCACCTACACTGATACTTTGCTGTCAAATAATAATATTATGTAATCCAAAGAATTGTTTTTGACAGCAATATTTATCCATAATCTGTGATTATATGGGGATTTGAGTGCAGTAAATAGACCGAAGTATTCATTACCATTCTCTTTCTTGATGTTTGCATCGTTTGTGCTGCCGCAGTAAAAGGATTGCAGCGGATCAGAGCAATCTCATGCAACATGCCTCCATGCTAAACACATGTCCACTTGACCTGTATCTGAACTTGAATGTCTGTTTCCATTCCTTGTGTTGTGTTTTGTGTCAAAATATCTAAAAATATCACATGCATTATTAATAGATTCCACACTGATTTTGCTCTAGTTGATGCAATAAGCTAGACAAGGAAAAGTTGCAATGAGAATCCCAAATATTATTTATTTGTAGTCTCTTTATTAAGTAGATGTTCTTAGTTAAGCATCAGAACTTTCAAACAATTCAGAGAGTGCATCTTTTAACAATCAGAGCATCTATGGTTGAAATTAGTGACATGTCCAAGCTGCAATATCAGCAGTTTCTTGTCAAATGGCATTGTAGGTCCTAAGAGCCTCTCTCTCTCTCTGTTGCACCACTGTGGACGTCGGTCGCGAGGGCATGGCGGAAGAGGATTACCGACGCTGAAATTTAAGCACGTTCTCCGAGAAGATTTGATGGCCGCCTCTAATCATGTGGTACACAGAATGACCTAAATAAGTAATGTTGGCCAAATTTCTTTTGTGACACAGACACAATTAGTGAGACCTGCCGAGGAGGGGGCGAGGCGATGAGCCGCCGATGTACCCGCTCCAACAGACCTCAGTCGTGGACTGCACTATAGCTCTGCATTGCCTCTGGTCAATAATTGATGGCCCCAGCCTCCATTGTCACCAAAAGCTCATACCAAGAAAGGAGTGTCAGGCTCACCTTACTTATTAAGTCTGACTGAATCTTTAATAGGCCACCCCATCCTCTGGCTGATAACGAAACACAGGCGACTTTTGAGATTTGAAGTGTTGTCCACTTCACCATACATGTTTAAATGTTGGTATTTTTTTAGGCCAATTAATTTTTTTTTAAATTGTCAAGAAGATTTCCCAGGATTTCTGACACAACAGTCTGATAATATAGCCAGTTGTCAAAACATCTTAGTCACCTGATATTCAGCACGGGAAGGTGCGTCATGAAAGTTTTACGTGCTTTGTGGGAATAGCATGCCGCAAATTCTGCTTGTGTCTGCTGCTGGAACCTCATGTTTTATGCATTACGCAACATAGTTGTTGTACAGAGGCAGATATTTAATATTTGCCAAGTTTTTGTGTCATGACAGAAGCACAATGAGGGAGGGAAATCTCAGCTCCGGCTTATGAAGGCAGTGGACCTTGAAATGCAAACACCAACCTGATGAATGAAAAAGCCCAGCACAGGCCGCCAGACTAAACAGACTGCTTGCAGCTGTAGACATTAAAGCAGCTTGGGGTCAACATAAATAAATATTACATGTAATGTGCTGTAAGGTGTGGCCTTTCAAAATAATCCCTCTTAGGCCTATTGGGTTATTATTGCATTAGCTTGCAGTCAGATGCCTGTACTAAAACTATGTATTAGACAAAATAATAGCAAATTACAAAGCTGTGGTGGGACTAGTGATCGTCTGTGGTGAGAACAAGTGACTGTCTGATGGGTCTCCAGATACACTGTCATGCCCATAGTAAGAGGAGCCTATACATCGGTGTTGATGTGACGGGGACCGTGTCCGGAGTCCTTTTCAGTCCGTGATGGGTTTCACGACCCAGGTCGTTCACACTAACCCCCTGTTTCACTCTTTGCTACTCTGCTGTCGGGTTTCAGGCCACCCAGGCTCAGTTTCTCTCCCTAACATCCGAGTGTACATACCGTACGCACCGGATCTCCCTATTACCTCAGTGCACTGTGCCTGTGTCAGGGCTGTCACTTCTCTAGCTAACCACACAGGATGGTGAATAATTCAAAGCTAACAAGCAGTCGGTACACTAAACTCAATTGTGCGTTTTAATTAAATCTCCCTCTCTTTCTCTCTGTCTTTCGATATCTTTCTCTTTTCACGCAAGAAATACTTAAACGAGAGCTTGCAAAACTTATACGTGGCCAGTTTCTATAAAGTTCCCCAAAAATATGTCAGTTTTTGAGAATGTTATCAACAGCAGGGAGTAAAGATTTTTTTGCCTATTTGAGATAAGTTTTAAAGTGCACTTGTGTTCTTACAAATTGTTGCCAAAAGACAAAAAAAAAATGAGTTAAAAAGACTTCACCATATGGTCACTAAATCCCCTACTTTTCTCCGGAATTAGTGATTCTATTTTTACATCATGGAGTGTCAAGGGCTTGATGAGAAATGATGCTGCCCGAAAAGCACTCACCATCCATCCTCATTCACTCTTCCTATTGCATTCCCTTTCTTCATCCCTCTCTCTCTCTCTTTCTCCCTTACTCATTCGTTTTCATTCTTTCTAAATACTCTCTTTCTTTTTTTCCTCATTCATTGGCAACCAGCCAAGCATCAGTAAGCATGCATCCAGCCAGTGGAACCCCCTGTGTTGCCCTCCTGAGGTTAGGACAACCTCAAACCCCTCCTGTTTCCCCAAACAAACGGTTGCAGTGGTTCAGTGCCGCGTGTGTTAGCAGTGTGCGCCCGTCCACACAGGAGAGGAGCCTTGGCTCAGCAGGAAAAGAGCCGACTGGAGGCATTTACCACGCCGCACTCCAGTGCAATGCTGACTGAACAGTCACCCACACCAGCGAGAACACAACACTGATCCCATATGTGTCCTTGTGCATAAGCACTCCCTCTCTCTGTCTCTCTTTGACACACACAGACACATACTACACACACACATCTACTACATCCATGCAAAGACACAAGTGAACACACACATACTTGAGATATGTGTATCATGTCTGTTTACTAGCCGATCTAGCACAGTTTTGATCTAGTTTAGATCTGTGTTTTGTCTAGACTAAGTATCAAAATCGATGAATGATCTTATCAAGCTTTTACATTTTACTCTAATTTGATATTTATGGTCCTTGTCTACATGTGTGCCCAGTGTCCCGGCTCAAATCTTGTGTCCTGTAAACAACATGCAATATGCAAACAGTGTAAGTTTGTGAGCACGTTGTACTGGTTCCGTTTACACCGACCTGAGATCCGATCATACCAGCCGGTGCCAGGGGAGGTCATACCAGGCTGGACTGATTCGGCCCCATTGCACTCACTTGGCCTGTTGTGTTGTGTGCATGGCAACATTCTTGTTCTTAGAGGTGCCCATGTATATCACGAAACCTTTCACATGTACATGTCATATCTCCTGAACGCTGAAAATGTGTAAATGTGATTGTGAGCATTCCAACTACATTTCTGAAAATGGACTCACTCCTACCCTCCCCCTCCTGTCCCCCATAGTTGGAACAGTTTTGTTGTATCTTGGTTTGGCATTTTGACATGATTGAATAAACAAAACCGGAGCTTTTTGGGCCCATGAAAAAGTGGTACAGTATGTCTGTAGGATGAAGAATAAAGAAGAATACCTCCTGTCTACAGTGTGGTATGGTGTTGGTGACTCTGTCATGCTGTAGGACTGCCTGACTCAAACTTCATTCCTCAGGAACCCATTCCCCGAGCTGACCTTTAGCTAGTAGTTGCAACAGGCTATAAATGCAGAAGGGTGCTCTTCGGATGCTCGTCACAAAAGAGTTTAAACAATTCATTAGAATTGAACAATTTTATGTTAAATATGGAAATCACTTCTTAAGGGCCGAGTTGTGGTCATCCAAATAAAGTGCTCTGATTTGACGTATTTAATGTAGACATGAATGTTTACTCATTTTGCCTGTAAACCTAATTGACAATGGGGCAATGGGGAAAATGTTCATAGTCTCACTAGGCTACATGGCTTAGCAATGCTGTCATAAGCATAAAGACTCCCTGTGAAGCATGACAAAGATCCAAACTATATAAGCATTATCAAACCTCTTCGCTACATATGTGCC
This sequence comes from Sardinella longiceps, assembly GCA_027497455.2. Taxonomy (NCBI): domain Eukaryota; kingdom Metazoa; phylum Chordata; class Actinopteri; order Clupeiformes; family Clupeidae; genus Sardinella; species Sardinella longiceps. The sequence continues at coordinate 19,104,154 of JAODXP020000015.1, read as the reverse complement.
ACAGATGTGGCACATTGTCCAGCTTAGACTACTCTCACTTCACAACTTAATGAAAAAGACAATGATTCTAGAATGAATGGAACACATAACACATACATGATACGGGTGATCAAAAAGAGAGACACGATGCCCCATTTGCACGCTCCCAAAGATATTTTAAGAGAGTGTGTGTGTGTGTTGTGTGTGTGTGTGAGTGTGCGCGTGTGTGTGAGTGCGTGTGTGTGTGAGAGAGTGCGTGCGTGTGTGTGCATGGAGGGAAGAACTATCCCACTTAGTTTTTTGAGAGATTACCAAAAAGATGCAAAGCTTGCAAACAACATAGTGCCAGATGGCCCTGGAGCCCTCTGAATCCGTGCCCGCCGCTGGAGCAGATGGGGCAGAGGGGCATCAACTGATGGCCTCTGAGAGTCAAAATGGCAAACCGTGAGGTCCAGATGACAGGACCAGAACAGAACAGGCATGATTAGCCAATGGGTACCAGTTACTTTACCAGCACTGGACTGTGACAACGTTGTCCAGTGGCGTTTTTTCGTCAACACTATCTAAGACTGGCTGTGACTCTGTCATGGTCCCCTTACTCTTGCTTTTTTTTAGTGTTTGAGGCAGAATGACATCCTGAGAGTGACAAATCCTGACACCCTGAGAGCCATGCCACCAGTAATGACCTTGTCAATAGACAATCCTCAACACATGCTTGTTTAAAGAAGCAATCTAAATTTACCCAAATACAGAGAGAGGCCATACCTTATTAGTGTAATGACGTAGGCATCATTGTCTGACCACTGTCAATGGTGCTAGTGGGAAATGTCTGTACATGTCATCCCCCTTCAGGATGCCTGCAAATAAACAAACAAAAAAAATCCTACAGCAGCCCTACAGTTATGAAAAACACTGCATTGGTCTGCCCTCTAGTGGAAGAATTGGGAATTATAAGGAGTCAACAAATCTAATTTAAATGCATAAAAGTGGAAGGCAAAGGCATAATTCTCAAGCCTTATTCATAAATTAAATTGGGCATACATTAAATATGCTTTATAAATAAATTAAAGTGTCACAAAGTTTCAACATGACATTTTACAATCCTTTCTGAGTGAAAATGTTGCTGATGTAGACACAACTAATGATGTTTGCTGATGGCAACACTCCACTACTGAAGGCCTATCATCACACAAATCAAGGGGGTAAAAAAGTGTCCACAGTATGGAGAACACACATAGTGGCTAGGCTAAATTGTTAAGGGGTTTAGAGGTCTCTATCTCGGTTCAGTTTTAAAAAGATGCATAAAAATAGGCTGTCATGAATATCATGGCGGACAATCTAAACACTTGAATGTGAATGAATCAATATTCTTATAGGCCAAACAAGTTCAGGAAGAGGTTGATAAGAGCTAAACACTTTTAAAACTGTGGGGATGTTTGTGGTTGTGCTTAATCCTCTCCTACTCCCCTACTGAATAAAACAAGTCTTAATTTTCAGGGTGTGGTGTTTTTTTTATTGTTGTTTTAGCCTTTATGACTTGAGAAAAAGCGTCTGCTGAATAAATGTCCGAAATCCATATTTGGTTAATAACGTTAGAATTTAGAATTAGAATACTGAAAGGTAGAACATAGAATGTTGGGCAAAGTAGAATGTTTGGAAATGTTTATCAAATCAGTCAGATACGGCAGTGAACACGAAGCGAAAGGTAGGATTAGACTCGATGAAGGACAACAAAATCTTTACAAAACTATTGTGAATTGACCAATTTTAATCCAGGCTAGAACGAAAATAACTATAGCAAGAAATCGGCAGCGCGGATGGTCGTCTGAAAACGTGATTCATTAACTTTTTCTTAACTAGCCTACTTTTCTTTCTTTTTCACCAGAGAATTTTCAAACATGTCTGAGTATGAGTTTATCCAAGGCCATCCCACGGCCCATTCACATCAGCACAGAGGAAGTGAGAGGAATGACAGCTCTGTTCTCTGTGATGTTGCTACTGTTATTGAGGACTTAAATGATGAGTATGTATGGCGTTGCTACTTTTCATGTTCAGCACAGTTGGTCAATGTTACAATGTTACAATGATGGCTAGACCCGCGATATTTTAACTGAAAAATGTTTCTTGTCTTTCAACCCCCAAGGCAGTGGATAGCTGTGACTGGAGGAATGTCTGATGTAGGTCTTTATAGCATTCCTTAATGAATAGACTAATACAAGTATATTACACATATTTTTTTCTATTGGTGTCACCTGGTTTCCAACAATTTTGCATTTATGGTTCAGGTGGCGAGGCTGCGCTTTGTGGAAATAAGCGTAGGCATGATTTCAGGTCTGTCGAGGTCTGCATTTCAGATGTTCAAACCAATTGTCCAGATCCTGGAATCAAAACAGCCCCAGTTATCTGGCACGACAGATTCCCCCCAGAAAAGGTAGGCTAAGTGACCCGGTTATAAACTTAGGCTATAGAATAATGTGTCAAAGGTTTTTACATATAAAAATGCCCTCTGTCATGTTTTTCACCAGTAGGCTGACCTTTCATATTTGGTTCTTTAGGTCTCCTTTGGACACACCTTTTGTCCATGCCCTGTGTGTGGAAATTCTCCAGGAAGTCAAAGGAGCCTTTCTGGTGGCCCTTCAGAGGGTGTCTTTAAGTGGACAATACACTGGACCTGGTGATGGCTTCATGGCCAGATGTGTTGAACTGAAGGAGGAGACTGTAAGAGTTTTCTTCAGTAGACTGGATGCTTTGGACCTTTCTGTGCAGAAGCCAAAAGCTAGCAGGCTTTTGGACACGAGAGTGCCAAAGGCATTGAGAGCAAGTCATGTGACGCGGGAAGTGGTGGCTACCATCCTGTCTATCATGGAGAGATCATGTCTCGACTGTGAGAGTGCTACAGCAGCTGCTTGCTTGTCACGTGTGGTGGCAGGGATGGTCAGAGTCTTGGCTTCTCCAAAGGCCTATGGAAAACTCCCACTTAGCTCCTACTATAGGGCTATAGAGCAAGTGCCTCCCATTCACCTCACCTCGGACTTCCAGGTGCAGGTCCACAAGGCAGTCCTGCATGTGCTGCTCAGATCTGTCAGATGCCCACTGGTTGAGAGCCAGATCATACCCAAAGCATGGGAGAATGCTGTTTTATCTTACCTGACAACAGCAAGGACCATCTTAATAGAAATTGTTGATGCTGTTCTTGAGGTTCTATCAGCCACAGAAGTCAGCGAAGAGAGCTTCAGTACTGGTGCCTATAAGATGTTCTCAAAAGTAAAGGATCGAGTCAAGCAGTTCATGGCCTTGGGGAGGAGAACTGGACTGTCTGATTCTAAGGGAAGACTGCCAGCTCTGCGTTGTGTTACTGTAGCCACTGAACATGTTTCAGGAGAGGCTCCCTCTTGTGACAGTTCAATGGGGATGGACACTGCATTCCAGCAACCCACCAAAGCTGCTGCAACTATTACAAAGGAACTGAATCAAGATGTCAGGGATGCCCTACCCAAAAAGATGATCCCCAAAGAGAGGAACCACAAAAAAGTACAGTACCAAAAGAAATTAATATATTTTTATTCACACTGCAAACTGTAATCGTATGGCCAGGACCATCACTGCCACATTATATGATATGATAGTAGGCCTATGTTGAATACACTGAGCAATAAATTACATATGTGTATGTATGTTCTTGCATTGTAGTATTTCTCTCGAAGGAGAAATGCTGTGGGCTCTCTGGCACCAAACCAGGCATGTCCACAAAACACTGAAACACTGAGGCAAAACCATTTACAGGACAACATCACCTTTACATCCTCTGTTGTCAACATCAGTAAGTCATATATTATTATTATTATTATTATTATTAGAATTATTAATAATGATTATGCTGTTCTCATTATGTCTCCTGTTAACCTTGGTATTCTGTCTGTGATGCTGCAGGTAATGGCAATGAAGTGCCTGGCTCTAGCTCACAGATGGAAAATGCCTGCGCTCCAGATGCAGTGGCAAAGACACCCAAGAAGCGCAACATCTTCACCAGATTCTTCTTGTCCATCACTAAGCCACTGCAAACATGCATCAAAAGCTCAGAGTGAAACTATTTTTTTTACATGTCCTTTTCATATTTTAAATAAAACTCTAAAATGAAAAGTACTTAAATTTGATGTTTCTTTTTCACACAAAAGCTATGTCGCTCAGAGATTGGTAGACAAGAGCGTAGGCCTATGGGATAGCCTATGTAGCCCTAAGGCTACTTTAAAGCTCTTAACTGCAATTTTGACACCTCTATCACTAGAGCAGCTAAATGTGTGTTGTAGGCCAACTCTTGCTGAGATGTTTCCCATTCTATGAGATGTCCCTCCTTTTGGCACTCACTGTCCATCATGCATGTCCTGGACCTCCCCAGTTGTTGCATATAGATACCTCAAGAGAATAGTGAAGTCAGAGAAATTTTAATAAGGGTGCAAAGTGCAGCAATGGATCAGCTTCATGACAACGATACCGGGAGAAAATATATCAGATAGCCTCTGTTAAGTTGGAGATTTTTTTTTTTTAACCTGGAAAAAAACTCCCCAATAATTTACCCTGATAAGTCATGCACAGCACATAGGCAAAGAACAGGCAGCTACTGGGCTTTTCGCCGGATGTGACGTACTCTAGAAAAAAGGCCTTTTCCTGTCAGCGTAGGCTACTTGGTAGCATCTGACACTCTCTGATAGGAGTGTGTAATGATAAATACAACAATTTAAAGTGAAAGCCAGGGGATTTTAATTTGTAATTATTCTGTTTTGGAGTATCATAACACATCCGAAGCCATGTCTATGTATCAGGTAAAGCCCGTTAGTGGGGGTGACATAAAAGTTGATTTGCCGACGTGCATGTACAAGTTACCGAACATCCATGCACAGTCTGACAGTGGCAGCTGCATCGACAATGTGCTACAGGTAAATTGAGTTTTGGATCTAGCTAACTGGCTAGCTCCTAGAAGTATACTATTCTAGATATTTCTGTCAGGAGATTATTTCGCGCAATATCGCAGGGCTAGCAACCACACATTCATTAATCTCGGCGACCAGTCACGCCAGCTGCTAGGGTAGTCAGATTTCAGCTAAGGTTAGCAGCTGTTAGCATCCAGTGGTCTTCCCTGCTGGTGCAATGATGGAGGACACGTATCATATTTTGGTCTCATCTTTTAAACCAGTCTTGGGCTTTCCACGTGCATCTTGCTCAGGCGAATGAAAACAAGTAGGGTCACATAACGTTACATGCTCCTGTTTAAATGCACGGCTAATGTGTGGAGTGTTGTCATTAACTTGCTGTCCTGAGATTGTGATGTGTAATGTGCCTTTAATGTCCTTGTCCTGCCTATTGAAGCTCACAGCCTTACATTTCCATGGCTTTCTGACATACCTGTTGACAACTGTTGACATTCAGTTTTGAGAATCTACTCATATATCGCTTATCACTATGTCTCGTTCAACCAGAATGGCGAGGTAGACCCAGCCCTGAAAGCTCTGGAGCAGCGTCAGGATGAAATCTTGCGCAGACTCTACGAGTTGAAGGCTGCAGTAGACGGACTGGCTAAGACCGTGACCACCCCTGATGCTGACCTTGATGCCACATCCATGTCTTCAGCTGCCCTGATGTCCCCTAAAGAAGTGGCAGACTTGGACTCCTTATTGGGAAAGGTATGGCATACGGAAACTTTCAGTACAGAACATACTTTCAGTTTGAATAAAGAACCTGCTTGACAGGTTATCTTTTGACATGAATTTGTCCATACACTGTGATATCTGTGAATGTTATAAAATAGCACTAGACGTCTTGCTGTAATCACGGAGGGATTTTAGAAAAACTCTTGTGATAAACACCATGTACTGTTATAATGATAATGATTTTGGTTCTTCATTACGGTCGTAACTATAGGTATAATAGGCCAGTGCTCACAGATATTTTTTATTTTCAGTTTCCTCACTTTACAACCCTAGAGTTTACACCAGTGTATTTGTGCATCATTATTCTTGCCATTTAACACTATATTGTCGCTGGATCTACTCACACAGGACCTTGGTGCTCTGCGAGACATTGTGATCAACGCCAATCCGTCCAGTCCACCACTGAGCCTGTTGGTTCTCCACGGGCTCCTATGCCAGCGGTACCGTGTGCTGTCTACGGTCCATGTCCACTCCTCCGTCTCCTCTGTCCCACCTAAGCTGCTGAATTGCCTGGGGCCGCGTCACGCCGACAGCTACAAACGACAGCGCTTCCAGCTGGGTTTCACCCTCATATGGAAAGATGGTGAGTTGAGACCTGGGCATGTGGAAAGGAGGGTCCGGCTGTTTGCAGTTACAGTGTTGGTGGCCATTTGGGTGTCAACAAATAATAGACGTCTTTTGTATTTGTTTATATACATGAGTGTCACCAAGTCATCTAAATTGATTAGGTTAAAGAAGAAACTCCGATGTGTTTTAACTTTTGGTTTTGTTGTTTGCAAATGCATCATATACCCTTACAGATAGACTTTAAGTATAGTATAGTTTACTTTATTTGATATGGACATAGCAATTACATTGGACAAAACCAGATGCTTTGTTTAAGTGTTTTAGCACAAGTGCTAATTCTCAACACCAGTCCATAGGCAGCTTTTCAGAGGGAAAAAAATACATAAACTAAGAAAAACTAAACAAATACAGCCAAAAGAAAAAATATAGTAAAATAAAAAGATATTATATTTATATAAGAGAATAGGTAAATGAGGAAAGAAAAGGAGAAAAGACTAGTTAAAAAATTAGACAATTAGTGTAGGCATTGTTGTTTAGACTTTAGCCATATTTTAAGTCTTTTACTGAATACATTCTTGCTAGTCTCTAGTTTTAATTCAGTTGGTAAGGAGTTCCAGAGTTTGGCCCCCTTTACAGAGATAGCAGTCTGACCGAAAGATACCTTACATCTTGGGATAAGACAATCACCACAGGTAGATGCTCTTGTGGTTGCTCTATTTGAGCTTTGACATCTAGTAGCCATTTCAGAAAACAGGCTAGACACATGATTGTGTAGACAAGTAAATGGTCTCCTAGTCAACTAAATGCTTCTCTGCACCTTCTCTATGTGTTCTTGCAGTGCCCAGACTCCAGATGAAGTTTAGCGTGAACAACATGTGCCCAATCGAAGGCGAGGGCAACGTGGCGCGCTTCCTGTCCCGCCTCGTGGGCCTGGAGCCCCGCAATCCTGCAGCCGCCACAATGTCCGACAGCTGGGTCGACATGGCCTTCTTCCAGATGGTCGAGGGCAGTGCCAAGGAGCGGGCGGCAGTCATGAGGTCGCTCAACGGCGCCCTGGGCCGCGGGCCCTGGCTCACCGGCGCTGAGCTCTCGCTGGCCGATGTGGTTTGCGCGTGTTGTCTCCTGAAGACGGGCACCACTGCCAGCTCTGCCCCTGCTAACGTCCAACGCTGGCTCAATGGATGCCAGAACCTCGGCTACTTGTCCTGCATTGGCCCTCTGCTGCAGTGATGGGGTCCCGGCAGGTGTGTAGATTGCAAAAGACACCCTGTATTATAAAGCCTTTATACACCCTACATATCATAGTTATAAGACTGCTGCTCACAGGTCTGCTGTGTTCACATCATGTTTTATGATGTTTTAATGGCCACTGAGCTACTTAAAGGGATGATTACATTGAGCATCTCACTTTGTTTTTATGTAGGGTTTATGAAGGCATTATAAAGCTTTTCTGAGGAAACCCTAAAGAAATGGACCTGTAGCCAGACAATAGGAAACCCTGTTAACACAGAGAGTGCTGTAAACAGTGCTGTAAACACATCTTCCCTTTCCACCTTGTGCCTAATATGATGTTGTACTACAGTAGATGTGTGAGCTGCATTGCTAACAGGTAAATACATTTTTAACACATTTTTAAATGTGAAGTACAGGACCTACTGATGTCTACAAGCAGTGTGACGGTAGAGTTATTTTGTCTTTCTGTTGAGTCTATTAAATTTTCCACTTTGGATGATACCTGGCTGCTCTATTTCTGTTTTCTATGCTGGTTCTCAAGATCAATTGGTCATCTGAGTTCTGATCATTTGCAGCTTAGTGGTTGGTTCACCTTTCAACGTGCATCTATGAACAGCTATTTTGTTGTATTCTCATGGCGTTGGAGTCATATGAAGTTTTATCTCATTTTCAAAACGCTTTTGAGTTATCTAAGGAGAGTTCCCTGTGAGGACTGCTTGCTTTACGGCTGCAATTAGTAGCCTAAGTTGCGCAAAAATAAAAACAATTTACTATATTAAGGAGTAGTTATTAAAAATATGAGTCGGTTGGATTTCTTAATTGTCAGGTCTAGTTATAAGGCTCATATGAGGGTATGTGGTGTAAACAAAGTCAAATTATTATAAGTAAACTCAACAGGTAGTAATTCAACAGGCAGCTGAATAATTGCCCTGATAGTAGCAATTAATGTGTTGGAACACACCTTGGTGCTAGTAGAAAAGTACAATGTTTGTGCAGTAGGTGGCAGCCCAGCCTTGTATTTACTAATGGCTGAGACATAACTATCAGATATATAAATTCAGTGTTGATCCCATCTGTTTTATTCAAACATGGTTATAGAATAGATGAATGTTACCTGTCAAAATGTATCAAGCATCATCCTATTGTGGATGACCCAGTCAGAGCTTAATTTTGGACTCCGGGAAACCATATTGGTGGCGTTTGAACATGGTGGCATAAATATTCATGGATAAAATGTCATTTAATGGTAGCAGTTGTGGTAGCAGAACGAAATTGAGGGTCATCAAATACAAGTGATTAATGGAGCAGTCTCAATAGGATGATCAGAGAACAAAAAAAATGGATGCATTGACAGTGTACACAACGTGTGTTTTTATTTATTTATTTACTTATTTATTTAAAGGAAATGAGTCAGATGGCTAAAGGTCACAGAAATATCAAATGAAAATCTCGAGGAACTATGAAAGAATGTGGGCAATGGGCGGCGGCATAAAAGGCAGTGGAACTAATGGAATGCAAGTTTGTTCAGCACAGTCTGTTTCAACCTTGATGGTGCTGTCAAAAACACAAGCTTGGAATGCTTGTAAATGGCACGCTGACAATCCGCTCTGGTTTAAACAACACGCAACAGGAAATTTCACCTTGTTCTGCTTGGGTGGATGCATGGAGGGGATTCAAACATGGTGACGTGGTCTGCTTCTGTCTCTCTCTTGCTTGTCCAACTGTGACGGGTGAGTTGCCGAAACACTAACGGCTCTTTATCAAGCCTGCTGACAACACCAGCCATGCCTGAGCTCTTCCATTACAGCACAGCTCATCCCTGGCTCTCGGAGGGGACCTGAGGGAGGTCTCTCAGCACGTTAGCTGGTGGGAGGATCGCTGGCCAAGGATCAAAGATGGATGGGAGGAAAGGGGGGAAAGAATGCAATAGACTGTGTACATTCATGTCAGTTTTGAAATTCTTTGTTTTGTCTTTCATTCAGGTCAACAATTATAGTTAAATGTTATTCTGGTGGGTATTTACAGCTTTTTATTGGCCCAGCTCTTTAGAAAAAAAAAATCCAGAATTTAAAAGCCTAATAAAGTTTTTTAAATGTCTATAAACTAAAATACTGAATTAACCTGTCACATAATGTCGGGAAGTTGTTCAGTATCTGAGACATCAAAGCAGTCATAAACCATGAAGCTTTACAACACACATTGGATGCCATATAAAGCTTGTTTCCACTTGTTGCAAATGCAATCTTATTTCCACACAATATTAATTTTTTTCACTAGTTCACCCAATCCCCAGTCCACAAGCCATTCTCCCTGTAGTACTGTAGAGTGATGTGTGGCACACAACATGCATTTTACTTTTAGAGGGCAGAGCCATCACTGTGAGGCCCCTCCCTTCTGGCATGCATGTTCATGAAACACAAAACTCATATTTGAGAGATTTATGAGAACAGTGCAGATGTAGAAGTGGTATTGGTATGGCCAGGGGCGGATTGGGACAAAAAATTGGCCCTGGCATTTCGAACAAGACCAGCCCATTATACTGGTCAGACCATTAGAAAATAAGTCTATGATTACAGTTACAGTGACAATGTCAGGGCCGTCGGCCCACCAGGCATTTGCCCTGTGTGCCATATTGCCAGTCCACCCCTGGGTATGGCTCCCCATCTCCATGACTCCAGACATAACACCAGAGAACCAGCCACCAGAAGTCTCTTACGTGACATATTTCTATACATGTATAAGTTTATGAAGCTATACCTTACATAAGAGGCTGAATTTGTGGTTGCTTTTATTAGGGCAGCAACATCTATGTATTTTCTTAAATTTTTTGCAGGCTACTCAGACAAGGTGAAGAGGTTGCAAGGACTCTTATGAGACTCTTATATAGGCCATTGAGTATTCCAAGTATGTGCTTTACAGACAAACTCCTCTTAAAGTGGGAAATCATCCTTGTCCGTAGCCCTTGTTTATGTCCAGACAGTGAGATGTCTTCTATTCCATGATTTGAAGTATCTCATCAGTTCTTTAAGATGCTTATGAGGCAATCCCATTTGAAAGCAAAACTAGGGACAGGTTTGGCAGATTGGTTACAGGCCATCTCTGGCAATGATCATCACTGTAGGAGTTTGGTTGGAAAATAATTATTGACATGGCACTCTGCTCGGTGCTTAGCAACCTCCGCCAAGCACTACTTCTTCCAATGGGCACTGTCTATAAATTATTTGACAGTTATTTTCCACAGATTACGCAAGCTCCATAGAACAGTTCAATTCCCCAGCTCAGCTGCAGCTCATGGGCTCCATATGGGTGCTGCAGCAATTTAGTGGACCTTTTATTAACATAAGAAATCATTTTAGTCAGAATAAAACCATTAAACCTCAGACTAATGAAGGATGCTGAGTCCCTACTCTTCACAATGTTGATGAGAATTGTGATTAATTTATACTGGCCTGGGTGTGATGGCTCAACAAGAATCCCTTTGAGGTGTTTGTGAATGGAATCACTGAGGTGTGTCTTTGGGAAACAGTATCACATGCACGCCCAGTGTGTTGTGTGTCTGAAATACGTCTTCTATTTGTTATTAATTCCAAGGCAAAGGCTTAATTTTGCTGCCTATTTCATTTGATGTTTACATTATGCTATTTATGAAAGGTGTGTTTTAGCATCAGGATGCTGCAGAATTGCCAAATGCAAACCACTAATTACCTAGCTGGAATTGCCATTCTGCAAAGGTCTCAGGCCATACAGCTCCTTCCCAACAGTAATACTTCAGAAAGATAAGACAGCATCATACAAAAATCAACACTAGTAGCCTAACATAATAGGCTACTCTGCTTAATCTGATTTATGCCTCTGAAATGACAGCAGATCAAACCAGGTCCTATGGCTGTTATTTTAACAAAGCACTATAAGCACTAAGTAGGCTTAACTATATTTAGAATTACAACCTTTTTATCTAATAGGTTTACGTATTGTTTCCTACCACACAGATGATAGGCCTACTTTGAAAATAGCCACAAACTTAGCCTATATTTGTATGCTATTCAGAACATCTCTTACTCTGTGTTTAGCAAACGGAGATCTACGAAAACGGGTGATGGACAATATAAGGTACAAAGAAACGCAACTAACCTGCAACCCAAATGTCCTATGTCGAATAACTTAGATTGACTAATAAAACATCTCTGAGGAGCTTAAATTGTAGTCCACTGCATATTCAACAATCTCCCTCGCGCGCAATCTACAGCATCGCTTTCATCAGTCGACTATTGATCACACAGTAGCCTAGTCTACAGCCTGTCAGCTGCTCATTTTTTTTCTGAAGCTAACTTTTATTTCGAACTCAAGAGCAAACAGTTAGAGAAGGTAAAGTTTGTGTTGACTACCCCCTAAAAAAGAACATAAAAGTATAGCCTAATTTATTTCCATTTGAGGCTACGACTGGTTAAGTGTTTAACCTTATGAACACAGATGCGCCGCCGTTGAACCTTTCGGAGAGCTGAAGTTTGGTGGCGCGAAGGATGTGCGCACTGAGATGACATCTGCGATAAAAGTCGTCTTCGGCTTTGACAGTGAGGGGAAACAAAGGCGCACAGTCAGTGGACACCATGAACATGGGATGCGCGCCGTGACGCTCCTCATGTTTTAACAGGGACTCGGGTTAGTATGAGGCGCAATGGCTTGGTGCGACCGTGGGGTTCAAATGCTGCTTGCCACGGCGGGAGCTTTCGCTGCTTTCAGTTTGATGACCATCGCCATAGGTACCGATTATTGGCTTTATTCACGGGCATATATTTGTAATACTACCAATGCCACCACGGACGAAACTAAGAAAACTAACGTTAAGGGCGATCTTACGCACTCCGGCTTATGGAGAATCTGCTGTATAGAAGGTAAGACTTCTGTTCTAACTACTGTTTTTTTCTTTCTTTCCAAATAATATACACATTTACAAATAGAACAGTGCGACTTTATACAAAGCAAATAATTGTTGCATGCCATTGTTCGCCAGTCAGGAGAAATGACAGCTTAAAAGCAGACATGGTGAGGTTTATCCATAGCAGCTCTTGTATCTTGGTTTGGGCGAAGACACCTGTGCACAGATATTTAGCATTCATCTGCCCGATACCTCGTCAGTATAGGGAGGGAGACTTTAAAAAAAAGCTCAGGGATGAAAACTGACATAGATTTTTTTTATTTAAAGGAGAAAACAAGCCATACAGGCTTCAAGTTACTACTGATGGAGGCTATAGGAAGTCACTAAACCCACTTCTGACGACTTTCTGTTAAAAATATATTGGTGTGGCTCTGACTAAGCTGCAATGTTCAGGTTTATTCACTATCACTCACTCAATGGGCAAAAGCCATTGAATGCTTGGCAATGCATAGTCTTTGCTTTCATTCATGTCTTTATTGTATTTGATGCTGTTGCTTGGCAACAACATGTCTGAAATCACTATGGTAACGTTGAGTTTAAAAGGTTTAAAAATAGCCTTAAATATATGTGTTGCATTTTGTCATGACCAGAGACTTATAGCCTACCAAAGATCATGGAATATAGAGCTCCGCTTTACCCTCTCTGCTTATACTGTAGAGATGATAACCTGTAGAGAGAAAGGTGATCCCCATCCGCCTGTAGGCTATGGTGATCTAAAATCATAGATTACAGCATGACCTATCAAACTTTTTACCTCTGTAGACCACTGCTATCAAATGAATAGCCTAAATCTATGGTGTAGACTTTGTATTCCTCTCTGACGCTTCCATTTTGGAAGCTTAGTTTTGACAAGCTCAAATCAACTTCTGGCAGCAGACAAGAGAACATAATGATTGTGTCTTGGTCATGTTCAAACTCCATCCTCCAATCTTAATTGATAATCAGCTTCAAAGTTAGTGAGTTTGTACTGTAATCCCCGAATTATTTAATTTATGCGGAAATGAAGAATCCTTTAAAGGTCGGTGCAGATTCATAAATGGTCCTGGTTATATGCACATGTCATTGAACGCAAGATGACGCTGCGAGGGTAATCTGGTGTGCGCTGTCCATTCCTGTGGTGCTGAGGTTTACAGTGGCAACATAGACTCTAGTTTACGGTGATAGGCTGTTTCAGGTAGCAGCTATTTTCCAATCTCAATTTCCATCTGCTAGGGCTAATAGGCTATTTAGTATAGACAATTTGTATATATATTCTTACCAATTCAAAATAAGCCATTGGTTGGAGTATTTCTGGCAAAGCAGGCTAAGCAAATGCTAAAGCAAAAACACCCAAGTTAGAGACCCAGAGAACAGGCAGTCAAGATCTGGAACATATTTTAATTCCTCTGTTGATGGGGATTGAGAGAGAGAGAGGGGTTGAGAAGGAGCTGAGAAATTTCATCCCCAGCATGAGCCACAGATCTGTAATTAAAAGGCGGCAGTTGAAAGGCCACAAGTCGCTAATTAGCCAGAGGCTCTGACTTCCGCCCGCCAGCCCTCTGCACACAAAAACGAGGTGCGTGAAACGAGCAAGAAGTGCGTGCCAAAAGATAGGAGTCCTTAAATGGTGTCCATTCGGAAGTTTCTGCCCATTCTGAGCCATTAAATTGTGCAATTTTATGCAGTTCTACATTTTGGTAACATGCAGTAGTTGTAGTCACCATATAAGGCAGGACTTGTAGTCTATTTTATAAGGATGCTGAAGCCAGGATAATGCCTCATTATCTATAATTTTGTTATAACATTGGATTGCTACTCGGCTTATCAATGATCCAAATAAGCTAATTAGCAAGATGTTACGTTAACAATGTTGAAGGAACTGATGATTATGCCAGTATAACTGGGCAATGAACTTAAAGAAAAAGAACAGTACCCATGATATTATAAGAGTCATAGCTAAGATTCAAGAAATGATTGCGGAAAGTCCATTATGTCTACCAAAGGTTAGCCACATTATAGGCTCTTAGTGGATTCATTTACACTAATAACAATCTCTAACAACCAGCAGCAGTGTTGTGACAGCTGTTTTTCTGCCCCCTCTCTTCACAAACCCCCTGACTGTGCCTGAGGGTGTTGGAAGATGGGCTATGGGTCTTGGATGTGATGGGGGCTGGGGAAGTGTTATTGGCTGTTGTATTAAAGCACAATGAAGATGTCAAAGGCATCCTAGGAGACATTATGGAAATCAGATTGTCGGAAACAGACCTGAGGTTGCCATGGAGAAGATGTGCTCAGTTGTGAACGTTGTTACTCTTCCAGGAAGGCCTCAGGGACGTCTCTCTCTCTCTCTCTCTGATTCTCTCTCTCTCTCTCTCTCTCTCTCTCTCTCTCTCTCTCTCTCTCTTTCTCTGATTCTCTCTCTCTCTCTCTCTCTCTCTCTCTCTCTCTCTCCCATTCTCAGTGTTCATTATACCTCTCTATCTATCCATTTCTTTTCCTCACATGCCTCCTGCATGTCTGCCACCACCTCCCCACCTTTTTTCAAGACGGTAGATAGATTTTTTTAGAATCTCTTTTTGAAATGTGCACAGATGTACAGTAGTTCGTTCCCCCACCTGGCGGACGTGTGGCGAACACCAAATCAGGCTGGTACGAGCAGCACACACACAGTTCTCCCCTTGAGCCCAGGAAGCTTTTAGGGGCGGCATGCATGTTACAGCATGACTGGAGTCATTCTAAGTGAATGAAGATCAGCACACCTCTATGAAAGGCCCAGGCCTTAGAGAATGAGAGAGGCTGATGCTGATGATGATGCTGATGATGATGATGATGGACAGCCTGAGGGTAGGGGAAAAGAGTGAGAAAGGGGTGAGGGGGTGGCACAATGCTGATCACTCACTGGCGCTGGGTCCCCCCAGGGTGGGCAGGTGGGTAGTCACACGGGTGAGGCAGATGAGAGCACCTAATGCACGGCGTCTGTTAAACACAGCACCAGGCCGGCGAGGTGAGCCCATAATGGAGAGCCTGCAGCAACACGGGCATATTATGTTCCTTCGAGTGCAATTACTCTCCTCTCGCACAGCCACGTCGAGTACACACACAGACACACAGAGACACACACGCAAATGCATACACACGCACATACATAAGGCATGGATTATCTACTATGCTCAAAAGGAGTGGTATACTCTTAGTTTAATGGATATGAAAGCATTTGTTATGCAGGCTTGGCAGCAGCTCCTGCTTTGTTTGCCATTGTCAAAGACAAGAGTTCAGTTGGAACAGGGATGAAAACCATCATTGACTCTCACCCACAAAGACATAGCTAATCAATACAACAGGTTCTGTATGCGCAACAATGGGAGTTTTGCCATTATTTGTTAACTACTCTTCTCTACGTCACTGGTTATGAATTCCTGGTTGCAATGTTATTTATCACAGTTAAAATCAGGGGTGAAAGTAAGCCTATACGCACCTATAGGCCTACTAAGTACAGGTATAAGATTGACAGGTGGTATGTACAGTAGTAGTGGTAAGAAAAGAGGGTTTTTGCCAACAACAACAAAATAGTTAAATAAATAAATAAAATAAGTCACATGCACTGATTGAGTAAAAACACATCTACCAACAATTTGCCATCAGATATTCTGCTCATCTAATGCCTAAGCCAAGCCAAGAAATTTACTTTTGCAGTTCGGAAGTTTGGGGAGTGGAGTCTGCTGCTAACCATGCTCCATACATCCATATATACCACAGGGCCTACATAACACATAGGTCCACTACATTTTTTTTTTTTTTTATTTTAGTATTTTTTCCGAAAGAGTGACGATAAAGTTGTAGTACCGGTAAGAAATTGAAACTACTTTCACCCCTGGTTAAAACTGTAATGGGACTTTGAGTGCACAAGACCTCACTAACACCAAATAATAATATCTTGCAATGACAACGAAAGTAAGATCTACCATGGAGATAGAGATGTCTAAAACATGTCTGTCACAGAGGGTATAAATGGAAGTGGGTAGGTAGGTTGTTGGTTTTCAAATGATTTTGATTGAAAGCTTCTGTTCTTATCACATGCATCATTGTCAGTTGTCAATGAGCCTTGTGCAAGTACAGAAGCTTGTAGAAGGTTGTATTTCACTACCTGATCTGGTCATTGTAGGTTGTTACACTAAATTCACATACAGGTGTTGATGAAGGTGTTGGAACAAAACAGTCTTGACATTTTCAACATTGCACTTTCTGCTCTACAGAAATGGAACAGTCAGAAATAGCCTCTGTATGCACTGTATGGGATGTGACAGGTTTACAAATTCGATCCAGGTGCTGGTAGTTTCATGCAAGTCACTGAGGGTTTACTGTAAGACATTTCAGATTTCATAACTCATGTGATGGTGTGTGATTTTTCTCTTTTGAAGTTTAAACTTCACACTGGTGTGTATTTCTTATAATACTTTCACTTATTTTTTCTAGCTGCAGCAATTTTTGCCAGACTCCAGATCCTAGAGGATGAAATTGTTTTTTGTTCCATTGAGTCTAGCATGCATTATTTACAGGTGGTTAACAGCTTACATTTGTTGCACTGGCAGGCTACTTTTTTGTTTCTAGAGTACCCTCAACAGAGTGCAAATTACATGCATCCATGCCGAGGCCCAGCATCAAAACATATAGGCTGTTTTTGCCTGGTGATTATAGGGAAAGTATGAAATGACAGCTCAGGTGAGCAGAGAGAGATGGGGGGAGAGAGAGCAAGAGAGAGAGGTAATCAAAAATACCATTTTCTTCAAAGACTAGACAGACATTACAGCTTTCCTATATGAATTTAGCATCTGACATAGGGCCCATATTTGTGAATATGAAAGTACACCAATCATTCATTGTGTATTCATTCATTTCTACTGCACAAAATAAAGAATATAGCAATGCCAATGAAGCACATTTGGTAAAATGGTGCGTGAAGATGGTGTGAAATGTAATTAAAGTATGTTTACCATTGGAATTGCTTGCGTGAAGTCAATCTTAACATTATTGTTTGTTCGACTGATAGGATAGATTCGATTGATAAGAAATTATAAATCTATTTGGAGCATGATCTCATTGTTGGTCATATGCCAAAGCTTCGATCAGCTCCAAGAGTCTCCCTTACACTAGAGGCCATAAATAGGGCCTTCTTTTTAAAACAATGACTCGCTAAGAGCAGAGAAAAAAAAAAAACATGGTGCTCCACTTCCTCAGACCTATTTAACTTCAATTAATTGGATGCTCCTGATTAAACAGCAGACCCAGTTAACAGCGTGTTGTACTGTCTCACCTCAGGGCCCCGACGCAAGGCTCTGTTGGCCCTCCCTACATACACACACATTCTCTCTCTCTCTCTCTCTCTCTCTCTCTCTCTCTCTCTCTCTCTCTCTCTCTCTTCACACACACACACAGTCAGGGGCCTGTTCACATCTGCTCAGACGGATATAATGCCACAGACAGGTTCACTTATCTTGCGTCTGGAAGAAGGGACTGCGGTGTCTGTATTGAACTTTTGTAGAAGTTCATATCCTCTTGCCTTTGTATTGCTTCTTTGTGGAATGTATTATTAGTAGATCATGTTGCTGTTGCCATTGCAGTACATGAGAGTGAGTATGCAGTCTGAGATTGAGGAGGCAGATTGGTTTGAATAAATAGTTAGGTGAGAGGCAGGTAGCATATTTCAGCCTCCACACAGGTAGGCATAGGAAGAATCCCGAGACATCAACTGTTCTGTCTTGTCAGGTTGAACCATAAGAAGCTCTACATGAGTGACAAGCTTAACTAAATGGACAATTTGATGCTGTCTGTCATGTTTAACCTTGACAAGCTTGTATCCATCCATGCACACCCATGTTCTCAGAATAGAGACAGCTGCATCTCACAAAAGCAAGAACCATTCTCCGCTGTTTCAGCCCTGGATGCGTATCCCCCTAGGGTGCCATGGCCATTTATCTCACTGAGAAAAACAAGAGCAGAAACAAGTGGAATATTGCTCAGTTTAATCCCAAATCACTTGGCAGAGAGAGAGAGACTGGATGAACATGATTTGTCAAGCATGTAATACTTGTTTCAGTTGAGGGAATGACAGTGTTGTTTAAAAGGTAGACATGAGATAGTGCGAGTTAGATGTGTCGTGAATAGTTTATTGATGGAAAAAGGGCTATTTTTGGTAGTAAGATATTTTAGCAGTTACGTAAGTAAGCATTTGTGCTTGTATGAGTCAGGCCCTCTGCTGGATGAAGGCCTTTGATTCCCTTTTATAATACATTTGATATTGAGGATTTCATGTTCATCCTTTGAAAATATTGGCATGCAGGGGAGCTCTTAGATGCATATGAATACATGAGAAATGAAACCAAGGCAATAATGCTAGACAAGTCCATTAAGTCACCCCAAATGCCAAATCTTCACAAAGACTGGCTGTTTGCGTCGTCTTTTCAAAGTGATGGGGGATAATTTGATGTCTCCGTAATATATTCACGATAAAGCAGACACGCACAATCATACCATTCCTATTCATTTCTTCTTCATTAATTAAAATGGTGTTTCATTCCATGTCTGCTTTATGAAAGTTGCTGTGGAAAATAAGTAAGTCAAATGAGTGAGTGAAGATAGATGCTCAGTGATGCAAATGATGAAGGGTTTAAAAACCCAGACACACACTCTCATGTCGTCATACTTCATACTTCAGTCTAACAAAGCATTTCCTCCTACCATCCTTCCAGGCATCAATAAAGGAGACTGTTACCGGATCAATCATTTCCCAGATGACAATGATTATGACACGGACAGCTCAGAGTACCTCCTACGTGAGTATCCAGCCCCTGTGGTTTTGATATACTCATCTTCCCAATACGTTTTTCTACTACAGTAGGTGTCATATCACCAGTAAGGATCCCGCTGCATAATATGTGTGTGTGTGTGTGTGTGTGTGTGTGTGTGTGTGTGTGTGTGTGTGTGTGTGTGTGTGTGTGCGCGCTGAGCAGGCATTGTGCGGGCCTCCAGTGTGTTTCCGATCCTGAGCTCCATCTTGTTGTTGCTGGGAGGGCTGTGTGTGGCAGTGGGCCGCATCTACAGCAAAAGGAACAACATCCTGCTCAGTGCTGGGATCCTCTTTGTGGCTGCAGGTGAGTCCTCACTCACACACACTACATATGTAAACTACACATGTGGAGCCCAAGTCAGTTTGGCCACTCATGGATCTCGAACCCGCCACCTTGGCTACTACAACAAACCCAAAGCATGGAAGTGGAATGCTCTAACCACTGAGCTGAAAAGCCCAGGCTTCCAACCCAGAAGTTATAAGTGTTATTAGGGTTAGGCTTGTGAGGATTGACAACTTCCTGCTGCTAGCTAGTCCAACGTAGTTGGGATCCATAACACATGTAAATAATCATCGTGGTTTTGATGTGATTATGGAGGAGATTGGTTTTCACTTTCTGGTGGCAAGACGTTAACTTTGGCATACAGGTTGTGGAATGGGTGAAGTGAAGTGTAAAAGGCTCAATACTTCAAATGAGTTTGATGGAAATGAATTGAAATGAATAAAACTCCTGCTGCTCCAACACAGTCGCTCACATCTGAGGCTGTGTCTTGCAGAGCGAAGTCTGACAGGAGCAGCAGTGGAAAATAACTGTGGTGCGGAAATGAAAACTGTTTCTCATTTGACATTGCTGCAAGACAGAAATTCAAGGAGCTGTATCCAGAACACCTGTTGCTATAAATGGAAAAGAGAAGTTTGACCCAGCTAAACCTATCCTTGTTGTCCCACCTCCTCTTGTTTCCAGGGCTGAGCAACATCATCGGGATCATCGTCTACATCTCCAGCAACACGGGCGACCCAGGCGACAAGAAGGGCGAGGACAAGAAAAACCAGTACAACTACGGCTGGTCCTTCTACTTTGGGGCGCTGTCTTTCATCGTGGCGGAGATGGTGGCCGTGCTGGCTGTTAACATCTATATTGAGCGCAACAAGGAGGTGCTGCGCCTGCATTCACGTCACCATGCCCTGGTGCGCTCGGCCTCGTCCTCTTCGCCTTACTCGCGCATCCCCAGCTTCCGCTACCGCCGACGAGCTTCGCGCGAGAGCTCGCACTCCACCGAGGCCTCATCTTCGCACGAGGCGTCGGTGGGGGGCGGGGGCGGCGGCAGCGGGAGCGCGGGTGGCACGGCACCTCTGGGCGACATCTCCATGTATACGCTGACGCGCGAGCACTCGCTCAAGGCCGGCACGGACAGCACCTACAGCCCCGAGCACGACGCCGCCGGCTTTCTGCAGGTGCACAACTGCTTCCCCAATGACCTCAATGACACCATCAACAGACGGACCACGCCAGTGTGAAGAGGAAGAGGAAAAGGAGCAGGAGGAGGAGGAAGAGGGGGGGTCACAAAAAAGCGGGCAATCTAAAAAAAAAAAAAAAAAAAAAGAGCTGGACCCGTACTTATTGTGGATGAACCTGTCAAAACCCAAGGCCATAGGATCCTTGCTCAGAAGGGCCATTCCAGGGCTGTCCTGGTCCAATCCCAGCCTTTGTTGTACAGACAGGGATGGTCGGAGGGGCCAATGGCTATATGACATGGATCTTCAGAGAACCTCCCTGGAGTCCTTAATGGGTTGGTCATCCATAAGGCACTCCTTGATGACCCTGTCATCACAGGACCTGAGTAACTGGATGTCTAAGAAACTGTGAGTGCCTACAGTGTTTGAAACCAGCCATTTGAACTGGTCCTAGTGCATTCTCATTTGCCATGTAGAATCACCAACCCTGCATACATGTAACTCAGAATAAGCCAGACTCAGCAGGGCTATTATATCCACATTATGGGCTGAGGTCCTGAAGCTTTTCACAAAGGCCTTAGCGGGCTGGTCAACTGTGCCATTATGAAATGGATATGGAAGTGCCACATCTTTTTTTTTTATCATTTTAACTGGAAAAAGAAACTGTGAAGACTGCCTTGGACAGCCTATGAGCTGGACTTAATTGGATGGTTCCAAGGATGGAAATGGCTAAAGGTAGTCCAATAATCACTTTAGAAGCAATGCTATATCATGTCTGATGGACCACTTTCTCAATATTGTTGAAGGATTTTTCAAAAAGAGAAGAAATAATGTTGCACTGTCAACTACAGTGTAGACAATGAGAAGACAGGAAGGAAAACGACCTTTACTCATTCATAGATGTTGCACTTTCTATTTGAAAAGTCATAAATGTGACTTTTGAATGAATGAATGAATGAATAACTTACAAATATGGATATGATAGTATGGAACTTTAGAACAAAACACGTATGATGAGAATATAATCATATTACAATGTATTAAAAGTTTAAATCTTTAACGGGAGGAGAAAATGTTTCGCCTTCAGGTATTGAAAATGTACACACTCACAAATCCTCTAGAAATGTGACATTCATGGACTGCAATGGTGCTAATGGATAAGTATAGTGCCCATGCCACCTCTGTGCATTTTGTATATAATCAGTCGCCTTTAGTGTAGTGCTGTAAACCTCTCTTGTGCCATATCTTTGTAGCCAGAGTTGTCTTATCCTGTTTTCTGTGCCTATCAGCCAAACGGTATTAGCAGTCTGCGCTCTAACCAGGGCTTGGACTGTGCTCAGTACTCATGCATATTGGAAAACAGTATTTCATTTTTGTCAAAGTGCCGTAGTTTTGACCCAGGTGTATGATAAGCTGTTGTTACCCCTAATTAAAATGCCTCTACTTTGAACTTGACATAATGACATCGGTATCCAATTTGAGTGTATTTGAGTGCTACATTTTACAATGTTTATCTTTCTTCTTTAGTGGACTGTGGGTTTAGTGAGTAGTTTTGTCTCACAGGTAATTTCACATTAAAACAATTTCTGGCTGTTTTTAATAGAATACTGATTTGGACATGTCCCATGTAGAAAATATTCTACATTGCTACAAAGCTCTTGGGTGGAATGACAAAAACATGTAGTGACCTGTCCAGGGTTCAGGTTTCTGATCAGAATGGTTCTCAGTGAGGATATATGGAGCGCACTGTTATCATCACTTCTATCCACGGCTTCATCCAAAACCCCGGCTGTGACAGACAGACCAGACACATCCCCATAGCAACGTCCTGTGTGAGACTTTACATTTGGTAAAGGTCAGTAATGTCTTGGTGTCTAAATCTTTTGGGCTTACAATCTTTCAGGCCTTTCAGTCAAATTGGGCCTAATTGGTACTTGGGGCATTTCTAGATGGATTGTTAAATTCAATTCTTTTGCCCTCAGTTAAGGCCTACCATGTTTACAGAGCCGTTTCAAGGTATTTAGGGGGCCCCTAGCAAAGAGGACATGGGAGACCTTCACCTCCCATAAACACTTACATGAATCACATTATTATAATCTTCAAGCTTCTTTTATTAATGTAATAATTTGTGTTGAACATACATTTGTCTAATTCCAGTCTGAAGTCCCATTTTATTGAAAAACACTACTAACTAAACTACAAAAACGATCAAACAGTCAATTCTGGGGGCCTCTTTCAGCCTGGGGCCCCAGGCAATTGCCTGGTTTGCCTGTCCTGCTGCGACGGCCCTGCATGTTTACAATTACTCTGTGTAGAAAGCCACAATTAGCAGCTCACCTACAGACCACGCCTGTAAAATGTTCTTAGTATACCACAGTCAACAATGTGGGCAGTTGAAATTAGTGTACAATATTTTGTAAACAAAAATAGTGCAAGGTGCTGTCAGTGATTTTGCTTTCTTTTTTCTCTCTTTTTACTGCAATCCCCCACCCCCTCCTTACCTTCTGCTAATGGTTTAAACGAGTGACATTTGTCTGAATGGAGAATACAAGTTAAATATAGCCTGTCCTTCTCATGAGTTTGAGAGATGCCCCCTTGCCCATCTCACTGTGCCCCCACTCCCTTATGCTGCTCCACCCAGGGAGACCGGCCAGACAAAAGGGCTTCCCGCCGAAATGTCACACATCTTGGGTGGGGTGGTGTGGTGTGTGTGGGGGGGTTGGGGGGGCAGACAATGAGATTTGCGCTACGGTGACATCATGTGTGCGAGAGACAGTAAGCTGATAAAGGTCTGAGGAAAGTGGAACATGACAGGCCATCAGTCAAAGCCTTGCAGAAAGCCATAGACAACACATGGTCTCAGCCACTTTGTGCTTTGTCTCCAGGTCAGCAATCAGGACCATTTCAGCTCCGCTCCTCTGCAAAGAGTCATTGCAGTTATGAGTTTGAATCCCCGCTGATTAATCAGACCTTGACCTAAAGTGGATACTTAGTGGAATTGAGTCATTCCCAATTCAATGCTATTTGTCTGCACAGCACCATTAGCAATGACCAAGAGACTCATTGTGCTCTACAGGGGCAGAGGGCCTACAAAAACAAATAGGAGTAATCATATGGTACGCAACAGCTACCAGGCAAACTCAGAGAGATACCAAAAAGAAGTGAGTCTACAATCTACATATTGGTTACCAAATGAACATACAGTACACATGCAAACCGGGCATGAATACAGCAGACAGATTCTACTGTGAAATATGTCAACCTCATGCAGGGAAGGACTGGGACCAAAAAATGGCCCGGGCATCTTCAGACATGGCGGCCCACTACAATTGTACTCAATAATAATAATGTTGTGGCTAGCTTAATTAACACTGTTAGTTGGATATATTGCATAATCACGATAGATTTAATTAAACTAGCCCAATTTTCTGTATTAAAATTATGAGTAAATGACAACCCCGGCCCAAATATGACCGTCGGCCCACCGGGCATTGCCTTGTATGCCCTATTGCCAGTCCATGCTTGACCTCATGTGTGATATACCTTAAACCAGGGGTCTCCAACCATTTTTTCTCCAGGAGCTACTTTGACCAAAATCAGTGCGTCTGAGAGCTACTGTACTATTTTACCTCAGTATTACTGACAGGCATGGAAAAGAAATGCTAACATCCTTTACCATCTGACCAACTTATAGTGTATCCAAGTGCATTTGTGGTCTCTTTATTTTGTGTAGTTATAGCCAACTGTGGTGTATTCTACCGACATAAATTCTCATCAGAGAGCAGTAAAGGTGGGCAGGATGCTTCCATATAGAGTTATATAAGTTTAATAGATTTATGAGACTATGTTATGAAATTTCCCTTGACCCTTTGGAGAGCTACTGGTAGCTCCCGAGCTACCCGCTAGAGACCCCTGCCTTAAACGAACTGTCCAAACTCATTTCGATTCGAATGACAAATGACAAAATCTAGGGTTATTGTTAAGGTAGTGCTTTTCAGGCCGTGCTGCCTGGAAGGTGCTGTTTAGGGCAATAAAACACCATTGAACTGAACTCAAGACCAGTCTTGTGACTGGTCCACTCACAACTCACAACTTGTTTCGGCTTTGTCACTTTGTTGCTTTATATTGATATGTGCAGAGGCAGTTTGAAAGACAACCACTGATTCTGGCCTTGGATTGAGCCCGGTCTATCAGTTGTGGCCAGACATTTACATGTGTGCATTTTAATGTTAGAGTTTGGCTTTTTAGGCAAATCAAAAAGGAAATTGTGTAACTTTAAATGTGTTACTGCACATAGTATGTACAAATTCATCCTTATATCAGCCACATGTTAAGTCTCACCAAGGCAATATAAGCTGTAATATGTTGGGAGTGGTCAAGCTTGAGGAAAAGGTCAAACTAAATAGAAGTGCTCTGACAGACGGGTTCTGTTGATTTTGTTCAAGGCTGAACTGAGCTTTGATCTTCTGTGTGCAAATGCTATATAAGTGCAACCATGATCGGTTGAATGAAGAGACAAGCCCTTCCTTCCTTTCACTTTTAACCTGTAGCCCTTTGAGATCCTGCGATGTAAAGGGCATTACAAATAAAATGTATTATTATTATTATTATTATTATTTATTACAAGCCTGACCATAATTATCAGATGTGTGATACAAAATTCAGTGGAAAAAATGCACAGGATGAAGGCTTTCTTTTTAAAAGTAGCCTATATTTTCTCAATTTTGCCTTTGTTCATTGATAGGATAGTGAAGAGCAAGAGGAAGTGAACAAGCGAAAGATGAGATGGAATTGTTAAAGCCACAGTATGTGTATGTAGGATATGAGGGCTTCTATGTCTTGTATTTATATTACATTTAAGCCTTTGCAGTAGCAGATGCTTTTATCCAAAGCAACTTACATTTGTCAGTAACTTCAGAGCCAGTCTCCCCTTGATCAACTTAGGGTGAAGTGCCTTACTCAAGGGCACAGCTGTGACAGCCTGGCTTCAAACTCACAATTTCTTGGCTATTTAGCCAGGTTCTTTAGCCGCTGCACTACTAACACAACTAATTTTATTAAACGAAAGACAGGGAAACACATGCAACGTCCAATTTGCCAGCTAAGTGCAAGTCTTTGAGTGGAGAAACCGGAAAATGTAGCTTAAATTGATGTCTATGGCTATGCTAGGACCTCTGTGAGTCTGCGCTGCTGGAGTGGCATTCTCAGCTCAATGGCCTCTCTCACAGTCAAGCCAGAGGGGGCCAGGATGTGGTTGTCTTTGGTTAACAATATTTGTTTTCAGCATCACAACCCAATTGCTTTCAGTATTGCTTATGGTTCCAATCAGTTCATGATGTCCCTTGTTATTCACATGAATAAACACACAAAAACAAGACACAAAAAAATCTGTTTTTGCTCATAAAAGAAAATAATAAAAATACAAACTCAATACATACATAAATACATTTTCTAGGATTGTTTTTAATATTAGCCTATCAACCATTTGGAGTTGGTAAAAAAAAAATCTGTTGTAAGGCAAGGACTCAGAGCAGAGCTGTGGCTTAAACCGCAGATATCCATTGTTTCTGCTCAGATGCAAAGACATGCAAAAGCAGACAAGAGTGCACAAGAGACAAGAATGCACGTTCAACCAGATCATTCCTTCAGTGATGCACAAATTCAAGCTCTGGTTAATGCAATTTGCCACAGCAATCCAGATATCATCATCATCATCATCATCATCATCATCATCATCATCATCATCACCACCATCACATTGGAAGGGCAAATAATAATTCAGTGCTAATGTGCTATGACTCAAGGCACAGTATCTTAAAGCATCTCTAATCCATGACCTTGCTTAGTGCAATATCATCTCATCATTTCTCCCCCCTAACCACCCCCATTAAGAGCTTATTAAGTGCAGTGAAATGCAAATCCCTACCCAGGCATTCTCACTCGCAGCAGAGCACTCCACTGGCAACGCTGGCACACACCCAGACCACAGGCACATATTACAGATGGAACACTGGCTGGCTAGCTGGCTGGCATCTTCAGAGACTGAATATGGGTTTTGCTCCGCTCTTTTCTCTTCGTAACTGTAAGCCTTTTAAGATGGCTGAGGCATGCCTTGATGCAATGTAATGTAAGCCGTTTTAAAAAAAGAAATATATATATATATAAAAAAAACGTTAGCCCATCACGGTGGGCTGCACAGTGCCAAACGCTTACGCTTTTGGCTGCCAGCCTGAAAGACATATTCAGCTGGGTGTGAAATCAGGAAAGGCCCCTTATCAATAGTGTCTGGAGAGCTTCAGTGCTCAGTGTGAAGGGACTGTAGACTTCTATACAATCAACATCTGATGTGCAATTTCACACAGGTGACAGAGGGAGTGAGTGAGCGAAGGAGAGACTGAGGTCTAATAGGTGTTTGCTACAAACAACCACTGCCATTTTGATACCTACATGCAGCACTATTAATGATTTTAATAATGACACATTTAATGGATCGCAATGACATATGTTCCAGGGGACCAACCCTTAGTAATAATAGAAGAAGAAGCAGTAGTTATCAATAGTTAAGAATGTATAGTAGCTATGAAGGATTGATGGAATATTGAACAAAAAAAGTTAGATCTGGTAAAATTTAGACGTGAGGTTTTTGAAATCATCTTCTGGGGGTCTAGTGATCCAGAGAGCTCCCAAATTTGATTTTACCACTGCAGCAATGCATCTTTCTTTGACAGTATATAGGCCTATCTTCTCTTGAGGTGTCACAGCTGTCACAGCTCCGGTTGTATAAACACAACGAACACAACACACCTACAGTACTGTTTCATTTCAATAGGTCATTTCCCAGTCAATATACCGGTAGCTATGTCGATTTCAGAAGAGCTGTTATACGGTTGCATTGTACTCTATACCATCAGGTGTCCATATAAAAATCCCAAAATGTTTTCTGTGTCAAAACCGAAGATGAGACAAAATGGTCTGGGGAGAAAATGGGCCATGGTCCTGCACAGAGAAGTGGGCCATCATGCTTTATAAAAAGATCAGTCTTCTGAGGCACGGATGTACAAGTTGACTGGAGTGAGAGTGTCCATTGTAAATTTGACATTGCACTGAAGTGGCTTGACGTGACTATGGTCACTTCAAGCTCAATGAAACAGTAAATAAAAATGAAAGAATAGTAAATTAAAGATTTGATTCTTCAAGGGTCTGATGAGTCATTTACGAAACATCTCTGAAAAGGTAATTATTTCACAGTATCATAAGGAACATATATTCATCTGTATTTTTCTACACTGTAAATTACTTGATGTTCTCTGAGATAATTATAACTGATGACAACACTTGGGGTACAATATTGAACTGCTGAACACCGGGTGAAGAAAATAATTGGAAACACAAGACATTACAGAGATTTTTCATGCTGTTTTTCATTCCAAAAGATTCCAGTCTGAAGCAGAAGAGTCTTAAATTCAATTCACAACTTATATTTAAAAAGCAGCTTGGCGCTCAGGTGAATGAGCTGCCTGTCTCTAACCTTCCTTGATTGGGGGAAAGTAGATCAGCTTGTTCAGACACCCACCGCCCCTCCTCTAATAAAAGAAATTTCCCCTGAGACTCAAGACAAAGGACAGGAAAAGTAAAAAAAAAAAAAAAGCTACAATGCTACAAAATTAAAACAAGGCAAATTATTCATTTTTTACACAAACACATAATTCTATCAACATTTTTTGAGTTGATTGACATTCATCTGCAATTAGACAATGTACCAATTTCCTGTTACACCTATGAAATACAACCAGAGGCATCTTGCCAACACTCCCACGGGAGACATCACGCTTCTGGGCAAAAAGGAGGCTTATGACAGAAAGTGGCAATAAAGCTTTTCTGTGTCATTACTTACGGCTGAAAAGCGGCAGCGTTAGCCACAGCCCATACCAGCGACACATAACAGGGCGGGAGAGAGTGAGAGTAAGGAATCTAGGGCACTATTATCTGGCCTTTTTTTCCCAAGCAGAGAGGCAGAGATTTGTGACCAGCAGGAGTGAGGAGACCGAGGAGCGTCTAGTGTCTGGGAACGGAAGGCACCCCTGTTGACAGGGAGGACCCTTAAGTCTCGACCTGCGCGGAGGAGGAGAAAAAAAACGGCCAACAGGAACCCTTGGGAGTCACTGTCACCAAAACAAAACAACAAAATTGCCAAAAGACAGAAAACAAGCAACACCAAACGTAAGGAGTGCCACTGAACAACTCTGAAGGTAAACAAAGCTGTCAAGCCATGCTGAAAGACAAAAAGACCAAGGTGAAGATAACGTTCTTCATCATCCTCGTGGGGATCTCCTCCATGTTCGTTGCCATAGTGACCGACCACTGGGCGGTCCTGAGTGCCCGGCTGGAGCGTCTGAACTCCACCTGTGACACGGCCCACCTGGGGCTGTGGCGGCTCTGCAAGAAGTCCATCTTCATTGCCGAGGAGGACCACCAGGGCACCACCTGTGGGCCCATGAGTCTGCCTGGAGGTAAGGGCTTATCCAAGACACCATCCATCGCCCCATCTTTCGTTCCAACCATCTCTCCATTCACCCCATCCAAACTAATCCACACTCCAAGACTCCCGTACCCCCTTCATAATCTAATCCCATGCCTGCACAGAGTAGAGGACTGAGGGCGGTCCAAAGAGTAGGTGGCCTCTACACTTCCATCTTTTGTGTGCATTTGGCACTGAATAGGTTGCATTTATTTTAAAAATTAAGAGAGAACTGGTGGGCAACAAATTACATCAATTTCTGCTGGGAGAACTCACAAAGGACGACCAGGAATCATTTGCTATTTTAAACAAAGCATGTTACAATTTCTGTTCTTCAATGACAGATTTTCTTAATATCTTCATCCATGATTACTAAACCACAATGCATACTGATGCAAAAAAATCAGTTTGCTGTTTTTTAAACCTACATTATTAACACAGGACATTATAACACAATCCAATGTTAGTTATTGGACTGAAATGCTTAACGGCTTCATTCAGTGTGCTGTCTCTGCCCAGGAACTGTCTGAATGTTGGCCTGGACAATTGATATAGCTCCCTGTGGACTGAGTCCTCCGAAAGCATGCTGTTACTGCCGGATAAATGATAATCAATAGCGCTGCTTTGTCTTGACTCCAACAGAGTGGCTCCACAGAGAGAGAGAGAGAGAGAGAGAGAGAGAGAGAGAGAGAGAGGGAGGGAGAGAGCGAGGGAGAGGGAGAGAGAGAGGGGGGAGAGAGGGAGACTTTACCTTTAACAAACAAGTCAAAGATGTCTAAACATCAGTCTATCAGTCTCACAGGTGCATGGACACCTGTACACACATACACACACACACACACACACACACACACACACACACACACACACACACACACACACACACACACAACCCCTAGCAGGTGAACACCTCGCCTTTAGACCCCTGTGTGTGTGTGTACTGTTCCTTCTTCCCAGGTCAGCAGCAGCCTGAGGGAGGTGAGACAGTAACAGGCAGCTTACATGAGAGGGGCGGCAGCAAGCAAGCGCTTACAACATCAGTCTGTGTGTTGGGAGATTGAGCCCTCATACCTCTCTCCCTTGGGGGCAGGCCTCACTCTCTTTGACAGCTCGATTATGACAATCAAAGTGCACTCTCCTCCTCTCTCTCCCTCCCTCTTTCTCTCTCTCTCTCTCTGTCTCACTCACTGTTGCGGCAGCAGCAAGTAACCTCTCCCCCCCCCCCTTCCACTCCCACAGTAATAACGGTGTACTCCACTTTGCCTCCATCTTCCAGGCCTTCGGGTTGCTTATAATGCTTCCACTACCGATGCTGTCAGTTTAACCGGCACAGTGCCTCAGTGCTAATAAGAGTGAATGAGGGGCGGCACACCACCACCACCTCTATCTCCACCACCACCACCACCCCCACCACGGCAGAGTGTGATTTGCCCCCACAGATGTAATTGCAGAATGGGATGTAAGGAGCAGTGCTTCTGGCCCAAGAGACAGCCAGCTCTCACGATATAATCAGATTTGAATGCTGGATATCAGGAGTTGGGGGCCGACCAAGCTATCATGTACTGTTTCAATTATGCCGCCTTTGTGCAGTGAGAGCTACAAGCTGAAATTACTGCCCTCGATAACATGCATGCTGTCATAACACAGCCCCTCGACTGCTGCGTGTGTATATACAGTGGAGGGTCTGTTCATGGCCAAACACTGAAGCGGCAGAGGTAGACACAGCAGAGGGGGAGGACAACATGGTATAAAGCACCATTTTGGTTATTATCACCCACATGCTGGGCTTGGTTCCACAGCCGCAGTCTCTACATGATACAGAGTTGCTAACTAGTCTACCAGCATGTGTTCCTTTCCACTTCCTAATTAGCAATATCATAGTGTTATTGATTAAGTAACCTGGTTCGTGCTACTTAAAGGATAATACCGGAGTGAATTCAAGCGTAGCCCAGTTGAAAAGGCTTGCTAAATGCGCTAGTTAGCGAGTGGAAGAAAATAATTTGGTACAGCACAGACCGAACATGAACGCAGAAGCGAACAGGCACTTTACACTGAATCAATGGGACCTGACTGTTGGAAACCGAAAGTAAGATCTGAGGTTACATTGACTCAATGTTAAGTGTTTCGTATTCGTGTTAGGTCTATGCTGTTCGAAATTCTTTAATTTCATGCAAAATATATTGCTGTTAGAAGGCTCGCTCAGCAGGGCTATGCTTGAATTCACTCCGGTATTTTCCTTTAATGTGTGCTTATCGAGAGTCTCCAGACTCTTTGCAATGTGGTGCATCGGGTTATTGATTACAGCAGATGCAGTATGTTGGCAAAAGCTCTGCTACTACAGCTAGTGAATAAGAAATCAACCAGGGAAAGATTCAAGTATGTTTTTTCAACGTCATTTTAAACTAAGCATACAGTAGATTATGTGAGTTGTGGTTGATGTTTTGGGGTATGAAAACCCTACAAAGCCGGCATTTAAAACTATTCTAAGCAAATCAGCGGGATCTCATTCCAGAGAGTGTGTGTGGACGACAGCACGAACACAAGTGTTCCAGACAGACAGGACCTTCTGTGGGAGCATATGTGCCTTATTACAAGTCAACAGGGCTGCACGGGGGGTTGATTGCGGGAGCCGGTTGGAAAGTAACCTGGGTTCAAAAATCTGATAACTGCTGCTGCCTCACTAGAGCTGAGGGGCTCTGTTGAAAAACTCATTTCAGCACTCCAAACCTCAACAGAATAGTCTGTCTTTTACACCCCACATGTGTTCCTGAGTGAGGGAGGAAGGGAGGGAGGGAGAGGGGGAGATAGAGGGGGAGTTAGATAGATAGAGAGAGAGAGAGAGAGAGAGAGAGAGAGAGAGAGAATAATGAAAGAGAGAGAGAAACACAAAGACAGAGATACAGTACATACATATAGACACATTTTCCTGTCATAGAAAATAGACGTCATACTACGGTATTATAATACTGTAATATAATCAGAATAAATTTCTAAGAATTTATTACAAACAGGAAGCAAAGCTCAGCGATGAAGACACTGATTGAAGACAGGTGAAGAACAAAGGTTAGGTGGTTCAGCATCATTACGAGAGACACAAGATGTTATCAATGTTGTGCTGCTGCTCTAATGTTGAGGCCCCAGCCAGGGACCCCTGAGCTGTAAGAGTTGGGCACAAATGCCTGAGCCCCAGAGGAACACTGGCTCGGCACTGACCCACATACAAGACCTCTTAGCAGCTCCACTGCCGTCCTCTATTCACATTGACCCAGAATCTGACGGTCATTTTGTATATGTGTGTGTGTGTGTGTGTGTGTGTGTGCGTGTGTGTGTGTGTGCATGTGTGCATGTGTATGAGAAAGAGACATTGTGGGTGTGGATGGATGTTCATCAGTGAGAGAGAGAGAGAGAGAGAGAGAGAGACTGTGTGAATTTGGATGCGTGAGTGTGTGTGTGTTTCCGTGCAAAACAGAAACCCCTCTACCTCAGTCCAAGCTTCACATTTCAATCCTAAATGTACTAAATGTCCAAAATATCCATAATAACACATAGAGATTTTTTTTTTTTTTTTTAACAAAGGAATCAAAAACCACTTGTGGTGACAGATTTAGACCAGCATCAGCAGTACAGGTTCACATGGTCTGCTTTCAGCAGTCTGGTGTGACAAAGGATAACATAGAGGACGCAATAAATAAAAACTCAACGTGACAAGCCGTGCGACTTCCTAATTGACCTTCTCATAGGAATAACTGCTGTCATTAACAATAAATGCTGGCATTAAGAAAACCTATGAGGCCAGGCTTATGGCCAAAAATATCACTACCATTCTTCGTTTTACCATTTCAAGAGGCATGAGCTGCTATGCACAATACAAAAATGTGAAAGACCCTCGCAGAGCCATCCAATGTGAAAATGGTGCACAGGGAATTGGTGCAGGCGAAGGAAAAAGCAAATTAATTTTTTGTCATGCACAGCGGGATGGTCAAATTTCAGATACCAATCGCTTTTGGTAGGCATAGTAAATAGCAGGAAGTGAATAGTCACTTTTGAACACTGTTTATTCTACTGCTCCCTTACAGTCATCTTTATTAGAATTCCCTGACATGTTTCCTATGCATACATATGATAATGACTAGGCCGCATGAGAGAACCAGACAATGGTGCCAACTCTAGGCGGAGGCTTAGAAATCTTGTTTTGAGAGCTGTGAGTTTTTTTTTTCTCTGACTTCTACTCTCTTGGGCTGACAAAAGCCGTTAATGACATGGAATTGTGGACAATAGTCACTCTACTGCATTCACCAAACAGCTCCTCTCCTCTCTCCATTCTTATGATTTCCTCTTGCCGCTTGTATGCTTTCTCTTCTCCTCTCCTCTCCTCCCTCATTGTTCTCTCTGCTCTGTTCATCTCTTTCTCTCCCCTCCTTCCTTCATTTCTGCCTGTTCTCCATTCCCTTCACTGTCTCTCCCATCTCTCCCCCATAGCTTAAGTAATACAGCTGCTGAGACAAGATGGTTGCTAGGTAACCTGTGGACTGTTTTTTTTTCTCTGTCTTCCTGATGGAGATTCATCGTCCAGACTAACAAACAGCTTCTCTGTTGCCCAGTCAACCCAGCCTTCCTACCTGCACCCTCCTAACAGAGACTGGGGGGGGGGGGGCTGCTTTATGGTTTTAATATGAACTGAAGCACCCTCCCCCATGCACAAACACACACACACACACACACACACACACACACACACACACACACACACACACACACACACACACACACACAGCCAACCACCATACTCGTGCCTCTGTGTGTGAGCAGCTGCTGACAGAAGCACTCAAACCATCCAAAAGCCATCAAGTCCTCTCCAAAACGCACTTATCTCCGGGATGCACATCACATCACTCACTCACTTCACAGTTCACATGGGCCTCTTTCAGGTTAATCCGTGGGGCTCAGCAGCTCGGATAGGGACCCAAGGAATTCCACAGCATCTCTGCAGGCATGTGCACACACACACACACACACACACACACACACACACACACACACACACACACACACACACACACAGAGAGATGGAAGCGCTGGCACTGATGAGTCAAACTGGATGGATTTGCACAGCACAAAGTGTAGCATTGAGTAATGTCAGTATGAGGAGAGGTTTTAAATGCAGTATTTAGGAGAAATTTACATATGAATTAGGAGCATAAATGTAAACATTACATGATTAATCTACAAATAACATATTTGGAGAAAGCTTGCCTACCTACAGCGTTTTGTGATTTTGTCTGAAGCTGCTGTTCTGCTTTGGCATTTGGCCTCTGCTACGCTACACACTGTTTGCATTCAGCCTCAGTTCTCAACACACACACAGATACAGACACACACACACACACACACACACACACACACACAAGTATGGTGCTCACACAAGCAGTGTGGTGGCCAGCTCCGCAAATGTCATGCAGAGATCACCACACCCGACACCCAACCATTGCTCAGCCCCCCACCTAACACACACACACACATGTGTACACACACACACACACACACACACACACACACACACACACACACACACACACACACACACACACACACACACACACACACACACATACACAGACAGACACACACACACACACACACACACACACACACACACACACACACACACACACACACACACACACTCCTGCAAAAGCTCCTTTCAACTCTCCTCTCCTCTCCTCTGCAGCGGAGAACTGCTCCTACTTCAGACACTTCACATCAAAGGAGGAGGCGGAAGCCTTTGAGGTGAAGACACAGAAAGGCAAGTCGTCCCTCTAAAAGTCTTCTTAAAAGTCACCTTCCTGAGAGTGGGTGGCTGGGTGTGTGGTGTGTGTGTGTGTGTGTGTGTGTGTGTGTGTGTGTGGGGGGGGGGGGGGGTTGTACTGTGTCTACACTACAGTACATAACACTGGATCCGGCTGACAACACAGTTGTGGCGTTCAAGCTCTTCAAGACCTTTTTTTTTTGTATACTGTTTACTACTGCTCTGCTATATGAGTGCAAAAGGCAGCGACATTACAAAAAGGTCAAAGGTTAAAGTTTTTCTCTAAGAGGAGAATGACATCCTTAATAGAGCCTCTGGATTGCAGAGTCAGTGACTGCACCCTGGCTTATTCCCCTTCACTACTCTCTAGGCTCACCTTTAACATGCTTCAGATGAGCACAAATCCTTCTCACTCAGACATAAAATGGCAGACGTTAGGGCTATCATTTGGGGGATAATGTGACCGGAACAGCGGAGCCATCATGCTGTGTGAGGACAGGTCAGAGTTGTACTTACCTCCCTCTGCTCTGAATCAGGGGGGAGAGGGAATGATGGCAAACCTTAAATGTGCTCTTTGGAAAGAGCATCCCTCCCTCATCTCACACACACACACACACACACACACACACACACACACACACACACAGAAGGAAGGTAATATTGCAGCCTTTGTATATCTACCAAGTTGGCTCCATGAATTCTTTCCATCTCATCTTTAAGAGACCCTAACAAAGTAATCTGTAAATAAGAGAATCTACATGTTTCTTATTTCTATATGAAATGGGTAGAGCAAAGTTTTCAAGGACTGGCAATTTAGGTATTTCATTGAGGTATTTCTTTAAAAATAAAAAATAGGCATACTAACTCTTGCTCTCGGATTCCAGAGTACAACATCTCTGCTGCGGCAATCGCCATCTTCAGTCTGGCCTTCATCCTCCTGGGAACGCTGTGTCTCCTAGGCGCTTTCGGAAAGGGCAGAGATTACCTGTTGAGGCCATCTGGAATGTTCTACGCCTTTGCAGGTGAGATACAGGATACAGTGTTTTACTGATTGTCAATACTTGCAAATGAGAAGTTTTCTTTTTCATGGACACTCAAATAGGTCAGAAATAGAAACGTAGAATAATAGGAATTAACACTGTGTTTGCTACGCACCTTGCTTTCAACAGGTCTCTGCATTGTCATCTCCGTGGAGGTGATGCGTCAGTCGGTGAAGAGGATGATCACCAGCGAGGAGACCGTCTGGATGGAGTACTACTACTCCTGGTCCTTTGCGTGTGCCTGCTCGGCCTTCATCCTCCTCTTCCTCAGCGGAGTCAGCTTGCTTATTGTGTCCATGCCACACATGCCCCGCAACCCCTGGGAGACGTGCATGGATGCCGAGCCTGACACCATAGACTAGTCGTCTCTAAGAAGCCAGGCCAGGAGGCCCCCCCAGGGTGAATGCTGTCTTTATTGCTGAAGTTACATCTCTCCTTGGTGCCAATAAAGTCCACCACCTCACTCGCCTAAAAAAACGCAATGGGAACAACTAGCTCTAATTAGTACTGCCGCTCCCTTCGCAACCTGATGTAGTTCATTTAGAAATGCATGTCTGTCCATTTTTCTTGTTCAGGTAATGGAGCTTGTAGGAGCTGCTTGTGTGAGGAGTGGGGGAGATTTGTATCTTTTTCTTAATTATTATTTTTCTTTTCAGCGTGTATTATGGTTTCTGAGACTACAAGCCTATTTTAAATTATGGAACTGAAGGTTCATTGCATTTCTTGCAGTGACCTTTTATTAATTTGAAAAAAATGTGCATTCCAACACTAAAATTTGTCAAGCATTCCATACAATTTAACACTACTGTATAAATTAAATAATTGAATTCACTTGATAACTGTATCTGCAATTGAACACTGCATAGACCTTACTTTGGTATTAATTACTATACTATATACAGTTTGAATGTAATGTGTTTACAGGTCACACAGGCA
This sequence comes from Sardinella longiceps, assembly GCA_027497455.2. Classification (NCBI taxonomy): domain Eukaryota; kingdom Metazoa; phylum Chordata; class Actinopteri; order Clupeiformes; family Clupeidae; genus Sardinella; species Sardinella longiceps. The sequence continues at coordinate 19,067,156 of JAODXP020000015.1, read as the reverse complement.
TGTATGTCCAACTCTTTAAAATGCTTTGCATTCTTCTTTTTCAGTAAGGGTATCCAATAGCTAAATTAATTTATCTTAGAAAATTCATCAACCATAGCAGGCCTAATTTAAGAGACAACATCCATTTCACATTTCTGGCATTAATATTCATTAAACAACCTACATTAAGGATTTTTTTAATTAAAACAATTTCATTGCAAACAAAGTGAAATATAGAATAATTTTGACAAATGTCATCATTAATCTTCTCTTTTTAAGTATAAAGCCTCAGAAAATGACAAAAGCCCACAGCATGTTGTTGAGAGGCAAGGAAGCAGATCGGTATTTTATCTATTTATTTATTTATTTTTTGCCTTCAAAGGCACCTTCCAGCCAGCGCTGGCTTCGGCACTACTCCCCCTAATTTAGGGTTACAGTCAAGGTTAAGGGTGTTAGGGTTAAGGTAGAGCCTTTAAGACAGTGCTACCTGGCAGTTTACCAGTGTGGGCAAAAAAACACCATTGAGCCAAGGGAACACAGTAAGCGTATCAGTCCTCTGTTCCACAAGCTTTCACTGTCAGACAAAACCAGTGGAAATTGAGGTGAGGGAGGAGAAAATTTGAAAAAATGCATCTTTCTCCCATTGGTAGAGGTTAAGATGTCTGACCACAAAACACTAATTTCTCTGTGGGAGACATGGGAAAAAACACCTCACAGCTTCAGACTTATACAAAAGAAAAAAAAATGGAATATGAAATAAAGTATTGTTTCACAAACATATATACATTCCGAGAATCTTGTTTGTGTTCAGTGTTGAGGAGGGGCAATGTGCAGTGACCCTTTGGAAAGAGGTTGACTACAGTTCTATTTTGCAAAGAGGAAACGTGTTCAGACCTGCTGATGTCCATGTACTGGAAGCCCATCTCTTCAGAGAGCCAGGAATGGCACAGGTGCTGGCTATGGGTAAAAACACTCACACTTAAGAGGTGCACAAACATCACATCAAGAGCTTTAAATAAACATAAAAAAATATTGCAAACACTACATTTTCTAAACACTAATGTATTGAGCTTTGAGCTGGGCCTTACTTCATACTACATAAACAGCAATTAATTACGAATTTATAGAGGTACCATCCAAATTAGTAGACATCAAATCATTTTTTCAGTTTCAGATATTTGGTTTATAGTGAGACTGTGTGTGAAAGTGCAAAAGACATACCAAGTACTGTCTAACAATAGGTACATTCTGTATACATATAATTTGACAAAGGGAAGGGTGTGTTGATTTTAAAGGTGCACTATGAGTTCCTGCATGGTTTCGGTGACATTGTAGCCAGCATCTCTTTTTGATCGACTAGCTCCCTGCTCCCTAAATACGCTGAGAAAACAACACAGGGGCTGTTAATGTCAAACAAACACAACAGGCACAGGCTGTGCACCAGAGTATAACAAACCAGGTTCCACCCAAAGATGATTGGGGGGAAGGATGGGAGCAAGTACTCAACTCCCAACCGTCTTGTCAGTGATTGGCTGGAGTGTGGGTTATTGCATTTTGTCTCTTTGCTTGTTATGACAAGTTATTTATTTCATTTTATGTTTACAGCCCCTATCTTGTCTCACGAGACTGGACTTTTGTTCAGTGTATTCAGGGGGCAGGCAGCTAGCAGATCAAGGGGAGATGCCTATGATTCGAGACGAGTTAAAGAAACTCATAGTGAGCCTTTAAGGCAAGAACATCTTCCATGTTATCCATACACAGCTCAAAGTGTATTGCTGCTCTGTTGTTGGTCAAAAAAAGACTGCAATCTTGAGTCATGGCTCCATTTCATTCATGTCTTTTATTCATATGTACAGTTTTGAGAAAAGGGTTGTCTACATCTATACAACTTTTTATATATTTTTTTTTTGTGTGTGTGTATGTGTGTGAATGAGTCGGCTGACCACTCAGCTGCGAGCACAAGGAAACACACCGATATTGATAAAAGGAAGAATTCAACATCATTTCAAAAAAGAAAAGCCAGCTGAAGAGAAAAAATATATATATAAGAAAAATCACTTCAACAATTTTACGTTTTTTATGAATCGATGCAAACAAAGCAGACATAATTCCTGAAAAGAGGGGAACAGACAACAGGCAACTGAGTGGTTAGCTAATTCACTTAAATGTTTTTAAAAATGTTTTTTTTTTTTTTTTTTTTTCCTTTTCTTTGTCCCATAAATCTTTTTTTTTGTCCTGTGATTTTTATTTTCTTCCAACATTTTGGTATAACTTTGAATATATGCTTAATTTCGTTTGCAAAATCACAATTGTCAAACTGTAAAAGAACAACTAGCTAAATTAAAAGTAAAAAAAAAAAAGAAAAAAAAATTGCAAAAAAAAAAAAGAAAAGAAAAAAAAACCTATCTGACAAATCTTTTTTTTGTCTGGATTTTCTTGATTATTTTTCATTTTTTTTTTCATATATATTTCATTTTTTTTTGTACAGGTATGTATTTGATTTCATTTAAAATAGGAGTAATACCCATTGCTACTGTTTGAACTGCCTATGCTAAGCTCCTGTAACAGAGAGAGGGGGTTGCTGTTTTTCTTGGCCTGCTCGGGGGCTGCAGGCCGCGGTTTTGGGGGTGCACGCAGGGCGCTGGCGTATGACATGGTGGGGGTCTTGTGAGGCCCGGCGGGGCTGGGGCTGCCCCCTCCCCCTGGATCTGGAGGGGTCTGCTTGCTGGGAAGCAGTGGAGGAAACTGTCCATGGTGCTGCAGAGACGCGGTGTTGGGAGGGTGCGAGGTCGTCTGGAGGACCTCCGACTTCCCATGATCCTCGACAGCATTCATGGCCTTAGTAACTGTTGAGAAGCAGGAAAACCAAATCAGTAGATGCATGGGATCACTCACAGTTACAAACTTTGATACCCACCAGCTATAATGCTCAACAGAGTGCTTCAAGCTGGAAAAATGATTCTGCCCGTTCTCAATGATCAGACATTTCAGGTTTCACATTACAACAGCTCAGCTCAGCCCATGCCTGAATTCTGGTACCTTGCCTGAGAACCTTTCTGAGAATCTGTGCATGCTGAACCAATTCCCAATTCTCATCTGCATCCAAAGTAACACTGAAACTGATACAGAGTGTCACTAACTAAATAAAAACAACTAAAGCCTCTTCTTCCCATGTTGACTATAGCATTTGATAACATTTCAAATGCGTTACTGATTTGTAGCATAAATAAGAGACATGAAGATCCAAATGAACCAAACAGGACATCATCTTCATATGTGTGGTAAATGAGAATGAGGAAGTGCTCTGGGCAGAGTACCTAGGTTGTCCCTGTGCGGGGCCAGGGGGCTCGCTCCGTTGCATGGAATGTTGTGGAGGGAGGCCGGGCCGCTGGCGGGCCACAGCTCGGCGGGGGGGAACCGGCAGGGGGGTGCTGTGGGCTGGGGATCCTGAGGGCTGTCGGGATACGGCTGAGGAGAGCTGGATGAGATCCGCCGCTGGTAGAGGGGCCGGCCGGGGCCCCGTGGTTCATACTGCAGTGAGGAGAATCAAGATGGAGAGAGAGAGAGAGAGAGAGAGAGAGAGAGAGAGAGAGAGAGAGAGAGAGAGAGAGAGAGAGAGAGAAAGAGAGAAGGAAAGGAAGAGAGAAGGAAAGGCAGGGAGGTGAAAGAGAGATGATGGAGGTGTAAAAGACATGGATAAGAGGCGAGAAAAAACAACACGCGCCTTGAAGGCAAACATCTTAACACAAATCAACACTTCGCCACGGCTTTCTACACCTCGGCTGACGGGTGTAGCCATGGCGATGGGGGAGTGAGTGGGGAGGGTTGGAAGGAGGGGTGGGGGGATAGGTAATCATGTGGGAGCTCAAACGCAGGCATGTATCTACTTAAACCTGTGAGCTGCTGCTTAGCTGTAGTTATCACACCCAAACACTGAATTCTCCCGTTAAATCTGTGGGCCGGGGGCGCCGTGGCTCGGTGGCTGGAGCGTCAGGCCATTGCTCCGGGGACTCAGGTTCGATTCCAGCCTGAGGTCATTTCCCGATCCCACCCCATCTCTCTCTCCCACTTGCTTCCTGTCATCTCTACACTGTCCTATCTGATTAAAGGCAAAAAGCCCCAAAAAATATCTTAAAAAAAAAAAAAAAAAAAAAAAAATCTGTGGGCCAAATACCTCATCACATACAGTAAAGCAACTCTATAGGGAGTTACTATGGGCTACAAAAGTAAGACACACTGATGAGGGGACATTGCACATGAAAACAGGTCTGGTGCACAGGTACATGCGCTAGATTAAAAGAGCCACTACAACATCAGTTCTCAAAAAAAAAATTCTCTTTCTTTTTCTACCCCCATCCCTTTGGCGGGCCTCAGTTCAATGTCGGGTCCCTAAGTTGGCCCCTCAGATATCAAAACTTTGAGAGCCCCTGCACAATAAGGTTTGGATGCAGGATAGTGACAGGGTTTACAATACCCTTTGTGACAGCCAAAGCAAAGGCATTTTAGACGACATTACAATCAAAAACTCATTCGAATTCAAGGACTCCACACTCCTTTCAGAGACGGATGACAGATCAATTGCCGTTACTACAATGAGAATGTTTAATACACTGTTGATGGCAAGAAATTATGTCTGTGGTGAAGTTAAGCTAGTAAAAAAAAGATCCCTACTTTAAGCGGGCATCAAAAAATGGTGGTGAAAGCAGCGATTTTAGGTGGAATACCCACCTACTTTGCAAGCTCTGTAGAAGCCAATGGAATGTGAAAACAATTCTTAACATTTCTGAACATTTCTCAACTGTACTTTTCAGTAGACTGTGTTAGGCTCTCCTGCCTTATTGAACACAAAATTCATGAACATAATGTCAATGAACCCTCTCTATTGTATAATTTATTTATTTTTAAAATCTTTCAGATACAGATAGGGTTTGTTTGTTTGTTTGTTTGTTTGTCTGTCTGTCTTCCTTTCCTAGTGTTGCCTGGCTAGACTAGACTGGCATCACCATTCTCAAAGAGAGTTTGATCTCCAAGGTCTTCTTTTTCCGTGTTTATTTTATTTTCATTTTCTTTGTGCAGCAGGGTTACAACAGATGCTTTGGCCACATGGCCTTCCAAACTCTCAAAGCACCATGTGGCTGCAATGTTTTGTAACCCCTGCTATGACAAGGAAAAAGAAAATAATACACAACAAAACAAGACCTTGGGAGAAGGAACCTTCTTTGAGAGGCTCGGGGGAAAATAAATAAATAAATAAATAATAAACCTTCAAAAGGCCTTGATTTATTTCCTTGAAATCAAACTTTCAAGGCTTTTAAGGACCCATGGGAGCTGCTGAAGTTTACGGTGGTGTGTCACACTCAGGTAAGTAGATGGCATTAGAGTGCACATGGTATGGGTGTTCATCAGTGTGTTCGTGTTTGTGTGTGCGCGTGTGTTTTTCTGCCTCAATGGTGTTTTTTGCCCTCAACGGCACCTTCCAGACAGCAGTGTCTGAAAAGCACTACCTTAACCCTAACCCCCTGAACCCTCATCCTAACCCTAGATTTAGGAGGACTTGCCTTGAAGGTTGAGGGCAAAAAAGACCGAAGACCGACTATGTGGGATGTGTGTGTGGTTGTGGTTCTCACCTCTTCTAAGCTCTGCAGGGCAGTGTGTGTGGCCTGTTGCTGCTGTTGCTGCTGCTTGTGCTGCTGCTGCTGCAGCAGGAGAGGGCTGTGCTCGGGCCGGGGACCCTGGAGACTCTGGAGGCCTAGTGGGGCCAGACCGTGCTGAGGGCCCAGCATGTGGCCCTGCGCCAACCCAGGGTGACCCCAGGCCGCCTCCGGCAGCAGGTACTTGAGCGGTATCGCTGCTGCTGCCGCCGCCGCCGCCGCTGGGTGACCTGGATGCTCCGGAGGGAGGGCGAAGGCCTGGTGGGGGCCGGCGTAGGCTTGTTGCATGTCTGCCGCCGCGGCTGCTGCAGCGCGGCTCGGACCTTCCGGGTAGCCGTGGTAGGGGCCGGCCGAGGAGGAGGAAGTGGAGGAAGGGGAGGGCGGCGGGAGGTCGCCAGGGCCCGGACCGCCACGTAACTGCTGCTGCTGCTGACGATACTGCAGTAGGCGGGACTGGGGCGGCGGCATGTCGTTGGGATCGCGCTGCTGATGTTGATGTTGTTGATGTTGTTGGTGTTGGTGTTGTTGTTGCTCATAATGCTCCTGTGCAGACATCTCCCGCAACAGCCCAGGGTACCTGCTGGGGCAGTGGGAGAGACCAAAGAGATGAGAGAGGCAGTCAGGCAGGCAGAGACAAAGGCAGAGAAGCATCCACACAACAACACAAGAATGTGATGGAATAGTCACCAAGGTCACAATGCACTACTGAATGGAAAGCTATTTTCAGGTACTACTCAAAATCTTCTCTAAATATCACCAATTACTGTGCTGGTATCGAGTGTTTGTTACACAAAAACAAGCTTTCAGAGACATAAACCAGCCGTTTTTCCCAATCAACAACCACCTGCATATAACTGCATTGTAAAGTCTTTTTTTTTTTTTTTTTTTTTTACAGCTCTATTTATCTATATATAAATTATTTTAATCTTAATTCAGTCTTTATGGCATGACTTCAATACTACGACAAAATATTACTACTACAAATGGTGTAATTTCAATAGTGTGAAAGTGTGAAGTATACTGTATTGAGGGGCTCACCTGGCGAGTGGCGCTCTGATGGGTCCGTCCTCCTCTGAGGGTGGCGGGAGCCCCCAGCCGGTCCGGATGAGTTGCTGAGGGAGCCGCATGCCGGGCTGGCCCAGATGAGAGAGGGGCTGCAGGGGGAACGCCGCCGCTGCCACCCCCGGGGGGAGGAAGGGGCCCGGCTCGCCCCACTGGCCCAGCCGAGCCTGCTGGGACATGAGCTCCAGACTGGAGGAGCCCTGGGAGTCTGGGGACACAGAGAGAGAGAGACAGAGAGAGAGAGAGAGAGAGAGAGAGAGAGAGAGAGAGAGAGAGAGAGAGACAGGGTCAGAGACAAGGAGTTGCGTATACAAAGCCACAGAGAGAGAGAAAGAGAGAGAAAGAAGGAGAGAAAGATTGAGAGTGGAGAAAAAGAGGAGAGAGAGATAAGAGAGAGAGAGAGAGAGAGAGAGAGAGAGAGAGAGAGAGAGAGAGAGAGAGAGAGAGAGAGAGAGATCTCCTTCTTTCTTTAGCAACAGTCTGTCTAAAAGCAGAACAAGGGCTGCAGTGCTCTGGGGAGGGAGAGGCCGTGTGCGGCCGGCGATACCGTGTGTGCTTGAGTGTAATCACAAGTGGGAAAGCAGAGATTAGCGGAGCAAAACAACCCCAGAGTGCCTTTCATGCGGTGACCTCAATCACATTAGCGCCTAAATAAGTTAAGGAGAAATGCTAATGAGCAAAACCAAATGTTTGGTAAACAAGCTGAGCCACCGGATGAAATTCCCCTCAGTACTACCTTGGGTATCAGTTTTAATTAGATCATTAGATTATAATATTATATATTTTCATAAGATGTCTAAAAAAATATGTAAAACAAACAAATAAAACAAAGAAAAACACTCTGGTACTGGTAAAAAATCAAGAGATACTGACAAAAAGAACCAAGACTCACCAAGTCCTTCTCCCAGTCCCGAGTCCAGACTGTCTTCTCCGTAACTGTTGACGTGCATGTTCTGATGGTGTGTGTGTGCGTGCTGCTGCTGCTGGTGTGTGTGTTGGGCATGGGCGTGTTGAACCGCGGCGAGCTGCTGCTGGACCTGCGATGGTGGCGGTACTCCGGCGGAGGGCTGCATCGCTCTCAGCGCCCCCTTGAGCTCCTCGGGCACAACAGCGCCGGGCTGCTCAGAGTCGCCGCCCTCCAGGCTGGGCGACTGAAGCGCCCGTGGGAGGAAGAAGGAGGTGCCTGCGGTGGCATTGGGCGGGGGGTAGGGGGGGCCTTGGTGGGGGGGCAAACGCATCTGGCCCTGATGGCGGGGGAGACCGTAGGGCGGCTGCTGCTGTTGTTGTTGCTGCTGTGGTTGTGGTGGTTGTTGCTGCTGCTGTTGTTGCTGCTGCTGCTGGTACTGTTGACCAGCGCCAGCGGCCGCAGCTGCAGGATGGGGAGGAGGGAAGGCTGGGTGGTGGTGAGCGTGGTGGTGGTGGGGGGGCAGGTGATGCTGGGAGGCCAGGTGGGGGAAGCCCAGGGGCCTCTGGGGGCCGGCGGCTGGGCCGGAGGAGGGGTCTTTACGGAGGAGGCGGCCGGCGGGGTAGCCCAGAGGACCAACGGCTTCAGGGCTCCGGTTAGGGCCCTGGTCAGACTCACCCTGCAACAACACACACACACACACACACACACACACACACACACAGTGAGTCACAGGGCATCAATCACACATGTGACTGAGGGAGAGAGGGATGCATGGAGGGCATGAGAGGAAGAGTGTAGCATGCCTACCTGTTTGTCCTTTAGCTCAGGAGCCTTCCTCTCTGGGGTCAGCAGGCGTCCGTGCTCCACCTTCCCATTCATGTCCATTTTACCTGTACAGCACATGATGGTGGTTTAGAGAAAGTTAAGATCACAAATCTTGCACGTCTTTCTAGGATTTTCCTTAGGGGTAAAAAGCCATCATCACCAATAAAAAAGTTGACCAATCCCCATAGTGGATAGTGGTGTGTATAAATTTAGCATTACAAATCTTGCCAGTCTTTCTGGGATTTCATAGAGGTAAAAAAAACTATTGGTCAACGACATCTTTGAACTTTGACATTCTTCTTTTTGGGGTACAGGGGATCAGAGTTGTTTGTGGCTCAGGTGTGAGCGTACCTGCAGCGGCGGCGGTGTCCTGCAGGAGCTCCTTGTCGGTGCTGGACTGCGGCGTGAGGCCGAGGGGTGAGGGGTGGCTGAGGCCGTAGAGGCCCGGGGAGCCCCGGCTGGCGGGCTGCCGCAGGTTCAGGTTGTAGGCGGCCATGGCGGCCTGGTGGTTGATCAGTCGCGGGTCCATGGGGAAGCGACTCTGGTAGCCCGGCCAGGGGAGCTGAAGAGAGGAGGGGAGGGGAAGAGAAACGAGAGAAAATTAGCAGCTAAGCTAACTCAGATATCACTATGTATTTATACGGATGGTCATTAAGAAGCAATGTCCCTATCAAATAAACCAATAAGATGACAAATAAATAAAAAAAATAAAAAAATAATGCTCTCTAGAAAACAGCTTTTTCAGGATTCCCTGTCCTCGAGTGTGCTTTATCCAATGGCGGTGGCCTGGAGAAAGACACCTGAAAGTCGACTGCTCGATGGCTGTACTTACGGGTAAAGGCATGGGCATGACCATGTTGGCTCCGTACACTGCGGGCACGTAGAGGATGGAGGCTCCCGTGTGGGGGTCCACTCTCTGGACCGGGCTGGGAGACTTTCCTGCCGAGCCGGCGGCGGCCCCACCGGCCACCGGGGGAGTAAACGCCTGGATGGGGTTCCCCATGAGAACAGCTGCACTGGACTGAACTATAGAGGGGGGGGAGAGAGAGAGAGAGAGAGAGAGAGAGAGAGAGAGAGAGAGAGAGAGAGAGAGAGAGAGAGAGAGAGAGAGAGAGAGAGAGGAGAAAAGAGAGAGGGAGAAAAGAGAGAGAGGGAGCAGGGAGAGAGAGGGAGGGAGAGAAAGGAAGGGAGAGAAGGTGTTGGAAGGAAGGGATCCAGAGTGGAATATTGAGTGACAAGGGGTCAAGGGGGTCGGCCAAAGAAATCAAAGTCACGGTTCACAATAACATGGAGAGTCTGAGGAGAACATCGAGGGGGCCCTAGTGCCAGCTTACGCTAACAGACAGGCACTATTCCTTCCCAGTCTTCTTGCCAAAGCCCTTCACAAATCACTCAACCAGATGCTTTAGGGAGCCCTTCATTCCGTAAACTCGCTCTCTAACACATACACACACTCACTTGCTAAGGGACACTAATGAGTGTCATTTAGACGAATGCTTTCATCAAAGACAAATAAACCATCTCTGGCTTCATCAGGCAGTTCCTAAACCACTCTTAAGTCCCCTCGACTGCTTAACTCTACAAGATCCAGGATCCCTGCTGCTTCACACCTCTCCCACCCCTTCCTACCCCCCCCCCTTCTTCTCTCCCCTCCAAAGCTCCATGGCTCTGCAGACTGATGACCTTGATTTGAGGTGAAGGCACACTTTTTTCGGAGGCGTTCTAATAATATCACACCCCAAAATTCTTGAAGAAAGGATCTGCAATGTCTGTTTCTATGGCAGCTACCAGTCGTGGTTTAGCACCATAACACTGTTACTGAAAAACAGCACCGGAGTTCATTTCCCAGGTGCTATAGGGGCTAGACAACATTGGCTGTCCAATCAGTAATAGGCGACTCTAGCCTGACAAGCCAGGCTATCACATAAAATGTATAGTCTGGCAACGAGTGATAGACCCTCGGGTAAGACGGCTACACTACAAACAATCAGAGCAACTAACAAGCCAATTCAAACAATGCTAAGCCCGCCCAATGACTCCCTGTCCAGATAGAATGCTGTGTTTGGCTAAAGACCACCATGTCTGAATACCATCTAGAGTGTTGTGTGTGGATATACAGCTCAGACACCACCGATGTCTGGGTACAACCTATGGCTCATCGTAGATGTACTCGGTAGAGTGCGTCTAGAGTTCTACCCTAAGGTGACTCCGCAAAGAGGAATTGTAAAAATCTGACAGGACTGCCAAAATGTCTAACAATCTTACAATTTTGACAATATATGTAACAGTAAACGACAAACAAACACAATGTGGGATGAAGTCAATGGAAAAAGCTGCGAAACAATGACCGGGAGAGAATGAGAAAACAGCATCAAAACGTCCTTACCGAATCCCTCCGGTGGAAAGTGTTCCGAGTGGTTTGCCAGTGTCCCCTTGGCCTGTGGGAGAGAGGAGCAGAGATGAAATCAGAGAGGGTTAGAGCGGAGTAGTATTCCATGATCTTTGACCAGATCTAAGGGTCATGAGGTCACAGGGACAAGGACAGACGCGGACAAATAGAGGTCCTACTTCCGTCACAATGTGAAAGCAGCACTGAGGGAAAACGAAAGCAGCCGAGGGTGGGGTGTGGGGTGTGGGGTGTGTGCAGGTTCGTGTTTGTGAGTGTACAAACAAATACTGAACGTTCCCAAGCATCTGGGCATCTACCCCTATTTGGACTGAAGTGGTTGTGCTGGCTGCTTCTACTTGGGTGCATTAGCTTGGGCCGGACCATTTTGGATAGGGGTTCCACCTACATCATGATCGGGCTGTTATACTGACAGCCATCACTCGGGAGAGCTATCCTCAAGAGGAGAATGATGCAATCCCCACAAATAGGAGAAGGGAGATGTACAAACTGTGGTGCTGTTTGCTGAAGGGACAGGCCAAATAAGAATTCTAAATTTGGGCTGGTCTGGGTGGCAACAACTGGACAGAGTGTGTGAGTCTCCAGATCAGGTATGCAGTGTTTGGGTTGAAACAAATGATGTGCCCAAGATGGAGAGATAGAAAACAAGAGATAAAGATAGAGAGAGAGAAAGAAAGAAAGAAAGAAAGAAAGAAAGAAAGAAAGAAAGAAAGAGAGACATTTCTATCACAAGCTTATCTCAAGGTGATGGAGATGTAGGAGAGGCCAAGATAGAGAGATATACAGGTGCTGGTCAACGAATTAGAATAATTTGAAATAGTGCAATCATTAAATTCTTTGAATGCATTTTTTGTGCAGAAAGCAAATCAGGTGTTCACCGCACCTGTCCTACTCGTTAGACTAATCACAGAACTCGTTACCTGTAAAAAATTTGCTCAGCTGAGCTTTCCAAAAGGCCCATTTAGGCCATTTAACTGTGACACTGTTGTTTTATTGAATTAGAATAATGGAGAAACCGTTTCATTGAATTAGAATAAATGCTCGAATTTTTGTTTTCTGTGAAGAGTGTTCACTGTGCAGTATAAAGTCAGGGTTGAGTAGAATTTCTAAGTTGTAAAAGAGGTAACGAGTTCTGTGATTAGTCTAACGAGTAGGACAGGTGCGGTGAACACCTGATTTGCTTTCTGCACAAAAAATGCATTCAAAGAATTTAATGATTGCACTATTTCAAATTATTCTAATTCGTTGACCAGCACCTGTAGAGATAGAAAGAAAAAGAAAGACTAATGTCTAATTTGACCCTCTTAGTGACGGAGGGGAGAAAGACAGTGAGGGGAGCAAGCAGCATCAGTCTCACATACATGTAGAGGGCCAAGATAGAGAAGATGCAGAGAGAGAGAGAGAAAAGAGAGATAAAGGAATAGAGGGAAGGGAAAAAGAGAAGAGGGGGCAAAAGAGACAAAAAGGAATAGAGGAACAGGACAGAGAAAAAGAGAGAAAGAATAGAGGGGGAGAGAGAGGAAGACATAAAGGAAGAGTGGAAAGACAGAAGAAGAAAAAGAAAGAGAAATAGAGGGGGGGAGGGTGTGAATAGAGAGAGATGTGGGCGTCTCTCTCACCTTGGGAGGCGAGTGCTGGTGTTTGCTGGAGGCCTGCTGAGGCGGTGGCTGGGGCCGGAGGGCGCGGGGGATGAACTCGGGGGCCAGCGGGTTGAGCACGTACGTCTTCTTCAGCTCAAGGGCCTCCAGCTGGGTCTTGATCTGCTCAAAGGTGATGCCGTGCAGGCTGCTGTTCTCATGGCAGATGGAGATGAACGTCTCCCAGAACTTTCTGGAAGGGGCACACACACGGGCACACACACGGACACGGGCACACACACATCCCAAACACAATTATACACAAAAGAACACACAAGACACAACTCATTTTACTCATTCTGATGTATGCACAAGTGTTTTAGTTGAACGCTTGGCTATTTTCCCACACAGTCCCAATGGAAAGGGTTTGTACGCATGTTCTGAGTGCATGAGAACAAGCAGAGCCGTATTCAGCCAAGTTAATCACGGAGAGAGAGTGCAATGAGTGACGTCTGTACACATCAGCCCAGGGAGACTGAAGGGGCTGCTTAGCAACTGGCCGAGACAGGCGCACGAAGGGTTAAGAGACACAAGCCTCCCACCCCTCTCTCTCTGTCTCTCTCTCTCAAAACACACCGTTCCGTGCAATCACAGGGTACACAGAGCGTGATTAAAATAACGTTGGCAACAGAGAAAAACCGCCAAAGCTCCTCGACTTGCCAGAACAGAGAGGTCAGGCTTTAGCGCCCACTCAAAAAGTGAACTTAATGAATAAATGAATAAAGTAATCGGATGGAGGGGGGAGGAAAAAAATGAAAAAAAAAAAAAATGGAAAAAATGGAAAAAAGGAATGACAAAACAAGCGAGTGCTCCTCCTCCAAACACGCAGATTGACTTAATTGCCAGGGCTCTGCGATTGACATTTCCTGTGGTCTGGGCCTCGGGATTGGCTGCACATGAGGCAGTCTCCATGGAGACGGCAAAGAGCTGCAGCTGTGAAAAGGAGAGCGAGCGAGCGAGTGAGCGAGCGAACAAGCAAGCGAATGAGTGAGAGAGTGGGAGAGAAAAAGAGAGGAAAAAAAGAGGGAGAGGAGAGAGAGAGAGAGAAATATATAGGAGCCAATATTGAGGGAGCCTGTTGCTTGTTGCCGTGATCAGTGTGGGTCTCTCACCTTCCCACTAGCGACAGCACTGGCGGGGCCCAGAGTGGGAGCAGCGCTGGCATCAGCACAAACAAGACAGGCCACGAGCCAAGGCCCGGCAAAGCAGCTCCCCCGCACTCCACCTGTTTACGCCACTCAAACTGCTGCCTCTGTGAGTGAGTGTGTGTGTGTGTGTGTGTGTGTGTGTGTGCGCGCGTGTTTGCTTTGCTCGTGAGCCGGGTACTGGGAGTAGTTTGCCTCATCATGTTTAAGTGGGCAGATTCGCCATGACATTTCCAATCCAGCGCAATAACACACGGCTCACAACAGCCCGAAGACACACTCGTGCCGCCGCCGCCGCCGCATCATGAGATGTGAAAATGCCAGTTCACAGCTGCGGGAAGAAACTACTGGCATCCGCCACAGTGCCAAAGAAGCCTCCGCACCGAGTTCACCAAGCTCACAGTCAAGGGGAGGGGCAGACAGACACACACACTCGTCTTGGCCCAGGTCTGGCCCAAATAGGCAGGAAAAAAAAGAACAACACAGACTAGAGAAAATAAGTTCTTTTGAGTTGAGTGTGAGGCTCGGTCCTGCTGGTGATGGAAAAAGAATTGGCACAACCCCTCCCTGGCAGAGGCTGACTGTCAGTCTGAGCTGGATCTATCCAGACATTTGGTTTTGGAATTTCAGAGCAGGCAAGCATAGAAAATTGTGGACAGCACACAATTTTCAAGCCAAAATAGTCTGGCCCTTTTAATCTATTATTTCTTTGTAAAAGGAGAAATACTTTCCAAACATTTAGCAAGACTTTTCTAAATCCTGTACAAAATACTCCACATCCAGCTATAAAACATATTACAGCCTATGTTGCCTACTAATTCCTAATAACCAATGTTTTTTCCGTGTGTGTGTGTGTGTGTGTGTGTGTGTGTGTGTGTGTGTGTGTCTATTAGATAAGTCTTACCTGCAGCGCCCCACCGAGCAGAGAGCGATGGGGTCTCCCACCACGGCCACCAGGGACTGGGCTCGGGTGATGGCCGTGTTGAGCAGCTTGTAGTTGGACAGGAAGCCGTAGTCCAGGTCCTCGGTGGAGTCTTCCACCAGCTGCTCCTTGCGCTTGATGGCCGTCTGCTTGTGCTTGCAGGTGTGGCGCGTGCGCACCGTGCTCAGGAACAGCACACGGAACTGCTTGCCTAGAAGGTGCAGGGGTGGCGGTCAGAGGTCAAAGGTTAGGGTTCAGCCCATGACACTGTATCCACAGACATACGGACATTAATGGGGACATCTTTAGAGAGCTTCTGCCTCACTGGTTAAATGTTGTGTTGTGTTGTGTATGTGTGTGTGTGTGTGTGTGTGTGTGTGTGTGTGTGTGTGTGTCTCACCTTGTACGTTGAGCACCCTCTCCACGCTGACATCGTGCATCCTCTTCTTGCGCAGCTCGGCACGGATGCGGAACACCTGGTCGGCGTAGGGCGACACCACACCTATGCTCCCCTCGTCCAGCTTCCCCCAAGCCACTGGCCACTTCCGCCGCATCTCCTCCACACGCTCCACGATCTCAAACACCTGTGGACCACACACACACACACACACACACACACGTCAGATTATACACACCGTTTTGTTTTCAACAGTGGTCACCTCACAATAAGTTGTCTGTTTCCCAAAAGCCTAGTTGCTCACCAAGTTTGCCACTTTGTTGGTTGCAATGCAATTTCTCATCGTCAACTAACTAAACTGGTAACTGGTGAGCAACTATGCTTTTGGGAAACAGAATCCAGTTTAGGAGGCCAGGCAGGTGCCAGGGCGGGAAAAGGCTCAGAGAGCAGCATTGTTCTTGTGCACTGTTACTGTATGTGGGCATGTCTCACACCTCTGAGTGTGTTAGTGAACAGGTGATCAGAGTGAAGTGTGTTGTGTGGGTCATTACAATGAAGTAGTGCTGGCAGAAGCTGCAAGGGAGAGTGGATTCCTCTCTCAAACAATCCAGTAGCTAGCTGCTGATGAATGCACACTCTCCTATGGAGAGCGCCCACAGCCAGGCCTGACATGTGGGGCAGAGAATGGCCCATTTCAACCCATTTCACCTGGAGCCTCTTCCAACCCAATTTGCCTTTATGCGCGTGTGTGTCTGTGTGCATGCACAAGAGACAGACTTGTGTGTGTGTGTGTGTGCGCGCGTGTGTGTGTGTCCCAGCAAAGACTTGACTCATTGCTCACACTGCTGCATCTCATTCAGACCCTCTCCAAGTCGAGTGTGTGTGTACGTTCATGAGTGTGTGTATGCCATGTGACAGAACAGTCCACTGTAGCCCCTCGTCCATCCCCACCTCCCGACGCATGCACACAGACACACACACACAGCTGGCCCGCTTCAAGTCCTGTCTGTGTGGCATGAGTCACTCCTCAGCTTCGCAGACCGAGCCTCTCCAAGTCTCAAGTGCTGCTCTCCTGGTTTCTGTATTCGCAAACATGACCACCACCATCCATCCACCCATCCTCCTCCTCCTCCTCTTCCTCCTCCTCCTCTCCCTGCTTATGGTACGGTACTGTACAGGCCTAGTGCATAATCCTGCTCCGCACCTGGCCTCTGATATGCCCCTCTTCAACATCAGAGCTTGACAGCTCCATTAACAGCAATAATATGTGGAGCTGCAGCACGCGGCCTCTGCTCTTCCTCGGGCATAATAGCCTCTCCACCTGGAGTGGAGTTCAGGTAACGGCCCCGTGACGGCCAAGCTGAGAGAGACATGCCTGTGAGTGGGTCTCCTCTCCGTCACTGGGAAACGCACTTTTAGGAAGGACACTCAATGTGACTTACTTTACTTACTTAGGCCTGTACATTCCTTGCGGAACAGAGGCCATTGATGAAGAGTTTCCACCCTCGTCTGTCTTGGGCCATTTTCTCCAGCTGTTTCAATGTGACGCTCAATGGTCATTTTTGACCTAAACGGCACCTTCTAGGCAGCACTGCCCGCAAAGCTCTACCTCCTCTATTTTGTCTTAGTTTTAGTTAGTTACCTTACCAAAAAGGTTAGAGGTGAGCCAGCTACTGACGTCATTTTAGCTTTTGGAGTAAAGCTTGACTGGTGTACATGATGATAAAAAGTCTTGAAGCTGTGAGGTGAAGTGATCCTATACTGCTTCATGACACGCCGACATCGGAGTAAAGCAGAGGCATCCCACGTGTGTTCATCCATGTGCTGTAGAGGGCAAGCCCAAACCCCTAACCTCATGCACAAACCCACTCACAAAGCGTCAGGGCGCAAATACACTATTTGACACCTTGTTCTGTGTTGTGGGAACTATGTGAACTCAACGTAAAAAAAAAAAAACGTGTGATGGATTGTCCGTGTAGGTGTAATGAGGAAGAGCGGACACCACATCGCATCACTCAGAAGGTGATAAGAGAGAGAGTGTGCGCGTGTGTGTGTGTGTGTGTGTGTGTGTGTGTGTGTGTGTGTGTGTGCGCATGTGGTCAACAGGCCAGTCTCTCACCTCGGCATTGTTGTAGTAGGCCGTGCTGTTCTTCTCCTGCACATCCTCGCCCCTGGCCGTGAAGAAGGTGAGGGGGTAGAAGTCCTTGTGCGGCGGCTGCTTCCCACTGGCCATCAGTTTGCCCTCGTAGAACAGGTCTGACGTGTAACTGAGGAGACACAGGTGCACAGGTCAACACATCATAGCAACTCACCTCTTCACCTGGAGTTGTCATGCCAATCTTTTTACCCAGAGCATTTTCAACGTTTTCTACATTTCTATGCTACAGTATATTGTCTATGGGCTTATGCTTTCACTACTATAACTACCATAGTGGTAGATAGTATAAAGAAATAAATTGGCCAATATGTGTCTTGAATGAATATTTTAACCTGCTTCTAAAAAGTATAGGCTACTATTGATAATCAAAAACACAATTGGTATTGGCATCAATAAAAAGGACAAAACTTTTGTTTTCTTTTAACAACTAGAATTTGTATTGACCCTGAATTTCCCAATTAATACATCTGGATATCTAATATCCCGTCACCACATAGTCCCCCCAAGTATATTCGCCCTCCAGACGCCACTTTCTGATCATCATCTCCTCCGCAGCGCAGCCGTTTTCCCTCGACTCGTGGGATGTGAGAACCACTTGATGAACCGATAAAGTGTGTTGTCAGTGGCGCTGGTTCAGACGGCCTCTGATTCTTCACCCTTCCTTGTCGTCAGCTGGTGCTCGAGAATACCCATTACTGCCTGGCTTTTTTCCCCCCAACTGCAAGCCCGAAGGCAAAACTCCGAACGCTGCTGAGCATTGCTCATTTCCCTCCGGAAACGTCTGGAAGCTTTCTACCGCGACAAAACTGGCACATAAGGTGCTGGCCTGTAAAACAGCTGGACAATGTATGCAGATGATATGCTAAGCTATTCCTCCGCGAACAGGCGCTATGGAAATCCTCTCCTGAAGACACAGCGTGTCCACATTAGGGTCGAAAGACGTAGGATGCCTGGACCTCAAGGGTGAAAACATCCCATCCTCCACAGGTTGAACGACTTATTTATTTAGAACATGGCACAGTGGGGTAGGGTCTCTGAACACTGGAGTGGGGACGGAGGGACATGGGGGGTGGGGGTGGGGGTGGGGGGGTTCTCATCCGCTAAGCCAGTCAGGTAATCTTCCAGCTCCTCTTCCCCACAGGGGGATTGGAGCTGTTAATGTGTGTCAGACAGTCGCAGTGGTAACGTGTGTGAAGAAGAAGAAGAAGAAGAAGAAGAGTCGTCTGAGCTCCAGCTTGTGACTGCTGGGCCACTAGGGACTAAGAAAGTGTTCACACACCTTGCAGGAAATGAGGAGAATGTGTGTGTGTGTGAGTGTGTGTGTGTGTGTGTGTGTGTGTGTGTGTGTGTGTGTGTGTGTGTGTGTGTGTGTGTGTGTGTGTGTGTGAGACTGTAACTGAGAAAATGAGAGTGTGTGAATGTTTATGAGAGGGTGTGTGAGTAGGTGGGTGAGAAGAGGGGGAATGCACCTGCCTATGTTTTTACATAATGTGCTTTACTAGTGAGCAAGAACATGAACGATTGGGCGGGAGAGAGTGAGAGAGAGAGAGACAGAGAGAGAATAAAAAGGGTGTGTGTGTGTATAGACGCATAAAGACATAGGCAAATTTTTGAAACGGCTGTGTGATCATGCACAGATCATGATTGTGCGGTGTCCTGGGTAAGGGCAGGCCTGTGCGGAGGCTGCTCTGGGGCTGGGGTGTGGGGTGGGGCGGCTCACACCTACTTGATGATGGCCTCGTGGGAGCGGTAGTTCTCACACAACAGGATGCGGCACGGGTCGTCTGGTGGATAGTGCTCATACAGCCGGTCCAGCAGAGACACGTGGAGGTTGCGCTCCCGGGCAAACTCGCTGTACACAAACGGGCTGAGCTGTACACACACACACACACACACACACACACACACACACACACACACACACACACACACACACACACACCCTTGTCAGCTTCAGTGGCAAGTATACTGTATTTCTATCAATTACATTTACAGATTCTAAATATGCAAGAGCAATACATTGTCATCATACATAATATTATGTTCTTCAGTATTCTCAAACACTGAAATGATTTCAGTCATCCAAATTCTAACTGCTTAAGAGAGCACAGTGCCCTCAAATATGAAGCAAACCATCTATGGGCAGAAAAGATAATAAATCTTGTACAACATGAATTCTATGTATTGCCAAGTTTATTGAGTTTGCTGAATGGTTTTGCTTCTTTGGCAGGATAAATTCTCTAAAGGGCTATAAATTGGGCCTGAGTTATTTGGATGAAGTTGGAGCTGAGCTGTAGGAAGCAGCCCAGAGAGAGGGGGAGTGACAGAAACAAAGAAAAGAAAGAAAGAATAAGTAAAAGAGATCAGACAGACATTATAGTGAAAGAAAGACTAAAGGAAAGAGTGAAAGAAAGAAAAAGTGAAAGAAAGAAAGAATGAGTGAAAGAAAAAATTAAAGAGTGAAAGAAAGAACGTGCGACCCAACATTCATTTGGGTACCTGCATGTGGTCTCCTGCCAGCACGATGCGAGTGCTCTTGGTGGCGAGGGCCAGCGGCATGATGGTCTCACTCTCCATGGCCTGGGCCGCCTCGTCTAGCAGGATGTGGGTGAAGAGACCTTTCGAGAGAGAGAGAGAGAGAGAGGGGAGAGAGAGGGCGACATTGAGCACAGAAGAACCATGCGGTGGCGTGGGACAGGGCCCACACTGGCCTCCTCCGTGCACAGGGAGGGCCAGAGCTTAGCAGGAAGGAGGGGGTGGGCTAGGATGTCATTTATCTGGCATTTATTTCAAGCACAGACAATGAGTCGTCACATAAACCACAATAGAATAAAGTACAACTAAGCAGAAGTTGAGAACTTTTAGAAGAAGTTGACAAGTGAACTCATATGTTATCTTATATCTCACACACACACACACACACACACACACACACACACACACACACACACACACACACGCAGCAGCAGCAGCAGCAATGGTGAAAAACAAAAAGGAGTGAAAAACAAGTTGAGTGCTCTCAATTGGACAGCCCTGGGTCTAAAGCAATTGGCAGCCCACAGCTTTGAGCTAGAAAGACTGACGACTTTAAAAATGTCCCCAATTACGTTTTCTAATGGACTGATTTAAGGGATCTGAAACCTCTAACCAAGAGTTTTTTTTTTTTTGGTATAGGCTATCTTTATGAATAATGATCACTTTGATACATGATAATAAACAAACTAATACTCGTGATGATTAATTCTATGCAATAGGCTGTACATATATATATATATATATATGATGCTTGAGCAGATTTGTATGCATAGTCAGGTTTCGGGATGGTGGTTATATGTGCTGCTATGACGATGTTTATCTGAGCCTCCACTGTCTGTCTCTGTGACAACTCTTCCCAGACGTGGGGAGCTAATGATGCTGAGCCTGTCAGACAGCCCAGCCGCGTCTCTTAGCAACAGATGATGTTGTGAGCAGCCGCATTGAGCGCTGTTAATAAACTGCCGAACGGGGCTCGGTCTGGGACTTGAGAAATGTGTGTGTGTGTGTGTGTGTGTGTGTGTGAGGGGATCAAGCTACTCCCCTCTGCACTAGCGCAGTCGGGGTGACTGTGGGGATGGGCGTCGCCTGGCTCCAAGTGCCTTTGGCTCACACACACACAGCTGTGTAGGTCTGTCGGGGTCCATCACTGCAAGTGTGCATGGTGTGTGTGTGTGTGTGTGTGTGTGCGTGCGTGTGTGTGTGTGTGTGTGTGTGTGTGTGTTATTCATGGGGACACTGGGAATCAGTGGGCTATTGCTAAGATAAAGATCATTACTGAGTGTAGATGAGATGCAACTTGAGCAAGGTTGTAGATGAGATGTGTGAATGTATGAGTGTGTGTGTGTGTGTGTGTGTGCGCGTGCATGCTACCTGGCTCCAGGTCCAACTGGCAGAGGTACTGCGAGGTGCTGAGTGTCACCACCACCACCCGGTGGCGCTCTACGTCGTCTCTCTGGGGCATCTGGAAGGTGTAATTGCCGCCGATCAGGCAGTACTGCTGCACCACGGGGTGCACCGTCTTCACCCAACGGTTACGAAAGTAAATCCTGAACACACAAATCACACCCACATTATGAAGCTTCACTTCCAACACACTGTATAGAATGTATCCTGGTGACACAAGTGTGGGGAAAGGGGGGTTTGAGATGTCCATGCATGTGTATGAATGTTAGTGTGTGTAAATTACTCAGTCACTTAAGATAGATACATTATCCAATTAGAGAGACAAATATGGTCATCTGGACACACACAGTGCCAATAGTCTGTCACATTAGGACAGGGAGAGAGACAGAAGTGTACAGCTAGAGAGCGAGCGAGAGAGAGAGAGAGAGAGAGAGAGAGAGAGAGAGAGAGAGAGAGAGAGAGAGAGAGAGAGAGAGAGAGAGAGAGAGAGAGAATGGTTGAGTCTGGCACCTACCTGAGGGGGCGAGCGTGGGCATTGCCTGTCTCTACATAAGGGTGCAGGTAGTCTTTGATGTAGAGATCTGCAGCACTGTTGGAATGGGTGCAGATGAGGACCCTGAAAGAGAGGAAACAAAAAAACTATTTTAATAAAATACAATAAAAGACAATTGTTGCACGATGTTGCGTGAATCGTTGCTTCAGAATGAATCAATTATCTATCAATCAACCCTTATACATTTTTAACGCCTCTTCAGAAGATCTAAGCGTCCTCCTCCAGAACATTTTGAAAAAAGTAGATGTCTTTTCCTGCATTCTGGTGCATTAATGACACGTAAACAATGGTCGTTATTCCTGTGAAATTTCCATGGCCCAAAATATTCAAGGACCTCCAAGGACAGGTGTCTTTGTATGCCTACATGTTTGTATGCTGTATTTTCAAAAACTTTCCTTCCAGATCAGAAAATATTTTTTTTTCTGATTAACAAACTTTCAAGGATTCAAGGACCCGTGGGAAGAAACCCTGCAACATAAAACATCAATAATATAAAAAGTCTATATTAGGCACAAGGTCTGCATGGAAAGGCACACCTCCACATCTCTTCCAAAGGGCAGAAAGTGACTGAAAGAGACAGTGATGGAAGAGTAAGGCATACTGGACTGATGACAAAGAGCTGCAGTTCTATCCCTGGCTCCGCTAGAGGCACTAAACTGTACACTACGTCAGTTTGTTTCTTTTCTTGCTGGATGGACACAGAGTTTGTGGGGTCTGCTCAGGAAAACTAAAGACACTGGGCCTTACTGGGTGGAAGGCTGCTTTTGTGTGGAAGGTGATGGAGGAGGCTAACGTTAGCGCAAGGGGTGGCACCGCTTCACTCCGTCTCCATGGAGACACAGCCCCATGCCTCACACGGCTTTGACCCCTTTCTACCTGCTCTTGCCATGGCAACGCTTTCCCTGTACGACTCCAAATGTCACATAAGCCCTTTCTCTGCTCCCTCTGGCCGACTAGCGCTGTTGGCCTTGCCTGGATTCACTGAGGTCCCTCAGACAAAAGAAGCATTGCCAGGCTCTGTGGGCACCAGGTGTCCCCCGCTGCTCTGGCCGAGTGTCAGAGCGAAGGCCGGACATTAGTGGACGCTAATGTTAAGCCATGCTACTGTACAGCCTGCTGTGTGGAGGCTACATGCTCAGCTGTTGTGGGTCTTTTTGAGAGTCTTTTAGAGGCCTGGAACCCCAAGCAAGGCTGGGAATGTGCAGCTGCATTCAAGACAGAACGAGATTTGAAGTAAAAAAAAAAAAAGAGATGGTGTCATGAAAATCAACAGTGCTAGCGCAGTGGCTAAGGTGGCTAAGGAGGTTAGCATGCAATAGCCAGAAAAGATGGGGGTTCCATTTCACTGCCTCTGCTGTATCCATGCGCACGGAAATCAACCCACGGAGTTGTTATAAGGGAAAATGGCCCTGAAGTAATAGACAAATGTGAGTCACTTTGGATAAAACTGTCAGCCAAATACTATTTAAACTAGAAAAGCACTCGGAAAATGCAGACCTCCGCCAAGGCAATGTGGTCACAGACACAATTTGATCGTGTTCTGCATCACCGATCACCACCAAAATTCAATCAGAAAATTTAATCCAAATCCATGCAGTACTTTTCCCGTTATTTTGTACACAGACAGACACACAAACATGCAGACAGATGCCAGCAAAAAACATAGGCTCCTTGGCGGAGGTAATGAAGAAAAGGCAAACTCATAGCAGTAATACAGGCAAGAAAGCCACCAATGGTTAAGGACAACAGGGCTGTGCAACATAGTTGAACTCAATTCCACTCTTGCAACAACAAGTGATGGCAACAGCAATGTATGTGACAGGCAGCCTTGGAGACGTGGAGAGTCTTAGGAATATTCCACCTCTCTTACCTGGAGTTACCTATGTGGGTGAAAGCATTTTGCTCTCAGTGTATGCATTTTCCTTGTCCAGCAGCCCCAATTTTAGCTTTATTTTAGCTGTAGCTTAGCATAGGTGCTGTAATGTAAAGTTGCCAGAGAAGCAACTCTTTGGCTACTTTACTTTCCAGTGCCTATGCTAAGCTAAAGGTAAAATTGGGGTTGCCAGAATAGGAAAGCACATGCACTGAGACCAAAATGCTTTTACCCACATATGCAACTCCAGGTAAGAGGATGAATAACTAATTTTCATAAAGAGGTGGAATATTCCTTTAAGAGGGTGCTGTGTGGTGAGGATGTGGAGACGCTTGCCTGGTGTTGGGCTGCTTGAGGATGTGCTTGACGGCCTGGGCCAGAGTGAAGGTCTTGCCCGTTCCGTAAGGGCCGATGATGAGCACTGGGGGCAGGCAGATGGACAGAGGGGTGGTGATGGCCAGGATGGCCTCCTTCTGCTTGGCGTTCAAGCGCGGGTCCAGCTGCTCGTCCCATTGCCTGTGACCAATCAAAATCAGAGATTTATTACATGGGGTTCTGCTAATTGTGCCATATGGTGCTAATATACTACTTCTGTTACGGAGCCCTTTTAAAGGAAGTGAATAGCAAATTACACTCCCGTCTTGAAAAGTGTGGGCACTGCTTACTACAACATGGATAGTTTTGGCCAGTTTCAAGCGAAGAATATTTTAAAACAGTTTGAAACACTTCGATACTGTCATTTTTGTACCACAATGGCCTCGGAACATTCCTGTATGTAGAAACGGTAAAGGAGCTAATACTTTATATTAGCACCTCCTAATACTAATTTAGAAATGAAAATGTAAAACTGTTACAAGATCTACCAATGTGTGTGTGTGTATCTGAATGAATTATATGTGCATATTATGTGAGAGAGAGAGAGAGAGAGAGAGAGAGAGAGAGAGAGAGAGAGAGAGAGAGAGAGAGAGAGAGAGAGAGAGAGAGAGAGACGGATGGGATTGCTTTTATTCCTATCTGTTCTCACTACGAGTCACTTTTGTCTCTCGTTCCGCATCATGCCTAAGGCAGCCTTGTGGCTGTGTCTCTGGAGTGTCTTTGCTGCCCGTTACTGGCATTGTCATTCAGAATGTTTAGAGATGCTGTCAGCGTCACCTACGGATAAAACGTCCCCCCACTGATACCAGAAATGCACCAAATCACAGTGCTCTGTGCTCTGACAGGGAACCGCCTATTGTTCTGTTCTATTCTGTTCTTTTTTTTCTGGTCTGAGGCCTGCAATGTTTGTGCGTCAAGTGGTGCTTAGCGTCACTCCTTGACTCATGGAAACACAACAAGCAGAAAAACAGACAAACACACAAACACATACAACAATGAGCATGAGTGTCTGTCAGAAACTGCTTCTGTACAGTTGAGTGCATCAACTATCGACGACTCCTGTGAAGCTAAATGCATGTCTGTTATTACAAGGACAATTTTAAGGCCAGTTTTGTCTGACGGAGCAGCACGTCCAGCTGTGTCTCCAGAGAATAGTCAAGAGGTGTTCCACCTACCTCAGCACACCTGTCTTCCTACCTACATGATGGGAATGAAGTGTGTGTGTGTGTGTGTGTGTGTGTGTCTGTCAGTGTGAGTGTGTGTAGGCGACCATGCTTGATGGGGGTCAGGCTCACCTGTTAGGGCTCCA
Source organism: Sardinella longiceps (assembly GCA_027497455.2). NCBI lineage: Eukaryota > Metazoa > Chordata > Actinopteri > Clupeiformes > Clupeidae > Sardinella > Sardinella longiceps. The sequence continues at coordinate 19,042,017 of JAODXP020000015.1, read as the reverse complement.
GGGGATGGTTGGGGTGAGACTGACGTCGGGGAAGAGCAGGTGGGTGTCCTTGATGCGGTCCAGGGCGTAGTGCATCTCACACAGGGGCAGGCGGTTCAGCTGAAACTGCAGCTCCACCTGTTAGAAAAAGGAGGGAAATGGAAGGCAGTGATGACACAGGATGATAATGACACATCAGCACAGCTAGCAGCTGTGTCCTTTGCAGGCCAAATATCCTGAATATCGGCAAGCACCTAAATGTTACAAAAGTTAGAAGTCTAGTTCTGCACTCCTACTGTTGATGTCCACACAGTGAGTGATGCTATATCAAACATGTTTGTGCTGAAGTCTGTGAAAAATTGAGGTAGGTGAAGAAAGATCAAAAGAAAAGGAGATGCCAAAATAATGCAGAACTAAAAGTGGGGTTTCGGGTCTTGTCCATCATCAGTGTTCCCAGGTAGCTGCAGAAAGGAAATATGCAGTGTTTCCGTGTACAGAAGCCTGTCAGCATGTCTTTTAGGACCACATACAGGTTGACCTGAAAATGTTTGTGACCTCTGAATGATTGCATTTCAGTCAGACTAGACACAGAGGAGGACAGGACACTCATCTAAAGTTGACATTCAGTGAGAAACCCAAGAGAAGTCAGCTGAGAAAAAAGCTTTTTGTTTGATGCCCTTGACCACCACTGAAGACATATAGAGCAGGAATTCTGGGAGACACACTCTGTGGTTTTGGCCACAGATCTCTCGCTTCTCAGTGTCCTGTCTAGAGCAGGCTGCCGTCTAGGAGAATTTAGGACAGGCCTCCTTGGGTCCACTTGTGTGTGTGTGTGTGTGTGTGTGTGTGTGTGTGTGTGTGTGTGTGTGTGTGTTGGGGGGACAGCTACTTATGTGTCAGCTCCTTCAGCTCACTAAGAAAAGAGCTCTAGGACGCTGCCCAAAACAGGCTAAATTCTGGCCGACTTTGGGGGAAGTGTACTGTATGTGCACCACATACACACACCCACCTACGCTTATGGAACACAAATGCTTTTATGCAAAATAGTGTACCATGTCAAAATCACACAATCACCAGCTGGCTTCCCCAGTCAGTCGCGGGTTCTGGCTTAGCCAGGCTCACAAGTAGCCAGCGCCTAATTCATTCTGTGTGGGTAGCTCCTGCGTGAGGTTGCCAGGAGATGAGCCACGGTGACACACCTAATGAATTTGCAGCGGCCTCCCCCATTCGTGCATGACTAACACAGCATCTCTCCCTTTTTCTATCCGCTTCTCTCACTCACTCCTTTTTTTTTTCCTCAGACTGTTTCTCTCGCTCTTCATGTCTCTCTCATCAACATGTCTCTTCTTCATGTCTCTGCGCTCCCTGTCTCTCTCTCAACATGTCTATCTTATCTGTCTGTCTATCTGTCATCTGTCCTTATACTTCTATAACCTGACTGTCCCACTGGCAGGCATAATTAACAGTAGCTGATGGAAACCATCCCTCCTGGAAGATGGTGGAGAGACCGGATGAGTCGTGGCACTGAGATAAAATACATAGGATAGATTAGAGGAATCCAAGGGATCGAAATGATCTGATTAAGTATTGGCACAAAAGCTTTTGATTCGACGAGACAGACCCTATGCACTAGTATGCACGCATGTACTGTCTATCACATGTAGAAGTGCACATAATGTTTGTGCAAGAGAAAAAGAGAGTCAATGTGCACATCTATTGTGCAAAAACATATGAAATTTCAGACTGATGACAAATATGGCTACAAGAGTAATAGAGTAGCCATAATGAAGAAGGGACATAGAATATTTATATTCGTTCTATTTCTGTACATTTCAGGGTATTGGATAAGTACTCCATGCAAATAAAGCACCTTGTATCTTGCATGTTGGCGTGTGTGTAGATGTATCTGCATTTGCATGTTTGAGTGTGTGTGTGTGTGTGTTTGTGTGCGTATGTGAATATACCTGTAGCTCTCTGTCAGGCAGCAGGTTCAGCTCCTCACAGCAATCCTTGCAGACGCGCAGAAAAATGTAGTCCTTGGTCTTCTCCTCGATCAGCGCCTCGTATACGCGCTCTTTGGTGCCACCTGCTGTCTGGCCGCCGCGCTCGCGATCCAGAGGCTGCAGCAGCACCGAGTTCACCTTGGTCATGACCAGCCGGCCGGCCAGCGTGTCCTCGGACAACGTCTCGGTCAGCTTGAAGCGGCCAAACAATTGCCCCCCCTGGGCGTACTTGGCTCCTCCGGCGATGCCCGTCAGCATGAAGCTGTTGACCAGCTGCAGGTTCACCTTAATGTTGAACCTGAGGGGTACAGGGTAGGGAGTAGGTCATAGAGGGCACAAGGTTACGATAAGAGCAGCTACCCTACCAGCATTCTTCAGATGGACACATTCCATTGTTTACTAACCCAGTAAACAATGGAACACCTCTCACCAACTAATATACAGTACTATAGGCATACCCCAAAAAAACAAAACAAAGAGAGCATGTACTTTAATTTTGCTTTTCAGTCACACACTTTACACACTCAGGCTGTGGCTATATTAAAGTACCACAACAGTTTTCAATCATCTTCATTAACACTCTCACACTCACACACACACACACACACACACACACACGAAAGGACTTGAAAACATCAGAGACATCTAGTGGTGAGAAACTAACTGCAGCTCTCAGTAATCCAATGAGGGTCAGAAGGGTCAGAAATACACTACCACTCAAAAAAACACACAGTCCTTGGGAGAGATAGCTATGATTTGAGGACATGACAGGACATGACATGACATGACGTGACGTGACGTGCATCATAACAATTTCATTTGTGTCATTTGATGCTGGGGCTCAGACATTCAAGACAAATTCCGAATTGCCAAATGACTTAAACCATGTACCATGTCACCCTCAAGTAAAGTGATTTTTTTTTTTTTTTTTCCAATTTGAAATTAACATGTTTTTCACACTATTTAAAAGACACCATTTGCTAACCTGTCAAGCCATACTATAACATTATGTATAGTCTGGCCATGAATGAGACCGAACACAATCCAATCAGCAGTTGTCTTTCATCGTTTCGCAACAGATTGATGACTTAATAAACACCAAGAATCTATGCCAGCATCATTAAAATACATAAATAAATAAACAAACTGTTGAGCTGAATTCTGACAACTGACAGGATTCTCAATGGGATGGCCAGTGGTTTCTGTTACTGAACATTCTGGAACTTTTGTGGGAGCAGCCTGACTATGTTATGAAAGAAGAGTTCATCAAACTAATCTCTCTCGTGGGACATGCTCCTGAAAGCATTAGGAGAAATCTAGTCCGATTATCTCGAAAATGTGACAGCTACAGCTAACAGCTAATGTCTGTAAGGCAGAAACTGCAGCAAAAGGTGGCTTTTTCATGAGAGCACAGATAAAACAAAAATTCATAATTACCTCCACCAAGGAGGTTATGTTTTCGGTCACATTGGTTTGTCTGTCTGTTTTTGTCTGTTTGTCAGCAGGATAGCTCGAAAAGTACTGCAGAGATTTTGATGAAATTTTCGGACAATGTGTATATTGGGACAAGCAAGAACTGGTTCGATTTTGGTGGCTATCGGTGATCCAGAACATGATCTGGAATTTATATTGTGTCTGTGACCACATTACCTTGGCGGAGGTCTGCGCTCTCTGAGCGCTTTTCTAGTTTCAAATGAAATCATTAATTCTATCTCTAGCAAGGACTACATATGTCTTGGTCATTTGATACGTTTCATGGTCGCCCTAGTTTCATGGGTATTTTAAAGAAAAAAAAAAAAAAAAAAAGACACTGCCACGCAATTTTAAATGTGTGAGTGGTAGTATGCATATACCAATAAACAAATGTGCTAATTAAATTTAAATTCAATTTAAAATTAAATTAAATCTACAGTGGGTCACCCACTTGCTGACTTCCTTGTACTGGGCGATTTCCTCGATGTAGAGCAGGTCGTGCAGGCGGGCCTGGTAGTTCTCCTTGGTCAGGCTCTTGTCCAGCACAGACTGCGTGAAGAGCTGGTCGGCGGAGAGCGGGATCTGGTAGCGGGCCAGCAGGCTGCGCTCCAGCTCGCCCGTCTCGCCCGGCCCGAACTCCACGATGGTCTTGCAGGACGAGTCCCAGCGCTTGGCAGTCATCAGCAGCTGCTGCCGCGCCTGCATCAGATGCTCCAGGTCTGGACGGGGGGAAAAAAATAAAAAATTACTAACTGAAGGGTGTACTACAAGTATAATACAATTCCCAAAAGCATAGTTGCTAAATCTGTTAGATACTATGTTGGTTGCAATGCAATTTTCCATTGCCAACCAACTATGTTGCTAACTAGTTAGCGACTGTGCTTTTGGGAAACGCACCCCTGAAGGGTGTGGGAGAAAGCAAAAGACTAGTGGTGTGTGGAGACATATCAGAGGGACACTAAAATTTCACAAGCTGAGGCTGACGCTTGAGGCCATTTCCCTGTTGCTGCTTCATTTGTGTCTAGACGCAATGCTGCTATTAGGGCCTTTAGCTGCTATTTGTAAGGCTAATGTGTCTTACACATTGCTCTTTAATGCAAACAATGGAAAATGTACCCAGAATAATGTTTTGCAAAAGTGATTTCTAAGAAATTTGAGCCTTGATCTGGCACAGTACTAAAAATCATACCAATGCAGTAATCTTGGTTTGTGCTATATGTCCTTGGATGAAGTGACAGGTTTTGTTAACTCCATTTTGAAAAAAGGCCCAAGTCATGGCACCAGGCATGGACTGGCCATAGGGCATACAGGGCAATGCCCGGTGGGCCGACAGTGATTTTTGGGCCGGGGCTGTCATTTTGTCATAATTTTCATAAAAGATATTGGGCTGGTTTAATTAAATCTCTCATTTCCATGCAATATGTCCAACTTACAGGGTTATTCTAGCTAGCCACAACGTTATTATTATTGAATAAAATCATGGTGGGCCGCCATGGCCAAAAATGCCCGGGCCATTTTTTGGTCCCAGTCCGGCCCTGGTCTGCACACTGCAAGACTGTGTCTAATCAGCTAAAGAAAACATTTTCACAAGGAGTTCTTCCTTCCTCTCTCTGACATCTACAACAATCGCCGTGGTTGAAATGACAATAAAAACCACTTGACTTTACTTCCGTCTCCTGAATTCTTGGAAGGTGTAATTGCTGCAGAAAAAAAAAAATAATAATGTGCCCGCATCTTTATTCCTGTTACTTCTTTATCCCTGTGTTTTCACACAGTACAGCTCCTGACCACCAACACGTCTCTTTACCTTCTATAGAGGCTGCGTCCACCAAAACCCTCTGCGTAAGCACAGGCTCGGAGCCGAAGTCGAACACAACCGTCTGCCGGAAGGTTCCGAAGATCTCGGTGCTGAAGACCACAGTCACCGTGTACAGGCAGTGGTCCAGGCCGTTGGGCGGCACCAGGCCAGCGCCCCCACTCCACTCCTGGCACCCGCCCGGGCACACATCCTGGGGCACCAGCGAGGAAGTGTCGCCGGCCGACACGCCCGTGATGGAGAAGTGTGGGCGGTTGGCGTCATACAGCAGTGCCACGCGGTGCAAAGTGCGGGCAGGCTACAGAAAGATACGTACGGATATGGAAAAAAGATTGGGAAGAAAAAACAAACAACTCAATACATTCATCACAGAATACAAATGTCCGCATCTTGACATAAATTTTATGTTTACGATCCAAGTGTCAGATGATCAAACAAGCCTACGAGAGTATTTTACACTGCTGTAAAAAACTATATGACTCCTTCAACGGCTCATAGAGGTGATCATGCTTCTTGTTGTTGTTGCATTTCACTATGGCCAAAGGCTTCTGCCAAGAGCTATAACCATATCCACACTTCAGTGCAGCATCTGCTCTAATCTGAATGACATGTTATGGGCCTTTGACCAATGTTCTATAGTGTTCATTGATTATTGCTCACCAAACTGTCTTGTTGACACAAGTTGAAAAACAAATCATAATCTCAAACACTCTATGACATTCTTTAGATATATTCAGGCAAATTGAGATTGTAACTGTGTGTGTGTGTGGGTGGGTGTGTTTGTGTGTTGCTTATCCTACCTTACAGAGAAGAGAGAAGGTCCATGAGTGAGATGATTTTTTGGAAGTGACGGTGACTGACAGGTCAGAGCTGTGCTCCACGCTGACACCCTCTAAACTGTCACTCAACTACAGGAGGCAAGCCATGGAAAACAACCATTAACACTGAATCAAAAGCCAATTTTCACAAAAGATAGTATATAGACTAGCTTATCTTTTATTAAAGTTACATCGTGCGCCACAAGGTTAAAAAAAACTGCTACTGGTTTTAGAATGCAACCAGAAAAGAAACTCATAAAAAACCCAAAACAAAACAAAAAACAAAACATCATGACCCTACTGTATCAGTAAAACCAAAACATGGTCTGAATTAAAGGTGTCCTCACCACTTTCTCTGGGGTTAGAGAGTTGATCCACTTCTCGATGAGCGCCTCCATGTAGTTCTCAGTGAAGCTCTTGCTCTCCTGCTGCTGTTTGAGGCGGATGAGGCGCGAGGCGTAGCGCTGCTGCCACTCCGTCAGCTCCTCCTGCGAGTGGGCCGATGTGCACTGGGCACCGTACCGACACAGACCCTGCTCCAGGAACCTGGGGGGGAAGGTGTGGGGGGAGCAGAGCAGAGGTGAGTGACCTCTAGTGACCTTTAGTTCTATACATGAGGTTACTGTAAAAAAAACTCTGAAACATTACACAATTAAAACGGTAAAAATGGGAGGTCCGGTGTGCATATTACTTTGTTTTTTACAGTGATACTTTCTTTTGATATTGCACCCAACGTAATCTGGATGTGCGTAAGGACTAAAGAAATTTACTATACATGAGGTTACATATAGCATACTATTATGCCGTCTGTTAGTGAATGTGCCGTAACCTCCAGCCACCCATAACGCAGTTAATCCTAATCCAAGAACCCATAGACTTGGTGTGAGATGATCCTGCTGTTCGGCTGAAGGTAAGTGCTGACACGTATGACTTTGAGCCTAATGGTCCAAACGTAATATGAATACAGAACCATTAAGTGTTAGTCCCACCCCTGGCAGAGGCACACAAGACCATAAACATCTAGAACAGAACCTGCAGTCCTACAGTACAAAAAGCCAAATGTTGGGATGTTACTGAATAGTTTTTCAGGAGCTTTTTATTGTACCACAGAAATACACCCAAACCATCATGAAGGGGAATCGGGAGGAAAAGCAAGAAATTGAGTTGCTGAAATCAGTTATGAAATTACTATATGCACTTATTGCACAAGCTGACCGGACAACTTCTGCAAATGATTTATATATAACACACACACTTATTGTTAAGCAAGTCAAAAGGAAGGTTGCTTCTGAAAACAAAATCAAGACAGCAAACTTGCAGTAACTAAAACTGCAAAAAAGGTGAAATATATTCTTAAACAAAAAAATGCTGCATGCACTAATGACACACCAGGAATTTCGACAAATATGTGGACAATTCACAACAGAGTGCTGCAGGAGTGTGTGTATCATTTATGAAAGTTTATTTCACAAAAATACATGAGCATGCACTCGTACCTTTTACAAAGTGTGTATTCTTCACTGCTGGTGACCCCCCTTGGTGGGGGACGAAACTGCCAACCCTCCTTCCCATCTGAGAGAGAGAGAGAGAGAGAGAGAGAGAGAGAGAGAGAGAGAGAGAGAGAGGGGGGATGAAGAGTAGAGATCAATATAGCTATTATTCAATTATTCAAGCAGAGAATAACAACCTCCATGGAATAAAACTGTCTTGGTCAAGGAGCTACTGACCTTCCTCGTTGTCTTCTGTGAATTCTGGTGCCATTTTACTGTTCACTCCCTGTGGGACATAGTATAATTAAGACAAGTTTTTTTTCACCACCAAGAAGGTTGGACTAAAAATCTAGCAGCAAACTTGAATACCATAACCTGAATTTGCACAGTTTCTCAAATCCCCCAACTGTATGCTAAATAATTGAAAATGTCATGATCAATTTTGGGTGGTTGCTAAGGGCACTCACCTCGATTTCGGAGAGCAGCATTTTCAATCTGGTCATATCTTTTGTCATTATTCCATTCTGGAAAAAAAGAGAACATTATGGAGTTAGACATTATGAATAAACAAAACAAAATATCTGACACATTTATTGACCCATAAACAACAGCATACTGTAGCAAAACTACACTCGTGCATACACTACAAGCCTAATACATCTGTTCCTGTCTACTACAAGGTTATTGACATTTTCCTCTGCGCTTCAACAAATGTAACTCATTAAAAAATGACTGCTGGAAAACACGACAAGACAAATATGGAACTACAAACAAAGCCTTAATGTCATTTGCTGTTCATGTTTAATGTTCATTTTATATTTGCTCATTTCCTTTTGTGAGGGATCGTTTATATATACTGTATGTATACCATAGGGTTACTGTTGTTGTGAACTGAAACAACATTCCCCACCTGGGGATTAGCAGTCTACAAGTTCCGCGGCCTTACCAGTGGCTCCCCAAATAGGGCCTTGGAGAGGATGCGCGACACCTCCTGCAGACTCCCGTCCAGCAACATGCCCTGGAGTTCCACCCGGAAAGAACCGTCCCCCTTGGCAAGCTCTTGTGCAATGACTGTACGGAGGCATAAAGCAAGGCATTAAACCATGGAGAATATCACACACTCTCACTCTCTCACACACACACACACACACACACACACACACACACACACACACACACACACACACACACAGATCAATCCAAGGGTGGACCAATGCATTTCTGTCAGTACACCTAAGAACTAATGTTCACCAAGGTGAAAGAGTATTTGTCTGTGCAATTGAATGCACCAACTACTCTGTACTAGTATGCTGGCTCATCACCAGAGCAGTCTACCATGCGTCTTATCTCCTGGCTCAACTTTTGTGATAAGCTGTAAATACAGGTGAAGAGAACAGTGGGTGCATTATTGCTTTTTTACACCTTCCTCGATCTCTACGGTAGATAGAGCATAGAGCAGCGCTCTTTTCATGTGTCATTCCTTCTCCCCGAATAGGACAATTTTTTCCCTGCTCTCCCACCCATTATTTTAACACCAGCCCACAACTGTTCCGCCAGCCCACTGCACTGTCAACTGGACAGCCGTGCCTACAGGCACCAGTGTGCAGCCCGCAATCACTTTACACAATTCCAACCACAAGGAAACAAGCACTCAGGGAGCGGCTCTGGATCAGTGAATGGGGAGTTAATGGCTTTTATGAACTTACTGACCCGAAGTCAGACCTGTCATCATCTTACATACTACACAGTACATAAAAACAAGGCGGAACCATTGTTTTGAAAGCAGTTTTCAACTTTTACATTGACCCATCAAACAGAGACTTTGAGTTACTCACTCACACTCTCCCTTAAAAAAGCAAGACCTGTAAATGTCTTATGTAGAGACAGCCGGAGACTCACCATGCTTGCAATCTTCATCTGCCTGATCGTAGTTCTTCTGTTGGGAGCAAAACATAAAATGGGATAAATGTGCTGTGCGTTACAGGAATGTGCACCAATATGGTCTTGGGTGATTTGTGTGAATATTTCCTCAGCTCTCTCTCTACCTGCTTTCCAGTGCAATGTAGAAAGGTCAGGAATGACAGATAAAAACACCAGTGCCTTGCTACATAGTCACACAACACAGAAAGACAGACCATTTGGGACCACCATTTCAAACCATCAGCTCTGACGAGACAAGAAACTGATACTACTGCGATCTTCAGTACAATCCATGGAAAAAAAAAAAAAAACAGTGATGTTATGTCTATGAGCAGAGCTGCTGTTGGAAAGGGGAGGGAGAGAAGGAGAGAGAGAGAGGGAGGATGATTCCAAATGTGCTGTACTGACAGGAAGACTGCCAACAGAGTTGTTAACAGCTTCTTATATAAGCTATGTCAGACACTTGCTTCTGTTTCATATGCCAAATACTGTATACATAGTGTTTTTTTCAATCTTTACCTGCATGAGCCCTATAACATTAGCAAACAAAAACCCTTCAGCTATGCTAAAACCGGGGACAAACCAGTGCCATTACATCATGAACTTCACTGACAACTGTTGAGCTGAGGACTTTGAAAACATGTTGCACTCACATCAGCCCAACTCATAAGCTTACCGTTTTGAATATTTGGTTGTGGTTTTTAAGGCACCTGAATAAAATGAATGGGCAGAATGCTCTGGACTAGTGACAACATTCATCTTGTCACTGCTCCTTAAGAAGGAGATCGTTACAGCTGGTCTAGCAGCAGTCCTAGTTTTTCCAAACCACACAGCATTTAAAACTGTGAGAAATGTTTTAAAGGGAGAGGCTCTCTACACTGTGCCGTATTTTGGAGGCCCTCCTAATTTATACGACACACCCTGAGGCTAAGTTCACACTGCAGCTCAAACTGACCCAATTCTAATCTTTTCCTATCCACACTATTAGTTGCTAGTTTTTATTATTTATTCAGAGCAAATTCCGATAAAAGCATGATGAATTTCTAGTGAAATCAGTAAGAGACCAATGTTCTTCCAAACACTTAACAAGCCAATGCTCTTACACGGAGTTGCCCTGGAGATTTAGGCAGAGGCAGACACTCACTCACACAAACAGTCCCAAATTTGTTGATAACACCACTTGTATGGTCAATAAATATGCCCAAATATATCAATAAGAAGCATGAAGCAGCTTGTATGAGACAAAGTGATGTTCGAACATGTAAATAGGAGTGGCCCTCTGCACTTCTGACAAACATCCTAGTTCTTCAAAGAAAGGGACTTGCCGTGTAGTAAAGGAAGGAAGAATCAATAGGCTATTGGCCATCTCAACATTAACCTTTTCATTAAAATTGATTTAAGTGGTATTACAACACTTTGGGAACTGACTGGCAGAAAAGTGTATGCATGAGAAGGGTTTTGATGTAGAAAAGGCTCTTGCAAGGCTGTCCAAGAAGGGTTGCTAGCAACACAACTACATGTTTGATTAAAATGTATAAGCTATTTGCAGCTCAATGGTTGAGCAAGCCAAATAAGTGACATTATAGCTTTTGCCAACAGTTAATTCGGTGCTACTGGAAAGGACAGACAGATTAAGCGTGTTTGAACTTGGAATGGCCACCCTACACACCTTGCACACCAGAAATGCTTCTGTCTGCAGCCATTACAATCAACATGAGGCCTCACTAAAGACATGTTTCTGTGCTTCTGATTAGGCTTATTCGGTTTACAAGAGTAGACATTCAGTTTGTGAGTGAAATATGGCAAAGATTTTAATGATTCATTCATGAAGTGTGTGTGTGTGTGTGTGTGTGTGTGTGTGTGTGTGTGTGTGTGTGTGTGTGTGTGTGTGTGTGTGTTCAACAAATGTGGTTAAATACATCCGTCAAAAGAAGGAACATGTTCATGTCAGATTAGATTCTTCACAATTCAGTGTAGAAAACAACAAGATCAAACCCATCCAAACATATTCTCTGGCCATTTCAACATCACTTAGTGCTCAGGAATACACTTGCAATGCAGCTGTTGACCAGCCAAGAAATAGGACCTTGGGACGTGGGGCTAGTCCAATAACACGGACCACATCAGTGGACTTCAAAACAAACTCTAGCCTTGCACTCCAGTTCTCAAGTTACCCAGCTGTCTGAAGCAACACCTTCATTTTGGCAAAAACTCTCTTACATTTTGATGCTTTGGGAACAAACCACAGACATTCACGAAATTGTTCAGAATGAGGAACTGAACACTAGCAGACAAGTCAGGGAGCACCCACTGAACAAAGCAAACTGTGGAAGATGGGAACACCACACAAAAAAAACATAGGCCACACGAGGACACATTCTGTCCAAGGAGTCAACATTATCTCTCAGTGGCGGTCATGAGATGAACACATAGCAGATGCTTCACCCCTAGTCAGGTTATCTAAAACAAACAAGGCCAGACAAGGGCCCTGGCATGGACAACACACTGCTGGAGGTATTAAATAGGATGGGGCATGGTGGTGGGTGGTGGGGGATTCAGGGGTGTCCTCTTACCAGCTGTAGGAGAGCGGCGATTCTGTACAGCAGAGCCCTTGAGCGCAGGGCAGCCCCGTGGGGGCCCAGGGGCCCTGGCCCGAGAGCCAGGAGCGCCTCTGTGCTCTGGGTCACCGCCTCCTCATACTCTTGTCTCACTAGTGATCCGATGGCTTCTTCACATGACCTCTGTGGTCGCCCGTCCTCCATGTCTCTGGGACAGAGTTCCTAAAAAGGGGGAGTGGGGGTCAGAATGAGAGTCAAACTTCCCAACACTTCATCAGCATATAATTTCAGAGCACTTTTATGAAAGTTATGACTTAGAATCAGCCCATTTGGCTGTTTGGGGAAGAGTCCAATCTAAAACCATGTCTGCTTTCGGGGCAGAGAACAACAACAACAACAAAAAAAACAGAAGAAAGTTGCTATCTAATTTCAGGCTAAATACAGACAATGAAAGGGGCAGCAGTGGGTCTGGATGTGAAGTGGAATTTAGGCCTATATTCATCTAGGAGGGGGAGTGGTCTACAGCCTGTAGAAACTAGCCACACCAACGCCAACATGTAACTAGAAATCTACTTCTCTTTTTTTCATGGTTATGAGGCCTTGTGTACTTTCCATAACTGCAAACTAACTTAGTAACGTCACTATTGGCGATTCTCCATTCGCTAGATGCAAAAGGAGGATATCCACATGGTTACAATGATTTTATTGCCGTACCAGTCGGAATAACGGTAGTTCAACGCATTGACAGTGTTGTAGCGCGCAGAAGACCCACCACGCAGACGTAAGAGAGGACGTGCGTGGCACCCGTGCCCACTCAATACCATAATATGAAGAAGTGTAAAGAAAATATTAGGGGATGGTACTGTTTAAATGAAACAGTCACAACTGAACAGGTCGAAAGTTGCTACGCCATACACCCGAGACACTAAGCAAGGCAAAACAGTCTAATTGCCGTTCGTGATTCAAGTTGGCTGGTTTTCACTTCAACGTCGATAACGCTAGCAAACGTTATCATCCAACTTAGCGACTTTTAAACGGTAGATCTAATTAACTTGGATCAGACCAAAAAAGGTAGCATAGTGACTAAGAAAAATATAAACAGTCTATATTTGGATTCCAGGTCAGTTAATTATAGATGTCCCGTCTGAGTGTGTGTTGCATGTCCATCAAGAGAGGAAAACAACCACATTCTGCTGTCTATTTGCTACGTGACACGGTATCTCGTTGAATTTGCCCATCGCAACAAAATACCCATCCAATGACAACTGCTAAATGTTTCGGGGCTGGTGTTATGAAATCTCGAAGTAGTCCCAGATAACCCGTGGAAACTCAATTGCCCGTCAATGCAATTGCTGTCTATTTTCTGCGCTGTGGCTAGTCCCCAGCTTGCTAAGTACCTAGCTCGTTAGCCAATGTTAGCTTGATGGCTAACTAGCTGGCTAGATACCTCTCTTGGCCTTGAACAACTCACGCCCCCATAACGTTACAACGTAAATCAAACAATACATTTCACAACATCAACATGAAGGACTGCACCCTCGAATAACTAACAACACGTTTGCTTTTACATGGAAGGATAAACAACAGCCGTATCGATGCGTTCAGCTTGCAAACGGACCAACTGGCTGTCTATTCGTGCAGCTAGGGAAAGCTAGCTAACGTTAGCCAGCTAGTTCTACTAACGCTAGGCAGCTAGTAGGCTGCAAGGGTTGCGGTTCAGGCCTAATATTGATTCGATTCATATCGTAAATTACGCTTTGAAAAAAATAGTCTTTTGTGCATCTTGACGAAGCTTTCTCGTGTATCTTGACTTTGAGGAGAGTTCGGATGTCTGATCAAGATTTTATATACACCCAGCTATAATATCTTCATAGGAAGTCTGCACTTACCTAGCTATACTTTCTACGCCATCTTGGATCCACTTGTCAGCCTTTCGCATGGCATTATGGTCAAATATTTTCCTCCCTGCTTCCTGGAAAACTGCTCATGGGTATGGTCAACATCAGTATGTTGAGGCATTGGGCTGCTGTCATGGGCAGGAGAAATGCAGCTGTAAGTGATAGACAGTGGGCCAGTCCTAAGACACAGTCAGAGTCCACAGTTCTGACTTCAAGTTATTAAGGGTATTTGATGAACTCTTTTTATTGTGCATTCATGTTTGGAAACTGAGTTTTGTTACAGGCTGGACTGGTCAGAACCTATCCTTCATCAAGATGCACACACAATGACTATGAGACGTACTTGACCGAACTGGAATTACATCTAAGCCCATCACACATTCAAACCACTGGCATGGGGGGCACTAACGTTACCGAAGTCTGAACAGTCACTTCTTGAGAAAAAAAACAAAACAAAAAAGTGTAGATAATCCCAAACCCCCAAAAGTCAAAGAGCTCACAACCTGGTTATAACACCAGGTTACAACCTACAGAATTTCAGTGAAAGTTAAGGGAAATATGATAGAAAACTAGGGGTGAAAGTAGTTTCTTTTTTTTGGGGGGGGGGGGGGGTGGGGAGACTTTTTAGTGGGCCTCTGTGTTGTGTATGGTAAGCCTATATGGATGTACTGTATGGAGCATCCCCAGACATCCCAACTTGCTCATCGCTCATTTCCAATGGCATATTGTTGGTAGATATGTTTTTACTTAATCAGCGCATGTGACTTATTTTTAATATGGGGTTTGGTATACAGAAACCCTCTTCTCTTACCACTAATACGTACCATCTGTAAATCTTATACCTATAGGCCTACTTCGTATAGGTGCATATACTTTCACACCTGTAGAGAACTAACGTTAGTTGTTCAAGGTGAAGGACCACATCTTCTCTTTAGGCCAGTGTCCATGAACAAGGTCTGACCCTAGTGCACTAAAAAAATAAGTAACAAACAAGCAAGTACAAATAAATATAAATGAAGCAGCAATAGGTTGTTTATTTCCAGTATAAGAATGAGTGTGTCCCAATTTCCTTAAGGTCAGATTAATGAAAATAATAGGGGAAAAATACAAACTCATTGAAAGATAGAAAGAGTTGGGCTCAATTTGTGTGTGATCTTGAAAATTATTCAAAGTTGTTTTGTGTGGAAAACATATTTTAAATAGCCTATCATCTGACAGACTATTTGACAAAAATCCATATAGGCCTAGGGTAATTTGGTTGAAAAGCTTGAATGCATACAAAATTGATAGCCATATGATCGACTGATGATAACCTGTTTGGGATGAAATACAATAAATAAAATTTAATTCAATCACGTGATAGCTTCTCTATGGTTATTTTTTTTTATTATTATTATTATTATTATTTTAATGGCAGGTCAACAAATCAGGACTAAAAAGTAGCCTAACAATTTACATCTCTGTTATGGAGAAAGCAAGCTCATGTCATTCACTATCACACCGCACGTGCAAAATGTTCAGTTTTTAGCCTAATCTATTCTAAATAGGCTGACTCAAATGCAACATAGAGCGCGTTCATTTTCAGCCAGACCATAGACGAATATCCCCGCTGGATGCGACAACGGGACAGGGTTACACTACCTGAGAGGTGAAATGTGATAAGTGAAATAAGTTAATTACAGACTAAATTTTCATGTCGAGTTATCATAAATATGCTTCCCCTGAATTACAAGTGAATGTTGTCACTTGCCGTAGCCTATCATAGGCTACCGCCGCGTGCGCTCAAGTGGACATAGGGTGAGCAGAGAGAGTGCAGTGTTCATGCGGTATCCGAACATTCCTCCCGCTGCACTGAGCATCCTACACCGGAGCATTTCAAATGACCAGCTTCTTTAGAGGAGACATCACGTTCAAGTCCTGTGAGAGAAGAGACGTGTAGACTATGAACTTCACTGAACAACATTCACGTTGACGGTTTCAAAATATTGAAATTTCAGTCGGATTGATATGGGCGCGACATCTAATGGCACATTTCACTAGCCTAGGACTGTTTGAGAGAAATTTACTTTTCGTGTGACCTGCTTCGTCCATCATGAAAGAAACACTGTGAACACTGTGTTTCTCTGCTTGGGGATACATGGAGTTTTCAACTATTGTTGTTAAGCGATAGGCTATTTTAATTCGCAAACTTTGGCAGTTTACGAGGACTTAGGAAAAGTTGACAGGCAGTTAGCCTAAACATTAAAAAACACTATTGTGAAACACGTTTGTGAGTCTTGGGCCATAGCTTGCCTACCTGCAGAAGACTTGGTCCAACGAAGACTGCACGCAGAAATGCTGATGAAAGAGTACAGAATATGTATGCCACTTACCGTGGAGGAGGTAAGTTTTAAGTTTCCTACTAGGCATTTTTAAAGATCTAATGTGCGTTAACTTCTAGGTTTAGCAACTGCCCCTCATCTTATGGTCATATAGTTAACAGCCTAACAATCCCACGTAGGGTAAAATTACTGCAGTGGTGTGGCAAATATGTGGTGAATGGAACTGATCTTGGGGGAAAAAAATAGATTAACCCCTGCTATTTTGAGAATTAAATAGATTGAGTGCACTATAGTCCATTATAGTCTTATTGTGTTTTGCTCCAGATAATTTCCTTGTCAATGATTTTTGTTGTGGGAGAGTTTGCCACTAGGTGACGTTATTGTAACTTGGTCAGGGCAGCAACATTTAAGAATGTCTTCATTAGATAGGCCTAATGATTTTGAAACTTGTTGTGATAGCTGAAATGACTAATGTGGACATTGGATCCGGACTATTTCACCATAATTTAAAATTTGCTCAAAAAAGCTCTGATTTAGGTTATGCCTACCAGCACTTATTTTGACAGTCTGTCACGATCAAATGATATTGAATCTTTGCCTATAAATAACAGTGATTTTAAGAACTTGAAAACTATGACAGATCTGAGCATCTGGGCCCATAGGCCTTCTCGACCTAACTGCGTTTGTCATGTGCTGGTCAGATGTGCTCTTCAGAGAGAATTTTCAAAAGGCTCCCAAGTCTTTAAAGCCTCCCAGCTTTAGCACTCTCCCATTCTCTGTGAAGTAGATCTTAATAAGAGCGCTTGGCAGAAGCCCTTGCACCATTGGGTGGGCTGTTACAGTGGCCCACTGAACTATGAGATTAATTTGAAGGTTAGGCTAGTACATTTGTTTCTCTGACAAAATTGAGATTTATACTTGGAAGAGGAGAAAACAGTGAAAAGTCTGTGACTGTTCTCTCTGGTCTGCTTCAGAAATGCTTAGCTTTATTTAAGCCTTAGAAGTGGTTAGTTAAACAAGCCCCATCAGTTACACAGGCCTTGTCAATACGGCATGTTTATAACTGATTCTCACCCTGGGCTTAGTTTGTCCTGGCAAGCAAACACAGGTTTGATAGCCAAAATCCTAATGAGCCTGCCCACCACATGGGGTGTTGACCTTGTGCTTCTCGCTAGAGCGCATATGTTCGCGTCCATCTCCATGATATCTCTTATTATGCTTAGAGGAAGATTCATGATATCCATACTCAGTTTTCCCAAACACAGAGTTTATACCTGTTGTATGTACAGTATGTATGCATGCATACGCATGTGTTTGTGTTGATCAGGGGACATTTAAATGCTTAGGCTACTCACCAAGACACCCACAGAAATATTTTTTTGACATGCTTTGTTATTGTAATGCATTCAACTTTTAGAAAGCTCAATTGAATGCATGAATGTGGTCAAGATTTTAACAAGTTTTAATATCTGCAAAATGTGACACGTATTGAAAAAGCATAGGCAACAGATGCCTTCTTTCAGAATACACTAGGCCTAAATCAAAAATCTTTTGGAAAGACCAGATTCATGAAATCAGTACAATGAAAGCTTGCTGAATATCAGGTATGAAAGGATAGTTGGAGTTATTACTGAACTGAACTGTAGGCCTATTGGTAGTGCATATTTCAGTATAAAAACTTCATGAATAATGAAGGTGATAATATAACCTTTCATTATATTATTCTGTTTGGTTTGCTGTTTCATATTGGTTCAGAGACATAAAATGTTAAAGGACTGATTAGACAGATGATTTTTGGACAAATCTGACACAATCACTGCATACCTATGTATACCTGTCCTGCAATGACAGTCATGGTTTGACCCCAGAATTCACTTGTTGAAGCTACTGTAGCTGATGATGAGCGAGAGAAGTTCTTTAAGGTAGTTGGATAGTGACTTCTTGGCTATACTGTATGTCTCAGTGGACTGCAATTCACACCACATCACTGCACATTCCATACAATTCCATGTCCCCATAGACCTTGTTTCTACTTACTTTGCAAACCACTTGATTTATGCCAGTATGCTGTTTTGGTGTCTTGAGGGAATGTGTGTGCGTTTGCCTGCCTGTGTGTTTGTGTATTCGTGTGTGTGTGTGTGTGTGTGCTTGTGTGTTAGGGGTGGTGAATGGGATCCACATACAATAGTTAAACCACTTGTCAGACCATAAAGTCTTCAACCGTTGTGTCATTAAATGTGTTTGGCACTGCAAGAGTGTTAACACTGACTTCAGCCGTCATTGTTGTTTAAAAACAACTGATCAATTGATTTGTAAAGCATGTTTGTCAAGGCCTTTAGACTGTGCTAGGTTGATGTGTGCTAGTCTTATCACTCTATTTGTATCTGTGTCAAATTGATTTGACTGATTTCAGTAGAATTTGCCAAGTGGTCTCCAACACATCACAGATACAGTATATTTGGCACTATGTGAAACATCACACCTGTGTCCCTGCAATTCCAGTATTAAAACACACACTGCAGTGGCAATATGCCATTTCTGGTTCAGTGTAAGCGATTTAAGCATAATGGATTCTCTCAGTAACCATGTAATAGAAATCTGTTTTGAAAGCGGACCCCTTCCTCCCTCTCTCTCTCTCTCTCTCTCTCTCTCTCTCTCACTGGAGTAGTCCATGGCTCACTTCAGCAGAGAGATAGTGTGAGGTACACGGACCCACAGTTTGCTGACAGTGACTTTCTTAAGGCCAATTCAGATTTAAGAACCGCGACGGCGAGATGAGGCGGTTTTACAGAGGAGTTGCGGCAGTGTGAATCAATCATTGCAGGTTATTGCAAGCAGTTGCAAGCCGCCCCAAACATGTTAAATCACCCTTTTGGATTTTTCAGGACGCCTTTATGTGTGTCTGTAATTATCATGTATTTACTCCAGGCCTCCCATCATTGTAATAGACAACACTGCTGCTTCTGTGAATGAGCTGTGCTTCAGTTTACACTGTAACAGGTGTTTATGAGAAATGGGTCACAGTCCACTGACAGGATGAGATTGAGATAGAGCAGTATACCTTCAAGCATGTAAACAAACAAATTCAAATATGGTATGCAAACTAAATTGATTTTGGAGGGCAAGTTATTCTTTCGTTCATTAGACATTGGAATTGAATCACAGCTGGATTACAGGAGGAGACACTGAGCAGCTGTGGCCAGGTTTTCATCATCGCCTCCTGTGTTCTCCTCTCACGTGTCCTGAATCACATCTGCATTGTAGAACTGACTGACCGTTAGATATCTCGTACATGCTGCTGTCATGTTAACAACAAAAAAATGGGAGCTGTCGATTTCACACTCCTCTATGGCCTTCATGCTGTGTTCAACACCTCCCCTGCTGTCCTTTCTGTGTGGCTTCGTTTTTGGGTGGTATTTCCATGGTCCATCAACGTCATACTTGCTCACAGGTCCAACTGTCAACAGATGAGATGGTTGTGCAATCACAGCTAGGAGTGAGCAATGCAACAGTATAGCCAGTCTGTGCATCATGTTCTTAATATACCAATGTCAGTTGGTTTGGCTTTGTAGGGGACTAAAACGTCAGACTGCAGAACTTTTTAAAGGGCAAAAGGCAAACAGATTTGGACTAAAGAGGACCATTTTGATTCAGTTCAGTTTTAATTCAGAACACTATTTGTCACCAAGGGACAATTAATACGGAATAGATTAAAAACTTTTGTCAGTCTGTGAAGTCTGATACACTACAGAAATAACAACATCTGTTCATCTTGTGGCATATTTTTCCCACAATTGGGGGTTGGTTTTAGTGGTCTAGCTTCTTTTCCAGGACGTCAGGGAAGCGGGCCTGTAGGCACAAAGCCTTAATCCCTGTTGTTGTCTCTATTTTCTGACTAATAGAGCAGTGAAACACTCAGTGGCCACCATGTGATGTCCAGGCTATCCATCACCCGCGGTGACACTTGAGGGGTTTCCAGTAGGCCCTGGGAGGTCAGGCAGGACTTAGCCCAGAGTCGAGGGGAAATAATCCCCCCACCCCACACACATGCTGACACACCCACACACCCGCCTTCTATCCCAGCCCTTCCCTACCATTTCTGTCACGAAATTCCCGATCCCCGCTGCCTGGCGTGAGCCTTCACCTGTCCCCAGCTTTTTCCGCTACATGTTTCCAACAGGAGCGCTGCCTGGCTGTCATCACACACCCACTCTGATGGGACTGGTGGGAGCCGGCCAACAACACCCCCTGCCCCCAACACACAAACATACACAAACACACACACACACACACACACACACACACACACACACACACACACACACACACACGCACAGAGAAACACTGGAAAAGCAGGACGACAATTTAATGTGGATGGCATAAGCTAAATTGACTAATAGATCATATTTTGTTATGTCTTACACATAGCCTAAAACGTGAAAATAGGGATGAATATGGATATGGATGTATATGGATACTGCGAGTTTTAAGTAAGGTGACTTTTATATCTGTATGTGAAGCATGAGGAATTGTGTGTGTTTGTGAGTGTGTGTGTGTGTGTGTGTGTGTGTGTGTGTGTGTGTGTGTGTGTGTTTATATATATATCTGTGAGAGTCAACACAACTCCCTCAGTCATTTCTCTCTCCTGACACTCTTCCTGTCAGCAGCTCTACTCCTCTCCTCAGTCTCTGCGCTGTGGAATCCGTGGCAGCATAACACCAGAGGTCACACACGTTCACTTGGGCTGAGGAAGTTAAATTTGGCTACTGACTATTTGAGAGTGTTGGCCTATTAGCAGGTTTATTCCATTAACTTTCCAAACTGTGCCCCTCTGTGGTCTAAGCATTGTATGTTGGGATGAGAGATGGTTTTCCTATCAATTGTTACATCTCATAATACAATAGCACATTCAGAAGTAGGCCAGTATTTGAAACACTCATCTAAATTTACATTTTCTGCTCATAATGCTCACCATAATGCTCAATGCAAAGGTTAGGTTTTGTTCATGTGAAGTTGGTTGTCGATAATAGTGTATAATCTAGAGTATATCCTTGGCCGTAGAATCCATAAATTTCATTTCAAATAGGCCTACTGCAAGTTTTTTTTTTTTTTCAGAGACGGCATCATATGGTCTGAATCATAATAGTCTTTGAAAGGGTCCTAAAAGTTTTGCATTTAAGTTGTTGAACAGTTTGATATGCTGATATGAGTCTTCAATACTTTGATACACTTGTTCTACTCCAATACTCTTGGTCTGTTCTTGAGCATAATTAGTTATGTTGGTGCTTCCCATCTCATTAGCTATGAGTTATATGGGTTACATAAATGAATGGGATATACATTTATTAGACATAGATTACTCTGAAAGAATGCCCAAAACATTTCCAAAGATAATTTACATCCTGATAATGGACTGTTCAGGTCATTGCGATTAGGGAAACACTGAGGAGTTTGTAGGGCACATTTTCTTAATTTCCCTGGTGACCAAATGTTTCCACAGCTGAACCTTTGACATAAAATGACTATACCTTTAAGCAGATTTGCTGTTCCATCAGTATTGTTAAGGTCTTGCGGCCCATATCCCTTTATTGTTTCAGACTTCAGACTTTATCCAACATTCAAATTAGGGTTCATTATTTTGAAACACAAATTACATGTCGTGTGTAAGAGCCAGCCTAAATGTAGACATATACTAGTGGTACAGGAGCAAATAATTTTCCTATCTACTGTAGGTAGGTCTATAAACAAACCATAGGGCCTCAGCTCTCCCAGGTTTGGTTGGACCAATCACATCACCCTGTCCTTTTAGAGAGTTGCCTAGACGTACCCGAGTGCTAGCTTATCAGGATCATTTCTACAGTCTATGGTTCAGAGGTGGTTTGAAAGACAACCGCTGATTCTGCCTCTTGGATTGAGCCCGGGTCATAGACAGACTTGATATTTTGATGCTGATTGTGGAGAAACTCCTAATA
>JAODXP020000015.1:18869769-19017269 GCA_027497455.2 Sardinella longiceps | reverse complement strand
TGAGGTAGCGAGTGGCGGAGTGCTGATGACGGCGTCGTCGGTGTACAGCATTGCTACAGAGCTGCAGACTCATCTCTATCAGCAGGCCATAATCTGATAGCTCATTACCCAGCCGGAGCTCTGCATGTACCCGAATTCATCAAGTTTGCCCCTTGAATTGAAAGCGTTCCTTCCTCTGTGCATCTGCATGGTGTTGTGCCTGTGGTGTGCTTTCAAAGGGACTTCTGTTCTTTCCCATGGCATCAGAACCTCCAGCAAGCCTCAGAAAGCTATCTGATACTGCGGTTACAGTATTTTGCATATTGATTGGGAGGATAGATTATTGTATCGGTCACATAAGGATAACTTTCTTTCAGTTTTATTTTTTAAATGACGTCAGTTTAATGGAATGCTTTTGACTGAGATGTTTCAAGAAAACCTTTTGTTTGGCATGGACTAGAATTTTGTCTTTTTTAAAAATTTTTTTTTTTTTTGCCGTTTTCATATCAGCATGGCTTGGTACAGAGATAAAGGATCTGTTTGAAAAATGAAAATGTCACATTTCTAAAGTCACACAGACCAGCTGATGTCTAAAGCACTGAGACTATGCAGCCCCCTCACAGCTGCAGCATTGTGCCCTTTAGTCTAAAGCTTTAGCGACAACATCAGAATGCCTGACGCAGAGCCAGAAAGCTTATGAATCTGGTGCGATGATGATGAAAGCAAGAGCAAGTTGACACACAAGTTAAGGTGTCGATTTCTGACTCACATGAAAGTTTTTGACAAAGTCAATTTCCACTAGTCACTTACTGTCACACATTTGTAAGAAATTTAACAAGAAAGCTGAGGTCACTCAGCTTCTGGCGTACAAGAACATAGTTTTTGCCGAGCCATCTGGATTGGGCAAAAGGTTTGTGACAAATGGGGGCGTCTTTGCAATAGAGTAAAGCACAGCAGCAGGAGGAGCAGCACAGGCATGTGAAAACATCAAACTTTTAGCAAATGGAGGGAGGGGTAGAACTCAAATACATCAAAGAGCACTGGATTAATTTGCTTCCATTTGTTTTCCTGTCTGTCTCTCCATGGTTCTCTGCAGGGTTAATTGACACACAGTTACCTCAGGGTTTACATAGAGGCCTTGTCTAGTAACTATGGATACCAAAACTGTTAGCATTAATCACCCTGGCATAGCGGGTAGCTAAATGTGGCATTGTCGCCCGCTGGGTAATTGCACAGATTCGCCACATTGGCCATTGTCAGAAGAAAGTCGGCTGTGTCTTTCGTGATGCACCTCCCCGCCCACACGCCGACCTATCTCTCGAGTGCGACCCTTTCATCTACTGTTCATTATTTTCCCTGTGAAATAATGCGCTCGAGAGGGAGGGAATCGGAGGGTGAGAGAAGGAGGAGAGAGATATCTTGAAACATCCATCTGTTGCCATTTGTCTGATTTTTTCCCTATCCTTTCAAGTCTCTCCGATTGCGTCCGTTGGTTTGCGCACAGGGATCCTTTTAAGCTTTCAAAACACCATAATTAGGCAGCGGCCATCTCATGAAAGCCAGCTTTTCATCTCTTGTAGTGAACACAACCGTTGCGAAAGTGAAACCTGACTGAAAAGGGGACAAAATGAGTTTTATTATCCCTCACCGTTGATGTCTTATTTGCTTGAGAGTTGGATGAACCTGCTGAAACAATTTCAAGATGGACAAGTCAACAATGAATCAAGTCCATGCATAGGAAATCAGAGAGAGAGAGAGACAGAGAAATACTGTAGTATAGAAAATTTATCAGGCTCTCTTCATAGTTTGGTTGACATGCAGCTTCAACTTTTCTTGCACTTTTCAGCTTATCAGTGTGCAGAGACAGTTTCAAAGATGACCTCTGATTCCGCCCCTTGAACTGAGGCCAGTCAGTATCGGCCAGACTGTTCATTTTGATCTTATAGTCTGGCTTGCAGGCCAAACCCACATGAAGATGATGGGTCTTGAGACGCCCTGGGGTTGTGTAATTTATGCCTTGTGCAGCATCCTTGATGTAAAACGCTTATTCTCAAATGGTGGTGAAATTACTGTCTGTCTCTACTGTTGAGAAGTCATCTCAAAGATATACTGACCGATACTCCGCCATGCAGAATCTCATTCATATCATTGATAAACTACACACCTACAGCAGCCTACATTTTGTGCCAGTCTTACACACCTGTCATTGTGAGGCATGGCCTTGCGAGCTGTAAAAGTATTGTTTTGAGCATGCATCCATTGAATTTTTTCAACCACCAGTGAGTAATAGGAGGCATTGAATGTGTTCTACGATGAATATCTTGTTAGAGAGGGCATTTGCAAAAGACCAAAGAAAGACACACTGCGAGTGGTGTGAAAAGTACACTCCAAACAAGCCACACAATGTGCTTCTATAAAAAAAGAAAGAAAGAAAGAAAGAAAGAAAAAAAGCAAACAAGTATTGTGACCCTCTGTGTATCTGACATCCTGACCATGAAAACATGAAAGAGTGAGAATGAATAATTCAGGAGACCTTTACCCATTCACTCTACCCTGTGTGCAGCACTTTGCATCCTATTTCAACCACTTGTCAGCCGGATACAAGGATAAGAGGGAAGAGAAAGTGTCTCATCTGCACATGTTGAAATAAGCAGCAGTCATAATTAAGTAGGGGAACAGTTTGTGTGTGTGTGTGTGTGTGTGTGTGTGTGTGTGTGTGTGTTGGCATATATGTTGCTCCAGACACAAATGTTGAAATCGTACACTATCCACAAATTTGACACTTCACCGCATGGGCTACTGTGTTTACAAACAAATGGCTAATTTTTCCTGTAAACAGATCTTTACAAAGTCAGTTTGGGTGAGTTGTGGAAAACTCGAAAGTCCTATATTGCTATAGTAAACATATAATTGAATGAATTTAGTACACAATAATAATAGGGAAAAATACCTGCCATCTGTGATCTCTATATTGTCCTATATTGCTATAGTAAACATATATTGAATGTATTTGGTACACAATAATAATAGGGAAAAATACCTGCCATCTGTGATCTCTTAAAACATAGCCGCAGGCAGGGTTTAATTGAGGCAGGTGTTTTTATTATGATACAATAAATGCTTTTGTGATTCTCCCGTCTCTCCAGTACAGGATCGGCCAGCTGTACATGATCGCCAAGCACAGTCTGGAGCAGAGCGAGCGGGGGGAGGGCGTGGAGGTCGTCCAGAACGAGCCCTACGAGGACCCCACGCACGGCCTGGGCCAGTTCACCGAGAAGCGAGTTTATCTCAACAAGTACGTCTCTTGGCTGGGCCAGTGGCCAGGCCATCTGCTCCTCCTGGTGTCTGTTGCATTGCTTTATTCCAGTCTGTCTGTTTTGAGAAAGATGAGGGTGTGTGAGGATATACAGTATAGACTATAGGGTGGGATTGGTGTATAAAGGGAGAACAAGACCCCTGTTTCACTTCATCAACTGGAAGTACTTTGCTGTTGTCATAAGGAAATTTCCATTTATATTTGTGCTGTGAACTATTTATTCCTCAGACATGAAGCCACAAAAATGGCTTAAAAATGATTGTGTGAAAAGTAAACATACTGCCCCATGTAATAAATTGGATTATACTGTTTATTACACGGCTCTTTATAATGTCACTTCAATGGGACTTCCCAACGCTCTACGGACTGATAATTTTTTACAACGGACCGTTTCTAAGACCGCTGTCATGCCAAAGTGAAACAGAACGTTGTGTTAACCAATCAGCTGATCTGAAAGTTAATGGAATGGAGTATTATCCAGTTTAATCATTAAAGTTACTGTTAAAGCAGTGAAAAGCAATGCTTCATTACATGTTAATAATAGTAGCCGTGTAATAAGCGGGATAAGGCGGTCATTATCGTGGAAATATATCCCTTCAGAGTGATGCCACAGCTCTCCACTTTGTGGCGGGCTGCGTTACATCACTATGTCACTTATATATCATCTGCTAGTCAATGAGCGTTTCTCAAAGTCGAGGAAGCATGCTTGGAAGGCTGCTTTTTCGAGCATTCCACATCATTGTCAGTCGCCAAGTACTGTTCCAAAGTCAACCATCCTTCTAAATTCTAGTAAGGACAGGCCTTTGTTCACAGATTTTTCAAGGATGCACTGATGGAACCTCGTTTTTGAAGTGTACGGCTTCCAAGGCTAGTGTGCTACCTAGGAAGCATCCTCGACTTTGAGAAACACTCAATATCTGAGACCCCTTAGAAGGAAGCAAGATCTGTTTTTGAATGTTGGATGATATGCGTGTGTTTGTGTGCACAAAAACTCAATTTCTAGTATTGACATGAGTACAAAAATGCTCAGCCACTGTAATCAGGGCTTGAATGTAATTGCTGTTGGTCAGGCTCCACTTATGGCCATTTTCATTTTTGGTCCAATCAGACATCAGTAATCAGTCATCACCATGTATTAGTGTGTTCAGTAGTGCCTGGCACTCACCTGCCAAGACACCCTGTGTACCATTACCTCAGGATTACATTGCAAATCCTGTACAATTTAGCTCTTACATTTACATACAAATATTTCCTTCCTTGGTGTTAAGACTGGAAGAACTGTAGGTGTCCTTCCATTCCTTGGTGTGCAAGGGGCCAGTTTTTACAAAAACATTCTGTTCTCCTTGGTCTCTGTGGGATCAAAAATTTTCTGTACTATTCCATCAAAAAAAAAAAACACACAGACAAAACAATTCATTCATTCAGGGCAACAATAAATATTTTCTGAATGTTTGGCTTTATTTTTGACAAGATTTGCCAAGTTCCATCTTCATGTTTTTATAAAGCTCACAACACCTCTTTCTTCACAATTGGCTCCTACCCATGTTGATTTAGACCTATTCCTGTAAATAAATTAAAAAAGTGTAGTGTTAAAGACTATTTTTAGCCCTTCAAAAATGTTTTATACCATACCTTTTAAGCTTATGATAGCCTGTATATGGAGCTCAAGAATGTCTGAAGAACATCTGAATGCCTTCGTGACAAGCACCACGTTATTTCAATAAAGAGGCATCTGCCTCTCAAAAAGAGAATTTATCCACGCACAATAGTTACCGTCGAGGAATGAGGCATGTGTCCTTCACCATTTCTCAACAAGGCAAGGGACACGTGTGTGACTCATTGACTGGGGTAACTGTCTCAACCGAAGATAAGACCTTGCACTTCTGAGAAAGAGTTGTGGCACGCACGTGATGTTTAGTGACTCAGGGACTGTAATAATAGCAGACTAAAAGAAGGGGTGTGTTAGTGTGGGATTCACATGCTGCAGATACGACCGGGTTCAGGAGGTCATGAAGAGTCATTACAGCAGCCCCAGTGATGTTATGACCTGTACCTGTATAGTAAAGAGACTTGCTGTACTGTTTTACAATGGGCTTAGTGAGACTCTGCAGACCCCAGTGCATTCACACTATGACACTCCAGAAATACACACAGGTTAGAAGTATTCATTCTCATGTTCCCTCATCAACCAGACTTGTGATGTGACCCATTATGGACAGTCATGGCAAGGTTGGATCTGTGCGTCTTTGCTCTCCACCAAATAACATTCCTCAGCTCCACAAAGTGAGATATTGAATATGCATTGAATATGACTCTATATGCTGCATGCATTCAAACAGTGTATTTTATATTTTGTCTAATGGCAACTCCGCATCAGACCCATAGGTGCTTAAAGGACAGCTGATGCATCCATCTTCCACTCTATGGAAGGTATGAGCGCAGGCATATTGTCGTGGTTAAATATGTCTGACAGTTCGTAAATCAGAAATAGCCTCTCCAGAAATAGCCAGGCAGACGGCCAGAGCAGTGTCCTGGAAGCACGGGCGCTGTCAGACCACTCGTATGGAAAATCTATGGGGTCCCATTTTTAACTCGGGGCCCAAAGACAGACCTCTCCGGAAACTGCATCTAATTGACCAGACATCCCACTTGAGATGTGGCGATTGACCCGTCCCCAGACGCTCAGTCCCAGACTGGCTTTTGATGAAGACACAGAGAACTCTTTGAGTTTGACTGATGTGTTTAAAGGTCTTTGTCGCTGTTTGTTTGGGTGACTCAAAATACTGAGTGTTAGTTTGAATGAGAGTTCTTGCATGTAAGTGGATTCTGTATCCTCTGTGTATCTGAGTAAATCTTTCACGACTCTCTCTCCTTGGGGCATTCTGTAAGGACTTCCGTGATTCAGAGACTTGTTGACTATGTTTTTGTAAAAGGCTTTTAAAAGGTATTTGAGCTGGGCAACCAGTCAAATTATAGTCCTTCCCCATCCCTGTTTTTGAATCACTTTTGTTTTCCTGGGGTAGTTTCTGGCTCATGTGTCTTACCAGGACTGTGTGCAAACACAAGAATTGTTTTGAATGCAAACACTGAACATGCAGCCAGAGGACAGTGAGGACCAATACAGTGAACTTGACCAGATATGTAAGGAAATGCGCTTTACTTTACTTTACTTTTATTTTTCAGGACATTGCACATTAATGAACATGCATACATGTACATGTAAATGTGCCAGATTATAGCACAATGGCTAATTTCCATCTGGTGTCCAAAAATAGGCAGGCTAGAGGTAGAGAAAATAAAAAGCAGGGACATACACTTTTATACAAAAACACTGTTAGTAAAAGAAAGAAAAGAAAAGGTACACATACAAAGTTAGTAAAAAGAAAGAAGCCCTAAAATGGGGCTGTGTATTAATGGTGTGTGTGTTTGCATGTGGGTGTAAATTATGTGTGTGTACATGTTTGTTGAGCTCTAAGCCACATTTTAATCTAGCTCTTAAAAGTGGCTAAAGAGGGACATTCTCTTATATGCGTTGGTATTGTGTTCCAAAATGTACTACCTTTAACAGATAGTGCGTTCTGGCTGAAAGAGGTTTTCCTAAAAGGTACCTCCACATCTTTGTTTACCACTGCTCGAGTAACCCGTGTCTGACAGTATTGTGTAACATGGTGGCGCCAAGCCATGCAGAGTTTTATAGAATAGACAACTGTAGGAGAATTTACAGAAATTGTCAAAGCTCAGCAGATTGTATTTATCTAAGATGTTACAATGATGATATAAAAGAGGCTTTTTATCTAGTATTTTAAGTGCTTGTAAATGGAGCCATAGAATGGGCAGAAAATCTACTATATTTAACTGTATTAAATCTGCTATATTTAACTGTATTTAAAATTATATAAATGCATTATATAAATATGTATTTACATGTAACTGCATTTAACTGCCTAATTGGTGCACATGGTTTAATATGTGCCCAGATTCTGTGTTTACTCAGTTTCTCCCAATCAAAATCATCTCATGTAAGGCATTATGATGAGACTCAACACTCAACCCATTTTGTTGGATCCAGTTGTCATTTGGCACAATGTCCAATCTGAGGTTAAGTTTAATCATACTGGCATTCAAGCTCTTTAAAGCTACTATAGCACTCACGTGTAGCATCCTTAGGGTCTTCAGTGGAGTATTAAATAATAAAGCTCCTGCTGAAAGGCCATCAATTCAAGGCTGCCTCTCCTCAAGTCTCCACATAAATCTGAGTCGTGAGCAGCACGAGAGAAAAGCCTGCTGTCTTATTAGCATCAACACTATACTTCATCCTCCAGCCTAACCTAATACAACATTATTCCTGGTTACCAACTGGATGGATGGGGATGCTGCGTGTTTCTGAACCCTCTTCCTGTCTCCTCCCTCCCTCACTCCTGCTGCAGCAAGCTGCCAAGCTGGGCAAGAGCGGTGGTCCCCAAGATATTCTATGTGACCGAAAAGGCCTGGAACTACTATCCACACACAATCACAGGTAAACTGTGGTATTGTTTGATAGAACAAAATTACAACAAAATAACACAAAAGTGACCCCTGTATAGGATAAGAGATGTACAATAGTAATGGACCTACTTTAAGTTAATAGAAATGTCCATTACATTGATTTTATTTTTTAATTTAAGATGGTCTGTGCTTACTCTTATTTCTTTAGTCAGTGGCTATACTGGAAACACAGTGCTTTTGAAAGCATTTCTGTATCACCTATCCTCCCTCACTGCCTCACTGTAGTTTCTCTCTCTCTCTCTCTCTCTCTCTCTCTCTCTCTCTCTCTCTCTCTCTCTCTCTCTCTCTCTCTCTTCCTGACTGTTTATATCTTTGTGGATGCTTCCCTGACGCAGAATACACAGTGAGTACCTCCCACTCTCTCCCTTCATCTCGCCAGGTGTAAGCCCAAATACTAACACATACAAAATAGCCTCAGTCACCCACTCTGGGCTGGTCCTCTTGTGGTCCCTCCACTGCACCCCACCCCAGTCCGTAACTGGAGCGCGGCCACCCGTGATCCCCCCCGTGCATGCAGCCTGGATTGGAAATAATTCAGGCAATGCTCCCGCATCTCCTGTGCGATAGTAGGGGCAGCGTAGTGCGCAAAGCAGCAGCCGGAGGAGGTCTCGGAATCTGCTCTATGAAGGGCATGCTGCCCGCTGTGATAAAGGGGCAAGGGAGCTGTGAATGTGTGTGTGTGTGTGTGTGTGTGTGAGTGTGTGTGTGTGGTCGGGGTGTTTAGAGGGTTGATCTGACGCTGTGCCACGTGTGCCACATGGAGATAACAAAAACATCACAGCTGTTGCGGGTGCCCCTCGACTGACCGCAAGAGTACAGAAATGCCCGTGGGCTGCAGCACAGCACACAGGTTAAATATATCTATGTGAGCCAGCACCAGATCCAGGGGAAGAAAAAAAAAAAAACATCTCCTTCATGCCGACTTTCAATGATTTTTTTCAAGTGTTATTTTGCAACACTTCTGCAATACTTGTATCAAAGCAGCCATTCAAATCAAGTAAGGCATTTTTTGTCCCCTGCTGATAGTAACATGATTAGTACATAAGGAAAAGAAGAAGTGGGTGGGGGGTTGTGCTTGTAAATGTTTAAAAAGGCATCCTCTCCATGAGCTCTATCAATGTATTTATGTGTAGGTACATGTATGTCCCATAGGACTCCCCTCCCCCAGCAATATTTTCTTGAAGCGTTTGAAAGGGAGAAAAATATAAGTACAGTGAAAAGCAATATGATCTCTCTCTTTCTCTTTCCCCTGCTCCCTATCTTACTTTCTCTTGCTCCCCCTCTTCTCTCTCTCTCTCTCTCTCTCTCTCTCTCTCTCTCTCTCTCTCTCTCTCTCTCTCTCTCTCACACACACACACACACACACACACACACACTCTCACATATGCACACACTTTCTCTCTCTCTCAGTTTCTCTCTTTCTGTTTCTGTCTGAGCTGTCTGTGGTTCAGACCACTTTGTCAATAAACAATTTCAAGGCCGAATGGATGAGCAAATGAGCAGCACTTCAGAGTGAGAGATATTAAACAGTTCTGCTTCACTGGAAATCAGACACATCGACTTCTCTTCGATATCAGCAATTTGTGATAAAGGTGGTTGAAGGGAGCTTGTGGAACAGTAGTACACAAAACAAAATCAGTTTGTGCTGTTGAGGTCAAAGTTGAGACTAGATTCATCTCAACTGATTTTTTTTTTTTATCACTAATCTCAGAATGTAGTGTACTGCTTGTTTACTGCTCATTTATATGTTTTTCTTTTTTTTCAGTTGTGAGCAGTCCCACTTTGCTAAATTCTGTAGAGCAAATTCTGTAGGGCTTATTCCATAGAGCTCACAGTGCAGCAGCATCATGGTGTAATGCATAACTGCACTTAGCCAGCGATGCTGCAAAAAAAAAAAACACGACAACTGGGAAGAGTGGGGTTGGCGCAGATTCAAACCAGGGTGATATAGGGCTTTGTCACACTTGTCCATTTCTTGTCGTCGGTGGAACGATTCATCATTTCCATCTCTCCGCTACCCAGGCCCTGTTCCTGCTACAAATCAGCAGGTTGCACACGGGGGGCTGGTCCAGGGACAATCAGAGATCATTAATTACGGAGATGCACCCCCCACACCCCTCGTGTTAGTCCCCTGTGTGCTTCAAAGCCCTTTTATTGCTCCCATTGATCTTTGCTGTTTGGTCTCCTTCCCCCTTGTGTTGCGTAACCCATCAGTGCAAAAGCTGCCTATTGTGATTGCTTGGTTGACAGAGTTAATTTAATCAGGCATGTCTTGGGCAGCTATGGAGGAGGTGGAGGGCTTCTTGTCCACAGTCAGAGGGGTAGTTTAGAGGAGATTTATATCCATAATCTATGGTATGTAGTAAAATATAAGCTGAAAATGAAAATATAAAAGTAATTTCAATTTATTTAATTTATTAAATAATGTATTATTCAAATATCATTAAACAATTTCAGCATTGGGGTCTTGAATGCACAGACATTCACACAGATAATATCTTTTGGCCCTCATTATGGACAAGCATTAACTGAAATCAGTAACAAATTCTAGAGATCTACAGTATGATAGAGTAAATGCTGACTAGTGGTTTGACTGACTTTTTATATGTTTTTTTCCTCCACAGTGTTCATTTCTGCCCAAGTTCTCCATTCACATAGAAACTAAGTATGAGGACAACAAAGGCAGCAATGACAACGTAAGTCTGCCATGATTTGTTTGTAATATCTCTGTTTACATTCCCACTCATGTTATCGAATCAGTAACCCTTTGTTTTATGGCACTGTATTTACCAGGAATATCATGGTACGTGAAAGCCTATTATGAGGTACAAACCGCAATAAAATGGTCGTAAGTAAGAGTTAACAGAGAAAAATATAATACGGAGAAAATATGCCTAAAATACTAAAAAATGATTTAGTAATTATCAAAAAATAAGATAATAAAAAGGTACATGTAAATGGTGTTGAAAATACCCAGTAAAACTTCCAATTAACAGCCACCCATCTTGTGATGTCAGCATTTAAGTTTGATAAAAGGGTGTTGTGCCTCTTACTGCTTAAGGTTGATCCGTGACGAGATGGGCTGCGACATGCTAAAAACCTGCAGCGTTCTAAAACTCGGCTTGCAACTGCTTGCAACAACCTATGACGATTGATTCACACCGCCGCAACTCCTCTCTAAAACCGTCTCATGTCGCTGCGGATCTTCAGTCTGAATTGGTATTGACTGATTCACACCGAATTTCTCCGTTAAGCCTCTATTAAGTGGGTACAGGAACATTAAACATCACTATGTTCCCATTGATTACGGATTACCAGTGTCTTACCACAATATTTCCAACAGAAGATTTTTATTAGTCAATCACTACAGTATACTGCAAATGTGAAACCACATAAAGTAAAATTTACAGCTTGACATTGAAATGACACTGTACTATGGGGGGCTGCAAAAAAAAAACAAGATCTGTGGGCCTACTGCACTGTCTCACTGTCTAGTGTGAGCTAGTGAGTGCCTGAACACAGAGTACGCTTAAACAGCAAGCCAAACTCATTTTCACGACTCAAGCCAGGAATGTGAGTTTATTTTCTGACTTCTTCGCAAGTGTAAAAAAAGCATACAGCTTAAAGGGGACATAGAATTAATTAATTGAGTATTGTACCTTGTTCTTTGATATTAAAATACAATATATCCAATTGTATTTTGTCAAAAATAAGACCAAGTGATATTTTACAAGCCTAATTAAAACCTCATATTTGAGACGTGCATTGAAATAGTTTTTTTTTTTTTTTTTGCCTAAACAACGCCTCACTCTGGCCACCTTAATTGAACTGCAATGGCTTTGTGCTATTTGACATCACTTGTAGGCTTTGTTCTAATTCGTCCACGTTTTATTGGCTATTTCTAAATTTAAGATTTCCACATGAAAGAGGGCAGAATCATGCCTCATGTTCATGGTAGCTCTTTGACAATGCACAACCTCTCTTAATTCATCAAAGCCAATGGAAAAGTGATTTTCCATTCTATGTCTCCTTTAACTAAAGTTACGAGCAACTCATACACTTACAGACTCTGCCATTGTGGAAATGTGTGATGTTTATTCTGGTAATATTATTGTTGTATTGTTGCAATATTGTTGTTTACCCATGGTAACTGCCTCAACGCAAAAATATCAGTCAATGTTGGGTTGAAGCCTGGAAATATCATAGAAAGCAACAGGTAAATGATTTTCTCATGAATAATGTTCCTACTTTCACATTTTCCACATATCTCCAGCACTTGGTATATTGTGGCCTATACAGTATTTCTTAGTACTGTAGGTAGGCCATATTTTCTCTGTACGTACCTCTTACTTAACAGTACTTTATTGTAGTAAGTACCCTTATAATAATCTTAAAATTAGCATGACATTACTGGGTAAATACTTAGTAAATAGTATACTGTAAAAACAAATCTCCTAATAGTTCAATAACAGTCAGTCTACTCATTCATTCTGAGCATGCACATGAATCCCCTTTGCTTTGACATACAATATCACTGCTCAATGTATAACACCGTATACTTGCCATGGGCCTGTGGATATGGTAATAACTGCATAGGAAAAAGGTCAGGTTATCTGT
The DNA here is from genome assembly GCA_027497455.2 of Sardinella longiceps. Classification (NCBI taxonomy): domain Eukaryota; kingdom Metazoa; phylum Chordata; class Actinopteri; order Clupeiformes; family Clupeidae; genus Sardinella; species Sardinella longiceps. The sequence goes on along the minus strand of JAODXP020000015.1, from coordinate 19,004,812 downwards.
GAGGTTCTTATTCACTATAGGTCCTCTTACTTGCTGTGCCACTTTCCTATTAATGTGGGAAACATGTTCTCTTCTTGACTGTGTAAAAGAGACCCCATCAAAGCAGTCAGCATTCTCATATCCTTTAAAAAAAAAAAAAACTTGTTAGTGGATCTGATTTTCAAGCATCATATGAAAAGGCTTTGGTCCTAGCTCTCACCTTCTCAGTGGCTTAAGGGGTCACATACATAGAGCGTTTCTCAAAGTCGAGGAAGCATGCTTGGAAGGCTGCTTTTTCGAGCATTCCACGTCATTGTCAGTCGCCAAGTACTGTTCCAAAGTCAAGCATCCTTCTAAATTCTAGCAAGGACAGAGGCCTTTGTTCATAGATTTTTCAACGATGCAGAGATGGAACCTCGTTTTTGAAGTGTACGGCTTCCAAGGCTAGCGTGCTACCTAGGAAGCATTTTTGACTTTGAGAAACACTCATAGTCATTATCAGTGCATCCAGCTGCAGCATTAATAATCCATTAAGTGCTGCCACACTCCTCATCACAGCTGCTGAGGTGGAGGTGGAAGTACAGTACTGTACCTCCCAGAGATCCATGTTATATTATGGAAAAGGTGTGGAGCAAAGCGCCTGTCGGCTCATGTATCGTACAACAGCATCATATATGTGGATGGGTTATTGGATATGATCCCAATTGTTTTTATAGGTTCATACACACGCCTGGTGGTGAATGATGAGCAGGAAATCCGATCTGGGTTGAATTGAACATGTGTATTCTCACGCTCAGGAGCACCAGAGGCATAATAGATTATCTCCTGCCTGGTTTGTTGGAGGTTTTTTTTTTCCTCGCCTCAGGCTGCCCAGTGTTCCATCTGTGTTAAGTGATAAATCTCATTATGTGAGAAATGAAAAGAGATACTGACACGAGTCAGGCATCAGCCTTGGTGACATGGAAATGGAGGAGGAGAAAGAAAACACGTTGTGCAGAAGCGCCATTGAACCAGCTAGTGAACGGTTGTAAGTCAGGGTTATGTAAACACACCATATCCAAAGACGTGCGTGTGTGTGTGTGTGTGTGTGTGTGTGTGTGTGTGCGTGTGTGTGTGTGTGAGTGAGTGAGTGTGCAATCTCCATTCATTGTCTATGAAGAGGTGGATGAGGGGTCAGACACCGCAAACTGCTGTATTGTGTTCAACAGTTGTCTGGTCTATGCTCTGGCCAATCTGAAGGCTGCTTAATTGGTGTACCTGAGAAAGTGCTACAGTAGGCGTCACATTGGTGCTGTGCTTATCCACTCTGGTTCCTGAGTCAGACTACATATACAGTACATAACAAAAGAGAACTCCATCGGTTTGTCAATTTGCCATCATGACCTTGAGTAAATCGCAGGTGAAAAATAAACAAACAAAACGGAAAATCCCTGCTTGGATGTTGTCATGATGTTCAGAATGATAATTAGTACCGTAATTTCCCGACTATTAGCCACGGCTTATACATTGACTTTGCTAAATTTCTTCCACTATGAGGTTAAAACGGGGGCAGTTAATATGGTGTTAATATGTTTGTTTGTTTTTTTTAACTTGCATAAAACACTGTCCTGCGGCTTATACACAATGCAGCTTATATGGAAATTACTGTATCTGGCTCATTTTTTTTTTAACAAGGACAAATGGCATTTAATGCACTGGTATCTTTCTCGCTAGTCCTTTGGAAACTTTTAGAGCAGAAAAAAAGACATTGGTGTGAAGACTACAAATAGGTTGATCCGTATCATGCTTTATTATGATACTGAAAGTGGGAACAGGCCATCTGTCACCTTCTCCGCAGCCAGAGATGAATGTGGTGCTGTGTTTTCCACAGCATTGACTGACAGGGCAATTTTCTGTTAAAACGTTTCTGTTAAAGCACAAGACGAGACTCGATAGGCCTAATTTTTGTGCAGTTTCATGCACAGACGACTGACGCTCACAAGGTCAGAGACATGTTATTTCCTGCAGAGCTACGGAATTAAATGTCAACCGCTTATCTGAGAGTATCTAAATTGATAATAGTCGCTTTGAACTCACCTCTTTTGATGGAACTTTGCCATTAAACTGACTAATCTTTGTTATGTTCACTTAAGTTTTAGGCTGCATCTTACAGTATCACCGGGTCTCACACCTCTCTTCATTACTGTTGTATAATAATTCTTTTCTCTACAACAGCGCAAACCTGAGCAGCATTGCTGAGAACTCCTGAACCCCAAGTTAAAAATAAAGGCAAGAGTGTGTCCGCCCTCAGTTCTCCTCCCTGGCCCAGCTTGCAGCTGAATACAAACATGTACTGTACCACAGGTTCTGTAGTGCTGCTCTGCTCAGCTCAGTTCAGTTCTTCTCTGCTCTCCAGTCTCCACACACCAGGGCAGAGGAACTGGAATAAGAGCATTATGCAATCCTCTCTTAGTTGCGGGCAAAACCGTGCCAAGAAAAAACAACAACAACCATAGGGCTCCATCTTGTGCTCATCAAAAGAAAAGCATTTGAGTTCGACTACGTGCCATTTCCCCTCACACGCACTTTGTTTTGTCTGTGCTTTGTCTGTGTGTTTCATTAGTGTTTCAATTATGGCTATAATTACATTGTTTGTACTTCCCTTGTCAACATATGTACATCAAGCTAAGCTAATTGTTCCAGCAGTGCCTGTTGTGACTATGGTAACTTTGCTGTGTGTAGATTTTTGACGACGTGGAGAAGGATGAAGCGACAGAGATGTGCTTTGTGGACATTGCATATGATGAGATCCCCGAGCGCCACTACAAAGAGTCTGAGGTGAGAGCTCACTCACAGTATTTCTTACCAGGTTTGGGGGGGGAGTTCAAGCACCATGATTAAAAGCAACATATAAGATTAAAAGTAATATATGTTGCTATTGCCTAGTTTTTTACTGATACTCAATACAACATCCCACTCTCCACCTCATTTAAGTATCTTTTGTCTGTTTCATTTCTCTTTGTCTCTCTCATCAGAATGTCTATACCCCCTCTCAAAATATAGCTAACTTTCCCTCAACTGTAGGAACATTTCCTGAATTCTTTGTGAGTTATTTGTGAATTGACAGTGCCGGTAACCTTGTTGATGCAGTCAGTCAGTTGGTCAGTAAGCAAGCTTAGCTCCTGATGGATGCCACCCCCCTGCCACAGACCTCTTTGTGTGTCTCCTCCTGCCTTCCTTCCTCCCGATTGAGAACAGCTTGCTGGAAGATCAATAGCTTCTCAATTCACAGCCTGCCTCCTTCTCTGTATCCTCCATTGAGAAGGGAAATGTTCAGCCAATCAATAGGTTTTAATGAATCAAGGAGACCTGTCATGGTAGATTTGCCACCAGGCCTGAATCTCCAGCCAGCAGAGGCATGACTGTGTGTGTGTGTGTGTGTGTGTGTGTGTGTGTGTGTGTGTGTGTGTGTGTGTGTGTGTGTGTGTGTGTGTGTGTGTGTGTGTGTGTGTGTGTGTGTGGTTGAATGAGTGAGTGAGTGAGTGACTGGTTGGCCAGTGGTTGTTAATGAAACTCCACACTGATTACAATGCAATTTAGTAAGGGTGGAACAATTTCCTCTCCTATGATCTAGTGAACATTAATTGATCTTGTCAGCAAATCAAATCAAAATTCTGTGTTTCACATGAATAGAAAGCTATTGGTGACAATGTATCCTATGTAATAGTGTAGTCATAATCAAATGCCTTCTGCCCAGGACAAGACTAATAAAATTGACACCTCCATTTATTTTATGGGCTCATTAATGATTTTTATGTTGAGTTCCAAAAAAAAAAGAAAAAAAAAACTTGATGAGTTGATCACTGTGGCATTCATGATTTTACTGCAAAGCACTGAAATTATAATATATTTTGTCTAAGCTGTATTCATTAGTCCACACAAACATCTGAACTCTAGTGAAGTGGTGAGAACATTTCTGGAAAAGGAAAAGAAGATGATTACAAATAAAGCGTGTTGTTTCATAGACCTCCGCGCAGCATAAGGCAGTCAGGAGAATAGTGTGTCTACTGTGCAGGATTAATTAGCAGCTTCTGCAGCTTTGCACCCTTGTCACGATCGAGCAGGAAGCCAGTCGAGTACAATTTCCTCCCTCACAATCAAACACCGTGTAATCACAGTCACAATCACACATTAATTGTTCAGTCTGTCATTGGGATAAACCCAGCACTTGGAAGGTCTGCCTCTGATAGCAACTTGAATATAAATGCCAGCCCTTAGAGGTCACACACCTGGAGACTGTGATGACTTCAGATAAGATCTAAATGCACACACACGTTCACACACACACACACACTTATTCAGGTCCTAAACTGGTCCTGTGTGTGTGTGTGTGAGTGTGTGTGTACAGTGTGTGTGTACAGTGTGTGTGTGTGTGTGTGTGTGTGTGTGTGTGTGTGTTTTGTGTGTGATTGAAATACCTACTTAATTGGCCTGAAAGGAGGCGCTTCTTCACTGATGTAAGGCTCAAGTGACAGGCAGAAGCCCTATTGTGTAGTATCTCTGCTTTATAATTAGACTTCCGCACTTCATTATAAAGTGAAAAGACTATTGTGCAATCAGTTTTGCCGCAGCTGTTTATTATTCCTTAGAGTTCTCTCGCTATGATAAGTGGCGCACCACAGGTCTCACATACAATGTACTGTGTATGTATCCAGATGCATTGCAATATGTTGAGTGTGATTTTTTTTATTTTACAGCCTTGGATATTTTCACACATACACTAACACATATTTTTGTATGGTTTATTACCATGGAGAGCAAGACTGTGATTTGGTGGAAACTATTTGTAAGGCTTATGTACTGTATCTTGCTAATGATAAAAAACAGGTTTATTTGTTTAACTATTAATATAAAAGCAGGGCTTATTTTTAGATTTCTTGGCTACAGAGAGCTCATTATTTACTTACAGTATGTGTACTACAACATGTAATCATAGCCACTGACTTGCTAGCCTTTGTCAATTTAGAACTATTAATATTTCAGTCCTCTCTGCACTCACTTAACCAGCTACTGTATGTGACTGCCTCCCAGGACCCGCGCTACTTCAAGTCTGAGAAGACCTCAAGGGGCCTGCTGAAGGAGGACTGGAGGGACACTCAGGAGCCCATCATGTGCTCCTACAAACTAGTGACCGTCAAATTTGAGGTGTGGGGCCTGCAGACCCGCGTGGAGCAGTTTGTTCACAAGGTCAGCACCTTTTAACCAGAGAGGATTCAAGCGGAGTATTCCATGATCTCTGTTTTAACTCATCAGTTGATTCTCACCAATGTCAGAATTTATGTCAGGATGTACAGTAAGAGGTTCTCTTTTTTCTTTCTTCATCGCTCTCTTGCTCTTTCTCTTTCTCTCCATGTCCCTGTCTTCAGATCGTTAGAGATGTGCTGCTGCTGGGTCACAGGCAGGCATTTACCTGGGTTGATGAATGGATCGGTAAGATCCCTTGGTCAGAGTGAATGACTTCAGTGTCCTTGTTTGTGAATTACCCAAGGCACTTCACAGTTTGAAGTATGAAATGCACATTGTACAGTATAGCTTCTATGCCATCATACTTCAATGAAAGCATGCATGCGTGTTTAGATTCAATACCTCAAAAGTAGGGGCATATGTAATCACACCTTATTTAAAACTACTTTCAAGAAAATACAGTACATTTATTCTTAAGATAAAATATGTATAGATGTTATGCCACCATACTTAAGTGAATGTGTGGTTGGTTTGCTGTCTTAACTGTGTGCCTCTCCTCTGCAGACATGAGCATGGAGGAGGTGCGGGAGTACGAGCGTGTCACGCAGGAGGCCACCAACAAAAAGATCGGCTCCTTCCCTCCCGCCATCACCATCAGCAATACCCCTTTGCCATCATGTGGGCCCTCCAGCGCTCCGTCCACCCCACTCTCCACAGAGCCCCCCGACTTCCTGCCCGTGCCCAAGGACCTCCCTCGTAAGAAGTCGGCGCCCGAAACTCTCACTCTCCCCGACCCCTCTCGCCGCCGGAGCTCCTCTTACCGCTTGCCCAGTCTGTTCTTTTGGCCCAGCTCATCCCAGAATGAGTGAGAGAGAGACACACACACACACACACACTCCCACAGGCAGAATATACAGCCAGTGGCGATGGCGGATGTTTCTGAATTAAAGAGAGATGGCAGAGACATAAGGCAGATACTCAGTATACACATTGGAGAATCAAGACCTTCAGACTGTTTCATCCTGAGGAAGTTTCCATGATTTGTTGCTGTTTTGTGTAAGTTGTCTCATCTGACTGCACTTCAGGAAAAAAGCTCAGGATTCATGAATAATAAATAAAGGACAGAAGACATGAATCTGAAGTCAAGCTGAAACTGATAGTATGGAAATGGAAACTTCTGAACACAGGAAGTTTACATATTTAGGAGCCTAAAAACCAGGAAGTGGTGTTTTCTCTAAGGCACACTCCATGTGTGAACTGTTCAAACCCTTCAACCAGTCTAACCCCCAGTGCCGTGAGCCGACTAAAGATGGTCATGCATTTACTGCTGAACTGTGAATCTGTGAATCATTTTATTCTCTGATTCCTGATGTAGTGCACATAGTGATGTCAGTTTATTGTACATAGTGATGTCAGTTTGTACTGCATTATACATAAACACAGGTTTTACCTTTTTTAATGTTTTTTTTTTTTTTTCAGACGGTTTACCTGGTGTCTGTTTCCCAAAAGCATAGTTGTTAACCAATTAGACACTTAGTTAGTTTGCTATGGAAAATTGAATGCAACCAATAAGGTAGCTAACTAAATTAGCAACTCTGCTTTGGGGAAACGGACATCTGGTGTGTAAATACTACTTGACAGAGGTAATGTTATATCCTATGGGTTTTGTGGCATGAATTTTGAAGTCGACTACTGGCTGTTTCTGTGTTAGTCAATTTTGATTCTATAGCAACCTCTAGTGGACTTGGCATGAATTGGAAGCGCAATTAATTTACAAGATAATACATTTTTTTTGTGAATTATACAGTATTACAAAAACACATAATTTAAAGATGGTCCCAAATTCATATCCTCAAATTTCCCTGACCTGTATTCGTCATGTATGAAATGGATTGAGAAGAGTTTCAGTGTCACTGCAGGATCAAAACATTACAGGTGACTGACTAGGAAAAAATGGGGTTCTGTCCCTTGACCTGAATGTTGACCTGACATTGATTGCATGAGGTGATATAGCCGAGCATCAATCAATATCATCATGTCAATTGTATCAGTATGCTGATGCTATCAGTATGCTAACTTCTGACTATGGAGTTTCAATGCTATGTTTCTACTCCTATAACAAATCTGAAGTAGACTGCAACAAATAATTTCTTCCTATGATCTTCCTCTACAGTCCATAGAATAAAGTCACAGCGACTTCGGTGTGGTCTACATCTCATGGACTCCGTATGCACATTGTTTTTTTCATGGCGTGATTTTATAGCGTGGGATTCTGACTTGCATCAGTGAAGATGCATGGTCTGGCGATGAGTGATTGACATTTCGTTGGTCGTTGGACTGAAGAAAACAAAGTAATATGCACACCAGAGCTCCCATTTTTACCTTTTTAATTGTGTAACATTTCGGACTCACAAGCCTTCCTCAGACATACAGATCATTGTTAACAGCTGCCTTTTTAACATTGTCATACATCACGTGATGGTAAACATCTGATCAATTTACATACTAAATTGCATCATATTATATACGTATAAGGTTACAGCATAGTCAAAAAATGTATCATGTCAGTCTCACCATACACACCTAGACTCAAGTTACATATAGGTATCACAAGTATTGCACCAGGCCCATTGAGACATACAAACATACATAAATAGATTACAAAAATATACATTAGAACAGTAATGCACTAAGCCCATATTGTCAGTTACATAACATTCATAAATAAAGGGTATAGATTGCACTTTGCCCTTGTTTTTGTAACATTTGACACATATGTAGTTGAAAAAAATACATGTAAAATATTGTTCTAATGTACAGTATATTTTTGTAATCTATTTATATATGTTTGTATGTCTCAATGGGCCTGGTGCAATACTTGTGATACCTACAGTATTGAGTCTTGAGTTTAGGTGTGTATATATGGTGAGACTAACATGATACATTTTTTGACTATGCTGTAACCTTATATGTAGTGTATATAATATGATGCAATTTAGTATGTAAATTGATCAGATGTTTACCATCACGTGATGTATGACAATGCTGAAAAGGCAGCTGTTAACAATGATCTGTATGTCTGAGGAAAGTCTGTGAATCCGAAACGTTACACAAGTAAAACGGTAAAAATGGAAGCTCCGGTGTGCAAATGACTTTCTACAGTGACACCTACACTGTATCTATGATATTGCACTCAACTTAATCTGGATGTGCATGATGACTAAAAGAATTTGTTGGTCATTGGACAGCATGAGATCTAAAGCTACTGTAAGCTGAACCAGCAAAAATTATTATTTCTCTTGGCTGGTGCAGCAGTCGGTCTATACTGAGAGTGAACAGAGCATGTGAAACAATCAGTGAAATGAATCCCAAACAGTTCTAGCCATAAGCTATCATGTACATGTACATGTAAATGAAGTTGACATGTAATGAAAACAGGTCTGAGCCTGCTTATACAGTAGTTGTTTGTTGGTTATTTGTTCTCAGCCCAGATATTTTGGGATGTTGGGATAAATTTAACCCCTTACACTGTTAAATTTGGCTGCATTTTCAGTGATTTGGACAGGCCTAATACTTTGATTGTGCTTGTGGGCCATGTTTTCCAGACAATATTGTATGTCCCTGGTTTAAATCTGTGTTTGCAGTAGATTATATTCACTCAATGTACTCTCTAAAAAGCCATGATTAATATCCATAATGTCTCATTATAATAGCTTTTGGTGTACAATGATGTTTGTTACATTAAATATATTTGGGTTAAAAGTCTTGAGTTTTATCCATTGCGGAAAAACAAGGTCACACTATAGTCTATGTATTTAGGCTACATGTATTTTACATTACATATTGATTACATGAATACAATTTTATCCATCCAGTATGATGCATTACAAAAATAGTATAGACCCAGAGTTCTTTTCAAGTCATCATCCATGTTGTTAGATACACTGATTAATTGCTATAATAGAAAGACTCTTCTTTAATATAATTATTTTAAATAATTTGTGCATATAATAATTGGTCAAAACAAAATATCTTGATATGACGTTCCAGTAACTTAAACAAAGGATTAACCTTGTTTATTTAGTCTATTACGAACTTTTATTTTGAAGAGTATCAGCAAGGAAGTTGCGCACACTTTTATTTGGAAGAGTCGTGTCAGTCAGGAAATTGCGCGCAGACCGGTCTGTGGGGCATGTCTTTGCTGTCAATGGGTAGTGGTAGTACCTGCCCCTTTCGTTATATATGATAGGGTGCGTTTCAGCGGGTTATGTACACCAAGAAACAAGTGACAAATAAAAGCCTGATGAATGAACCTGTATAAATAACTGATTTTTCGATTGGGACTACAACTACATCTGATTTTATCTCCGGGGTCCTCTGTGCCCTCTGCGTGGCTTCCCTCTCTACTGCATGGTAAGCATGTTTGAATTTCTAACCAATGTGATAGCTTTCTGACAGCAAAAAAATAGAAAACTGCTGCGAAGTGGGTGTGACACTCAACAGAAAACAAACGGGTTTGTCCGCTGGTTAGTGTAGGGTAGGGTAACATTAAGCGCAAAACATGGACCAGAGAAACTTCTTCACCTTGAGTAGCCACTGACTGACTGAACTCTGGAAGCTACCCTCTAGGACTATAACTTGATTTGGTCGTTTGATCGTCTCGCTATACAACGTCAAGGTGGGTTAAACAGATTGCTTTCTAAAGTGTAATTTAAAGAACTGCAAACATTTCATGCATCTGTAGGCTACTGAAGCCTATCTAAATTCTACACGGTATACGTTAACTACAGCTGACCTTACAGCAAGGCAATTGAGAAGGTGAGACGTGGAGTTGTTGAAGTTAAGTAAATGAACATTGTAGTATGATTATTTGTGATGTCCCCTAGTGCTAATATTCTGTGGGAGCGGCGAAAGGGATGGTGGGCTATGACCCACACTCCAGCAATGTGGTACTCAGCCCCGAGGAGGCAGCGTTGGCTGGATCCATGGCAGGGATGGTGACCCGTGCTCTTATCAGCCCTCTGGACGTAATCAAAATCAGATTCCAGGTACATTTTTAACTGCGGCGTTTATTCATGTTTGGCACGAAACTTGTGAAACTTCTTTATGATCTGTCCGAAGGGTCTCTATAAAGTTCTGTAAATGTTTAGCCACTGTTTGAAAACAGACTGGGCGTTACCCCATGCTGCACAAGCGGAGTTTCCACACTGCAAACTAACGGAATGGAATGGGGTCTGAAAAGCATGCTTGATGAGCAAGGAAATGACTCATGAGCATGGCATGGAGCAAGGAAACCTACACGTTTCCTGCTATTGATTAAAGCTTGACATATAAAAGAAGAAAAACCTCAATATCTGTATTCCTGAGATTCACATTCTGTTGATTATGATTATAGGAGATTATAGGATGCTTTTCTTCATGATTATGATGATTGCTTTTTGCTGGTTGTTTCATCGCGCAGCTGCAGATCGAGCAGGTGTCCTCTCGGCAGCCCCAGGGAAAGTACTGGGGTCTGCTGCAGGCCGGCCGCTGCATTTACACTGAAGAGGGTCTGCCTGCCTTCTGGAAGGGCCATGTTCCTGCTCAGCTTCTCTCCATCTGCTTTGGAGCAGTACAGGTGTGGCACCATCATACTACACCACTACAGATAACACCTTGCTTCCACAGCACCCAAGTTGTTTTGAACAATTGCAATACTAATTCCAGTCACTTCAGCTCAAGTCTCTTACTTGCACCCATCTACTGTATTGTAAATTGTAACCATGTGTTACTATGATATGCTGTTTTGACCAAGTGTTGTCCACATCAACAGTTTGCCACATTCGAGACCCTCACAGAGTTTGTGCACAAGAATACACAATATAGCTGCCAGGCGCCGGGGATGCATTTTGTTTGTGGGGGACTAGCAGCCTGCTCAGCCACCGTTGCTTGCCAGCCACTGGACACTCTACGCACCCGCTTTGCTGCGCAAGGAGAACCTAAGGTGACCCCATAGGCCCGTAAACTGGGGGACCCCTGACATACATTATTTAGTACCCTTTGAAGATAAAACTAAAACTTCAGTACTATTTCTTGAAATATTTTAGTCTTTAGATATTCCTCTTGACTAAAGTGTTTATTTTTGTTTGTGTTTTGTTTGTGTGCAGATCTATCGAAATCTGAGGCATGCAGTATTCACCATGTACCAGACAGAGGGGTTGTTTACATTCTACCGTGGTCTAGTCCCAACACTAGTGGCTGTGTTCCCCTATGCTGGCCTACAGTTCTTCTCCTATAATCAGTTGAAGAGTCTCACAGAAACACAGAACTCCGAGTCTAGAGGTTTGTGTCTTGTTGACCTTTCGGACCTTGTAGCACATTCAGTATTAGTGTGAGCTCTGTCATTTGTATTTAGATGATACTTCCAATGCTTTATAAGCATCCTCTTAATTCTCCCCACCAGGTGGCATTCGGAGTCTAATATGTGGTAGTGTTGCTGGGGTCATCAGTAAAACAATCACATATCCGTTTGACCTCTTCAAAAAGAGACTGCAAGTGGCTGGATTTGAGGAGGCCAGAAAACATTTTGGGCAGGTGGGCTAAAACCTTTCTGAATGAAACCCCATGCACCTTGCACACATGTTGTGGATCTTGCTTTACAGAGTTAGAAATAGATGTTCAGACTATGTGTTTATTATCTTGCTGGGATTGTTTTATTTACAAGCACATAAGGGTTTGCTTTGCTTGATCCATTTTCAGAATAGTTCATATTAATCTGTACTTTCACAAAATGTGAAGCCCTTCTGCCTGAATAATATATTATTCTATTATTTTTCCACTTCCTTGCTACAGGTGCGGACATATCAGGGTTTTCGGGACTGTGTGTTACGCATAGCCAAAGAGGAGGGAGTCCGAGGCTTCTTCAAGGGACTTTCCCCCAGTCTGGTGAAGGCAGCTGCCTCAACAGGCCTCACCTTCTTCTCTTATGAAGTCTGTGTTGGGCTCCTCATCCGCCTGAAGGAGAACCACTGAGGACTTTAAAGGTTAAAAAACTTGGCGTACCTCTCAAAAGAGTGGTTGTATGCACGGGTTTTGAGGTCACAGAGTGATGCACACTGGGGAAATATTATGGTCTGGATATTGACTAATATGGCATAGCACTTAAGGGATGCAGATTATTGTTATCCCTGTTATATCAATGCAGCTCAGTAAATCTAGATATTACTCGATTACATCAGTGTCAAAAAATCTTTGTACAATTTGCACTTGGAACTCCCCATGAATCTTTGAATATTTATATAAAACATTTCACCACCTCCTTAAATATTTGGTGACCACTTGATGAAAAGAACATCTGGTTGAATGTTGCACTTTGTTGCAATTTGTCCACATTGGTCCTGATTTGATCAAGCACCTTGAATTCACATATCCAAATGTGTGTTTTTCACATATTCGTTTTGATAATGGAGTTGCAAGTGGAAATATTGATTTGGGAAGAAGTGGAAAGTTTACAAAAAAAACTGTACATTTATTCCTTACAGCTCAGATAAATAGTTTCAATATTGATATATGAAAAAAGCCTTAAAGCTCAGAAAGATCTCTCCTGAAAGCTTTCTGTGAGTAACTTTATAAGTGCCCTCTCAAGTGTTTTCAGACCAGTCTGCATTATGTTCCAAGTAGCAAGCAAAATGTTTTTAACTCTACTTTTTTCCATGACTGGTTAACCTGGTCCAGTACTTTCATTTCCATCTGCACTGTCTTTTTAAATAAGCTAGTGCAATCAGTTTAGTAAACTGCCTTCTTGTGTGACAAAATTCGGTTGTAGTATTTAGAGTCTGGTTGTGACGCTGTCAGTTTATTGACCACTGAACAGTGTCTGGTGATCAATGTGAAGAGTCCTATGCATTGATCAGCAAGTTCCAGTCCAGTAGCTGGATTTCACTGTTGTGTATTAGATTACTCCGCTTCAACCCTCTCTGATTACAGTACTCACTAGAATGACTAGTACGTACAAGTACTTTACACCAGAGACCAGTCATCCTACTGAATGGTTGGTTGGTTCTGGCTTTTTTGACTACTGAAGTTGCATTGGTATGACGGGTATAACACAGAATTTAAGATGTTTTCTTTTTGATAGGCATCATAAATACTGGTTTGGGAGGTTTTTGTTTGTTGTATTAAGGAGTAACAACAGAGGTCATCCTTCTGTTTAAATGTTAAGTGCAAATACTGGCACAACACTTTCATTTGTTTACTACAGAAGTCTTTGACTGCGCTCAGTGTTCTCAGATTTCCATGACCATGGAGTCCTTCCAAAGTTACATCATGGCACGAGTTGAGTTACAAGTCAGATACCGTATCAGCTCTTGCATTGTCAAGATTCTGACAATTCTGTTTTAAAGGGTTTCCATTTCATCTCTTTTTTCTCACAAGGATGAACCCAAAGATGTTAATAGATACTACCTTTTGTTTATCTTTTTCTTTTTCAAACATAGGTTGTCTGTCTCAGCCTCAGGTCATACCGTGTCACACCCGACTGTGGGTTTTGTGTGTATTGCTATTTTAGCAGTCTTGTATACTGACGTTAAGTATAAACACGCACATCCATGTAGTTTTTAAACTACATGTAACAGAAATGTGGAGTATTCATCATGTTATACACCTGCCGTACCTTGTAACGATACACATTTTGTAATTAAATAAATATAAAAATACATATGTTCGCGTCTTTGAATATGACGTCAGATCAAAGTAGGTGACCACCTCCAAACAGAATAAATGTGGGACAGGTAGCGAGTTTGAGTGGGACAATGTGGGGCAGGTGTAATAACTTTCAGATTAAGATATACGCATATCTACAGTAAATGCCAAGGAACAAACCTTGATAAAGATCATGGGTTTTCAACAAAGGGTCCGTGGACCCCTGGTGGTCCGTGACATGGGTTCCAGTTACAACTTGAATTTGATATTTGAAAACTTGATTTGAGAAATAAGCACAGCTAAGCACTCCAAATGCAGTGTAAGAATGAACTCGCTGCATGCTTTGGTAAATGTGGTGATTGCTGGAAATTTCTGTTTGCATATAATTTCTTAAAGAGATTCAATGATTTTGCCAGAGGAAGATCCAGGGGGTCGAAACGTTGCATATTAAATTTATGGGAGATTAAGCAGTGTGCGGGCATTGAATTCCTTTAAGTAATGTCTAGCGTTTTTGCCTTGCACCTCAAGTAGCTGGTATGTGCACACAACCAGTGTGATTCTATGTATATAAATTCTTGCAATCTCTTTGTTTATAACAGCCCCCTCCGCTCCTGGGGATGGGCCACCGACGACTAGTCAGAATGGTGGTCCCTTTGACTGAACCAGTTGAAAACCCCTGATAAAGATGATAAAGATAAAGATGCAAAAAGTTTAAACTTTAATAAAAAAAATGTATTTAGACATTATAAAATTGTCTAAAGGACCAGGCATGGTGCAATTCACACAATGCTCTCAGAAAGCAGCCTATGTTTAGCACATGCTCTGTGGGCTCAGTTTGATCAAATTCAACTTGAAATACAAGACAAAAAAAAATTCAGGACAAGGATATTTAAGTTTAACAATTTCAGGGCAAAATATTTGGAATAGCCTTCAAAAAAAAAACAAAAAACACATGCAACACAACAGCATTAAGGCCCAGATGAAAAGCGGGTCACCCTAGAATCTAGTGGCCTCTTAATCCTCGGAGTGTTCTCAATTCAGCCGCTGGGGGGAGACAAACTGTCAACTACGCGAAGGCGGAGCATCGTGTGTTGTGGATAGGGAGACGAGAAAATGTACTTAGTCGGGTGATCTCGTTACTTGATTTTATTGAGAACTATCCATCCTGCAGTACACAACAAAGTAAGTATTACACATAACACTTTTTTTTATCAGCACTGTATGTCAGGCAGAGCTTGCCATCTAGGCGACGAGCGTCATCTTGCTTAATGTGGATGGTTATCATCCCCACCTATCCTTGTTCGCACTAGCTGAAGTTGAATGATTTGGACCTAGCTAAGTTAGCTTACTGGTTGGTATGCATACAGCTTTATTAGTTAGCCTAATTGTGTAACGTTATTAGGTAGTCTGATATTCACTAGTTTAATCAATCCAGTTACAAAATTAAATTTCGGAGTTCTAGTTGGAAATTTGTAGGCAGCTGGTCAGTTTGACGAGGCATGTTACAAGTGGTCATAACGTTGTTGTTAGACTAGCGTCTAGGGAAGAGATTAATATATTTTATTCCTAAACATGTAATTCAATGGCTTGTTTAGCATAATTCTGTATATAGTCAGAATTCAGACCACTGTTGGTCTACGTTAATGTAATATCAGGTTTGTTACTTTGCTGAAAGTAACTAATCATCGTTTAGTTTGAGAGTGATTGATAGATATCATGATTAATTGGTGATGCATGCATCTAATATACATTTCCATTAATTTAGTGCAGAGCAGTGCAGTGCATTACTGCATAATATCGTTGTTATTGGAGAACACGTTGAAAGAACCGTTCTTTTTTACTGAACCTCTCTGATATAATCCCCTCTTATCCCCCTATGAAAGATGCGCTTTTAACACCGGTCAGGGATGAGTCCAGATTGATGACTATACATTTTCCGACCCGACAGCCACGTGCAGTTGTGCATTGGTCACTCTGTAATCAGGCTGAACTTTAAACGCCGTTATTTACTTTGATATATTGATGGTGGATTTTTGCCTGTATGTAGATCACTTATTTTCATGTCTGGCCTAAAATGTATCTTACACCTAAACATTGTGTAATTTATGGGAGCAATCAAATAAAATAAAAAAAAACTTTAAGAAGTGATTTGGACAACAAGCAAGCTTATCTGGAAATATATTTGAAATGTTTGGCCACTTTCATTACATCCCCAAACATGTCACCCTAGACAAACATATCTGCTGGTTTCCTCAGTCCTTCCAGTTCAGAACCTAAGACTTTATATGAATTTAATAAGCTGAAGGTATTGTCTTCATATCAACTTTTATAGACATTCCCAAATGAATATGAATATGAACAGCAGCTCCTTCCATTCCAGCGATAACTGAGTACACAGATATCTTGAATAGATTGCTTTGTTTAACCTTCCCGGTTCCTTCTCTCAGGCAGAGTAAATGCGAAGTCCCTGGTGAGCCGTGAGCAGTCTTTGGACAGAATGGAGGGCTCTGGGAAGGAGGAGTACAAGATTCAGTCTTTTGACATGGAAACTCAGAAGCTACTTAAGACAGCCCTGAAAGGTGAGTGAATAAAAATCTGATCAAGCTAAAGGAAAGAACAGAGATCCTTCTTTCCTTCTGTAAGCATCATCTGACAATAACCTCTCTCTGACCCAGATCCCAGTGCGGTAGATCTGGAGAAAGTTTCAAATGTTATCGTAGAACAGTCTCTAAAGGATCAGGTTTTCAGCAAAGAAGCGGGGAGGATCTGTTACACCATTGTGCAGGTATGTATTTGTCCTTGGATCCCCCTAAAGTACAATAACATGATAATGAATCAATGATGCATGCATCCTCGCTAGTCTTGGGAGCCACATATGTTCCTGTGCATCTACAGGGAGAGGCTAAGCAGAACAATGGCAACGTGTTCCGCCGCAATCTCCTCAACCGCCTGCAACAGGAGTTCAAAGGTCGGGAAGAGATGCGTCAGCGCTCTCTGCAGGAGTGGGTGTGCTATGTATCATTCATCTGCAACGTCTTTGACTACCTTAAGGTACCGACTCAGGCACTGATCTGTTAACCTGTTAGATTTGGGTTAAATGCAACTGAACACAGCGTGTAAGCCATTCATGGCAATAATTTGTGTTTTCTTTTTATAAAAAAAATAAAATCTGACATCCCATTGATGCAGAATTTCAAATGATAAAAAAAAAGATTGTACCTCAACAATAAATATTGAACTGCCAAGATAACAACTAATGAACACTTTCAGAAAGCATCTCATTGGCACACCTTTGAACAAGGGAGTGCTCAGCTGAATGAAATTTTGTGCTTCCTCTGTCTAAACTCCCAGGTGAATAATATGCCCATGATGGCTTTGGTGCATCCAGTTTATGACTGCCTGTTCCGGCTCGCTCAACCCGACTCCCTTAGCAACGAGGAGGAGGTAAACCCATGAATCCCTCTGTACTTGCAAATAAAACGACCCTACAGTGTCCACTAGAGTAGTCCTGAATTATTCATGCAAACCTTCGAATAATTGTGGAAGAGTGTGTTGGAAGAGTATCTTATAAACACACTGACTTATTTCAGATCACATTTCAGTGGAGTTGATGATGCAGTTTGTAATGATGTGGAAATGCGGCCATTATCATGTGTCCGGTAACAATACAAAATCACAATCAGATTTATTAGCCATGTATGTAATTTATATACAAGGAATTTGACTTCGGTAGGTGTTAGCTAGCTCTCTATTGTATTCTGTACAAATAGTAGACATATAATATACACATACTGTACAAATAGACATATAATATACACATACTGTACAAATACTAGACATATAATATAGGCATAACTGTACAATAGAGGCTCCAATATACCTAAAGGCACAGGAACAATATATACTGTCCAAATAATACAATGGTCAAAAGACCTGGATGAAGACATAAAGGACATTAGCAAGGCCAGAGGTGGATGATGGCTGATGGCTATAAAGTGCCAGTAATAGTACAGTGAAGGGTCATAGTGAGGGATCAGATGTATGTAGGAATGGTGGGTAATGGGGCTCAGTGGCTAGAGCGTCAGACCATTACACCGAGGACCCGGGTTTGATTCCGACCCGAGGTCATTTCCCGATCCCACCCCATCTCTCTCTCTCACTTGCTTCCTGTCCATCTCTATACTGTCCTATCTGATTAAAGGCAAAAAAGCCCCAAAAATATCTTTAAAAAAAAAAAAGGAATGGTGGGTAAACCGTCTGATCAGACATCCCATAGCTTAAGTGACATCAAGGTTCAGGAGGGTGATTGCAGTGGGAAAGAAACTGTTCATTGCGATACATTTGACGGTCCTTTCCCTTGCCTCCTGCAGGTGGACTGTTTGGTGTTGGCGCTGCATCGCATTGGGGAGCAGCTGGAAAGGATGAGCCTGCAGCGCATGGACGAGCTCTTCTGCTTGCTGCGCGACGGCTTCCTGCTCCAGGAGAGCCTCACCTCCCTCGGCCGCCTGCTGTTGCTGGAGGTGCTGGAGTTCCGGGCAGGCGGCTGGGTCCTCAGCGAAA
Organism: Sardinella longiceps; assembly: GCA_027497455.2. Taxonomy (NCBI): domain Eukaryota; kingdom Metazoa; phylum Chordata; class Actinopteri; order Clupeiformes; family Clupeidae; genus Sardinella; species Sardinella longiceps. The sequence continues at coordinate 18,986,371 of JAODXP020000015.1, read as the reverse complement.
CGGCACAGAAGTACTATTACAGCGAGGTGGTGGATTAAGAATGCGGTGTGGGAGTAGAGGTGAGCGGTGATGATGCACAAGAATCATGTGGTGGGGAGGTAGGGGTGGGGGTGGGGGGGTCAGAAGGGCAATATGATACGGATTTGCTGGATGTGGTACATCTGCAGGTGGTGAAGAATCTGAAGTTGTATTGAAGTGGAAGATGTTCACTAATTTTGACTTGGCTTTTAAAAAGCTAGCTGCATATGCTAACTTACAGAGGTAATATGAAGAACAAGAGGTAATATGAAGAGTATATTTAATTTCTTACTCTGCTTATGCACTATGCTATTTGCACCAGTATTTAACATGTTTTTTTTTTAAGGTTGGGATATAAAATCAATCTAATTCAGACAAAAAACTGTTTGAGGACAAAGTTCAGTTGACCAAGGGAAGGATTTCAGTGAGATATAGGTTGAGTTTTTGCTATAGTGTGAAAACAGAGGTTATCCAGATTAACTTAAAAGTGGAATACATGTTAAAACTAGGCACTGCCCAGCTCTTGCTATTGTCTGTTAGTTATAACCATATAATATTTTTTGTTTTGTTTCATGGAACAATTTCCTCTGGTGCTAAACAGGTTTGATGCTTTAAGGGACGGTTTGCCAAATATTCAAATGTCCTCATATTGCTATTTGTGGACAAGAATTTCATAGGAAATGGGATTCTTTTTTTAAAGAGAGAAAAATAATGTTATCTAATACACTGTGTCAGAGGAAAGACTGATAGGACTGGTCACTGTACTTACAACTAATATAAGATTAAAGTAGTCACATAGTGTAACTATTTTCCACTAAAATTGTAGCAGTTTTATTTCCAACTCGCAGCACAGCTTTTAAATAATGTTTGCATGCAGTATTGATTTAGTCAACTATAAACAGTCAGTTCTTGTAAACACTAACAGATAAATAGTCAACTTATCAACAGGAGTCACCAGACTGGCTTATAATCAGCAATAGTTTCACAGTTGTTGCTGTGCCTTGCAATCATGTTACATGTTTCTTAGTGACTCTACAGTTTCAACTTTCTATGGGTTTACAATCATTTTGGATTCTGGAAGCATGCAGTAGTCCATTGTCATGATAAAAGCAATACTTGAACTTTCTATTTGGTTACTTCCACTATTTTAAGGTAATATGGAATTTTAAAACCTTGGAACAGTGTGATAAACTCGTTTGAAGCACTACATTTTGTTCCCCTGTGAGGTAGTTCATTACTCTACTTCACTTAAATGAGTCTGTTTTATAAGACTAACTTGATAAGTTTGAAGTTCAAGCTTGCAATGAATTCAAGTATGAGGAAATAATTATTTTGTATCTTTCCAAAGACTTGTTGACACGCACAGGTACTTTATATATTTTTTCAGCTGGAGCAGCTGTTCTTCATACATTCAATAGATTCCATTTGTGTTCTTGTAACATACGGTTACGCCATTTCCAGGTGTTAAATGAATTCTTGCTATGTTGAACACAAATATTTAGATGGATTACCTTTGTTGTAAGCTTTCATATGGAGTGTTTTGTATATTTCTACAAATTTCTACAAAAGTTTGTTCACTTTTCTTAAGCAGTTGACTGAATCCTTTGAACAATGCTGGCTTCAATAAAGATCTATCATTTAAAATGAATTGGTGATCAGTTGGTGTTGTGCATTGCAGACAATAGTTATAGTCACATTAAACACAGGCAAAATGGCACTTCTTTTTACTAGATAATTTATTTTCATACTATACAAGCCCCATTTCACACTGATGCCCAGCAAGTTATATGAGACGCATTAAAGCTTAATTTCCATGGACGGGGTTGTGTGCCTTCCGTAAGCTCAGCACTCAGAATAACAGGCCTTCTCATGGTGCAGTCAAACACTTGAATAAAGTTTGTTTCTTATCTTCCTTTTCCCAACATTTCCAAAGTATTCCTTTTCTCCTCATAGGGGTCATAGGCTGCCTTAAATCCCTTTGCAGAACATCATGGGGAAAAAGAATAGTTCATGACATTGCTTCTTCAGCAACACGGGGTGAAAATGATGTAATTATGTGCGGACACAACAAAAGTGCACATTATTCAACTTGTTCCTTGTTTGTTTAAGGGTCAGGAAATGGCACTGTCCATTGTAACAGTCTCAAAGCCGAAGAGCAGTTTACCACCAACGGTAATGTGCATACGCCCTGTTGGCCTCTGCCATCTTGTGTAGTTCGTGCTTCTTCTTGATCACATTGCCCTCGTTTGAGAAGGCAGCCAACACCTCCTGGGAAAGTTTTTCATACATGTGTGTGCGCCGATGCTTATTGTTTCGGCACTCTGTGATCATCCACTTCATGGCCAAAAATCGACGTCGGTTGTCTGTCAGTGGAATAGGAACCTGCAATGCCAACAGCAACAGTTTCATCATCCAGAAAGAGACAAAATGTCTTCTCCATCTTTATGCGCTGTTGACACATACACAACATTCATAAACATAACATGTGACCTCACCTGATAAAATTTCCCCCCTTTTTGAATGCTGGCCAGACCAATGACTGGCTTGCAGTTTTCCAAAGCCTGATGGAAGATGGTGTAGGGATTACATTCAATATCCACCTTGGCCTGTGGTCCAGCTTTGTGGAATTTCTCTACCTGTTTCCTTTTAATGGTCTCGAGGGTCTGGAAGGTGTAAAAACAGAATGATGTGAGACTACATCCAGCCTAAGGTTGGTTGTCCTAAGAACAGATACTTTCTGAGGAAATTTAGCTACAACACAACTATATTTGGTATCATTTAGGTTTCCAATTAAATGAAATCTATAAGACACAAGATAATGCTTTATTCACCCTATAAGAAATTCATACCCAAACAAAATGTACAGTAAATATAAATATATTTAAATAGTAAATATAAATGAGTTCCAGGTAGCACTCCTGCTTAACTTTTTTCTCAAAATGTACAGTAACTTTGATTCATTTCATCATTTGACATGACATACCTCAGACATGATTTCCTTGGCAAGGACCTTTTTGCCATCCTGCATCATCATGTTGACAAATTTACTGCAGGGGGAGAGAGAGAGAGAGACAGTGAGTTCACAACCTTGCAACTTCATTGTGTACATTCATGACAGAATTAACGTTATTAAAGACTTACTTTATTAATTCATCATTGAAACCGGAGCTGCTGACTCCGGACACTGCTGCCTTGATTGGACGAACTTTCTTCAGCTCGCGGTCGTCTACTTGTTCGGGCGTGAGCTCAGTCTCCGGTTTTACATACAAGTCTCTATTCGTCTCAGGCTCCAGATAATATGGATTATACCGACTCCATCGCACTAAAGTCAACCTGTAAGACAGTGTATTCACAATAAGAAATTCATCTACGACCAGTACTATGAAAAGAAGGAGCTGCTGACACTCTACACTGTTAACGTTACTGTTAATGTGGTTAGTATTATTAGAGTAAGCAGTCCACATCTTTAGCATCATGTCGACAGTCAGTGATGTGCAACGGTAGCTTTGACTGTTGACGTTAGCTATACAACGATGTCCATGCTAGGGCATTCAGCAAGCACTGTGCAAATGACAAGAGGAGAAAACACGCACACACTATCTTCACATAAAAGGTAAGAATGTTTAAAGAAACACACATAACCCCGAAGTGACTAAAAGTCGGCAATATACTCAACTTACCTCGGACTCCAAGGTTTGAGTAACTGTGTCATGTAAGCAGCCATGTTGAAAAATGTGGAATGTCAGAGTAGGACCTCAGAAACAGGCAGAGAACAAATTGCCTGTTTCAAAAATACAACACAGATTCACAACTCTCCTCATCATGTCCATCATTTATTAATGATATAATTATATGCAATGCCGGGATTTTATTTTTTATAATTTAATACACGGGTGCACAAATTTACACACTGTAATAACACAACGCGTAAATACCATTCATTTTAATGCAACCCATTCATACGAGCACAGTTTACGGGACGCAATGAGAGGCTATGGCGTACCAGGAAGGCGAGTCGCTGGAATCCTGGCTCAGTGAGTGTATTTGCAGTCTACAGTGTAATTTGCATGAAGAAATGTACCAGACCAATAGATGTTCTTGCATTATTGGTGAATGGTGTGATGATGAATGTGCGTAACATTGCCGCTGATGTCAAGTCACATTGTCGTATTTAGCTGTCATCCCTACCCCCAGCTAAGGACTAGCACTATTCAAACCCAGCCTCGACTAATGATGCTGGACTGTTTAAGCGCTGAGATGTCATCATGGGGTTTAGCAATATGTTCATTGGCCCAAAGTAAAACCGCTCACAAGATGTAGCTATTTACATTTGTAGCACTGACTAAATCCTTACAATAGTTTTGTTTTAATTGTGGTTTAAGTGAACATTTTTGGTGGAGTGGTTTAACATTTATGAAGAACTGCTAGAAAGCCTGTGGAACGTTGCAGTAACATCCTGTCGCTACTTTGTCGCAAGCACGCTTCCCTTTTGCCACTGTCTGAATGTTCGGTGTTATGGGAAGACACCTTATCAAGCATGATTGTGATAAGCTTGCCTTTTATAAAGTCACAGGAAAGAGATTTTAAACGGAGCTGTACTTATTTTATTCTTCCCAGACAAAGCCACACACCCAACTAATAGGCAGGAAGACTGGGAGTATATAATTGGTTTCTGCGATCAAGTCAACAAGGAACTGGAAGGGTATAAACATTAATAGTTATCCATGTCACCTTTCCCCTATTTACCTTTAGTTGATATTTTTTTACCTTATCGTTTTTACCTCTTGTTTTCTAGACCACAGATAGCGGTGAAACTACTCATTCATAAAATCCACTCACCTCAGGAATGGGAGGCACTGCAAGCTTTAACGGTACGTCCATAGGCCTACATTTTCAGCAGTTGGTACATGAGTGTTTGTGCTCTCTGACGGTCTTCTCCCTCTCGAATTGCAGGTACTGGAGGCATGCATGAAAAACTGTGGCAAGAGATTTCATAATGAAATTGGAAAATATAGATTCTTGAACGAACTCATCAAAGCCGTTTCACCTAAGGTAGGCAGACTCTTTTGAGAAATCTGGAGCTGCACATTTATATATCATCAAAGATGAGGCATTTATGAGGATTTTGTCTTTCTTCAGTACATGGGAGATTCTGTACCAGAAAAAGTGAAGACCAAAATTATAGAGATCCTGTATAGCTGGACTGTGGCTTTTCCCAATGAGGCCAAAATCAGCGATGCCTATCAAACCCTGCGAAGACAAGGTAAGAGGGTCTCTACTAGAGCACACTCTGTATGCTCGGCAATTACCTCTCATGTAGGATGATAAGAGCCTTCGTATTCCCCTCATTTCTACAGGGCTCATCACATCAGACCCAGAGCTCCCTGCTGATCGGATGCTGATACCCTCTCCTCCGACGCGGGCCAAAAACCCTGTGTTTGAAAACGAAGACATGGGCAAGGTGCAGGCTGACGTTGTCTTTGTGGCAGTTTGACTGTGGCTAGTTTTGTAGTCAAGAATGAATGGCTTGCACTAACTCAAGTATTGTTTTTGTTGATAGCTGCTGGCTGAACTGCTGAGGAGCAAAAACCCAGAGGACCTTCAAGAGGCCAATAGGCTCATCAAGAGCATGGTGAAAGAGGTCAGACACAGTACTGTACCACTATCTCAAGTTCTGCCATAAACTTTATTTTTTTTTTACTTTTTTTATAAGACAACAAATCAAATACAGAACTCAGCATACTGTTATTGGTGGCTGTTTCGTGAGTATAGCACTGCCACTGGACCCATTTTGAGAGGGTAGGAGATATTCCTTTTATCGTACATCTCCGGGGACTTGCGTCACATTCAGGCTGTGTTTTCAGGATGACGTCAGGGTGCAGAAAATGACGAAGCGCATGAAGATTCTGGAAGAGGTGAACAACAACGTCAAGCTGCTGAGTGAGATGCTTAGCCACTATGACAAAGACAGGTCCTCCCAGTCGGATCGAGAACTTCTTAGGGTGAGACACAACCTCTAGTTTCTTTGCCTCATTATGGATTCCGTAATGTGTGGAATTGTACACACATTAAAAAAACAAATATCAATCACTTTATTAACCATTAGCCATTAATTATAATTGCCATAAATTATTCTAAATATTCAAGGTCCAGCTCGATATTTTTCTCCCACTTACCTCTTGGCACAGTACATCTGATTTGTACTGGTCCCTTATTTATTTGTACTGCTGCTGAAAAGTCACTTTTACAATGTAACGAGAATTTTATTACATTATTATTCCGGCCTCTTTCTGTTACTGGCCAGACAAACTTATTTCAACCTATTATCATCATAGGTAAATTGAACTGGCTTGTTAAGGTCAGTGGCTGACCAACCTACTTCCCCAACATGCTCTTTCCTAGTAGGCCATTGCTCAAGTTTAATAATTCATTCATTTTTCAGGAGCTGTATGACCGCTGTGACAAGCTGAGGCGCACTGCTTTCAAGCTGGCCACAGAAACAGAAGACAACGACACCAGCCTGGGTGTGTGTCATAGACTGTTTTTTTAACCTTTTCTCCCAGAACCCTCCCCTCTTATTCTGAGCAGCTTTTAACCTTTTGAATCTTCATGAAGATTGACCTTCTCATCCTCAGGTGATATCCTGCAGGCCAGTGACGAGCTCTCCAGGGTCATTAATCTGTACCGGAGGGTCGTGGAGGGGCAGACGGACAACGGAGACAGTGAGGAGCTAAGGCCAACAGGCCCTGAAAGTGAGGACCAGCTTCCTCTGCCCCCCTTAGCAAAAGCCCCGGCCTAGAGTTGATCTACAGTCATCAGGAGTAGGCCAGTAGGGGGCCAAATTGACATGGAAAAGTCTAACTAGTCTAACTAGTCAACTAGTCAAAGCTACATTTACAACTATGCTAATAGTATTTGCTAATTTGATTTTGATGAGTAAGCTCCTAAGCACAAACCTTACGTAAATTATGGCTCTAATTTGATTTGTACTTCGAGTATACTGTACAGTGTGATCAGTGTGTAGTATGTGTCTATTTAGTGTACTGTGTGCTTTCAATGTAATACAGTACTATTGTGGGGCATTTTTAATCATCAGAGTAGATGCATCCTCATTATTGAGCAACTAGGTCATTTCTGTGCATATCCCTCTAACTGTCTTCCATCACCTGTGATTCTACAGGTAATGCTGAAGTCACAGACACGCTGATTGATCTGGCAGGCTGTGATGCCACAAATCCTCCATCCCCACAGTCGGTCCCGCCCCCAGCCATCTCTAATCCCTCCCCAGCCAAACATGGGGATACATCCATCCCGGTCCTCCCGCCTCCACCTCGCCGATTGGCCGGGTCTCTGGGCGGCCATGCCAGTCAAACTGCGAGCCCCAGTCGACAGATCGCCAAGCAGTCTGCCTCTCTCTCTCTGCTTGATGAAGAGCTGCTATCTTTAGGTGTGACTCTACTGTTGGCTTATCCTCTTTAATTTGATGTTTGTGACTACAGACCTCTTCTTATTCAATGAGTACACACTCTTTGAGCTTTAATTACACGACTACCATTTGCAACTTAACATTTACAAAGCATTCTGAGGACACTTTGTTGACAATAAGTCCTTTGTGTAGGAAAAAGGAAAAAGACTGCCCAAAGATAGAAAGTTAAAAATAGTGCACCCAGAATGCTTAAAGCTCTCTTTGCAAAAGAGGACGGGGGATTCCCTAACCGTTGTGTGTGTTGTGTTTTTCTTCAGGTCTGAATGACCCAGCCCCAGCCCCAGCCCCAGGTCTTAGTAGCCAAACACAGAAAGCAGATGACTTCTCCAAGCACCAATGGACGTCCTTGCAGGTGAGGTGCCTTTCACCAGGATGAGCATGCAAGATCTAGCTAGACATACAGTCTGGGAGATTAAATAGGAGTAGTCATGAAGAAAGTCAGCAGTGCAGTGCAGTCCAGTTCTCTCTTGTGAATTCAGTGCTTGCCAGGACATCAGTCATTACCAAGGATTTGTGTTTATGGATAGGACCTATTGTAAAGGTCATCTTGGGGATATTTCACTTGGGGATATTTCATTTGTTTTCTTCAGGTCACCGATACTGGTTTGGATCCATTTGGCCTCCAGACTTCAGGGCCTGTCCTCTCCTCAGCACAGACCACTGCATCTATGTTCCCCCCTGCCACACAGACATTCCCAAATAGCGCCCCCACTGGTCATGGTCTGCAAGAGCTTTCTATGTTGAACTTGGGGGAGCCAAAAAGGTGATTTATAACACTTAAGTGTCCTCAGTTTTACCATACTTACTCCTCCTTAAAGCGGTGCTTTAGCGGTGCTTAAGTGATTTCAAGCATAGCCCTGTTGAACGAGCCTGCTAAATGCACTAGTTAGCGAGTGGAACAAAATTATTTGGAACAGCATAGACCGAACGCGAATGCAGAAGTGAACAAGCACTTTACACTGAATCAATGGAAACTCATTATTCGAAACCGAAAGTAAGATCTGAGGTACCTTTGACTTAATGTAAAATGCTTCGCGTTCGGTCAATGCTGTTCGAAATTCTTTCATTCCATGTGAAATCTGTTGCTGTTAGAAGGCTTGCATAACAGGGCTATGCTTAAACTTATTCCGGAGCTATCCTTTAAGTCTAACAGATACTCTTATACTCTTATGTCTTTATTACATGGTTAAGCACTTTCACGTTTGTATCACTTTTTAACTGCAGACTTTATCACATTAAAACAGTATTCTTAACTGAAATGGCATTTCTCATGCTGTTGTTTGTAAAAGTAAATCATTTGTTTCACTTCAAGTGAAAGTATATTTTGCCTGACCAAAGCATTTATAAACTTCCTCTTTACATGTTTCTAGTTGGAACTGGGAGTTTGTTTACATGCATTGTTCTCCTTCCTCAGCTTGCCTGCACAGCCCAACACTGGCAACCCCTTTGTGACGGCGTGTGCTGTGCCTGGGCCACTGGCCTGCCATGCCGCTCCCAACCCTCTCCTCCAGATGGGGGCGCTCCCGGGCTCGCCAGTGCTGAGTCATGCCCGTGCCCAGGCCATTAGCTCAGCGCCAGGAAGCCCTCTCTTCCGCTCGCTGTCCCCCACCCCTTCCTCCCTGCAGGGCAGCCCTGCCAAAGGCCCCGACATCTCCATGGCCAACCTCCACGTCCCGCTCGACGCTATCAAGCCCAGTGAGTTGACATCCATCATATGCCAGAAAAAGGGAAATGTTTTCAACACTGTTTGAAATGAAGTGCTTGGTAATGGTCCAGCATTGTTATTAGGCTCTCATATATCACTGACGCTTTTGAGGGCTTCCAATGGCCTCATTTGGTTAATGGATGTCACGATGCTGGATGTGAACATGGTGATGCTGTTTTGCAGGTAAGGTTCTGCCCGTGACGGCGTACGATAAGGATGGAGTGCGTGTGCTGCTCCATTTTGCCTCGGAGTGTCCGGCAGGCCGACCAGACGTGCTGGTGGTGGTGCTGTCCATGTTGAACACAGCGCCTCTGCCCATTCGCAATGTCAGTTTGCAGGCAGCTGTCCCCAAGGTAACAAAGCATTAATGTGTGTGTGTGTGTGTGTGTGTGTGTGTGTGTGTGTGTGTGTGTGTGTGTGTGTGTGTGTGTGTGTGAATGAGAGAGAGAGAGAGAGAGAGAGAGAGAGAGAGAGTGCGAAAGAGATACTGTACTGTATGAAGTGTATTCTTTCTTCTTCATGATTTTAACCACCACACCCACGCCTTTGTCCAGTCCATGAAGGTGAAGCTGCAGCCTCCATCAGGGACGGACATGGCACCGTTTAACCCCATCCTGCCCCCACCCTCCATCACCCAAATCATGCTGCTGGCCAATCCCCTGGGGGTAAGCATCTCTGTCAGCACACACAGCAGCTAATCAATACTGGGCTTCAAATTACACCAGGGACAGTTAACTGCTGTCTTTTGTCATTTCCCCTGAAAGCACTTTGCAGTTCTCTGTGATTCTTTGTTAAGCATTAAACATTAAGCATTAAGTTACGTAGAATTTGCCAAGCTTTTGAGTGTGTCAGAAATCACTGTCATGATTTGACAGAAGGACCAAAATAAAGCAGGTGTGATATGATACACTTTGACGCCTTTGACATCCGACACATGTGCTTCCCTATAGGAGAAGGTACGACTGCGCTTCAAGCTGATGTTTCTGCTCGGCGAGAGGCAGTACGCAGAGGTGGGTGAAGTGGACCAGTTCCCTCCGCCAAGCCAATGGGACAAACTATGACCTTTGACCTCTGAACCCTGACCTACGGCTCGGGACCCTCTCTGTGCCCAGCGACCGCCTCCGCAGGGGAACGCCGGAAGGTGTGGGGGGAAGGTTGTTGTTTCCAGATGTCGCACAGCTCGCACTAACTGTCACCCTCGTCATTCCAGTGTGCTTCTCATTGTGTTGCTGACCAGAGAAAAAAAAAATTGTGCAGGTCCAGCAAGTCCTAAGTATGACATCTTACAGCATTTACAAGCAAAACATCGCTTCATGCTGAACACTCAACTGTGTCACCACCAGTGTTGTGGGCTAACATGAGAAAATGGACATGCTACCACAATGGCCTGCATTCAAGATAAGCACACACAGATGGGTAAGACCACCTCTCAAGCCCTGTGGACATGAGAGAACAGAGCATAGCATTTCATAGCATACGTTCTTAATACGTTCCTATTTTGGGTTAAAACGTGGACCAGGCAAGGGTATATGTCATCTATCAAAATTGAGGCTTAGCTGGGACCATGGGTTAGCTAACCTGTTCTTTACATTCTGTAATTATATATGATTAAACTGAATCAGTTACGGGCGCTGTTAAAGGTACACTAAGTAAGTTTCACCTTGCCAATGGCTGAACTGACCCTAGTTGGATTTTTGCTTCTTGTGCTGATGGCCCGAGGCATTGTGACATCTTTCTAACATTTAAGGCAACATCTACACTGTAATTAGTGGAGATGAATCCACGTAAAGGGAACAAAGTTCTTTCAACGAAGTTACTCATTGTACCTTTAAAGTTGCCATAAAAGGTACAGTTGTGATGTCAAGGGGTCTGAAAGCCTGACGTTTGAAATGGCCGCATGTAGTCCTTCAAGCATTTCACAGTGTGCCAGCATGGGAAGACAATTTGCCATATCTATATCATAATAGTCTTAAGCTCCACTTTCCCCTGATACATATTACCAAAGAGTAAACACTCCCAAAAGGAGCTTTGTGAATCAGACGTCGGACACACAAGTGTCCATGAGACTGCAGCTATAGTACATCTATGTCATCGACACCAGCTGCCAGTCACAATTTTGACATAATTGTTTCCTTCACAGTTGAAGTGATTTATATGATTATGGGATGTGTACAACGCCTTTAATAACATACTATTGCACTGGATATTGCTAGGAAACTGAGTTTAGGGAGAAGTTCTTAATAACTACTGTATAATCTCAGCAAAACAGGAGTATTTTGGTGTAAATTAACAGTCAGTGCTTGACTTTGGATACTAATATCCATCAGATCTCTTTTAATATCACAGTTCTTAGTGATGGCTGCAGTGCTACTGGTCTGACCTAGCCCTATCTAATGCCAGCATGCCTTTAGTCCATGCATTTTAGCAAAACAAAACCACATATCATAGTTTCTGTTTACAGTGGTTGTATCAATAAATTGTGGGCCATTTTCTATTTAAACACTATTTCAGGAGTGTGCTTGATGGAGGAAGAGAACTGACAACAAGCACATACATACATGCCGGTACCTACTGTATATTCCCTCCAAGCTAAGAGAAGTCATAAACCAAGTTGTGCAGTGATGTTGTGACTGGATAGGGTTTTAGTCTGAAGCCCACATTTATTTTAAAGAGCTTTTGTTCCTGACTCAGTGGTGGGTTTGTGGAAGACATTTGGTACACTGGAATACCACAGGAAAACTGGAGCCTGTGTTAGGTGAGACAGGGCTGTTGTTGCATAGCAGGGGAGTGCTTGATTTTCCACATTAGTAGTGTTATCTTGTCCACAGCCTAAAATATACAAAACCATTTTATGTGCTGGCTGTAATTTATTTATTGAAAGAGTAGTTTACTGTATTATTCAGTATTTATATTATGACAGTATTGTGATTGTATTGTATGTACTGCAGTTGCTGTGGTATACAGGGGCCGCGAGTCCTTACTTGACCAAACTTTCCCCAGATTGACCTACCAAAATTGCTAATTGCTAAATTAATATTCATGAGGTTGAATCACAATAGATCAATAGCCCTTGCAGTTAAGATAGCTGACAGACAATAGTAATGTTCATAATCAGACTATTAAAACGCAGAAAACGCAGAGAATCCACTTTGTATCAAACAGCCGTTGTGTTACGCTAGGCCTGCCCCACTTGGCAGTGCCTGTCTAAATACAGCAGTCGGCTGGAGCGTATTGTTCTGCAGCAATTACCACAGATACTGTACATACTAAGTGACATGGCAGAATACCTGTGTGGGTGGCATTGAATCAGAGGTTTACATCCAGATTCTATTCATGCATTTTTATCATGAGTGATGACCACCATCAGTGGTACATCAGATAAAGCAGGTTGTACTGTAAATGCTCATTGGTTGCCCCCCGATAGTGTTAAATGAAGGCAATTCCAATGTACTAAGGGGACAATACTGACTGATTACTGGTCCTGAAAAGTATAAAAAGTGTGTGATGTTGACAATTTACATTGCGACAGGCATACAACTCCATATCAACATGTCTGCTGTTATGTGTGATGTTGCTGGTGTTCAGATGTTTAATGTAAACATTCTATGTGCAATTTCATTTGCTTGCATGAGGAATTAAAGCAGTGCTTTAAAAAAAAAAAGAAAAAAAAACTGAATGATTCAAATCTCTTACAAATGTGTACAAATTGGGTACGTTTAATATCAAACTCTCAATTTAAGCCCTTCTTAAATATTTACACACACAAAGTACAAAACAGAAACATACAAAAATCATAGCCGCTGATTCCCCAACTCAACCATCAGGCCTCCACTGTGCCTTCCTTCACAATGGCCATGGCGAGGTTCCGAGCCAGTGCCAGTCTGAGGAGCTCGATCTTTGTCGTCTCGAGGTCTTCCTCCTGGAAAGACATTTTAAGCACTATGTTATGCAACTGCATGTCTTTAATGGCTAGAAACAGGCGTTAGTGTCATACAGTATTCACTTACAGGGTGAGGGCATGGATGTATACGGTCCAACAGCTATTTTCTATCTCACATGCGATTTACAAAACACATGCATCGTACTGCAGTGATGAAGTAATCTTCAGGTGATTACAGATAAGAGTTGGATCAGTTGGATTCAATTCAATCGTGGTCTGATCTGAATACAGTGCCTCACTATAATAATCTCCTCATCAGAAATAGGTCAGTTCAGTTCTAGGAAATTACACACACTATACACTTCATGTGACCTAGTACGTCATTACTGAAAAAGGCTGTTTTTAGTTTCTGCTGAAAAAGTTATTGGCATGAACGCCTTACAGTTATTCCTGAGGAAATGCAATGAGGAGCCCACCAGAGTACATGTGACCTACAGTACACACCTGCATGGGTCGGTCAGGGTTTGGTAGGGCCTTTCCAGAGGTCAGCTCCTCCAAGCAGAACATCAGCTCATGTGTTTGGTCCACTGAGAAGATCACCTTTGCAAAAAAAGAAAAACGAATAAAATATAAAACACACACAACACACATAGGGAGGTGAAAAGATACAACATACAAGCATAAGTGCAGTTTCTCTGAAGGAGAACAGCAAGTCAGTACTTTTTAGGTTATACAGTAGCTTTGCTGAAAAAGAGCCATCACAACATAGTCACAACAAAGACATGTGAGTGTGCACACCTCTTTCTGTTCAAGCAGCGGCAAAGCGTCAATAAGCAGGGTCATCCAGAAGCTCTGAGGGGCGATCTTAGCAGTCATAAGAGACAACAGGAGCTTGCCAGCCTCTGTGAAGCGCTTCTCACCATACAGCCTATGGAACTCCCTATATTTACCTAAACGTGACAGGAAAGATGTTTAGACGCCAATACTTTAAAATGTCCCATTTCATAATTCACTCATTCATTATTTTGAAGATAGACTGTGAAAAAAACAAGTGAAGACAAACAAGTACAGTTTTGTGGAAGTCTCTAAATGTTTGTACACACACAATACACAAGTTTTTTTTTCTACTGTATCTTCTCCCCCACCCTACCCTCCATGATCTCCCAGTGCCTACCAAGGAATGTCAGCCTGTCACTGAGCAGCATGGCTGGCCCCAGGTTGTCAATCAAGTCCAGATCAGAGAATGTTCCGCGGGAGCAGTAGTCCTGGAGGAACCTGAGGGAGTATAGCACCCAAGGAGATTAGAACTCACATTCCATGAGCGTCTGCTAGCGGCACTCGCTGAGTAAAAAGAAACAGTCGAGTTGTGTTTTTTAGTACCTTTCTGAAATTAGTGTTGCAAAGGCGGCATCTTTGGCTCGGATGCTCCAAGAGAGGGCAGAGCCCAGTCGGTTGTTCCGGAGCGCCCGCTTGGCCATAATCTTACAGATGCTGCGCACTGCAAGACAGAACAGGGCAACATGATTAAAGGCTGTACAAGTTTAATTAGTAGAATAGTAACAAAACAACTTCCCCTCTATGCTTTGGAAAAAAAGAAAAAGAAAATAATAAGATTTTTTTTTACTATATTGGGTTAGTCAGTATTTGTGAGTGAAGTCGTATGAAATACAGGGTGAGGTTTACCCTGCTCGTTCATCTGCCTCTTCTCACAAATCCGCAGCACCTTCAGGGCCTTCCGCTCGGTGTCCAGGGGCACCCGCTCAATCAGCAGCTCCAGGTACACCCTCCCGAAGCCCTGGCAGTGATCAAAGTAGTCCACCGCCAGCTGCCACAGACTGGCACAGGAAAAGCACATAAGTCACTCAGTCCTCATGCTTACACTGAGGGTCTATTATAACGTGACCTCAATAGCTCAGTTGTCGGATTTACAAATGCTAACTCCCATATACTGTAGGTAGGCATGGACTGGCCATAGGGCATACAGGGCAATGCTCGGTGGGCCGACGGTCATTTTGGGGCTGGGGCTGTCATAATTTACTCATCTTATATTGAATAAAATCATGGTGGGCCGTCATGGCCAAAAATGCCCGGGCCATTTTTTGGTCCCAGTCCGGCCCTGACTGTAGGTGTGTCAAGACAGATGGCAGATACAACTGGAAGTAAGACAAGTCAAGAAAACAAAACCTAAGATTGAATAACTAAGCTTCTCACAGGCAGTCGTCCGACATCCTGCCAGTTGGACCCAATTCCAACCACTCTTCTACAGGACATTACTCCTACAATTGTGAAGGCAACCACTCATGTTATCAACGCTTCTCTAACTTCAGGGACATTTCCCACCACCTTCAAACAAGCTCAGGTAAGACCACTGCTCAAAAAACCATCTCTCTCTCCCACGCAAGTGGAACACTACCGACCTGTCTCTCTTCTTCCTTTCCTATCAAAAACCATCGAAAGAACGGTCTTCAAACAAGTCACGGAATTTCTCACTGAGCACAACCTCCTGGATTGCAAACAATCTGGCTTCAGAAGTGGACACTCAACGGAAACAGCACTCCTCTCAGTAACAGAAGCTCTTAAGGAAGCCAAAGCAGCAGGACAATCATCAGTTCTCATTTTACTTGACCTATCAGCAGCGTTTGATACAGTCAACCACAGGATTCTTCTGGATAAACTCAGAAGCATGGGTGTCGGTGGCAAAGCGCACTCCTGGTTCGAATCCTACCTCACTGGACGATCGTTCAATGTGTCATGGCTTGGCAAAACCTCAGCAAAGCACTACCTTACCACAGGAGTACCCCAAGGCTCAGTACTGGGGCCCCTCCTCTTCGCTTTGTACACAACAACACTGGGTCCAGTCATCCACTCACATGGCTTTTCCTACCACTGCTATGCAGATGACACCCAGCTTTATCTATCTTTTCCTCCTGGTGATTCTACAGTGACAACTCGGATCTCTGACTGTCTCTCAGACATATCTGCATGGATGAAAGACAACCACCTTCAACTGAACCTCTCAAAAACGGAACTGCTCATCATCCCAGCCAGGCAAACCCTGCACCACAACATCAGCATTAAGATAGACTCCCTATCTGTTGCTCCTACCAAGGCTGCAAGAAACCTAGGTGTATTAATTGATGACCAGCTGACCTTCACGGATCATGTTGCGGCTGTTGCTAGGTCGTGCCGTTTCTCTCTATTCAACATTAGGAAAATCAGGCCGTACCTTACTCAACATGCAACACAGCTCCTGGTTCAGACGCTGGTTATCTCTCGCCTTGACTATTGCAATGCTCTTCTAACAGGTCTACCAGCCTGTGCGGTAAAACCACTACTGATGATCCAGAAGGCTGCTGCACGCCTGGTCTTCAACCAGCCTAAGAGAGCACATGTCTCTCCACTATTCAGGGAGCTCCACTGGCTGCCCCTGGCTGCTCGCATCAAATTCAAGTCACTAATGTTGGCTTACAGAGTACTGGATGGAACTGCTCCAGTCTACTTGACAGCGATCATCAAACCATATGCTAACCTCCAATCGCTCCGCTCAACCAAGGATCGCTGCTTAGAACGACCAACACCACGCACAGGTCAATCTAGGCTCTTCTCATGCACTGTTCCTAACTGGTGGAATAGTCTTCCCAAGACTATCAGAACAACAGACACTCTTTCTACTTTCAAGAGACTCTTAAAGACCCAGCTCTTTCAAGAGTATCTGTTGTCCTAGTTCCTTAAATTACCTGGAATACTCTGACCAAGCACTTCTAAACTCTTGCACTTGCTCTCCTATTAGCAAATGGCACTCCTGGTAAGCATTTACTTGTATCGTGTTGCAGTTTGATTGTTATCCCTCTTTTGTAAGTCGCTTTGGATAAAAGCGTCTGCTAAATGCATAAATGTAAATGTAAATGTAACTATACTATTGTATATTGCATCAGCTAGGTCTTAGGCTGGCTAGAAAGAGAAACAGAGCCTATGTATTGACCCCACACACACATACAGACTTTTTTTTTAAGACATGTACAATTAATATGGCTGATTTGTGTTGAATTGCCAGAGCAGCTTTGATCAAACTGTAGACAGAACAGGACGCCCACCTGTGATGTGTGAACAGACCCGAGGCGTACTCCAGAAGCAGGAACTCCCGCAGGTTTGAGCCAAAGCTGATGAGACACAACAAAAACACACAACACAGGAGGGAAATCTGATGAGAAACTGTTTTGGATGAAATGGTGGTCCTCATATGAAGTGTGTGACTGGTTGGGTGACCGAAACACGTACTGAAGATTATGGGACTGCAGCAGCTTGCAGTGATCCAGCAGGTCGGTTAAGTGGGCCACAAACCACCAGTTGTTGAGAGCAATGCTGAGAACAGACACACAGAGGAATACTGAAATATATATAACAGTTTTACATCTTCCATCCAGGAGAGAGAACTAACAGGAGATACAGCAAATTAATTGTTTCTTTCAAAATAATAGCATTGTTAGTTTATTTGATGACGGATAAATTGAGGCTCACCTGCAGTCCTTTATGACTTGATGCAGGTCAAACTCAAACGCAGCAAGGAGAATGCTGTCCAGGGGCTCCGGGGGACTCCGAGAATCCAGAAACCTGTCCATGCACATCTGTGAAACACAAAACACTGGATGAGTCGCTGAAACTTACCTTAACACACACACACACACACACACACACACACACACACACACAGACAGACAGACAAAGTCTTTGCTCTTTACGGATCATTCAGACACAACAGCAGACAGACGGCAACATTCAGCATTAACGATCACAACAACCAGTCACTGCCGTGCAATTCTTGACACTCCGTTTTGACAGGCCATTGCTGGCTACCGCTTGCTGCTGCTGGCTCGTCATCCGGCAGAGAAGTGTTGAAAACTTTTGTTGGATGGCGAGCAAGCTGTAGCCAGCGGTGGCCTATCAAAACAAAGCGTCAAAAATTACATGGCAGTAACTGGTTGTTGTGACCGTTAACGCTGAGCGTTCCCGTCCGTCTGCCGTCATGTCTGAACGACCCGTTAGAAACTCATCTCAAGACCTAAAGAAGAGGGCGTAGTACTGTACCTGTGCGTAGTAGTGAAGGTCGATGGGCTTGACTGTGGGGTGAGTGTACAGCAGCCTGGTCACCACATAGTGATACCAGGTGCTCAGCAGGTCCTTGTGCTCCAGGAGAGTGTCATCGTCACCCACTAGGATCTGGAGGATAAGGTGACATCCACACAGGATCATACATTAAGAAATTCCACCTTGTTACCCGGCCGTAGTGTTTGACCTATTGGCAGACAAGCCCTAATACAGTAGAAAAAGCATCTTGACTGTCCTCACCTTACAGATGGTCTCCAGGTGCGGGTTGCTGGCAAAGGAGCCGTCCTGTAAGGAGGCGTCCACTTCCTCGTGCCACTGCCTCCACTTCACCTCAAACTCCGTCAACGTCTGAGTGCCACCAGGCTGCACAGGAAAGAGGCCATTTATAAGATGTGATC
This sequence comes from Sardinella longiceps, assembly GCA_027497455.2. Lineage (NCBI taxonomy): Eukaryota > Metazoa > Chordata > Actinopteri > Clupeiformes > Clupeidae > Sardinella > Sardinella longiceps. Next base: position 18,967,778 of record JAODXP020000015.1, on the reverse strand, counting down.
TAAGACTGTGGTCTAAATAAGGCACACATCTTTTCTGATATTATGATCAAGCCTGTGTCACCTGTTGCACCACATTCATGAAAGTGGTAAACTACTCAACATAAAAACTGAATACGCTATCTGCAAGACTATGGTACATCAACTAGCGGACAACCACAATGATCATAAAAGTCAAATTCAATAAGTGCTGTATCATAAAACTGCCATCATAGTCGCACTCTCTTTACAAACACGCTACTACGTTTCTAAACAGTCTAATTCGCTGTTGTAATGTCTGCTGGCATAGCAAGTTTGGTCAGTCTCTTGTTTCCTTGTAGGCCTCTTTTGTTGTCATAATAAAACATACAATTTGTGATTCACTATTTTCACTTTTATCATCACCTCCTCGGGAAAATACTGATGACTAGCACCCAGCTATAGGGTAAAGCAGAGTTAAGAGTTTGGTGCTTACATTATAAACAGGCATCTTCAGAAGCAAGTTGTCCATGCGCTTGAACATGGTCTGTGCAGCAGGCTGCAACACAGCCTGTTTGGCCAGCATGGACCGAGCCTCCTCCATCCTGCCCTGCAGCACAAAACTAATCACCTGGCAGGGACGAGAGACAAAGCTGGTGAAACAACAGTGCCAGCAGCACATGGACCAAAGGCTACAGATCAAGAAGAGGCTTAGGCAGAGCAAGGAGGAGCAGGAGAGCCACGTACCACATCCCAGAAAAACTGGTGGCGTGTGGGACTTTCACAGCGCAGGACGTCCCGTGCCTTCTCGTCCACCTCCGCTTTGTGGAGCCGCACCCAATCCAACAGATGCAGCAGCAAAGAGCCAGCTGAAGAAATGCATTGGTATTGCAATAGTTAGGATTCAATCTTTCAACCCCATCCCAACCCACCCAAACCTAAAATTCAGCGTTGGCCCACTTCTGATTGCAAATATTCACATTCTCTCAGCTTTGACTAATTCCTGCTTTATAATGTGTACTATAGCCAACATTGAAAAAATACACTACTTCAATAAAGATTTATGAAGGAAACTGGCTTCCTTCCTTAGAATACGGCTTTCAAATGCACAGACAAGCTGGTCAGCAATCCCATCCCAGTCATGCTAAATTATAACAAGTCTCAGCACCAGGGGTTACAGGCACTTTACCTGGAGCAGCGTCAATGAACAACACCTCACAGAGGTTCCATATAAGTTCCACAGCCAGAAGAATAGACACCTGCAAAAGAGAGAGAGATTATTTGGACAAACATCTGGATTTGTACAGCTAGGCTACTGTTAAAAAAAAGATCTACGTAGAGAAGAGACAGCACTCAAGACACTTCCATAGACATACAGTAGAGTGTTTTACCTGATTGCCATACTGTGAAGCTAATGGGGCATCACGAGTTGACACTGCATGGGAGAGGAATGAGAGAGAAAACTGTTAATGTTTTTTTCCCATTAAATAAGGAAACAAATTGCCAATCTTTGTTTACAGAGCCACTACAGTGGGATCCCTTAATATATGAGTGCAGGAAGAAATACCTGCAATTTGCTGGAGCTCTTCCATGCAGGCCCGTATTACAGACCTGTAGTTTTTACTGATACTGACAAACCTGCAGGGGTGAATAATGGATGAATGAATAAAGGCACAGCAAATGAATTACATTTAAGTCAATTGAAAACAGCACAAATAACACAAAGAACAGAATATATATACATATATTGGTCTTACTGTGGCTTTTTGTTTTTGCTTGGTAAATCATCTCTTATATTCTGAAGTCCAACAAAGATATGATGAGACTCGTTAAAGAGTTTGCGCAAAACTGGCGAATATATGTCTTCATCTTTCCTCACTACCTGTACATTTGGAAAGCTGGGACCCGCTGGATGTTTACCTGTCATATGTTCAGAACAAATTGTTTTAACGTTAATCAAAACAATACTTTACAGATTGAGAGCACGCTCAGCACTACACGGATCTAACTTTAAATAACCTGACTCACCTGCAGCTGTGTGACTTGTCTCATAAACTAGAATGTCTCCGGGTCCCCAGACAAAGCCAAGGTGTTTTTCTCTCGAGTTTATTCCTGGGATAAACTGCAGAAAGTTGTTTATGTTAACATGCACACCACAGCAACAGGATTCAGTAAAGTTAAATTACTTTTCTAGACTGGTTTATATGTCCTCTATGCATAAGTACAAGAAATGAACGACTTTAGGAAAGTAACATTAACAAAAGTAAGATCATGTTGTCAATTTTGCAACCATCACATATCGTCCAAAGTAGACTGCACAAGCACGGAAAAAATGCATACTTAAAGTTAAAATACAAAATCAGAGGCGAGAAGAGTGATTTAATCAGGCTAACTAACGTTGGTTAAGGTTAACGTTTGTTTAGTTAGCAGCACGTTATGGGAAGGCAAATTACAATGAAATCCATTGATACAAGAACATTGTTCTCAGATCTAGTACTTACAGTAATCGCTGGCTCTACATCGACCTCCTCCATTTGGCCAATACTGTTAATAATTATTGAGAAATGAGATAAATGAGAAATCTCCGGTTATGTGAAGAGGGAAAAAATATTTCAAGTTCAAGCCCTATGCTTCAAGCCAGCGCACGAACTAGCCGCTTCAACTACAAGGACCCCGAGTAGTGCATCGCGGTGCCTGATTAAAAATGGAGTGGATGGTTTGGCAACATTTTCTTTTCTTTAGGCCTAATATCTTGCCCTATACTATCAGTGATCAAGAAATGTAAAATAGTTTAGTACGCATTTCTTTGTTAAATATTTGCGACAGGAATATCAAAAAACAAACACCTTTAACTATAATAATAAATCATTAAATAGGTATCAAAAAAATATCCCTGTATTTCAAAGGCTTAATAATAGTCTGAAGAACTGCTGAAATGTAAATAAATTAATTTGGGTAGATATTCTTTATAATAAAATTGCAATGTTAACTTTACATACAGGTAGGCTATGTGAACTAATAACATTGAACATACACGCACTGATGACAAAATAGGCCTACTTTCATAAAATACCTGTTTTTAATTTATACCTTAAACATTTACATTCCACAACGAATTCTGAACTTAGATTACTCTTTGCCAGGTCATGAACAAGATGGCTACAGGATCAAGATGCATGCTGTTGTATGCCTATATCTACTATATCTTCATTTTTATTTCAACCAACTAGACATTTTAGGAGCATGTGATGTCACCTTCACTGTTATTTAGCCTAGCCTATAAGAAGTACCATTATCTTCCAAGGGCTTTGTTGAATAGATTGTTAAAAGGAAAGACATGTATTTCAGTGCGCGTGCACGTGAGGAGCGCGACCTAACCACACCTCCTTGATGATGTCATAGATGTTCATGGAAAGACACCAAAATCAGCTCTTTGGTTTATGAAAAATATTTCCGTTGTATTTTAACCCAGGAATGTAAAGTATTTAAGATGGGCCTCAAAAAGTGAGATCTAAAGTAATGGAATAGAATGTATACTCTTTTGTAGACATTAAATGTAATTTAGGAGAAAATGCGCTTCTCCTCGTGAACGCGCACGCAAGAACGGCGTTTTAATGGGAGCGCGCATGTGCGCGTGCACGTTGACTCTTTGTGTGGCAGCGTAGAGAAGCCCAAATACAATTAGCTACCATGGCCGACGAAAAGCCCAAGGTGAGTGAATTTACAAAATGTGTCACTGTTCAACTTTTACGCATGAAATGCAATATTTAGGAAATAAAATGAAACTTCTGACAGGTCTTTAAGGGCGAGTTATTCCCCTTAGTGGATAAATACTGCAACTACTCCTGAGGAAACACCGGAAGAAATGTGAACGCGCTTTCAAAGGCGCGCAGTTAGCATTTTTAGCTTTTCTGTTGTTGGATACAAGCTAATTGAATTACCCTAGAAATCTGTGAATGATATCGGAATTGTGAACACATAAGTTACACTGTTTAGAAGTTCATTGTCTAAAGATTCTTGACGTTAGTTATCTTCAGTTAACTTTGTGCACTAAATGGTTTAAGATTTTAGCTGACAAAGCTAACCAGTTTGCTGGCTAAATTGAATCCAGCCTAGTGTTTTGTAGCAATGGCCAATGTGCAAGAGCACGTTACTGATTGTCATTCAAGAACATCTTGATGTTGACATCTCATCAAGGTATATAGACAAAATTTAAACTGCTAAACTGTTTTAATTATAAAAATGGTAACGTTAAGTGGCTGAGGTTCTCAGAGTTGTCTAATGTTAGAATGATGTTTGGCTGCCTGCACTGATCTGCGCTGGGCTGGAAACGGTGCGCTGAGCAGTCAGACAGCCCAAACTTTTAGGAAGTGTTCCGAACATTTTGTTAAGGGAGAATGCATGAATTTCTGCGTTAGGATGAAACCTGTAACGTTACCGTTGCAACCTACTCACAACGTTTATATTTCGCAGGAGGGAGTAAAGACAGAAAATAATGAACACATCAATCTCAAAGTGGCTGGACAAGATGGCTCAGTAGTGCAATTCAAAATCAAGAGACACACGCCACTCAGTAAATTGATGAAGGCATACTGTGAAAGACAGGTAAAAGACTTTTCCCCAACTGCTGATCCTTGTCAGGCATGGAATCAACTACATCATTTGTTAATGTTAACTCTTACAAACTGCTTAAATATTAATTTAATTTAAATGTGCTGAATGACCTGTCACTTCAGGGGTTGACAATGAGGCAAATTCGCTTCCGTTTTGATGGACAGCCCATAAATGAGACAGACACACCTTCACAGGTAGGCCTAATGATTTTGAACACACATGTCAGGTATATGATGTCATGCTCATAGCCCTTGGTCTTACTGTAGGTCCAGTAGATCACAGTATTTAAATGGCTCAGTGACTTAATGGAGAATTTGATTAGCATAAGAGGCAGATGACAGGCTATTTTTGTAATGACGAAACTCATTCAGTGTTTTGTTGACAGCTGGAAATGGAAGATGAAGACACAATTGATGTTTTTCAGCAACAGACTGGAGGCCTCTTCTAAAAGGGTGAAGAATGTTCCTCTCCTCCGCCCCTTCACTTATACAGCCACACCTCCTCAGTTTTCCTGATATCATGTTCAAACTGAACCCATTCTAGAGTAGACCATCTCACAGATTAACAGAGCTGCTGTTGTACATTGGGGCTTTGTTTGTTTTGTTTTTATTTTTTTTATTTGTACATAATTTACTTCTGCAAAGCTGAGTTATCATCTGAAAACATTTGAGTGTATTGCCACATAACGTTCCATGTCCAGTTTTGGCACAGTTGGCTTTGACTAAAAGTTAGGTTTCAGGTATGTTTATGCTTCTGTGCTGTGAGGAGACAAGGGAGTCAAATAGGAAACAAGAAAGCTTGGGTTTCCCTGTTGTGTGTCCATGCATCGTTAGTGTTCCTACTTCAGTCACATGTTAGTCATATTGCTATTTCGTTGGATCAGTGGAACACAAAAGCTAAAACTGTATGGTAGCCTTATTCAGCCTCATCTATTATAAAGTATTCTGACAGGTGAAGGTTTTAAGTAAACATGGGATAAACTTTAAGGACAGTGGCTGATTCCTTTCTCTAAAGCTGCACACCACACAATGCAAATACTGCAACATTTTGTTTTCTTCTTGCTCTTAATTTAACTCCTCGTCATGGTGTAGCTGGCAATACTTTCATAACTGAGGTGAAGGTGGCCTGTGCTATACCAACCAAATCTCTTAACTGACAAGTTAGGTCAGATCTAAGGTCATTTGCAATACAATTGTCATTTGTGCTGTCCTCTTTCAATGAACCAAATGCTGAATTCTGCACTGTATTAAATAGGTCTTAGAGTTGGACAAATAATGTATAATTAGGGCTTCATAAATTGATGTGCAATGGAAATACAGATTAGGGCGCCGGAGGATGCTTGACGAGGTATGGACACATAAATAATTGCTCTCAGTTGAACAAGAATATATGAACAATTACATGTTTATCATTTATATATATATGACTGCAAGTGCAAAACTCAAACTTTTGTTTATAACCATTTCTAACTTGGTCTGGAAAACAACCAACCCATGAAGCAAAATCTGTAATCAGAATTCTCATTACAATAGTACACCTGACTGTTGGAATGCTGCACTGAGCAGAGAAATAACGAGCGATCAGCAAAGGACACCTATTCACACACACTACACCCCCACCCCCACCCCTACAAACAAAAAAATAAGAGAGATTTATATACCAGCATGCCAGTATTTACATGACATGATGCTAAGGAGACAGATCAAAGCAACCTTTACTCTGAACACTTGTACAGTCATTTATTTGATTTGCTTCTTAACAGTCTTCATGTCATGATTAGCCTTACAGCCTTCACAAAGTTATGTACCAATTTAGAAGCCATAAACCGCTTTCAACATGGAAGGAGTTGGAGTAAGACTCCATAGGTCTACCCAACTCCTCTGTTCAGTTTCAAAAAATTTTATATCTTTTTATATATATATAAATATAAATATATATATATATATTGTGACAGTCATGCGTCGTAAGGATCTTGTCTTAAAGCTGGTTGGTATAGAATAGAAACAAAACCCTTAAAAGATGTTTAATTCAAAATGAGTATCTGTATTGTGGATTACATTTCTTGTTGAAATAAAAGTTGTTCATTTTTTCAATAGTTCTGATTTTTTGACTTTTGAAAGCTCTTGGCATGAAAAATCTCTTCAAGTAACCATCTCTTGAAAAGATCAATAGGACAGCAGTTGCAGACAGTGGTGCATTTAGTGCTGTACTTCTGGCCTTAAGCAGTGCTGCACAGAGAATCATTTAGAAGACAGCATAGTTAATAGATACACAACACCACAAAGAAATTCTCACCATACATTCAATCAATCAATTCAATCTTTGGCTGTAGTTTTCAGTCTGCTATTGTTCGTACACATGTTCTTAGCCACTTGCATGGTCCATCATGTGTTGCCATACAAATATGGGCATCAGTTAAAATCCAGCCAGCTGTAGCAGGATAGCTGTCAACAGGAAGCCATTTGTGACTGATACATCATAATGATGATAATTGAATAATGTAAGATTCATGCTGCTGTCCTTTGGCAGCTAAATTTAGATCACAACTGTGGTTTAGCTAGCCTATAATCTCATTATGCACAGTATGAATTTTGATGTTGCTAATACAGTTTTTTTTTTTTTTTTTAAATAACCCTAGTAATTTCATTATTATTCATGCGATTATGTGTCATCAGCATTATTGTCATTGTGTTGGAAGTGGGACACCCATTCACCACCCCTTTTTAGTCTTTTGTGGCTTAACTGTTGCACATGGCCCTGTCACTAAGGGGAGGGGGGCTCCGAAGTTCCAGTTTGACACTGACCTAACAAGCTAATTAGGTTCTTCAAGAAGCAAGTAGTTTGTGTGTGTGTGTGTGTGTGTGTGTGTGGGGGGGGGGGGGGGGGATGCTATATACATGTATAATATCAACAACAGGCCTTGGTCTATCACAGCATTTTGTGATTTCCACACATTTTGAGCCTACCAGTATCAGATGGCGAGCACACATCTTTGACTGGCATTTTTCTGTAAGATTGTAGCATGTGTGACTTTTTTTTTTTTTACATGCATGCGAGAAATTCCACAGAGGCATTGTTTTGCCATCATCACACCATCCTTACCTTTGAAGAAAAGCACTAGATTTGATTTTGGTGGCGAGCATCGTTGAACGATAGATTATTTGTCCAATCACAGAAGGTATCCCTCTGTTTTAGCCAACCAAACAGTCTGGAATTCTTGTGGGCAGGGGCTTTTGTGTTGTAGGTCGGAGCAAAGTTGGATGAACGAACGACGTTACCGTGCTCAGATTACACTTAACTAAAGTCGGGTGGAGTCCATGCGGAATTTGAGGAGAAGGGATTTGGAATTTAAAAGCTAGCTAATTCATAGATTTGAGAGCTTTTCAACGTAGTAATCGATATCATGACGACCACCACCACCTTTAAAGGATTGGAACCCGGATCAAAAAGTAGTTCCAGGTAAATAAAGAAATTCTGAAACAAACAAAAGAAAATGGTAGCCACAGCTAACGCTATCCTTTGAGTTTGTCTCAAGAAGGCAAGTAACATTAACGGTAACGGTATTCCAAACTAATTAGCCAAGGATCTTGACTTGACACACACTATTTTTTTTCACTTTCATCAGAAAATTGACTTTATATGTTAAGAAGACGAGCAGTAAATAGATGTATAACTTTTGTGTCTTTTCATCAGATTTTAATGCACGCCTTTTTTTTATAATATCAGCTAACATTAGCGGTCAAACGGAGTAACGTTAACGTATCGTTAAGTCAACCTTTGTTTCAACAAAGCTGACCAGTGTGAAATTATTGTAACATTGCCAACGGCCGTGTTTTTTTCTTGCGTTAGTTTTAATGGTGGTAAAAGCTGTTTTGTCGAAGGTGAATGGGTGTCATTTTATCGGAATTAAGTGACAAATATCGATAGTTTGTCAGTCGCATCATCGATAACGTTATGGCACTATCTAGCGTCGTTTTCTTATTTAGAAACGCCCACAGCTCGGAAGGTTAAATGTCTCTTTTTCACAACGAATTCCCTGTCTGGTTTGATAGATAACTAACGGGTACCAGATACTAACATGGGTGTACATGGGTACGTTAGCTGATGAAGTCCCTGGGTTCAGGGTTGGCGAATGATGGCCATCATCAGTCCTCCTGACCCCTTCATTCACGCCTATTATCGTTAGCCTGCTAACCTTCGAACTGGCTTCGATCAGTGCTCGTCTGACATAAATACTTCACGATTTCATTGAAGAAACAAATGTTATTTTACTGATTGTTTACATGATCAACAGTTTGATGCTGCCTGAAAATGCCACAGACAGGCTATCGTTCTATTCTGCAAAATAGCTGACGTTAGTGGGCACAAGTTCTCGGAGTTCAAAGACTAGAAAGTAAAGGTGCTGCCAGTTTGGAGATGTGTTGCCTATGAACTAAGGATAAAATGTATTGTCTTCTTTTACATCTTCCATAAACCGTAGCAACCTTATTTAAACGTGGTGCAAGCTAATTTAGTGATGGCTTGTGTCAGGGATCTCAGGTGCCACATCTTCGTATATTTCAGGGACACACCTAAGATGTAGCTATGTGTGTAAGATGAATAAACCAGTTAATCAATTAATTAATTCATTTTAGCTGTCTTAATCTTTTCCTTACTTGGCCTGACAAACAGCCTCTAGCAGCTGAGATGTAGGTCGAGCAAACTGTCTTGGCTTGCTAGCACAAACTCGGACGCTTTTTACTAAAGCTCTCCTAACGCTACAGTTTCCGACCACCTTAAATCTATCGATTAAATATGAAGTAGTTTAGATATTTTGTGCTATTTAGTGTTTATCTTGTGTAATTTTTGTTTCCATTGATGTTAAATAATTGTCGTTTCATTGTGGGGTGGGGTCTCGAAAATGGATTTTTCTATTTTGCGACTGCAAAAGCTCAAGCTCATCTCATATGAAGGATCGGCCCAATTTCTGGTATTATTGTTAATCAGGCTTTGAAAACAGCTGCTCACAGTTTTATACCAACGATTTTGTAATGTTAGTCTTTGTATTTAATCGATCGACATTTTGATATGGTGGAAAGTTGAGGCATGCCTTATTCGGACAGCTGCTGAGCGTCAGCTGCTAGAATAAAAAAGAGGGCTAAGGGGAGGGGTCGCAAATATGTCCACTGTCGAGTCATCACCATTCAAGTCGCCACGTTAGACTAGAAATGAGTGGGATCCGAAATTATTTGTCATTGTTTCACTTTTTGTATAATCGCGAATCCATTATTTTCCGTGTGTGGACGGTAAGGAATGAAAGCCATCCTGCGACTAAGTGCTTGGGAATTTCTGATTGGCTGCCGACCAGCCTGCAGACTGGGGTCGGCTTCAGTCAGTAGGTTGAAACTGTGTGTGTCTGGTGGAGGGGCTTAAGGAAGCAGACCTTCCCGTGAGGGATCCGGCTCAGCAGCTAATGCGGAGTGTTGTCATGTGGACTGTGTGTGCTTGCATATGTGCCTGTCCTTTTTGCAGCGTAACCACTTTGGTATGCATCTCCCACACAAGAGTGAAAAGGCTGAGCTGTAGGCATGTGTGGGCTGTCAAAATGAGTATTGATCATTGATTACTGGTCTTGACAGGGTGCTGCGGCCTCCCGGTGGAGCTTCGAACATATGCTTTGGCTCAGATGAGGAGAAACCTGCCCGAAAGGACAAGATGGCTTCTAACATCTTTGCTGGACCGGATGACCCCCACGCTCACCGCAGGAACAACCCACCTGGTACCCTCACAAACCAATGCTTTTGATAGTTCACACTTTAACCTCCCAACCAGTTAGGCCTGATCCTGCATCTATGTTTTGCTGACCCCTCCACCATACTGACATTCACGTGGTACACCCGTTCTATTTTGCCCTTATCTGGTACTCCTGTACTCGTCTGGTGCCATTTACTGAATATATATGATCATATTGGATGTTGTCTCTCTTCTCCTAAGTCTGCCTTTTTCTTTACTAGGTAGTGCTTCTCTCTGAGCTTCTGGTTGGTGTATCTTAACTAGCTTTGTAAACACATGGGTGAATACAGTTTACCCTCTACATTGGCTGTTGCCTCTGATATTCAGTTTTTGTTCCATTTGATGTTAAAAGACTGAGGAAGGGAAGTAGTCACAGAATGAACTGAAGGTTGTGAAGGGGCAATTGTACTGCAAGTTTTGATTGTGGTTTTTGTGTTGGTGTTATTTTGGTGCCGTTTGAGCACCTACCTACACTTTGATTAGGCCTAAAGGAATACAGAGTACAGACCTTTGCTGTTATTTAAACAGATGCATTTGACCCACTGCTTTTAATGTGAAGGTTGAAATCTTTTGTAAGTATAGTATAAACTAGCTGAAGTGGGTCTGTAATTCTAAAGACGGTGAGCGAAAGTGGAACAGTAGCCACTTGAAGAGATTAGTGTTTTCTCTTGGAAGGGTTGTGGTTGTGTTGTGAAGTGGTTGTGGTCTTGCTTGAGCTATTGGTTGAACACTTTGGCAGGTACTTTCCAATCTCCGCTCCGCTCCTCTCCTCTCCTCCAGGGTGAGGCATATTGACCCCCTGCGGGTGTCCAGCAGACAGAAGTCATGTGAGGGATGAGTCTGTGTGGTGATTCTGTAGAGCAGCATGATAAGATACTGGTGCGGACTTAATGCTGGAGGTAGCATGAAGGAGCTGATTGTTTCACCAGAGCGGCCTTGCAATAAGCTAACTTCATTAGTCAAGGGCTTGGTCAATATGTGAATGCAGTCTCTTGTGTATTTCTCCCTTCCTTCCTGGTCCTGTCTGTGTCTGTGTGTGTGTGTCTGTGTGTGTGTGTCTGTGTGTGTGTGTGTGTGTGTGTGTGTGTGTGTGTGTGTGTGTATGTTCCTGTAGGGGCTTGTAAGGCTGTACAGACATCAATTTGTAGGACATATTGTCCAGTGTCAACATCAGACAGAGAAAGGGGGGAAAGGAGGGGGGCGGGGGGGCTTATTTGTTTTGCCTAGGCCCTATACGTTCTGGTTGTTTGGCCTGCGTCTTAAGTGATTTGTGAGCTGTGCTGCCCCTCAGTCAGGAAGCAGGGTTTTGGGATTTGGATTTGATGACCACAAGAGGAGTCATCCTGTGTGTGTCTGCTGCTTTTGTGGGGTTGTGTGTGTGTGTGTGTGTGTGTGTGTGTGTGGGAGGGAGGGGGGTCTACAGAGGAAGTGAGTGCATTGCAGATGCAGTCTCTGCAAGATGAATCAGAAAGGCACGCTGATGTCAACATGACTGGGCTGTGGCAGACACTCGTAAACCTGTCAAACCTGTGTGTATGCGCCGCACGCGGGCTTGAGTGTGCAGCTATACTCTGCAGTGTGGCTGTGTATTTACAGTGGGAGTTTCTGCTGAAAGAACTGTCTGTATACACTGTATACTGTAACTGTGTGTGTGTGTGCAAATTAATGGGCTCCAGCAAGTTTCAGCGAGGAATGTGTATGTCTTGTAAGTAAAGTATCAGTTGTAGACTAATGTGTGGGATTGGATAGGAATGTGTGAATGTGTTGGCTGTGCAGTATCAGTAGGCCAATTGTGTGTGTATGTGTGTGTGAACTCAGGAGGGGAAGCCAGCGGGGTTCTATGTGGCGAGTCATCCGCTCCACTGAGGCGCTGCCCCCAAGCCCCCATCTACACCGAGTTGGCACCCCCACCAGCACCCGAGCCTGAACCATCGCCTTCCCGAAAGAACACCCAGGTGAGCAGAAACCTCTGGGCCACCAGCTACTCTGGCCCTCCATTGCCCTTTTTCCTCTCTGGGGAGCTGCTGTCTGATCCCACTGCAGCAGGTGCTCTCAGAGAGCCCTCAGGCAGGAGGACTGCAGTAAAGTAGGTCTTGCAGTGCAGTAGGTCTTGTACGGTCACACATTAGTGCTGTCGGTTTCCTCTGATAAGATCTCCAATTTGAATAGGCAAGGTCAAAATCCACAGGCGTAGTTTGATAGTTTTAGTATATAATGGTTTTAAACTTTTTTAGACTCCATTGCTAAAATGTAAGCAAGATTTATGCTGTCTTCACACAGATACTATGAGTAATGTGTATTGATCTCTGTTGAATTGATTCCAAATATTGCATATCGACAAGTTTCCCTCAAGAGCTGCAGTGTAATGTTTTTGGTTTTCAGACAAATTGCTGTATGTAGTCAAACCCAAAATGAATATCCTTAGAGCTGTTTTCTTCACTTGAGACAGTAATTTTTTTTACATTTGGATGATAATTACACCCTTGCAGCCCATACACGCTCTGGTGGCGTATGTGATAGTTATTGGAGTGTGGTGGATGCTCCTTTAAAGAAAAGAAAAAGGGAAGACCGAAAGCAAGGGAAAAAAAACACTCACACACACACACACACACACGCACAGGTTTACAGTCGCAAGATTTGTACAATGATTGGGTGAGCTGGAACGGCCTCACTGGAATCTGGGTCACACTACCAGCCGAAGCCATGTCATAAAATGCTGAGATAACAAGTTGGTGTCTCGGCATGTTAGTGTCCCTGGTATACAGTTCTGAAAATGACAATGCTCTCTGACTGTTTTTCAGGTTCAAAACCAGGAGGAGACTAATGATGGTGAGTATAAATTTCCTTAAAAAGGATCTGTTTAATATGACGTCATATTATGTTCACATTAGATATGTTGCAGACGGTCCAAATCCCTTTTATTTCTTGCCCTGGAAATGTTTAATTCGCTGGCCCACAATGTTCCACATGTCTTGAGCAAAACTAATGTGCTGTCTCAAGATCAGGAGTGTGCAGAGGAGCATTCCGTTCTTTAAACGGCACTGCATGACACCCATTTGAAAATTATTATCCTAATGAAAGTCTTTGGATAGCCTTCACTTCCCAGCATAGCTATGTGTGAAATAGGCAAGGCAAGCCACAGAGAGAGAGGAGTGCGCACTGGGGAGTCATATGGACATGTGACTATAATTTTCATGCTTAAGCAATGGCATGTGTAACTTGAGCATCTTGGATGCCTTATTTATGTTATTCCATCGTATTTGCAGCAGCTTCGTCAGCTTCCTTTAGCACCCAACAAAACTCTTTTGTCTGTCTTACTCTGACAAGTACTTTTCCATGTGTCCATGATGCAATGTGCTGAATGCATTAGATTGCCTTTTTAAAATTATTTTAGCTAATATCACACACTATAGCTGGCAAAGATACACAGTGGAAAAAAAAAAAATTCTCCCTAATTGAAATTGCTTTTCTTTATTCTGCACTCAAAATGTCTGGTGTCAGCAAAACCGTTTGTATGTATACATGTATGATTACATAATGTATGTATATGATTACATAATGTAATCACCAAACTGTTACTGCTTGAGGGGTATGGGGAAACACAAGGAATGTTAGATTAGTATCCCCAGCTACACACCTGCCCAGACTCACACACACCCCCACTCTGTTGTGACTCTTTACCTAGAAACTGCAGAGGACCAGAACGATGAGGCCCCAGCAGTGGCCCCCTCTGGCAGGAGAAACCCTCCCGGGGGGAAGTCCTCCGTCATCCTGGGTTGAGGGGATTCCCACCAGACTCTTGTTTTTCTCTTTTTTTCGTTTGTTCCATTTTTTTTTTATATTATCTTTGAATTTTTTTTAAAGAATCGCCATGCTCTTTTTTCCCCTCGGCTCACTCTCACGAGCTCCGGGGATGTGATTGTCCTGCACTCTGTTTTCACATTTTTCTATCAAAACAAAAAGAGAAAAAAAAAGAAAGAAAAGAAAAGAAGCAGAACAGAACGTTGACATGCACTTTATGTTTGTCCTCCCCGTCAGTCAGCTCGTCCTGCGCAGCACAGTGGGCACAGCTGCAGCTTGAGCTCCTCTCAGTCTGCCACGTGCTCATGGATTCAAGAAAGACAAAAATTTTGTTGCGCAAAATTTCTAAGTACAATAAAGATTGATTATAAAATTGCACTTGTGCACAGTTGCTTTTTACCTCAAGTGTCACTTGTTTAGGGGCTGGAAAAAAAAACAAAATAACCGCACAAAATTTCCCCCCAGGGGGAATTGAGGCTTTGTTTACTTGCTGAAGTAGAATAAAAGCTTCAGACATTCCTTTTTTTTTTTTTCGAAGTTAGAAAAGCTATTGAGTTCTTCATGCCATTGGAATCAAAACAATTGATGTGATCAGTCAAAGTTGCTTGGCCAAGCAATTTAGCTTGGTAGACTTCCACCTCCTTGTCCGTCTGGTGATTAGGAAGAGGGTCAAAGTTTGGCTTTAATCTTTCCACAAATCCTGGTCTTTGACCCACTTGTAGTTTCTTAAATGACGGACATTACACTAATGACAGGACCCGGGTAACGGCCATAAGCTCCTTACAGGCGACCAGACCTGCAGAGAACCAGATGGACCAGGGCTTCTCCAGTAACAATGGAAAAACGGGGAGGGAAATTGGCATGGAAACTATTACACATCCTTTTGTCCATCTAAGGCCAAAGAGCCACTGGCTGAATAAATGGCATCATAACATTCAAGAACCTGTTCTAAAAGATTCAAAAAGAATTCCTAACAGAAACTCCGTACTGTGGGGTTTTGTCCATTTTGATACTCGTGGTTTAAAACTAAATATGAGTCATGATTCATCAGACGAATGTTAGACAGATTCGTGCAAATGTTAGACATTTGTCTAGGGACGCACTGCCCATTCCAGAGATTTGCTTTTTGCACGAATCTGGAAGAACTGACAAAAATTTTGGCTCACGTTTGACTACCGTGACCAAAATCAATGTAGGGCACTGGCTAAACCTTTGCATAATACATGTTAAGGGCCAGTAAAATATTAAATGCAAAGGAGGCCTTCCACAGGAATAATAATCCAAATGCTGAACTCTCTTGGGTTGGGTCCCAACTCTGCATGCAGCGTGAGAAGAGTGAGGCAATGTTGGATTTCCTGATGCACTGTATCACCTACTGGTGGCAGCATTCACAAGTGTACAATACAGTGTGTATTGAGAAGCCTTTGTGTGGGTGGAAAGGTCGCCATGAGGACAATGTGCCTCAACCTTACAGTGATGTGAATCTCATACAAAATCTGGACCCGGGTTAATTGCTTAGTGAACGTGAATGCATTTCTTTCATCACTCAATCAGATGGATAATGATTTATATTTGGTCTTACTATTATTGTGGAAAGGTGTAGAATAATACGGGGTAACATGAAATGGATGTTTGCTCTTTGCCGCTTCGACTTCTGCTTGGCCATGGCATTATGATATGAAACATGTAACATTACATATTTCATACAGAAATATGGGAAAATCAATATACATGCAAGACTGGGGGTTGTGGTCTATGAATTAATTTTTTCACAATCAATCTGACAAGCTGCAAAATGGAGCTACACAGCTCCAGAGAGAGTTAGTAATTGATGATTTAAGATAACCTAATGAATTAATGAATTAATCTACTTATGATAAACAGATCATACTCCTTTGGGATTGTTACCCCACACTGCATAACAATGAGAATGTTTTTGTTGTTTAAAAAAAAAGGCAACAGTACAGCCTGACAAAGAATGCTTAAGAAAAAGACAGAATTTGCATATTTCACAATTCATTGTCTTTAATACCTGAAGCGGCATATGATCAATGAAGTTTGACTTACAATCTCTCTTTCTCTCTTGTCCAAAGGACCAATCATGACAGGTGCATTCAGACAAATAGCACACACATTCGCATTCAGACAAATGCCAAACACACAGGTTACCCTGGAGTATTTGTATAAAATGTGTTTATGTGTTTTCAGTTGTGTATAGGCGAACATTCAGGTGGACGTGAACAGGCAAAAATGCTTGGATATCTAAAGATATAGTTGCATAGATGTGTGCTGTAACATACTGACTTGGTATTGCTCGAGAATATTTAATAGGTCAAAACCAAGCATGCATACATTCTGCCAATGATTGGGGCAGATATTCAACATTTTTCACACTAATTTCTAAACATTGTCAGTCTATCTTTGGCGATGCTGTTAGTGAGAAGCCAATATGAACAAAATTTTTAAAAGACTTTTTTTTTCTCTTCAATTTAAGTGTACATTTCTGTACATATATTGCCACTGTACAGTGCTGCTAATGCCAGCAAGTTAATCTTTCCTAAAAGACATCCATACATTTCAGTTACCATCATTAACATTTCACACTACCAAGGCTTTGTTACCCTGCTTCTACAAACAGTCAAGGGGTTAATTTAATTGGATTCAATTTGACTCTTATTTGTGGCATGTTGTGACAGACCAGTCAATAGCTGTGAAAAGCAACAGTACCCCCTGGAGGGTACACTTGGAAATGCAAGTTTGAAACTAAGTGAGCCTCAAGGCTTGGAACTCTGATCCCACTGAAAACAGCTGCTACTAAATTAAGGCAATCTGTGTATAAATATAAATATATATAGGCTATATTTATGTACATGCTATAGGCAAGATCATAGTATAGAGATAGTGCTAACTTTCAGTCTGGCTTTAAGTGACAATTTCTTATTAGGCTAGTAGAATGCCTCTGATCTGCACATACTAGAGCACATTTCAAAAACATTGGTCATATCCACTGAAAAAAAGCCATTACCTGACACATTTGCATATAGTGTTCTTTCATGTAACAGTCTTCTGTACTGCCGCCCATGATGGGAGGGATGTACTGTATTCACTTGCAGAGGACAGTGGTGTCCACATTTAAGAATCGGATATGCATCCTGGTCTCAATCTCAATCCCCTTCAGGATCTATGGTGAGAAATGACATACATGTACATATAAGAAGATATGAGTGGTGCACATCATCATTACTATTTCATCACATGACAGCTTAAATAGTAGGAATAACACCATGTGCTGCAAAGGGGATTCATAAGCCTACAGTACTTGGCAGTATTCTTAACCTTGTCCATTCCAGTTATCCATAAATTGAACATATGAGTAAATATGCTTATCACTTTTCATGGAAAATATGCCAAATTTGATGAGTAAACTTAATTGCAAACCTTCAAAAAATGCTCAAAAGTGATTCCCTCATAAAATTCATCTGGTTCCTACGGGGGGGAAAGAGTTTGATCTTAATTAAAGACACTCTTGATACAAGATTAAAGATACTCAGATACTCATTAATGATACTTCAGAATTAGTTCAAATCAATTGTACATATACTGTTGCAACGGTCCCTTTAGGAGCTAAAGGAAAAGATACCGTACCATGTGACCCATAGAGATGCTGGCCACCTCCAGCATGGCGGCATCTGCAATGCCTTTGGCTGTCTCTCTCCCCAATGCACCGCTTCGTGAGAGCAGTTCCTCCACAACCTGTGGGTGAATACTCCCAAAACTCAGGGTCGATCTCCATGTTTGGTCTACAGTATTTACAGTACACTCACAGTATATAGTCTTTTGATCCTGTGAGGGAAATTAGGTCTCTGCATTTCTCCCATTAGTGACACACACAGCACACAGTGAGTGAATGCACACATTATCCTGGTGCAGTGGGCAGCCACTAAGGGGTTGGGTGCCTTGCTTAAGGGCACCTCGGCTATGGATGTGGACATGAGAGAGCATTATTCAATCACTTCACTCGCTGTCATTTTTCCAGGGTCCTAACCAGTAGACCACTGCTGCCCTGAGTGTAAGTGTACAGTCCAAGTATAAAACATTTGCCCTGATTCTGACCTTCCTGCCATTCACGGTTAGAGAAGTAAGAATGAGGAAGCAGACTCACATGTCTGTATTCCTCCAGGGTTATAGTCCCATCGTTGTCAGTGTCGTGCATGTTGAACAAAACTGGAATGAAAACATTTTTTTTATGATGCAGGTTTCCTGGTAAGGTCCAAAAAGATCTAGATCTCTAAGTCACGTGCTCTACAAGGGAGGAGTAGCTTCTGCCACCGTCTTTAACACAATCAACAATACGCTACTTATCCTTCCAGCATCTTACAGCGCAGTTTGATTGTCCGCAGCTCCTCACGCTGCTCCTCAGTCATATTCAGTGATGGGGGTCTGAAGTATGACATGACTGTGATGAACTCTTCGAAGCCAATCTCCTCTACAGTTCCATCATTGTGAGACTGAAAGTTTCTGAGAGACATGAAATATCACTTACAATGTGGCCCTCTGTGGGTGTCAATGTGCACTAAAAACAAATCAATTCTTGTGGGTGTAACTGTAACCGGTGGCGGTCTGCACCGCACACGGGTCTTGAACCCGCCACCCCGACTTGGGAGTCGGGTGCTCTAACCACTGACCTAAAATCTCGAGTTTCTAACTCAACCGGTAGAAGCACCCAAGGAATTGGGTGATGAGGATTTACACATACTGTCACCAAGCTAGCTGGCCTCCATTACATAACTATTCAGTCATTGCTGAATAAGAGAAAGAACAATGGCTAGAATGTCAATGTCAAAAAGTCATCTTACCAGTCCTACCTTTTGTCAAAGAAGGCCTCAATAATTTGTGCTCGTATGGGATTGCAGGCAAGGTCTGGGATTTTACTGAAGTCATCTCTCCTGAAAGAGCAGCAAAAATATTCTGTCCAACAAAGTATATTTTTGGACACAGTGGACTCACTAAATGTACTATGCTATTGTATTACAACAAATATATTCAGGTTCAATTAGCATTACTTTGCATTTGGAAGTAAAGAATTTCACCTTCAGATAAACTAAAACCATGCCAGTGAATGTCTTGTACTTAGAAGCTAAGGATGCCTACCGAAGTGTGTCTTCATTGTGGCTCAGCTGTTTGAAACGATTGTGAAGGTTTCCAATTTGCTCGAGAGAAACTGAGGATAAAAAGGCACACATGAGCGAGGAAGACAAGCTCCTCAGGGAACAGTACACAGACAGGGCTTTGTTGCAAACTGCTGAAGAAAATCCAGGGATTTCAGTGTGTGAGTCATGCAAACCTTTTTAACTTGCTAATAAAAGTCCACTTGTTTTCTATTTTGCTCACAAAGAACATTAAACTAGAAGAAATCTAATTTTAAAGGACACATCTGTCCCAATACAATAATACAATAAGTAAATGTACAATGCCAGTTAAAAAATGCTATTCATAATTTCAACCGGACTGAATCCCATACAATTACAATGGAATGTGGGCAGGGCACATTCAATCAGCTTGTAAACAAATGTTTTTTGTTAATTGGAACAGGTAATACTGGTCATTCTTAGGAAATGACCTTGCTTTTTCCACAGACAAACCTGGGCTCACCCTGCAGCTTTCAGTACAAAATGGACTATAAATGATAGCTCTGGTATCAAAGGTTTGCTAAGTTTTATAAGGTGTCTGTCACACTGCAATAGGATGAGGATATTTGAATGAAAATGAACTTCGGAATCTTCCAAATATTGCTGTTAATTTGGCCCTCAATCAACATGTTATAAACTAGTTATTACCATTACAGGTACGTATAAAATAAATTGTCATTTACTACTGCATGCACATCAGTGTCAAACTGCAGATAAAAATCAGCTCTCAATTGATGCTTTCACTGAGCTGACTTTGTTCCTGCACCAATGCAGGTGTAGCAAATACTTTCAGAGGATGCAAAGGAGCAAGAAAAAAAGGGGGGAGGGTGTCTGCAGCTAGTGAGAGAAGGGCAAGATGCAAGATCATTTTATGAGGATTCATGCATTTGGCCAACAGATGATCAAGCCAACCTCTTGGATGACTTCTTGAGTCCATCTCAGCGGGAGAGGTCTATTATGTCCTGCTGTTGATGGAGGGAGGTTGGATTTTAAATCCTTTCCCCTCATGAGGATTAATCTTCTAAACCCCATCTCTGGCCCAAACAAAACCCCAAACAGTACTGCTCCCCTCCTGAGATAAACCCTGGTGACATCTTAATGCAGAGAGAGAAGCTGGCAAGGCTGCTCTTCTGTAGCCTCACAGCAAAGGACCCGAGAGAGAAGATAAGGGGGAGAGCATGACTAATGGAAGCTGTGCCTACTGCACCACACACACACACTCATTGAATCAAAGACTAAAATGCCGCCCGCCTCACACACAAACACAGACACAAAAACACAGACATAATATAATAAGCAGGCATGCAGAGGGACAGAGGCTTCGGAGGCCCTGACAGAGACAGCCCTGAGATGAAGGTCGTGCATTCTTAACTCACACACAAACACATATTATACAGTACACATACAGACGCACACACAAGGCCTATTGCCAAAAGCGTTGTGGCTGTCATACACAAATGCTGATTCAGTTGGGACTGAGCCAGGTGGTATGCTTTGGGTTGGAAACATTATTCAAATCCATGTAAACAAACAGGTGGCTTTGCATTGATCAGGAAGAACTTGATATGACAGAGGTCTTCAGCCTGATGAGCAGGTTTCAAGTACAGACTTGAAATGAGATTTAAGATAATTCTGCTGAATTTCCTGAACTGTTTTAAATGATGATGAAAGCTGTTCCAAAGAACTGACATGGCCCAGGTTATCATTTTACACCAGGAAGTAAAAAAAATGTGACCATAAAATGAAGAGAGTAGGCTATACACTTGTAAAGCAGATGTGTATAGGAAATAAACTAGCATCATGAATTTTTAAGAATTGCACTTGGGGGTTGTATAACACCCCTAAATGGAGCTGAGTGGAAAAAAAGGTCTAAGCCTGCCTATGCATTATTCATCTCAACACTGGAAGGGCATCTATCCACAACAATAGTCTACGACACAGCTATCTGAACTGAAAATGTATAGGCTAGGCTATGGTAAGCACTTTATTCTTGGTTCCATGATCCAAAAATAGTTATGCAGCAAGTAGCAAGTGTGTCCCCAAAACTAGCTTCCTCTGAGTCTCTGACAGGCTACGGGTCCCAAAAGCCCTTACAGAGTTTGAAATAGATCTTTTCTACAGTCTCACTTGCTTTAATGTCAGAGATCGGGTAAAACTGGTTATATCGTTGAAGTATATATCAAGTTAAGCATCATTATCCAAAATTGTAGTTTAAATAACTAAATGTTGCAACGCGCTTTATACATGATAAAATATAGCCTATGAGACGGTTCGCTGTTTATCCTGTCATACTTACATCCAGTCTTGTCGGCAAGTTCTCTGTATCTATGGTCTTCAGGTCCCGAATGAAATCCTCCCATAATGCGTTCTTAATTTTTTAGGCTGTCGGATACCAAATCGGTCGGTACCGAAAGGTTTATGTCTCTTAAAAAATCCCCAAATAAAGCGCTAGTTCCACTTCCTTGTCCTGTCTTTCTTGCTCTTGCACTTGCACTTCTGCAATGCAATGACAAACACTGTTGTGGTTACAAGTGAATGAATGCACACTGTTCCTCAGCAGCACAGGTCAGGTAGGCTACCTCCCCACGGTCCTATCACGCTTCGCTCGCCAAAATGACCAGTGCGCACACACGCAGATTCTTGTACGTGGGTCGAATGGGGTTCATTTCGTTCTCATCAAGTTGTGATAAGAAGGCTTTTATAGCATGAACATCCAACGACGAATAGCCCACGTTATTGCATTTTTTGTGTTCGTCTTTCAGTATTTGTCGCAGTCACAGTCTGTCGCTCAGGTAGATGACGTCTAGCCCCTCATTGACAACACAGCTCACGCCGTGACATCCACATCCACACACACACACACACACACACACACACACAACTTAAAAATCACATTAACAAAACCAAGGGCATCGTCAAAGTATAACATAATGGGTATTATGCAACATTTAATAGTTCTGATAATAATAGTGCGTGCTGTTTGGAAAGTGGTTAGGCCGGTGAGTTTATAAATACCATGCAGCTTATTTATAGGCTACCATTATCCAAAATTGTACTATAAAAAGCGTTAACATGTTTTAAACATTTTATTTTCTTTAAAGTGTAGGCTGACGTGTAGCCTATGTACAGTTGTGTACACAGACCAAATCTCCTAATGCCAAACAGCTTATTCTGTCATCATATTGGCAATTTCACAATTGATTGATTTGACAAACAGGATCAGCGTGTGGAAGTGTGCATAGCCACAATCGCCTGACACCTCCTCTTCATGTTGGCCACCAGCCTGGTCACACACTGCTACAGAATGGAATCTCATTGTTCAACCAGTCACAGGTCAGCCAACATGGTTTTGTTGGTCACTCTGGCACGCCCAAGTGTTCAATGGCATTGAGGTCTGGACTGCTGGCAGGCTATTCCATCATCTCCACTCCCACATTCTGGAGGTGCAGTCTCTGATAAACCCCTCCCTCCCTTTAGGGTTGAGTGTTGTCATCTTGGAGGATAGGATCAGGACTCATCAATGAACATGATGTTCCTCCACATCTAACCATGCTGTTTCAGTGCATGTGTTGCTGACAGCAGCGCAAGCAGTCCTGATGGTGAAGAGCAGTCATGGTAGGACTCCTGGCAGCCCTATAAGACCAGGCACAGAGCTGTAGGTCATACAATCATTGCAAACATGATTGCAAATCTGTTGAAGATAGCCTACGGCACCTAAATGCTGACTGGGTGAGGACATGGTCTTCCTAGGGTGTTGTCGTCCTTTGCAGCCTGTCTCTGACCCATGATCCCCTGTTATAGAACTTGGCCTTCAGTTTTGAAGTGGTTCTAGGGCTCACTTTAAATAATGCTGCAACTTGGTTCAGTGGAACACCAGCTTACGTTGCCCTATCACAAAGGCCCTATCAAGATCAGTAAAACATGGCATGCTGATTTGGATGCCACTTGGACATTTACTGTCTGAACTGTAATAACAGTAAAAGGGCCCACACTCACAGGTGCTGCAAATCAGACACCTGATTGGCAACACCTGGGGATATCAGAAGCTCAAAACAAGGTTCAATGGACCTTTTTCACCTACGTCACAATGAGGCACTAAAACGAGGCTTGGGTGGTAAAACTTCCCCAGAAGTAGCTTCTGGAGATGGGATGCCCCTCATCTGCCCAACTTTCCACCAACAGTAAGAGAGGGGACCAGCAGTAGATTTTCTGTCTGGCATCTGTGAGAAATTATGAATTATTATTTATAAAGCAAAGGGAGTTGTTCCTTGCCCCTGTTTCTCATGGATGCTTCCCGTACTGTCTGTAAAGCACCGTGAGACAATGCACTGTATTTGAGCGCTCTACAAATAAAATTGAAATGAATTAAATTAACGTTTCGTCTGCACTTCCTCTAGTTTATCACCCGAGCCTCGTTTTCGTTCGGAATATGGCGAACAGGTGAAAAAGGTGGATAGCAACAGAAAAATTGCCTGTTTGGAAATGGCAGCGAAGATTTAGCAAATTTGCGGCCCACATGCTCAGCACTACAACAGTAAATTCCATTGATGTTGGAATGAGAAGTTTACATGACTCCTAAGAATCCAGAGATTTGCCTCCATAACAGCAGAGCAGGTGAAAGGTGAGCTCAGGACACTGCAGCCTAAGAAGGCTGCTGGACTGAACAGAGTCTGCCCCAGACTCCTAAAAGTCTTTGTGATAGAACTAAAGGTGAGCCTCCCCAGCTCACCACAGCTGGGGTCATCAATCTGAGGCCTGTCACTTGGGAGGGGGCTAACATTATGGAGGTCATCATGCCTTATCCCAGGGAACTGAATGATAATTTGATCAGCTATAGTTCGTATCAGGAGAAAGGAGTTGAAGATGTCATCCTCTACCTACTGCACTGAGCTCTCTCTCACCTGGATGAGGGAAATGGTGCTGTGAAGATTATGTTCTTTAATTTCTCCAATGCCTTCAACCCCATCCCCCATCCCCTTGTACTGAGAATAATAGGTGAAGTGGATGGCACTTTCAGTTATTCTACAAGTACAGCAGAAATAAAAATGAGGTTTATGCCTCTGGTACTTTTGTTGAATGATGCTCTGAAGCCTGCTGAAAAGAATTTGTTTGAAAAGGGAGTTATGTCCAGTCTTGTATTATTTGTGATTTTATCTGGCTACATGCTTCTTGATTCTTGAACAAGTCTGGAAGGGAAAGCAGGGCAGCCTCGTGATCTTTACTGCTGATTTCACCGTTTGCTGAAGTCTGTTGCTGTCCTGGGACAAGGACTCTGAACCATGTGATGGATGAGCACAGGACAAAACTGCAGATTTATAGCTGCTCCTATAGGACACCATTGTTGCTGTTGCTGTTGAAAGCACTTTTCTGCAGGGGCTTTTTTGAGGATGGAGATGATGTTCTCTCACTTGATACTTCAAAGGAAAGTAAAACATAAGGGAAATCAAAGTCTCTCTGATAAAGATGAGTTTCATGGAGGGACTCAAAGGAGGTCACTGATGACTTAAGGAGGTCAGTGATGACACAGCTAACCTGATTTCCGCAGGCAGATCTTTCCAGAGGCTTGGGGCTCTGTCTCCAAGCTCTGTCCTCTTTTGGCCGCTGGAAGAGTCAAAAGATCCCACTATATGCAGATTTTGATCTGTTTGTGTGCACAACACACAACAGTATTTATCATTTCAAAACTGTGAATCAAAAACTGGACATTTGTTGTAAAGAAATATGAAAAATACTTTATAACTATGAGCTCCTGTGCTCTGTTTGGTACCAATCAGTAAAATGTTTTGTATCATTTTCATCGTTGATCTGTCACCATTACAACGAGGTATAGCTTGTGAGCATTGTGCATTCCTGGAATGAGCAACACAGCCACATGTGTGGGTAGCACAGACAGAAAATGGGCAGTAATAGTGTTCTTCTGCCATTCATTCTCGTTGTGGGCTTCAAATGCTGTCAGGAAAGTGCCAGTCAGGTGTGTGCCTATATTAGCACCTGAGCATGGGCTCTGCAATTTGTTCGGTTTGTGGTTGCTCCCAGTAGCAACACTGGTGGAAAGATGCCTGTTTGCCTCAACTCGAGGCTGGTGTCCCATCATTCAGAGTGGCAGCATCATTTAGTGTGAGTCTTGGTACCATTTCCAAACTTAGGACCAAGTTCCGTGAGACTGCTGAAGTCAAAGACAGACCAATAAGAAGCCATCCCAAGAAAACCGGCTCCTCACTCTTGTAGTGAGAGCTGTAGGCTTGCCAGGCCAGAGATTTACAGGGAAGATTTGTTCAACTGTACCAAAACCGGCTCTCACTCCAGGCTGTGAGGAACATATGGATCTTCCACACGATACTCAGGGCCCTGACACTGAGTGTTAAGTTAATAAAGTGTAAGGCCAACATGTTTTTTTCTTCTTATCCTCATTTCAATCTTCAATGTTCCAAGTGCAATCATCATTGCTCCAAGCTGATGGCAGTATGTATAAATCCTCACATGCCAATCCAAGAGCTGCTTTTAACTGCTGAGTTGGAAGCCTGGGCTTTTCAGCTCAGTGGTTAGTGTATTCAACTCCCATGCCATGGGTTAGTTGTAATTGAGTGGCAAGTTGGAGACGTGAGAGTGGCGAGAACGGCTGTGTGTGTGTGTGTGTGTGTGTGTGAGCTCACCTGCCCGGCGTCACACATGTAACCATTCAGTTTGTGCACATCGAGACGTGGTGAGAACTGCTACAATTACTCACGTTTGGCTGTGTTGTTCATTCCATGACTGCCCGATGCCAGCTGTACCTCGTTGTAAAGGTACCTAATCAAAGATGAAAATGATATAAAACACTTTATGAGATATGATGGGCCAAAATCAAGTTTCCTTACTTTTTTGTGCTTAGTTTATGATAAATAAAAAGCCCCCTGATACTAATAAAGAAATTGTCTTTACAAAGACAGAGGTGGACTAGTTTAGCATTCTAACTGCTGATGGAAGAAAACTCCTTCACAGTCTGAGTCTTTGTTCTGCAGAGTCATCTGCCCAAATTCAGCAGGGTGAATTGGCAGGAATTGGGGTGGAAGGCATCTTGCATAATCTTTCTAGCCCTTGATCCCACCCTTTTGATGTGGATGTTTCCCCTCCAAGCTTGTCTGCCAAGCACATCACTTTCTACAAAATGGCCCGATAGCATCCCTTCCCTAGGCTTCCCTGTCTGCACCACCCTGCACAAATGCAAATTGCAACCTGGATGAGAGAAGCTTGTTTCATATGACTAGGCTGACCTGCCATCCAAATTAATTAAAGATGCCAAATTAACTAAAGATGACACAAAAACTATAAAGATCCATTTTGAATTAGGCTACATGTTGCAATGCAATGGCCTACTTTTCTGGAAATATGCAAAACGGGATAGCATTTCTTTTGAATTTAGGCATTGAATTCTCACCTATAGCCTATAGCCTACTGTAAGCAATAAATGAAACCCGGACTAAAGCAAGAAATGAAAAAGAAAAACAAGACCAAGCAGCTTTCTTTCTTTCCTTCCTTCCTTTTTTGCGTTGGCCTATTCCATGCAATTTGCAAGCGACACTGCAAAAAATGTGTTTTTTTTTTTTTTTTCTTTCTTTCTTTTTTTCTATGATGTCATGGCAAAGGCTGTCCCAGGCCAGCCCCCGTACGACTGCGTTGGTCCCTCTACTCTCTTGTTTTAACACAAGGGTGTGCTGTTTAACAGTTGTAGTTGCTTCTGACAGCTACCTGCAATGAGCTAGCAAGGTAGCTAGCGAATCTACCATTCAAGAAAGATGGCTGCTGAAAACGAGTGAGTATTTGTCATGATGGTTATATCACGTTAGTGTCTTTATTATAATGCCTTTGCTTGGTTACTATCACTAAGATTCGTTTTAGATGTGGTTGGCCCCTGAATTAACGTCAGCTGGCCTTGTTAGCAAGTTAGCTAACTTCACTGGACAGCTAGTTGTAACTTAACTGAGTCTTGATTAGCTGTGTCTGTCGGTGACTGGTGTTATGCAATGTTAGTTAACGTTAACGTTATTTAACAAGCATGGCTATGAGTAATTTTGGTTAGGCCACTACAAAAACGTCTGTCGAGCATGCTGGGCTGGAATGAAATTGTAGTCGTCCGAATAAGAACGTGGCCATTTCTGGTCAATAATGTTCAGATTTATTATAATGCGGACTTGGCTAATATTAGCTAAAATTAGTCAACATATCATGTTTACTTCTGAAAACAATCGTCTCTGTCCGAGGCACTGGTCACTAAAAGATTATTTCTATAAAAGTGGTTTGAGTAACGCTAACGTTAAGCAAGCAATTAAAGCTGCTGCTGATAACCGAGTAACGTTAACGTTACCTTATTAATGTTGGTTGCATTTTGTTTATGCTATGATTTTTGCATCGGACACGTTGCAACGTTACGCAAGTGCGAGCTTTTTAATGAAACGGGCAACTTGGGAGTAGACAGAGGCAGGGACAGATTACTTACAAATATGTGGTTAACGTTACTGATTGTATAAACATTCTTCTTTAGACAGTTGTTCAAAGATTAGGGGGTACATCGAACAGCAGCCTCAGCGGACATGAAACAGTGCAATACAATGTAACTGGAAAATTCAATGAAGGCATCAGTTTTGTTATTGTGTAGCCCATTATTCGCGGCATGAAGGCAGGCCTGGGCGAAAAGACGGATTACTAACTTACTATGAACTGTCTGAACTGAGTCATGTTATTTCTATCTATTTCAGTGTTCTTTCTGAGATTGAAGTATTGCAATCAATCTACCTTGATGAGCTGAAAGTTACACAGAAAGAGAATGGGTGAGACTGAAAACAAAGAAAGAAAATAATTATTGTACCAAATAAATGTGAGGGGCTTTATTTACGTGTGTGTCAATGATGAACTTTCTTATAGGCTACTACTGACACTCTTGCTTAGGGCATTTTGGCCTTTTATAATGTTAAGCTAATCAGCTTTTATCTGTTTTGTCTGAAAGAGTACAGATTTGTAGAATCAGATTTTCCTTCTTGATCATTTGTTTGTGTATACATGTACTGTTTGTGTGTATACTGTATGTGCTCTAATGTACAGCATATTTCTGTCTTTGTTAGAGGGTGGGAGGTGAGTTTGGTCCTCTACCCTTCCACTGCAGAGGATGTTCTCTCTCAGTTTGTCCGCCTCACGCTTACCCTCACTCTCTCTCCTCAGGTATCTCGCTGGCTTATTTTACCATTGTGTGCATTCCTCGGTCCCTCTTTGTCTTGCTCTGTCTGTTAATCCACTACATTGCTTTGTCTTCATTCTCTTCTCTGCATTAATATGTGCTAACGTTATAAGTCTGTGACAAATATCCAGAAAGCTTTTTTTTTTAGTCTTTGTCTTTGTCTGCACTCTACTCATAGATGTTTCAGTTCCCTCCGTTTGTGTTTATGAACACTCTACTTCTGTTTGTCTGGCTGCTTATTTTGAGTGATTTTTCCCTTTTTTTGTTTTCACTGGAGTCTGTAATAACTGTTCCTCTCTTTATTTTGCAGTACCCAAGTATTCCACCAGTCATAAGCATAAACAACCCTCGAGGGCTCTCGGATGACAAGTTGCTCAGGTGAATTTCATTCTTCAAAATCTCCTGCCCAGAAATCTGGGCTATCTTAACAGAGCAGCATATTGAGCTATTATGTGTTGTCCTTTTCCCCTATGGTAATTTTAGTGTGCAGAGATGTCTGCAGATGGAAGCAGAGTCTTGTCCAGGAGCACCGGTACTGTACCAGGTCATCGAGGTCAGTCCTCTCTCAAAACCACATTGACCTTTCCTCATGCTTTCTCACTGAACTCCTTTGGGGTCTTCTATCAGCTCCATATTTAGCTTGTCCTCAGCTACTTCTCCCATTGGGATGCTAAGACCCTATTGTGTTGTTCATTTATCCCACAGAAAGCCAAAGAGATCCTAACGGACAGTAATATTCCCCATGGGAATTGTGTCATCTGTCTTTTTGGATTTAAGGTTTGACATTTGGATTTGTAATGGTTCTCTCTTTCTACTAGACCACCCACTGAAAACTAGCTCCTGAAAACTAATGTTTGTGTCATCATTCTCTGTCGCTTGTTTTTGGTGGTAGGATGGAGAGGCGTTCACTAAGACCTCCTGCTATCACTATTTCCATTCGCACTGCCTGGGCCGTTACATCAGTCACTCCGAAATGGAGCTGCGTGAGCGGGAGAAGGAGATCGAAGAGGACAAGACTCGGGGGATGATGGAGGGGGAGGTGAGGGAGTGACTCCTAAGCGGACTAGAAAAGGTCCTCCTAATAAATAGGTGACAGCAGATCTTGCTGGAATGGATCTCCAGTTTGATTTCCTTTGCAAATCTAATTTGGGCAAGTTAAAAATGTGAGTGCGCTGTGTCCCGAGAGGATGAGTCATCTATTGTGACCCTGGTCACACATACCTGAAATGACCTATCAAAATAAAGCATTCACATTACAATGGTGCCCAGGGTCGGTCAAAATACTCATCGTTTAGATGCAGATCAAATTGAATATATTAAAAACCATTACTTGCACATACCAGTGTATTTACATAATGTATAATTCTCTCTCTGTTTTTGTCTTACATTGCTCTCTTAGGAGCTGGCGGTGGTCTGCCCAGTGTGTCGTGAACCGCTCGCCTGTGACGTCGATGCCCTTTTGTCTGCACCCGCGCCCGCGTCTCCAGAGGTAAAAGTTCAAATGAGTCATGAGCTATGAGCTGTGGACTGATGCAGCGCACCTGATCAGCCACACGGTGGTACTCTAACCCGATGGGTGTGTCTGGGACTATAAGGAGCTGTCTAGGAATCCCTCTGTGGTTTGGCAGATACTGAACACTTATTAAAGTTCATTTGAATGAAGTGCTCCTATCTGCTTAAGCTTGTTTAAATGACTCCAGGGAGTGTCATCAGGCTTCATCTGAAAGTGAGACTCGTAGTTCCCACAGCAGTTATATCCTCAAAGCCGTGGAATAGAGATCTTTGTCTGTCTGAGTTTCACTTGCTTTGCTCCGTTCCCAATGTATAATCTCTGGGAAGTTGAGACATGTTTGTTCAACTGTGTGTGTGTGTGTGTGTGTGTGTGTGTGTGCTCATTGGCTCTCCACTATCTAGATGACTGGAGAGGTTGTGGGAGCAGAGTTTCGGCATAAATGGGTGCAACTGCAAAGGATTTTGGAACGGCAGCGTCGGAAGGGTGGCATCATTGACCCGGAGGCGGAGTCTAACAGGTTCCTGATTCATATTAATGAGGTGAGGCTCACAGCATTGCTTGGTTCAGTATTTACATTCTTTTCCAACCCCTCCTCCAACCACATAGTATCTAATACTCAATATTTCTCTACTACCCCAGGGCCCTTCTGAGGCCAGCGATCCTGCCAGTGGGACCTCTGATCTTCCTCCCAGTCCACTGGAGACCCAACCACTCGTCATTCAGCCCAGCCTCCCCCAGCCCCCACCGGGCTTCGGCCAAGGGAATCGGAGGGGCAACCCTGGGCGTAGAGGACGGGGTCACAACAGAGGGGGCAGAAGGGGTGGGGGTGGCCACATGCATGCTGAAATACCAGAGACAGTGCACAACCTCACCAAGCTCTCACTTGCCTCTGAGAAACGCAATCACGTGAGGGCCGACGCGACGGCGTTTAACGGAACATGCGTGGATACAGGTAGCTGTGGCGATTTAAGGGAACAGGAAGTGAAACCTGCAGAAGATGACAAGCTTGTTGATGTTAAAGGTCAGGAATCTACCGATGCCAACAAGTCTGAGGCGCTTCTCACCACAGACCAAGCACTACAACTGAATTCAACCGAGAGCAGCACAGAGGACGTCAAAGCTCCCCGGCAGGTGCCATCCACAGAAAGGCCTCACAGCCGCGGCCACTGGCAGCGTGGCAGGAGACGAGGCCCACACCACCAGGGCCAGCAGCCTGGCCAGTGGCAGGACCGAAACTTCCGAGACGGGGAAACCAGAGACCCTGTAAGAGGCATGTACCATCACAGGGGCCACCGGGGAAGGGGTAGGGGAGGCAGTGGTGGCGGCGGCAGCCACCAGAGTCGCGGCGGTGGTGGTGGTGGTGGTGGGCCTCACCGCGGAGCCCCACGAGACTCGCACCAGAGGAGGACGGAGAGTGGTTCAGAGAGGCCTGTGCTCTGACAAAGGCCAAGGGGAGGAACATGCACACAGAAATACGTTCCTCCCTTTCCATCTTGTGTCAGACTTGCATCCAATAAACTTACACATGAATTATTTTGTGCGTATTTACGTCATTTGTGCGTCTTACACATGAATTAGTTTGTGAGTATTTCCGCCCTTACTCTGTAATGAGAGAATATTTTTTCCAAGATCTTAAAGTCTCCTCAATCCTTCCTTAGTATTCAGTCTATTTTGAACTAAAAGAATAATCTGAATTGAAAAATGGCCTGGGTATTTTAAGTGTAAAATGGCAACCTGACAAATAATGCAGTGGATGACATTGAAATTATGTGAGGAATCCTAATCCAGGTCGATCAGGCGTGTGTTTCCCAAAAGCATAGTTGCTAACTAAGTTAGCAACTATGTTAAATGCAATGCAATTTCCCATTGCCAACTAACTAAGTTGCAACTAAGTTAGCAACTATGCTTTTGGGAAACGGACGCCAGGACTTGGATAAGATATATTAAAAACAGTAATAAGTATAGAATCTCACAAGGAAAAACAAAGATTGGAGTGACAAAGAATCAGAGACCATGTTAGGAGGACTCATTTATTGCTAACATGTTACTTGACATCTCATTTTAACCAACTGTAAAGGTCAAAATAAGTTTTTATTCATTACAAAAGAAAACGGACAATTCACTAGGTCATCACAGCAGAACACTTAAAACCTGTTAACAGACCTTGCTGATTAGACAATTTAATGACATTTAGACATGGCGGGACATGTTTCCCTTTCAGTTAAAAAAAGACAAGAGAGACAGACAGACGTAGAGCAAAAACATGAGAGTGATGTTTCGGCACTTAGCAGTAGTTTTTCCCCCCTCCGATACCTCGGTCAGTGCAATGTTATGGGTTTGTCATTCATACTCGTTCCACAGGATGCTGCATCCCCCCCCCAGCCCCCAAACTCCATCCTCAGCAGCACTTCTTCCCTCTCTTCCTTCTCTCCCGGTCCCGGTGGGAGTTGATGTTAACTGTGTCCTTTTCTCGCTCCCGCTCCCTCTCCGCCCGGCTCTGGCTTTGCTTCTTGGCCCGCAGGACCATATGAGTGAATGCCATGAACATCTGCACAGGGAGGGAAAGAGAGAGAGAGTGAGCCAAGTGAGTGTCAGGAACAAACAGCACTGGACAAACATACAGAGGAGAGACACACCAAGCCACTGTAATCATGGTACAGTACTGTACATCTGTGGCCTGTACTCTGAGGCAAGGTTACTGGTTAACCCGGGTAACTTTTGGACTAACCACTGATCTCCAAAACAAAACAGCCAGGGTGCGATTTGTAAGGGGGGATGGCTCAGAAATCCCCACTTCTGGTTTTGGTATCCCTCCCTCTGCTTGAATAATTTTATCTCCGGTGGGGATAACATTTATCCCCCTTGATATCTCATGACAGTATGCAAGCCATGTGATGTGACTAAAGAACATCTAGCGCGCATAAACAAGCGAATTATAAAATGTAAAAAATGCGTCCTGTGTCCTGAATTGCGTGCGTGACAACTGGCGAACTTTGCCGCGAACTTCAGCCTATGCGCAGGTGTTTTTTTTTCTCACTGGAAAGACTAAAGCTTGGAAAACGAAAGGAAACTTTGTGATGTTATCACATTGCTTGAACAACTTTGTGCAAAGGAAAACGAACTGTTTGTCATAGGCATAATTTAAGTTTGATATGAAATGCGTGTATTGTCAACGTATCAGGCAAAATATCCTTCTGAATCGCGGGGATGACAATTTTTTTTAGGTCATTCAGCCAGTAGTGGAAAATGACCAAGAAATGGCATAATCTAGGCGAAATGCTTCAACAATGCCCAAGGAATGCCTAGCTGGCCCTATTTGCATTGGCTATTTTTATGCTCAATGCCCTGGCTTTCCTCACATTTGCAAAAACCAAATTGTTTAGGTTACAGTCTCCAGCGCCCTATACCGCGCATACCGTCGGATTCAACGAATGACTTGGGTCAACACATCTCTGAGATATCAAAGTAATTTGGCTATTGTCGGCAACATTAAACAATGTAATCTGCAGCACTTTATTTAACTATTTAACACACAGTAAGCAGCAGGAGAGTTAGGTCTGAACGAGAGAGTTTCTAAGTTTTGTGAAAAATGTTGCGCTCGACACGCAGCAGTCACAGGAACTGCAGTAGACTTCAGGAGGCATCAGACACTGCGCTGTAACCCAGATAGCAAAGATCATGGAATACAGATAGGCTACTAATAGCAGATTTTTTTTTTTTTTTTTTTAGTGTCTAGTAATGACGTCACCAACGCAATGCCGTTTCAGAATCATCCCTCCCTCTGATTTTTTCATAAATCGCACCCTGAAAACAGCAATGAGCATCTGTTGTCTCTGAAATGACATAATGTTTGGAGACCAACAGTTAAACCCGACGTTATCCGAGTTAGACAGTAACCTTGATTCATGGTATACTGTAGCATCTCTGAAGCAGAAACTAGTTGTTAATAGAAGCGCCAGACAGTGTGTCTACCCTGATGGTTCTGATGCACTGTGGTTCACATACTCAAGGTTGACTAATACTGACTGGCTGAAGGTATTTGTTTAAAATGCCCTGCAAGTGCATGTCACCCTTTGAGACTCACCTCCTCTACGTTGATGTTCTCCTTGGCACTAGTTTCAAACACCCTAACCCCCACAGACTCGCCAAAGCGCAGGGCATCCGCAGTTTCCACTTGCTTCTTGGAGGGGTCATCATTCTTGTTCCCGACTGGGAAGGGGGGAGAGAAGTCATAGAGTTCAGTACAGGGATCAGGAGAAGCTACATATATCACACAAAACCAACTCTCAAATGTGCACAACCTTTTAGAATTACAACAATTTAGCCATCCTTACCAAAGGATGATACTGATACAGCTGAGCTGTACAGTTCTATGGATGTTTTGACTATTTCATTTCACATTAGTTTCACTTTTCTTGGTGTCTCAGTCCTTTGAACATGAGGCAAGTCTTAAAAGCCGCAGACACCCAAGTGCTAAACAATGCCAAAGAGATGTATGGAATGAGGAAGTATGGTTTTGCATCAGCGCAGTAGGAGAAGTGCTACATCTTGGTGGGTACATTTTAGCAGGTCAAATTAAACACACACAGTAGTTAAGTACTGTAGGTAAAATCACAGCAAGGGATATACATGCTCTTACAGGGTATACCATGGGGACCTATTCTGGACAAAGAGCTATCTACTACCAGTATAACATGACACCCTGCCTGGCAACAAGCCACAGTGGAGCTCCATGGCATTCAAAAAGCTTCAAGATGGGGGAGGGTGTGGATGATTGTCTATATGAGCGCAGTGCAATACAGACATACCCATGATCTTGCAAACATTATCACAGTTTTGGGAGATCTCGTTCAGCCATCTCTTGACGTTGACAAAAGACTCTGGATTTGTGACATCATAAACAATAATAACACCATGGGTGTTCCTGTAATACCTGGGAGAGCAAGAATCAGAGAGAGAGAGAGAGAGAGGGAGGAATAGTCAACAGGAAAAAATGAACAGGATGTACGCATTAGTAATGTCAACACACCCATGTATACACAACCTGGGAGAAAAAAATGGCTTCCATGAGCATCAATCTACTGCTGGCCAACCAATACTTAGAACTAATTATGTTCTAAGATGATCTAATATGTTTCAAGATACTACTTTATTCATCCCAAAGGAAATTCAAGTTCTAGTTCTGCAGTTGCACCTACAGTACACTGTATATGCTCTTGTAAACACACAGGAATGAATGGGTATGTTGTTAATGTAACAATTACTACAGTATGTCTGTGCCATGTAAATAGTTAGCAACTATTATTTGATTGCTCACGTAGAGGTGATGGTCCGAAATCTTTCTTGTCCAGCTGTATCCCAGATCTGTAACTTGACTCGTTCCCCGTCAATATCTACGGTGCGGATCTTAAAATCCACTCCAATCGTAGTGATGTAGCTGCCTGCAGAAAGCACGTGCAGAAAGACATGCCATGATACAAACGATGCTGCCGTGAGAGTTTGAACAGTAAAAACTCTAGAAACAACCAAGAATTGACTACATTCAAACTATTCCAACAGTTCACACATCTGGCTCCATTCTTATTTTAACAACACAGTGATGAGAGTTATAAGAGTAAAATTAAATAGTAACACTTAAGGGAGACCTCTGGGTAACAGAGGGCCTAATCAATACTAATCATGCTGGTACAGGTAAGTACAATCTTACTATGATTAGAGTGAGTGTTTGGGCATAACATTAAACCCTCCTGCACCAATGACACATGGGGAGAAGTGGGCTGGGTCAGTCATGTGGCCACAGCTGTAGTCTCGGAGGACAAAGCTCCACCTTCCCCGGCAACAACACAGCAGGCTGCTGCTGCTGCTGCTGCAGTAATCACGCACAAGATAACCTACAGTAATCTACGTCAGACGTTAGTGAATGGATCTGTCAATGCTGCTACAAAACGGCTACATTCTGTCTGATGGTAGGGGCTTCGGTACATGCCTGTTTGCACACTAGTAAGGCACGTTCATTCAATGTTGCCTAAGGCCCCTTCAGAGTAGAAGGATGAAAAAGTTTTATAGGCTATAAACCAATGATAAGGATCCACTAATAAAACATAAGTTACTGCCGTGATAGTCCACTGTTTAACACAGATTACAAACAGGTGGCTTCGAGAGAGAACATAATAAAACCATTCAAAAGAATTCCGCAAGACGTTTGACAAAGTTAAATAAAACCGTCTCTAATCTGTCTTGCAATGGGATATGATTATTTCTTTCCGGCAAAAGGAGGATATCCTCTGGCCTGATTTAGTTCTTACTCAACATATTATGTGCAATATGCATGGATGTCTGCTGTTTCCTACACTAACCTTTATAACTTTAGTGTCTACCGGATGCAAAGTCCTCACAGTCAGTGGCCATTTACGTAATGAACTCATGATTTTTGTTACATGGGGGAACAGGGCTTTCTATCCAAGAAACTTTGTAACCACACCCGGTACACTCATCATTCACAGCACACTCCCATAACCAGCGAGCATACTGCACACTGTATTGCTCAAAACAGGACAGGGGTTGCTTACCCGAGAAGGAGTTGTCAGCAAACCGTAGAAGCAGACTGCTCTTCCCCACATCTGTGTGACCGAGAGAAAGAGAGGTATGATGTGAGAGAAGTGAGAGGCTAACACTGAAGACACTGAAGCCCAAATCTACATCCATGAGAGAAAATGAGAGAGGAAACTAATCTAACCCAACGTTGGTAAACAGGAAAGTGACAGCTGGGAAAAAGAGTTTGAATGCAGCCCAACAAAAGGCTACAGTACATTGTACAATGTATATTTATCCTACAGCAGATGAAATTACCTACAGACAGATTTTGCTTTGTAATGTTCATGAAAAAATAAATAAATAAATAATAACAATGGCGAGATTGTCATGTTTTTCGATAGGGTCTTCAGCTCTCTGTCAAAAAGACTGACAGGTGAACACGAGGTCAGACTACATTTACTGGAAGAGAAAGTGAGAGCGTCAATGAGGCCATTCCTATCACATTTGAGCAGTGTAAGGAAAATGGCCCCACCAGTTTTTGGACAGGAAATAGAACTGCGAAAGCCGAGTAAATGGAATCGTGGCCCCACGGCAGTACTTTTGACTTCCTCTTTGTATATGACTGAATTTCCGGTGGGATTTGTTATGCAAAACAAGCTCAAGCTTAACTAACTTCCTATAAATTAGTACTTATTAAAGAAGTAGGGCCAAGGCAAGGGACATTTAGAAATGGTGGTGACCTGATTCTCTCCTCAGGTTCAGCTACTGAGATTAATGACAGCTCAGAAAGGCACAGAAATGTCAATAAATGATTTGTGACATCTTTATCCTAAAACACCATCCTCAAATCTCTTAACTGTTTTGACCTGTTAAAGTTTTAAACTATACAAATAAGTATATTTTGTGAGGTTCAGAGACAATGTACAGTAAACAAAAACAAACAAACAAAACGGTGAACAAAAAATACTAACTGGAGTCTCCAATGATGAGTAGTTTGAAGAGATGATGATAGTCCTTCCCAGCCATTGTGCAGTCCTTCTTTGTTCAATGCTATTTGGCAAACCGGCCAATTTCCCTGACTTCTCTCAATGTCCTTTCCCTTATGACCTCAATGTGATGGATAAAATGGTCCATCAGAATCCATCTGTAGAAAATAGTAGTTCATCATCCCTGCTAGACCCACTACAATAGTTCATGTAAAATTCCAGTTATAAAATCCATCCAGTGATGGCGATTGTGCTGTTTTTCTTAAGTTCATTCAGATATCATCTGCTAAAGATCTGCAGGCAATACTGAAGTCTGGAACTGCAGTTCCTTCCCACATTAGTGCAAAACTCCAGAATCAAGCAGGCATGTTCCAGCTTGCTCAAGGTTGAATTTCTCCCCTTGATCTGTAGATGTTTCTCTACCTTGATGTGTAGAAAGAGAACCTTTCCAGACTTACAGTGATCCAAGGTTGGTGTGTGATTCTCACATTCAGCATGAGAGTCCTTTTGCTGACTGCATCCACAGAGGGTGCTTGGCCAGCAACAGAGTCAAATTGGCTGAACTGAGGTCAACAACCAGTGAGCATTCTGAGATCTCTTCATTCACCTATGTGTAGGCTACAAGGCAGGGGAATTCTCAGAATGTTCCTGTGAATGCTCCTTCCACAACAAATATGTAAACAATGCTGTCAGTTTTACCACCTGTCTCACCAAATCTCATCTATCCATCTCAGACATTCAGAAACAGTGGAATCCATTGACAACAGCAACATCCTCTTCGTTGCAGTCGTGGTCGGTACTCGGCTCCTCTACAGGTTGGATCACTCCCTTTGTCCTTCATGTGAGGTGAACAGCCGAGCTGGCGTCCTTGTCCAAATCAGACCTACAGAAGACATGTATGGGGAGTTAACAACATGGACTCTTAGCGGGCTAAGGAATGATCAGGTTGAGTTATTCCTAATTTTCTTAAATGAAGCGGCATCCCTTTGTTTGATATTTTCGCCTATGTATTCTGCCCACTATGCCCATGCACTAGTCCCCGGAACAACAGCTGCGCTACTAAATTTAACTTTTCCATCGCTGGGCACGCTGCGTGCACCCTCTCCCTTCCTACAATCATTAAATATAGCTAAAGCCAGACGGACCACACCTAGCATTTCACGACTGAATGCACAAGCAGGATAGGTAAACAAACGGTAACGTTAGACAAGTGGCAGTGACAGGCTGTCTACTCAACATATAGACAATCAAAATAAAACTCTAGTGTTGGATAACCAACTCGTAACAAACTCAAAAGTCATTACTTTCTGTAATCCTCCAGGCAGACAACCTCCAAAATACAATAAGGAAGGACCATGCTATGTTGTCCAACTTGGAAGGGGAAGTCTCAAAAAGTGAGGCTGGGAAAGAACTACGCCCGATTTCTTAAAAAAATAAATGGAAGTGAAACCAGTTACGCTGTCAATGCAGGGTTCACTACTGAACAGAAATTCAACGTTAACGATAACCAGTAGTTTCCATCTAATTACCAATGTAGCTTGTAAATAAAGCATATCTTATCGTACCAGAATATCGATTGCGATAGCCTACCGTCAAGTCATTGATTGCAGCTAGGCCGGGCTACTGTGAGATACGGTTTTGATTTTCGGCCGAAGTAAACAAGCCATAGGCTAACGATACATCCAGCGTTAGCGTAACCACAACTTTGCCTACTAGCTAGGCCTTGTCTTTGAGCTCCAGCGATCCTATTACCTTTGTAGCAAGACCCGTAAATCAGTAGCTAAGTATGTCAGTAAACTAGTGTGACAGCACGCGCCGAACAACCAAAGAAGAAGAAATGCTGAATCACATTGAAACATTGTAACGTTAACAGATATTGTAAGGCAACCTAATTTTTACAGTCAATGAAGGCAACAAACTACCTGATAGAAGGGAACCGTGGTTCCAAGTTGATGCTAAATCGTTGATCTGGTTAACATTACCCTGTTAACCACGAAGCGTCGATTGTCCACTTTCAAGGACTGGGTTCCCGGGATCAAGTCTTAGGAAAGTGCGCAGCCTTGGAATGACCACAGGCTCACCGGGCACCGCCTCTGGTCGCCGCACCTGAGTGTTGAGTCACCATCATCTTCATGAGTTCTTCTCAACCCCTCCCCTGTTGTTTCTCAAACCCTCCTGTTGCAAAGTTGTTGGGACTTCCAAACTACTCCGTACGTTATGGTAAATTATAGAATACTGAAATAATCCACTTCCTTATCATTCTTATCAAAAGGCCCACGTCTTTACCCAGTCATGATTTATGATTTAGTCGTTGATGGACAATTATGCGCTTTCCTATAGAATCATTCTTCCCATTGATTTTTTTTTTTTTTTTTTTTGGCTTGTCGTCAAATCATATCTTTGCTGGTAGGAGAACGGCAACGTGACTATGTTATAGGTAACGTTACCAAATAAGCTTAAGTGGACGAAGTGGCTTTATTTTATAGTCCAGAAATCAAGATTTGATAACGTCCATTCGTGTCCACAATATGCAATCATCAAGACTTGTAAAATGAAAGTACTTTATTACATACAAAAATAACTCACTGTGAATTCAAAATGTGAATCAAAAGCTGGATTTGGAAGGTAAGAAAGAAGTTTATAAACCTCCATGGTTCTAAAAAGATAACGAAAAAGCTCTGTAGGACAAGTTGGTGAAGACATCAATATGGGCACTGCTGCCCCCCAGCGTCATAACCTGAAATGAGATATGAGTTGAGGCATAAAGTGAGTACTGTACAATGGAATGCAAGAGCTGCAGGAAGTACAAAGTGACAGACATTAGGCAACATACTAACTCACCCGTGGCTCAGAGGGATGAATATTCAAAGCCAGTGTGTTAAGAGATGGTGAGGTGCAGGGAATCTGAGCTTTAACTTGCCCTCCCAATAGAGAGTGGTACAGATATGGGCCCTCTCCGACAGAAAAAATCTAGAACAACAAGAAATATAAGGATGAAATACAACCACACA
This sequence comes from Sardinella longiceps, assembly GCA_027497455.2. Classification (NCBI taxonomy): domain Eukaryota; kingdom Metazoa; phylum Chordata; class Actinopteri; order Clupeiformes; family Clupeidae; genus Sardinella; species Sardinella longiceps. The sequence continues at coordinate 18,927,192 of JAODXP020000015.1, read as the reverse complement.
GAACATATAGGAGCAACAATATTCTTCTTCAAATGCATAGCATGTCATGGTAAGGCACATTTTGTACTCAATTCAATTATATTTTTCAATTATACCACTCCAATTGTGTCTTGGCACTTCAGAATTATTCTGGAGGGATGTCCACAGATGACCACTCACCAGGTCCTGGTAAAACATGGCCTGACGTTGGCAACCAGAAATGGGGAAGACAGACGTAGGTGACATGGAGCGCAGGTGCCAGAGAGAGAGAGAAGGGCCTCCTCCACAGAGCTGGCGGTAAATAAAAAGCAGGTGGGAGGGGGGTGAGGTTATATCTGGCACCAGAGAGATTCTAATCACAATCTTATCCTCATTTTATCAGGGTTTCGACCATTTACACAGTCACAAAAAAACAGACTCATAGGAATTATTTTCCTTGCACAAGAATGACAAAAATCCACAAGGAACTGATCAAGATCATACATACAGTATTCACAACATCGTACATGTAATCTTGTCTCTGCTCGGATGCATGTCCACACAAACTCTTTTGATACCACAATACCCCCACCCCCATCTCCCCCTTCCCTCATCCTATGAACAGAGCCTGTCTGTCATGGACACAGCAGACAACCCCCATCCCCCTCTTCTCACCATCCAGTCGGAGTCTGTGGTCAGGCAGCTGATCCATCTGCCAAGCTGGGGGCGGGCACATTCCTGTCATAACACACAGGCCAAGACGAACGGGGGGGACAAAGTTAGTCTCTGTTCCTTGGGTGATTGTTTATGTTCCTCTGGCACGGTTACAATTACACAACATGAAAAGGCAAACAAGCATCCAGTTAAACCTTCAGCCCTTTAAGTGACACATCACTGTCTGAGTCCTCAAACATACCCTCACCCAATGATCCATCAAGAAACTGTACCTGATATTTGTAAACTTCAACGCAGTGTACTGACTGTGCGGTCCTGGAATCTGAAACAAGGTGATACTGGTTATTTAACAGTGGGTCCAAGCAAGTCATCGGACCAAATAAGAGTATGAAAATACCGGAGTGAATTCAAACATAGCCCTGTTGAAGAGCTTTCTAAATGCACTAGTTAGCGAGTGGAACAAAATATACAAAATATTTGGTACAGCACAGAACGAACGCGAACACAGAAGCGAACAGGCACTTTACACTGAATCAATGGGACCTGACTTGGAAACCGAAAGTAAGATCTGATTTTACACTGACTCAATGTAAAGTGTTTCGCGTTCACGTTAGGTCTATGCTGTTCGAACTTCTTTCATTTCATGCAAAATATATTGCTGTTAGAAGGCTCGTGCAGCAGGGCTATGCTTCAACTTACTCCGGACTTATACTTAAAAAAAAAACAGATTGGAGCAACTTGGCAAGTGAGGATGCTAGTAAATCACCCCAAATCCGCACTGCACCATCCTCCCCTCCAGACAGGATTTCTCCCTCCCTTTCCCTCACCGTCAGGCAGTGGATGTAGTCACTGTGACCCTGCAAAACAGACTGGATAGGGGGGGGGAGTGGGAGACGGCAATAAAGTCAGCTGTTCTGCATGGGCAGCTGATATATCAACACACTCATACAAGCACAACTAGATTCAGTATGGAGGGGAGCCAGTAGCTGGGTTTCCATCCAACTTATTCCCATTCCATATCCACATTAACAAAAATTCAGCTAAAGAATATTCACATCGGCATGTATGTGTTTCCATCAACTATTTAATGTGAATAAAAAAGGAACATTGCTCTAATCAAGTGGCGTGTTCTGACCAGCTGTCGTATCAAACGTAATGCCACCAGGACAACATATATAGACAGAAATATTGTAAATGCAAATATATGTGAATACCACGTTGGCTACCTCTTCTTATATATGAACTTTAAACCTGCAATCCACCAGCACCTTTTTCAAGTTGCCTGTGCAAAGGGATTTTTTTCTATTTTGCAAATATACGCAAATTAAACGGTTTCCACCCAACATGACTTGCATTGTGTCTTTTTCGCAAGGTAATCCACCCCTCTCAAGTGAATTCAATTCATATTCGCATTACAGTGAACATGCGAGTTTGCAGGTGTTTCCAACCACAGATTTGTTATTTGCATTAATTTAAAACATGCATTACAAGTTGGATGGAAACGCGCCTATTGAGTGTGTCTATATAGTCCCTTTGGACTAAAGTAGTGAATGATTGGCTCAAATATTAGAAATCTAAAAACATTTCTCAGGACATCCCAATGAACGCTGAAGGAGAAACTTGCATTCAGACCTTAAAGATACCACTTTCGAGGTCCATGATGTGAATGTTATTGTCGCCTCCACCAACAATCAAGCTGTTGTCCTTGAAAGCAAGAGGGGGAGAGGGAGAGAAAACAGGCGAAAGGGAGGGAGAGAGAAGGCATTGTTGTCTTTAAAATCTACCATGGCTTTATGTTGAACACAGAACTTGATAAATGTAAGAACATCTAAAGCAACACAGGACAAGCCACGATAATCTCTGCCATCCTACTCACTTTGGGACTGTGCACCATAGCATTGATTTCTGGAATCTCTAGACTGGTTCTGAAAGAAAACACACACACACACACACACACACAGTATAGAAAATCAGATCGATTTTTCCATGCATATACCCCTTTATTTACATATTCCATGTGCTATTTTTAAAGCAAAAAAAAAAAAAAATGTAGTATGTTGTAAACACAACTCCCTTCCAGGTGTCTGTTTCCCAAAAGCATAACTAAGTTGGTTGCAATGCAATTTCCCATTGCCAACTAAGTAACAACTAAGTTAGCAACTATGCTTTTGGGAAAACAGAGTCCTGTACAGTTAAAATGGCAGTAAGCATCTTATATTAAGCATCTCACTTGTAGTTAGGCCTTCTTGTCCATACAGCCTTCGTGGTCTAGAGAGAGAGAGAGAGAGAGAGAGAGAGAGAGAGATTTACACAAAATCTTCCAGCTCTTGATCTGCTTTGAGGTAACTGCCCATCTATAACAATGGCCACAGTTACATGCAGGGAAAAGTCTGGTTTGAAACAGAATATTGGCTATGCTTCGGTTTGTACCAGAAACCAGAATATGGCCAAATTGATGGATGACAGTTTATGTGACTCACATGCAAACTGAAAATTGCAAATATTCTGTGTAAACCCAGAATATTTCCTGCATGTAACTGACTGTAATCTCATTACAACAATTCCAGAGCAGAGTGGGCTATTGAATTTAATTCTGCTACAGGGAACCATATACACTGCTAAGTCATACTGGGCATTGTCATACTGAGAGGAGCTATGATAATCTGACTGTGTAATTACAGATCAAATTCATCTGTACACAGAGTGACTCTGGCATGTCTGCTCTGGGGCACTATGAGCTCAAACTTTGGTTCAGGTGATGCTCAGTAACTGTTAAATGATTTCAAAGGCCACAATTAAATTTAAAAATCTTTAACATATTTGTGGGTGGATTATCCACGTTAAGCATTGTATGGATGGACTAATCTTGTATGTGTTCACTCCTGCAACTGACATATCCTTCATGATCACTAACTCAATAATACCCAGGTTACACATTGATTTAAAGGGGCACTTGTGGGATGTTCTCTCAAGGTCATGAACACTTTATTCACAGTAGCTACAACTCAGTCAGCCCTACCCTTTTGATGAGCTCAGACCAGTTCCAGGCACTGATCTCGCCATTCCCTGCACTCAGGAGCTGGGTGTCCGTGGAAAGCAAGGAAAACACTGGGCCCTCATGAGCTGATACAGTGACCATGGCATGGAGAGAGGGCATAGTGAACACAATAAGGGATTAGACAAAATCAAAAGGCAAAATATTAGGAGGACAACTGTATAACTCGATGGAATGGTGACATAAGGGAAAGCAGGTTTGAGACTCACCAGTGAAAGTGAGGACTGGTTTCTGACTGAGATCTGTTGCCTCTGGACTGAGAGCAGCTGTTAAACTACAAGAAAATGGTTTACATTGATTGATACAAATCTATTCTGACAACAGCGTGACAGACTTTGGCCATTGTTAAGTTACAAGCAGAAGTAGCCAGTTGTCACTTTAGAAGTAAGGTTACCTGAATAGTGCAATCTCTCCGTAGTTGTTCCCCACTGCCAAAAATCGTCCACAGGGAGAGAAGCTCTGAGAGTACACCGACATGTGGAGAAGCTAATACAGAAAACGGATTTATTTTAACGCACTGGACAGTCTGCAACTGGCCGTCATACGACAGTTTCTAGACTCACCGACACAAAATAAATCTAAACCCACAATTATGTAAACCTGTATTGCATCCTTCTGTTATTAATAACTTTAATGTAGCATTTGCATTTGGCAAACGATGTCTATTTTCCAACATTTCAGTGATTACCAATATCGTAAAGTAACCTTAACGCTAACGTTAGCAAATGATTACGTTCAGGGGTCCATAGACAAAGCCTTTCCCTCTGAGAATAAGCCATCCTAACAAGTCGGCAGTAGTCCCGTAAAAATGAAAGTGTACCTCAATAGGCCCCATGATCGCAAGTACTGTTGTTTGTTTCTTGTATGTGTAATTTAGTCTATTTAAAAACCCTTTGGCGCAATCCAACGTGCATTGTATTTAAACAGCGTCGCAGAAAATCTACGAAGGCGGAAGTGACTGCATGGAATTATGGGAATTGAGGTCTTCGTCATTGAAAACACTTTCCAAGCCCCCAACCCTAACAAGTGATGCGACTGCTGAGAGTAGGTCTACTTGAAATACATAATTGATTTAACATAGTATAATCTTAACACTGAAGTTACAAGATTTAAAAATATTCTCATATTGCTGTGTGATGCGACTGGTGAAAATAAATTCCAATACCAATTTATAAACCATTGATTAGACATAGCATAATCTTAACACTGAAGTTACAGGATGTAGAAATATTATAAAAATGCACCAACACCACTAAAGCTGCTAAATCCTTGAAAACAGATTTATTCCAGACATCCTTGAACCACATCTCATCTTCAATATTTAAACATTCTCAAAGGACAGGTTTAAGCTACACTGCAGAATTTTGAGACATCCAGGCTTCAAGTCTGTAAAGGCAACATTGTGCCTGATGTGATTGGTGCCTGGGATTTCAGGCTCATACCTATTGAGCTCCAATATGACCTCTGCAGAACAGGTCTGCAGAATAAAATTCAATTCTGAATTTCCAGGCTACGAAAAATACTCAGTACTTCAAAAAGCCATTAAAAGAAACATGAGACACACAATGGTCTTTATTATTACTCAATTTGTTATTTTTCCACAAAGAGAACAGAAAGGTTTTCCATGTCTACTCACAGTAATGGGAACAGTACACAGTCCATTCAGTGAAATCCAAATTTACGTAAGTCATATCTACATTCATAACAATGAAGGGTCAAAGAGAAAAAAAAAGTGTGTGTGTGTGTGAGATCTGTTTGTCTCACACCCTTCACATGTGTCACCATCATACAAAAGTGAATTTAACCATCACATCATTGGGGGGGAAAGCCCCTAATGTCCTAGTGGCCACCCATTGCCAAACCTAAAAGGTCTCTGTGGCACGGCACAGTCCAGCTCAGAACGCCAAGAGATTCTCAAAGTATGAAATGGGGGGAAATAAGGGGACGACGTGTAGGAAAGGGCTCATCTCCTCCTCTTACTACTGGGGGACCTGCTTCTGGACCGCCTGCTTCCACTCCTGAGGAAGAAGAGAGAAGAGAGGCAGATATTTAGACCATTGTCTGTGCCTCTGTAACTGTTTGTTGCAACACAAAGGATTCCCACACATTTCACGTTTTAAAATGCTTTTCTTTTCTACACTCAGTTTTACCAATGTCACATATTACATTTCATTTCACAACACACACACACACACACGTAAACATGTGAAGTCTAATTTTATTCGTTTGTGCCACCAGGAACAAGAAATGCCACAAACATTACACAGGCAACACAACAGCTTTAGTTCATGTGCAATATAAAGCACGCTTTAACTAACTTCAGTTGTTGCTCCAATTAGGACAGAGTGTTTAGCACTGAAATATATGATTTTTAAAGTCTCACCTTCTGCTGGGCTCTGAGGGCGCACCACGGCGCATTCTCATTGGAGGAGAATAACTGAGCGAACGGGAGTCTCTCAGTGAATCAGCTGGCACCCTTTTAGGCTGTGGAGAGCTAAGGTGAGAAACAGAGATTAGCTGAGGATCTGGGCCTAGTCATTCAAAATAGTTCAATCCAGATCATAGTGATGCTATGCTATCTGTGATCAAGGCCCAGCTGTTCAAAAACTGGATTACTTGGATTACAGGGTCCCGATTTGCCCGATGCCTTCTGTGCGTCTCAAACTACCTGAACTAAACGATGAATTTTTTTGGTCCAAGATACTGAAAAATAGCTCACATTAAGCCTGTTAAAAAGGGCACACCAATAATGGCAGAAATAATGTAGCAGTAACTTGATGTTTTTATTGCTAGAAAATGTAAACCCTTATAGAATGCCCTAATGATATGGCAAAATGATAGATTATTTCATTTATAAAATGATCACATGGGTGGTGATAAACTGACTTATCACAGCTAACAAAGTTAGGGGACGATGACCACATATTAACTAGGGGTGGCTGACAATTCATCACTGAAATTTTAGAGTTAAACTTCCCAATGACTGTATGTTGGCCATCTATTATATTCGACAAACAAAGTTACCTTCTTTTCCCGTCCTTTTCACCAGCTGGTGAAGATGAGGGTGACTTTCTGCGTGGTTGAGCATCACGGCCACTAAAGGGGTGGAGAAATATGGACAAATACTGTTCAAGCGAGAAAGGTGCAATTAAGGCATTGCTTGAAATCTTGAAATGTATGCCACAGTCCTTACCTTTTGCTTTGCTCAGGCTCAGAGTCGGAGCTGTCTGACGATGAAGAGGAGGAGGAGGAGGAAGAAGATGATGAGGAGGATGATGAGCTGGAGCTACCTTGCCAGCTTTTCTTCAGCTTCTCCTCAATCCCTGCCTGCCCATTCACAGAATTCTTTGCCGTGTTTGGCTGTTCTGATTGGCGTGGGGACTGAGCTGCTGATTTACCCTTGTGACCTCCTCTCGACGAATCCCTGCTCTCCGCCGGGGACCGGGCAGGAGAGGGAGGTGCTTTACCTTGTGCCTTGTGATCTGATTGGTTGGAAGGAGCGCGCTTCTCCACAGACCGGGATTGTCCACTCCTGTCAGTCTCTCGGTCCCGCTCCCTCTCCTCCCTCCTCACCCCCGACTCTCTCTCCGGTTCAGCTTTCTGGCTCGGAACCTTTGCGGCCTTCCCACCCTCATCCTCAGAGGCTGATGAATCAGAGTCCGAAGAGGATGAGGAGGAGGATGAAGATGAGGAGGATCCGGAGTGACTGCGTGGAGAGGGTGCTTTGGCTGGAGGGCGCGCCCTCTTCTCTCTCTCCTGCTCTTGTTCTCGTTCTCGTTGTCTTTCCCGATTCCTTTCTTGCTCCCTTTCTCTTGATAGCGACCGACTGCTCCTGCGTCGGTATCGTGGAGATGGAGAGCGGCGAGATCTAGCAAAGCAATGAACACAATTCAATATATTGGCCTGACTGAGAAATCATTGGAGGCAAGAGCATTTGGACTCTTGTACCATATATTTTATACGGAGTAGCTTTGACATAACAGGAGGTAAACAAACTGGAGATAAAATACATATCCAAATACATACACCAAATTAAACATTCACTTGACAATGGTTGCATCCACTATTTGACCTTCTCTTCACAAGGCACTTGATTAGGAGTTATAGGCCATGGTACAACATCATGGACAATTACCTAAAAAAAGAGACTGTCAACTAAAACTCCTGCCTGCATAGGGTCGTGTCAAATGTTTGAGGCAGACATTGGTTTAACAAAACTGCTATAACACACTGATCAATCATCACTTCTCAGAGGGGTCCAGTTTATCATAAACTTCCAAGTAATCATTGGGTTGGAGCAACCATTGGATTTTTCTTGTTGACAACAAACCTTTACCAGAAGCTAAAGCAATCACATTAAGTATGATTGACATACCTGAAGGGGGGGCTGCTCTGTTTTCTCGGGCTTCGAGACCTACTGCTCCTCCTGGCCGGTGGCCTGTCTCTGCTTCGGTCAGCATCTCGCTCTCGGTCCCTGTCCCGATCTCTCTCCCTTTCTCTTTCTCTGTCTCTTTCACGTTCCCTCTGCCTCTCTCTCTCCCGCTCTCGCTCCCTGTCCCTGTCCCGACTGCGTTCTCTCCGTGGCGAGCGCGCAGGAGAAACTCTCCTGGGGGAGCGGCCTCGTGGGCCATCCTGGTACTGGCGAGGTGGCGTACGGGAGCCCTCTTCCCGGCCCTTTGCTCTGGGAGAGCCAGGTGACTCTCCTCTCCGTCTCCTGTCTCTCTCCCCATCCCCCTCCCTCTCCCTCTCCCCAGCAGAGGACCTGTTGGCATCCCTGTCGGCACCTTCTCTTCGTCCTCTGCTCTGGGCCTGAGCAGTGTCTCTGGTGGGTTCAGTGGGAGAATATCGCTCTCCCCTCTCCCGGCCTCTCTGAGCAGTGGGCGGAGGAGGGCTGCGGCTGTCCCTGTTGGCGGGCGAGTACCTGTCCCTGCCCCGGTCTCTCTGCCTCTCAGCCGCTGGAGAAGCATCTCTCCTCGGAGAGTATCTGTCCTTTCCTCGCTCCCGCTCCGTTTCTCTCCCCCGCTCTCGCTCCCTGGTGCGGTCGTCCCGCCTGGTTGGAGTGTGGCGCTCCTGAGGCCCCTCTCGGCCTGGCCTCCTGCCTGCAGCCCTGGGTGGGGAGCGGGGAGGGCTGCCCCTGGTGGCCTGTGTGGGACTGTAGCGCTCGCGGCCTCTCCTGTCTGCGTGTTCCTCTCTCTGGTCTCGCGCCCTGGTCGGGGGAGAAGGGCTGATCTTCCGGGCGGGCATGTGGGGCTGTTCCCTCTCCCTGCCTCGTTCCGCTCGTTCTCTGGTCCCGTTCTCCTTCTCAGCCGGTGGCTGAGTGGCAGTCGGAGCGTCCTTCCCCTTCCCCTCTGATGCCTTCTGCTGCTTCTTCTTCTTCTTCTTGTCGCCGTCGGACGAAGAGGCCGAAGAGGATGAGGAGGAGGAGGAGGAAGAGGACGAAGAGCTGTCGCTATCGCTGCTGCTGCTGCTATCACTGCTGTCACTGCTACTGCTGCCACTACTGCTGCTGCTGCTGCTGCTGCTCTCTTTGGCTTTGCTCTTCTTCGCTGCCTTCTGCTTGGCCTTTGCCTTCTCTTCCTTTGTGGGACTCTTTTCTTTCGCTTTCTCTCGCTTCTTCTCCTCCGCCTCTTTTTCTTTTCGTTTGCGCTCGTCTACAGCTCTCTCCTTCCTCGCCTCTGCTGCGCTGTCCCTCTCTGGGGTGCGATCATGGGGGCGATTCTTGTTCGAACGAGAGTCTTCCTTCTCCTTCTCCTTTGCCCTCTCCTTGTCTCGATCGCTCTCTCGCTCCCTCTCTCTGTGAGCCTCCCTTTCCCTGCCCCTCTCGTTCCTCCTCTCCTCCTCCCGATCCCTCTCCCGCTGTCGGCCGTTGGCGAGGGGCGACCGTCTAGGGGGCGTTGGGGAGCCGCTGGGGCGATCTCTCCTCCTCTCCCTCTCTCGGTCGCTCTCTCTACCTCTTGGCGGCGGAGGAGGGCTCTCCCTCTCCCTCCCCCTGGGTGGTTCTCTCTGTCTACCCCGCTGCTCTTGGTCCCTCTCCCTCTCCCTCTCTCTGTCAGATGGAGCTTTGGGTGAGGCATCTCTTTCTCTTCCACTCCCCCTTTCTTTCTCTCTGCTCCTTCCTCTCCTCAAAGGTTCCCTGTCTGGGGAGGCCGACGAGTCCTCGCGACGCCTAGGGGCCTTGTCCTTCCTCTTCCTCTCCTCCTCCTCTTCTCTCTTCCGCTCCTCATCCCGACTCTTGTCTTTCTGTCTCTTTGGGGATGGAGAGGGGGAAGGCGAGGAGGAGTCGTGTCTTTTCCGTTGCTGCTTCTCCTGCTCCTTCTCCCGTCCTCTTGACTGCTCCTGGCTCCTGGAACGACGGGATCTGTCTCGGTCCCGAGAAGGAGAGGGGGAGTCGTGTCTGGACTTTTTCTCCCTGCCTGCCTTGTCTTTGTCTCGTCTCTCTCCATCAGAGGAACTGACATGTCTGGGTGGTTTCTGAGAAATGAAAGCAAAGAGAATACATACATGCCATTAAACCAGTGATGAAAAGGACATGTGCCAACAGACTCCTGAAGACCACTGAAGTTAAACATGGTAGAAATATACAGTAGATGCAGGTCTCCTGATATGCAATTTGGGCACTGGTCAAATCATATTGATCTGCACTCAATTAATGGCCGCCACTAATTGCATCAATAATTGACCAATCATTGAGTAACACGTTGAAGACAACTGGACTTCTTTTTCAAGCCACGCTTCCAGTTGCACTTGCAGTAGAGCAGGATGTTGATTTGATTCCTTGCCGATTTTGAAAAAGTTTGCCCACTGACAAAGAACTCCTACAAGGCCCTCAAGGTCCCCCTCCTCAGCACATGTGCAGGCCAATATGAAGGTTACCAAAACAACTGAATGATTCAAAGTGTCCTTGGAACAATTGCTATGGTCAGATGAGATAAAAAAAAAAATCTCTGCATATTTGGAGGGAGAGATCATTTAGTGTGGACTAAAACTCCCGATACGTGCGCATACTTGCTCATTAACTTCAAGAAATGTCTGACCACCATGCTGGCCAATAAGGGTTTTGCCTCAAAGTACCAAGTCTTGTTTGCTTGTATTTTAGAACTGACTTGAGGGACTTTCTGAATCGTCTTTTTGATGTTTTCTCTCACACCATAAAATTATAGACTTTACTGTATTTCTTTGGACAGTGGACAAACTTTTTAAATAAATAAATACCGTAATTTCCCGACTATTAGCCGCGGCTTATACATTGATTTTGCAAAATTTCTTCCGCTATGAGGTTAAAACAGGGGGGGCAGTTAATATGGTATTAATAGGGTTTTGTATTTGTTTTTTTACTTGCATAAAACACTGTCCTGTGGCTTATACACAATGCGGCTTATATGCAGGAAATTACTGTAATCAATCAGCCAGCCAGCCAGCGATCAAAGAATTATTTCTTCCACTGTGTTACTACCATGATCTGGATGAATGAGCACCTTCACAGGCCTATCGTCATTGACACATTGACCCTACCTCACGCCCGCCTCTTCTTGGGGGAGTACCCTCGCTGCGGCCCCTCCCCATCCTGTCAGGGGAGCGCTCCTTACGCCCTTCCTCGCCTCTTCTGCCTGGCTGATTCTGCTGACGCTCTTTCAGTGGCGCAGGAGAACGGCTGCTTACAGACATAGAAAGACATGGCATCAGTCAACAAAGGAAGCTACTGTAAATAATTAAAGTAAGAACTCTATAGGTTCAGTACTCTATAAGAACTCTTCAAGAGAAAAGGAATAGCAAAGCAACAGGCTTCATGTGCATATCCGTATCACATGGAAAAGGTTTAACATATTCCATGAGCACACTGTAAAAAGTCACTCACAAATAACTCTGAAAAAAATGATTAATACCAATCATTCAATGGAGAAACATTAAATAGACCAAACATTAAGCACCAAAATGTCACTGGTTGACTGTACATTGATGCATCACATTTTGGCAAGAGGTTGGTCACTACTACCAGCAGCCTACACAAGTGAGCTGTACTACCTGTGAGCAGAGCTTGATGATGCACTGCGCCGTTTACGTGCTTTTGAAGGTGGTGGAGTATCATTTTCACTCCCCTTCCTCTTTCTCTTCTTCTTGGAGGATTTCTTCTCTTCCGAAGAACTGGTGGAAAATAACGACACACACACAGGAATACAAAATGACTTAACTCTTCAAAACCTAGCAGAGTCTACTACTTAAGGGTGTGTTCGTTCTGCACAAGCAACTTACCTGTCACTGTCTTCCTCTTCAGATTCCACCCTAAGAAATAATGAAGAGTTTGGATAAGTAAAACACTCATTTCTGTCCTCAGGGTCTAGCTAACAATAAGGTACAGTTCCTAAATATACACAACTTTGTATCAGCTGTAACATGCATGAGTAACTCAATACAGAGGATAATTGGCAGCCTCTCTGTGCAATTTAAATAATTATTGTCTGTCCTACAGACTGTACCCTTGACAAGTGAGCAGTTAAAAAAAAGAAGAGGAAAAAGAATCAAACATTCTACAGTTCCAAAAAGTCACCTTTTCTTCTTTTTCTTCTTCTGGGCCTTCTTCTTCTCACGTTTGGGAGAAGGAGAGGGCGACTCCGAGCTATAACACATAATCGTACGTGCCACAATCAAACTAAAGTCATATACTGGCCATTCCTCAACAGCCAAAACAAACATGTTTTATTCTACTCCCCAGTCTTTCTCTACACTCACCTTTCTCTGTGCTTGTTTCTCTTCTTCTTCTTCTTGTGACTTTGTTTGCGGTCTGGGGAAGAGTCCGACTCCTCGGATGCTTCTATTATTCTATAGCGCATAGAATAAGACAATTACATCAATTTAAACATTTCAAAATGATTGAAATGAAGTAAGAGCCATTAAACCCACAAAACAATTCTTATATCCTCATTCAATCATTCATCTCCCTCTTCCCGAGTCCCCAGTCATTCACTCACTGGTACTTCTGCTGTTGCAGCCGCTCCCTCTCCAGTCTCTCCTGCTCCCGCTTCTCTTTCTCACGCTCCTTGCGCTCGGGGTGGAAGGAGGAGCCGTCCACGTAGTCCGAGCCAATGCCGAAAGCCTGCCTCAGACGGTCGTTCTTCTGCTGATTTGCAGCTGCCAACGCATGAGTCTCGGTCACACTGCAAACAGGCATTTTGAAAAGAATAAATTCAACGACACCAGAACTGTCCGACGATTCATTTAAAGAAACATTGACATCTGTTGGGATGTGTGTGAGGATGGATAGATGGATGCTTACGTTGGACGTTCTGTAGGAGTAGGAGCAGGTTCCAGTTGCTCCTGCAGCATCAAGCGGAAACTGTTCACTTTCTCCTCGATCTCTTCAGCAGAGTACCTGTGAGAAGCAATACAGGTGAGTCACAGCTCTCTACATACGACATTCAATCGATACAATGTCTATAAAATGTAATTTTAATGCAGCTGACACTGGAGAATATTATCTAAGCCTTATGCCATCTTATGTTATTAGGATATCTATACTATATGTGCCATTTAAGAATCAGGTCATGAGCAGCTGTGCTGCAATTAAATATTAAGTTGCATGGATGTGTTGCAAGGCTCGGACACCCATTTAAACAGAATGCTACAAGTGCCCTGACTATCATTGGATACAGCTGGAACTACATCTTACCCCTGCTCCTCCATCATGTCCTGGAGCTCGGCACACTTGACTTCCAGCTGCCTCTTGCGCTGGTGCTCCAAAATGTCGGCATTAGGCTGACGATTCAGTTGGCTCTCCAGGCGCTCGCGGTCCTTCTCATCGTTTGCACGGTCTTCGCGCGGGCGCTTGGCACGCACGCTTGACAGGTTCCGCTGGACATAGCCATTGGTGCCACTGCCACGTGGCGTGGTAAGGCCAATCCCGTTATACATCTCTGCTCTGGTGGATCAGGGAGAGAAACAAAGGAGAGGTACAATCATCAGAGCAAATTAAGCAAGGGAAAGAAATTCCATAATTTATAAGAGTAAAAAGTGGCAAACCAACTCGAAGCATCACTGAGCATCACATAGGCTACCCAAATCACACAAGGAATAATGTTTTCCAATCTAACCTTTCCTAAAATGTTATCTAGGTCTAATCTAACTGAGATATTTCAGGGATACATTATAGTCTAATTGAAATCCAGGATGTAGACCTACTGTAACACATGCTATATGTCTGCCACCAGTGAAGGCCTTTATACTGCAGGGGTGTCTTGGTTTGTGTAGAGATACAGGACTCGTTGTTTTAGTTAAATCTTCCACAAGATTCGTGCGACACTGCCAGTAAATGACCATTCTCTTAAGTGATTATAAACACTTCAATAGGCTATATTTTAGAGTCTCAGCAGACTCAAGTTAACGTTAGGCCTACGTAGGGTTAAATTGCATTGACATAAAACAATGGCAATTCATCAATCAAATTTAAAACACAAGCACCCCTTTCAACACTAGGTCTTAGCTGTCGGCCTCGGCGATTTATGCATACTAATGAAATCAGAAAAGTCAATTCTTTAACAGTGAGCCAGTGATCGAATCTATAAAGTTGAGATTGTTGAAGTTCAATGACAAAGGCAAATCGACTTCTAAACATGTCCACAAATTATGGTGATGTGCGTCATCCATGGACACTAACAAGTTACTTCTCAACAACGGTAAGGTGGTGTTGTTTCCTTAAAAAAATTCGATGTAAGGCTGACAACACCAACCTGTCGATCTGCCATTTCCCTGAAAATGCACAAGAATCGACATAGAAGAATACGATTGTACTGCTTTGGGAAATTGGCCTTCAAATCTAAAGTGCGCAACGCTAACAAGTTCAATAAGCTAGCCATCTCCTAGTTGTAAAATTATGTGGGTGATGAAGTACACTGACGTTTACAAAGCAGCATGTGGTTAACTTACATTATCGGGAGAGTAGTTAGCGAATAAGAAACGTTATCGTTAGATAGTATCTTTGAACATCTTTATTTTCAACTATCGCCTCGTAACAACAAACGGTTGACTTCAATATTCAACTTCAGGGCACATAAGTAGTTAACGTTAAGTAAGTTATACAACAATTAACGCCAAGTTACCTGAGGCTGCGAAACAAAAGCTGTGATAAGGAAACAGAAATAACATGGCCGATTCATGGCTAACGTTACCTTCTTACGTTAACATAGCCATCATAAAACAGACAACTAATAACGTTAGTTTCTGCTAGTCATTGCCCTGGCTTCCCAAGATGCCCACACACCAAATGTACATTAATTTATTCACTAACCACAGACTGACATTAAATGAAAATACTCATGCTAAGTGTGTTGTCTGGGTAGATTCTAGTTCGCAAAGACGTAGCCAGCTAGCTAGCAAACGCTGTAGTAACGTAATGCAATCCACTGAAGTTAGCGAGGTGGAATTAGCTCACTTTATCTTCTGTTAGTGACTAACACCGATAATACTAGTAAAAATTGAACATGAACTTTTGTAAACTTACCTCTTATGATCTAAAGAGAGAGAATGAAGGGTGGCTCCTCACTCAGTATCTACAAAACCTCTTGCCTCAAAATACAGAGTGGTTACAACAAGAACAAGAAGAAAATTCTCAAACACGTTGCTAGCTACCTTATCCAAGCGCGGCTAACTTAGACGTCAGAAGAACAAGATGGCCCACAATGCAGTGCGTGTAGACTACCATGTAGGAGATGTTCTTGACATTGAAATGGCACTAACTTTGCGCATACACATTGCAGAGTCTTCAGCAGCTTGGTACACTACATAAAGTACTGACATGGCAGCCTACCTTAGATTGATTAAAAGAACACTGTCCTGTCATTAAAATGTTGGCAAGTGTAACATTCTTGCCTTTGAGTGAGGGTTTCCTTATGATCGACTCCAATTTCCAGTCCCTGAGTCTTGTGGCCTATCCTGTCCTAAAAAAATAAAGAAAACTTATTTTGTCCATGAAATTTGAGGCCAACCCATTATTAATTTCAGCTCCTCTGAACTGTAGAAATAGAGATGTCCCCTTTGCTAAGGAAATTTCAGGAAAATGTTCCCAACCTTCATCTCAAAGGTCTGGCCACCTTTATCAACTATCTATACATTTCTTGAATCTTGAATCTATAATAGCCTACACTAACAATATTATATTTGGATGTGGATGCTGGACAAAGTTAAGTTATCCTTGAAACTTACTGATCCTCAACAGACTCTCACAATTGATTATGCATTTTACTATAGGTCAAACCATTTGAGCCTCTCAAAAAAGTCTGGCTGCACTGGAAGAAATTACCGGTATGATGTTGAGTGCCGTTATGTAAACAAACACACACACTTAAGAAGATTCTCATCTCTTTCGCGGCCTGTAGGCTTTTAGTCAAGATAGGGAACCCAAAAGCAGACTCTGGTGAAACAGGACGTGAAATCAAAAAATGTTCTCTTTAATGACAACAGTTGAGAAGGCAAAACATAAGCAATCAGCAGGGCACACAAGGCAAGGGATGTCAATCCTTCTGTCCAGTAACAACTCAAAGAGCAAGGCAAAAATTCTATGCAAAATATCCCAGGGCTAAGCAAAAGTCAGGGGATACAGGCTTCAAACAGCTATGGCAAGAGAAGTAAACTTCCAGGTCAGTAGTCCAAAGATCAGAAACAGCAACTGCAACAAGAGTTCTCCAGTGAGTACAAAGTGTGAGTCTCCTCTGAGCAAAATAAGAAACTAGCAAAGAGTGTCAGGCCAGACATTGCTTAAATGTAGTGGTTAATGAGGTGAATGGTTACAGGTGTGAGGAGACCTGGAAGCCTGGAAAAAATATACTGTATGATATGATTGCGTTTTTCAGAATGATTGTATTTTCATTTAGGCCAAGATGACATCTGAATGTGACTTTGTTTGTATATGTGGATGTAAACTTTCCCAATTTTTCTATAATACAATGACAAAAAAATGGATAGGCAAGAGTGTTGGGAGTAACTAGTTACAAAAGTAACTAATTACTGTAATGCATTGCTTTTTGTGGTAACTTGGTAATGTAAGGCATTATAGAAAAAAAACTGGTAATATTTTCCTCATTACAATTTTCAGTAACTCAAGTTACAATTCATTTTTAACTTGAAGGAATGAAGTGGTGTTTTTTTTCCTTCATACAAAATCGAGACTGTCAAATACAAATTCGCCAAGAATCACTGCGAGGTCAGCATGGGTAAAATGTTTGCTGTGCCGGACTTAATGTAGAAATTTACAGTCTCCGCTTGTCATTCTCAACATTGATAGCGGACTAATGAAGGTCATAGGCTACCAGGGGGCCTGAAGAGTAACTTAAATGTAATGCAACAGTAATGTAACGCCTTACATTTTCAACACACTAATATTGTAATGTAAGGGACTACTATAAAATGTCAGTAACAAGTAATAAATAATGCATTACAGTTTTGCAGTAACTTGCCCAACACTGATAGGCAATGGTGGCGATATAGTCAGTCATAAATACAAATACATGTACATACAGTAGATACTGTTGTGATCTATCAACATTTCCTACTAAAAAAAATAATTATTGCATCTCTCTCTAAATTGGATGGCTTTTAGAATTGCTCTTTGGTATTGTTCAGACACAGACATATCTAAAAAGAAAAAAAATGCTACACATTTCCAAGCTGATACAGTGAGCCTTGAAATAATTATCTTTAAAACATACAATCATACAAAAAATGCAAATATAAACACTAAAAAACATTAAAATATCAAAATAATAATAATAATAATCGTCCACTGACAGCCAGGAGTAGTGTGACCCAGCCTGTGGTAGGGAGAGCCAGGCCTCTGGAACAGCAGCAGGTTGATGTCACCTTGGCTGTGGGGCTAGGCTCTGGACTTGGGGGGTCACATTTCATCCAGTCTACTACAGTGGATTTGGCCTTGATGAGTCCTTCATTTAGTCCTCCTCGTCTGAGAACCCAGTAGGAAGAGCCCTTGAAAAAATACGTCTCCCCTAAAACATAGTGGAAAAATCATAAGCTGTGGCAAAAGGCAGAGATAATTTATCGGCTATGAAAATAAGAATGCCCTAGGTTTAGATTTAGGTTTAATCTCCTTACAAAAATCTCCTTATAAAAATAACTCTACTACAAGGGACTTTGTCCCTTTTGTAGTGCACATATTTTCCTGGTGTGGCCTTACCGTCTCCCCAACTGATGATGTCATCCGGATGAGCAGGCACTCCTTTCCAAAGCGTGGCTGCTTTAGGATAGCCAACCTCCTGTCTCATATCTGCACCCCTCTCGTCAAACCTCCAAAACTCGCCACTGCTGAACAGGTACGTTTTCCCATTATGCGGCCATATAAATGCAGCCTCCATTTTGGTCGGTATGTGTCCTGCCATTGTTCGCATGCCCCAGTCAGCCAGTGGACGCGGGTAGTCAGGAAGCGCTGTCCTGCCCTTAAACACCCAGTACTGGTCGCCTGTAAGAGTAATGGATCACAAAAATAGCTGGACTTCACAAACAAACCCACATGCCCCTGAGTAGCTACATGTGTTATACAACATGTGTAGAGTGAGTATAAACAGTAAGTACACTAAGTACAAACAGTACATATGCTAGGGGACTCTCTTTTTTTTTGTCCTCACCAATGAAAAAAACAATGTGTCCATCAGTCCTCTCATAGGCTGCATCTATTCCCTCCAGGTTGGGAGGAAGACCAATCCAGAAGTTCCTAATTGAAGCAGGGATGAAGGACAACAGAGAGCCAGAGTGCTGGGCACGCCAGAAATACTTACCTGACAGAAAAAGAGAGTGATAGATGACAGACCAAGAGAGGGGAAAAACATGGAGGAATGTTGTGAGGTATTTGTTTGTGTATTACAGTGTGTATACATAGCAATGAATGGCTATGTGTATGTGGGCGCCAATGGAAACATTTGAAAGTGCACATGTCTGAATTGAGTGAGCTTTTTAAATAAACTTGTGTTTACCCCTGAAAAAGAAGACCTCCCCTCTGATATTGGCTACTGCGTCATAACCTCCTGCACAGCGATCAGGAAGGGCAGGCATTGGACTGGGGAAATGATCATCATAAACATTAGTATCACTACTACAACACTTCCACCGTAACAATATTGTTTTAATAAATTTCATGGTCATTAAGTCACAATGATTTATTATAACACAGAATTCAATCTCCTGGCTTGGAACCAGAGGGGTGTAAGTGGCATTTTGGGCGAAAATGAGTTCTATATATCAAATTAAAGGTCTTAATGAGCTCCATCTAGTCTTGCCAAAAAGTCGCATCAGAAATCAACCTGTATTGAATAAAGCAACAAAACAACAAAGACTTAACACAAAAGATTGAGCATTGTTTGGAGGCAGAGGGGCGTAAGTCCACTTAAACCCTTCTGGCTCTAAAAAATACATATTACATTACATACATATACACATTGTTTAGAACCAGAAGGGTGCAAGTACACACTTACGCCAGAGAGGATTCCATGATCTTTGCTTACGCCCTTCTGGCTCTAAACAATACAAGAGCCTACAGGGCGTAAGTAGGATTTGTGCCATATTTTTTAAGATTTTACAAGGTTTTAGAATATGTTAATTGTGTTAATATGCCAATATATTTTTACTTAAGTGCTAACTCATAAGTATGTACTGTATGTAGTTGCAATGTTGTGGCTGAAGGTTAATAAATAAATAAAGTTAATTGAAGTGTGGTTAAAATTGTGTTTTGGCTCTCCTGTAAAGTTTGTCGAATGCCACTTATGCCCCACTGCTTCCAAGCTCATGTTTTGTAACAAGATGACAAGTTTAGTTCTTACCGATCAGTTGGTCTTGGCGGTAAGGATGGTATGGTTGCTGGGTCTGGCATCCTAGGTGTAGGGGGAGGTCCTCCCCTTCCTTAAAAGACAGTTAAAACACTTTTTAACACACATACAAAACTATGAATGACAGCCTGAATGACTATAAATACATGTGTGCACTATACTGTATGCAAGTGTGTTTATATGTGTGGTGTATCTGTTTGTGTACCATAGAGTGCCTGTATCCCCAGCTGGTCGTCCCTGGGCAGTGTGTAATATCGGAAGTCTCCCACTGAGCCCTGATAGTAGGGCCTCATGATGGAGGGGATGGACGAGGAGTGGGAGAGGCCCAGTGCATGGCCAAACTCATGGACAGCCACCGCAAACAGGTCTGTGGTTCCATTTCCATCTGGCAGAGACAGGAGAGGGAGAAAGTGCCATGCTATATTTACGAGAGGTTGATTTTTAAAAAGGACCACTTTTTCAAGGTTTTCAAGCACTCCTCTCTATACAGTTGGTTGTCTTTGTCTAGGTTAATTCTTGCTGTCTTTATTTGAAATCTCATTACAGCACAAAGATCAAGGCAAGGGATCGAGGCAACAGCAATGTGCGTCAGTACATAATATTTTCTATATTATAGGAATTATCCGGAGTGAATCAACACGTAGCCTTGCTGTTTTATAGTGCCAAGCGCTATTGATAGCCACCTCAATGACTGAATTTCGTGCAACGCAGACTGAGATAGCGAAAAGGCAGCTAACGGTAAAAAAAAAAACGAAAACCAAATTGATTAGGTTTTGTTATGACATGCCTCATTCTGTTAGTGTTAGCTGCCGATTTGCAAACTCGGTCTACGTTGCACGAAATTCGATCATTGAGGTGGCTATCAATAGCGCTAAGCAGTATAAAACAGCAGGCCTACGTGTTGATGATCCACTCCACTCCGGATAATACCTTTAAGGCATATTATTAACTTAGTGCATGATTGGCATGTAAATCATTAAGGCTCATATAGAGACCTCCATAGGTCCAGTATTCGCCATCATCAAAGTGGGTGTTCCCTGCCATGTCCCCAGTCCCAGGAAAGAATGCATGCGCTAGCGTCCCCCCTCGGCCATCGAAGGGATATCCGTCATCGTGGTAGCCGCGTGGGAAGGACACCTTGATGTCCACGTCCGGCCGTGGTCCGCCCGGTACGGGGTGCACCAGGTGGAAGCGCAGGGGTGTGTGGTCACCCCAGGACCGCAAGGCAGAAGTCAGAAGCATCTCCACCAGCTCTGGACGCAGCCAAGGGGAGCGAGAGGGAGACGGGAAGTTCAGAACACTGTAAAGAGAGATTAGGAAGTGGGACTATGGGTGAAAAACTATCCATCTGAATATCACAATCACACATTATTCATCGTGTGGTCAAAATGGACACCTTTCTGATGGACACAATATTCATCACGTACTGTAACCGTCACCAGGATATTTGCTTCCATTTGTGTGTGTAGAACATTTCCAAAATCATAGGTCTATTTCTCTAGCTTGTAACAACCAATATCTTGAGAGCAGGTTTTTCCTGTAAATGCTGTTCACGGTGTAACAAACCTCCATGTGATGTCTGTTTTATGCCATCGGAGACCTGTCAGACTATATCTCTTCTTCCTCTTCCTCTTCCTCCTCCGGAGCAGGTCTTCAGTGCCAATGATGTCTGGTAAAGAACAGCGTGGTTTGTCCATGAGGGCTAATGTGGCCCTGTCTGTGAGATGGCAACAAAAAGCAGAAGCATCAGCATCATTATACAACACCATAATCACAATTAAACTCATTTAGAACATTAGCCTCCACAGCCAGCCAAGTACAGTAGCTCTGTTCATTTTCATTTCATGGAGATAGTTGTCTGGAACTGATAAGTGAACATGTGTTTCTAGGATCAGGAATAGGCTACCAGATGGGACTAGTTTTTAAATTCAAAAGTGGCTTTGGAAAATGGTTAACACGGGAAAATATCAAATTTGAGAGTTTGAAGTCTTGAGCTTGTGCGGATGATACAAGGTCAAATCTGTAACTTGGCTGCAATCTTTGGTGATGTATGTACCCGACTTCTATTTCTGTGATTGAAGGTGCCAATCTTGACACTTTTTGTAACATAGTGAATATTCCCAGTAGCCTATCTGAATCCAACTTAAATGGGAGTCAATCCCATCCTTAAAAGGGCTCAGCAGAAGTTGTAAAATTTACTCATTTTGATAATATTGACTGTAGAAATAGGGATATTCCGAGTCTGGAAGGGAAATTCAGGAAAATGTCCCTGATTTTCATCCCAGAGGCCTGGTTGCCTTGTGTATGTTTGTAGGTATTTTTGGCCAATAAAGCTGATTATGATATCTTCTTATGATATCTTCTTCTAGGGCACTTGCATGCACACACACATCTTCTCAGTAGCTTCGCATTTTCTGTTTACACTGATTTTTTTTTTTTTTTTTACAACTCATCCATGCCTTCATCAGGAGGAAACAAACAAATGAGGGAAACATGTCCCTCATGCATAAACAAAATACGGTATGTGTAGTTTCTTGATAAGCATTGAAGATAGTGAGATATCTCTCAAGTAGGCTACGTGTTTGGCTGAAATAAGCTAATGTTGCTTTGGGTAAAAGAAACTAACAAGGATAATGCAATGCAGCATCACTCACCCCACCATTGAGTGACTCTTATTTATAACGCACATACTCAACAGCCTTGGCCTATAGGAGAGTTGACTGCCAATTCCTCCTATAATCTTGAATTTCGGACCCAACTTGCACCAATCTGTGAATCTTGTCTCTACAAAGCCATGCTCAGGTCACTCCGGCTAAGGCGAGACACAGTCATTGAATGGTCATCGAATATGATGCCAGACAATGTTTTTGTCTCTTCTTTGTGTATACGACAAACAAAAGAGGATTTAAAAATGCAATGCTGTTCTTGTGTTGTGTCCCTATGATGCCAACTGAAGTTTGCCTCTGTGCCTTATACACAGCAGGTCAATCAACTTACCCAGAGTTCCAGTTTCCTCCAGCCCAGCAAAGCGCTGCATCTCTCGCAGAGCTCTCTCAATGGTCTCTTTGGTGTGAAGTCTTCCGCTTCGCATGTCTGCAGGGGGCAAGTAGCCATAGCGGCCCAACCAGTCCTAAAAGCAGAAGAGAAATCGGTGTGTCACGTTTCACCTGTTCTACTACTATACTATTATTTTTTTGCACTTTACATCCCACTCTACGCGCACTCATAAACTTATTCATAAACTAAGATAGTACTTTATTCATCCTGTAGGAAATTCAAGCATCTATAATCTTTGTGCCCTTCCGGTACTAGTAGAACATGCTAATGATGTTTGATAGGGAAAAAAATTAGGTTTTCTTTTTGGAGGTGGGTTCCTACCCCCACCCTACAGATAACTTGCAGTTATCCACCCTTCATATGACGGTCATCCAAATTTAACAATTCTCTGATAATAAAAAAAAATTATACCTCAGACAGGGGGGGAATTGCCTATGTCCCTTTATATTAATTGTTGTCTCTACAATGCAGTATGTGTCAACATACTATTTGTCTACTGTGTGAATACATGTTACACTAACAGGTGATCTGATCTATACTCTTTATATGACCTTGAGAAGTGATGGGGATATTTGACACTTTTGTTTGGGTGCTGTTAAGAAGACAAGAACCAGACCAATCAATTAAATGATTTTGAACATCTGGCTTTATGAGTATGTTGTGTTATGTCAATGCCACATACCATTAAAGCTGTGAAACATGTACTGTATATCTACATGTAAATCTCAACTAATGTTTATAGGCTATTGTGGGAGAAATTTTGATTAAATAAGCTGAGAAAACTTTCATCACAGCAGACCTGTGACCTGTTTCTGATTGATTATAGATGAGTGTTTAAATTCAGAAAGTTCATTTATTTTCTTCTGTCACATCCAAATACGAAATCAAATGCACTCCTTGGTTTGAATCAAGGAAATTATAATAGGTTATTGGTTTAGACTGATGTTGACTTTTTTAATGGCTCAAAAGCAATGTAAGAACTTTTGCCGTTTAAATCCTAATAATTATCCTACCATATTTGATCCTCGTAATATTTATTCGGCATAAACATCTTTAAGCTTCCAAAAAAAATCGGGTTTATTCAGGTGAAAATCGTCTTTAAATTGACCTGCGCGACCAAAAATGTCTTGGCCAATTTTGTAAGACAACTTTTAGAGAGTCACCATGCCTTTAATAGTAAAGGACTATGAAGAAAAACACTTATTTCCATGGTAGGCTAGGTGTCTATTCCCACAGCTGTTTATGAGGTGCACTCACCACTCCACGGGAGTAATGGTCCAGAGTCGGGGCGGTTATCACCGAGGAGATGCTGAGTATAAGTCCAACCACAAACAGCGCGTTGAGGGTCATTTCGTGGGGACAAGGTAGTCCAAATAATTATTGAGGGGTGCACAAATCTGTCACGTAAACTTCTTCGGAAAAGAAAGAGTCGCGTTACACAAAGCGCACATTGCCAATAATAACCTATTTCAGTTGCAAAGAAAATGGCCCGGTCTCGACATAACCTTTTTGAAGCCTTCCGATTTTCGCACAACAAAGACAGGCGACAGTTCTCATAAACTAATTCTTAGCAGACGCTATAGGCTACCGTTTTCCATTTGCTTTTTGTCTCGGGAGACTAGGCAGGGCCCGGATCAATACCCATATAGGACCTCCTGTAACGGCACTGCGCAGGCTTTCTTCTCATCAGACTGTATGGATTCTTGTCAGCAAAGTGATCCCTCTATCTCACTCACACACTCTCTCTCTCTCTCTCTCTCTCTCTCTCTCTCTCTCACACACACACACCCTCCCTCTCTCTTATACATACACTCACACTCACTCACTCACTCACTCACACACACACACACACACACACACACACACACACACACTACTGAAAAACACAAACATGTTAGAAGTAGCAACTGAAAATAGTTTTGGATTGATTCTGTTGTATATGACCAGGCTGTGTGTATGGGCCATACTGCTGATGCGGACTGTCTTGTAAGTGGTGTTAATCTATTACTCTTCACTAATTCTGATATTCTGTGTGTATACAAAGGAAAAATAGGGCACTTGCATGCACACACACACTGTACACACAGACACACACACAGGCTTGTTGGACACACTGATATTGAGCTCTCAAAAGACACAGCTGCACCAAGCATCTTTCTCAAACACAGAAAGCTGGAGGCTTATGAGTCATGAACGCCACAGAGTGTCTGCTTACAACTCCTCCATTATGACCAGGGTGGGGGTTGAGATGGGCATCTTTACTTCAGTAGGCTAATAACCAGCCAAATAAGAGATGAAGGGAGTTGTGAGAGGACAGAAAAGAGAAGAGTGGAATGTATGGGAAGGAAAAACTGGGAAAAACTGGGGGATGGGAAAGAAGAAGAGAAGAACGAGAGAAGAGGAGAAAGAGACCCTCTTACTTGTCCATATTTAATTGAGCCAGTCCATAAGGAGATGGGGATGGTGGGGGTCTGTATGTGTGCATGAATCCCTGTGTTTATAGGCTAAGTGCATCAGAATCTGTGTTATTAGCAGGATGCAACCCCCTGAAGTGAATGGATGTGTATGTTTGATCCAAGAGAGGATGTTTATGCATTTTTGTATGAGAGGATGAGAGGGAAGCAGAGGGGATTGAAGTCAAATTACCTCACTTTTGGGCTGAGGTGCTTTTTATAATGCTGCACAGTGGGCCACAGTTTCCTCTCTAAGTGAATCAAAACACAGATGCTGTGTTCAGTGGAGGTTAGAGTAAAACTGCCCGCATGTCCTGCTTTCCATGGAGTTTAGCCTTCTTTATCCTCCTGAATAGCACTATTGGTAACTGTTACCATCCCCCATCATATTGTACAACTAAAGAGTAATGCCAATAAAAATGTAAAAGACGTTAGTGAAAATAACAATGGATTAGCCTAAATGTAGTTTACTTGCCTATAATTTAGCAGTCCAAGTTGATCAATGGTAACAGCACTACATTATTAACTAAATGTCAGTGCCATAATGAAACCGTTCATTTTAAACTAGGAGAGAAGAAGAAGTAGTGGTGAAAATAAGTGGGAAAGTTGGAGGAGAAATAGACCTATTTAGAATGTTAACTTCATAGCCTATCCTTTAACAAAAAAAAGCAGGACGTGACAAACAAAGCTAAGTTATGAAAAAAGAAAAATAACTTTCATAAAGAAATTTTATTATCATTCCTTTAGGTTCACAGGTTGTCTTATTGATATATTCCACAAATCAACCGTCTACATTATCTTTCACACGGTACAAACCACACCTCAAATGCAGGGATGTTGAAAAAAATTTACAACATACAGTAAATCGTTTGTTCAACATTGTCAATTCCCCTCTTTCTCTGACCCCAGGAAGGACCGTCCGGAGGAAGTCATTCCCTTATGAAGCCATCTTGCTTTGGGCTGAAGGAGTATTCAGCTTTGTGGTGCATGATCAGTTTGTTATTGACAAAGTAGAAGCTGTCCGATCGTGTCTCATATGGGCTTGCAATCATTTCTTCAACTAAGGACAGAGAACACACACAGACACACACACACACACACACACACACACACACACACACACACACACACACACACACACAACCACACCCATAAACCCCACACACACAAGCATGAACACATGCACACATACACAAAACACTTGAGTCTTGCAAATATGCGATAAAGTGTTACTTTTCTTGTCATACATGGGTATATCACATACCTATCTCTTGGTCCAACTGAGGCATGCTGTAGATGTGCTCACACGTGTTCCTACTGTCTGGGATACAGAAGCCGATCTCAAAGTCAAAGCTTTTTAGGAGCAGGTCTCGGAAGTAATGCCTCTCAATCAGCCGGAATTTGTTAACTGCTTTGGTGCCCACTATAAACTCCAGCCTGCATGAGAGAATAAAAGTCAGATGTATGTATCAGGAAAATAATTTGAGCTAATTGTGATGCATTATAATAAGTAGGGTAAGAATTAGCCTGAATTTTCCATAGATAAGCCTTCTTATAATGCAGTGCAATAGTAAATTTGTTCAAAAATTTAAGTGCATTTTTGAGATGGCAGAGACAAGAGGAAGATATGCAGACACGCACACACACACACACGCACGCACTCACACACACACACACACACACACACACACACACACACACACACACACACACACACACACACAGAGAGATTAGTCTACTGTATTAATATACCATATCGACTTACGTGGCTCCAATCTCCCTGATGGCAAGGAAAGCAGGGGAAAAGTGATACCGAATAAATCTCCCCGGCTCCTGCTGTTGCTGCTCGGCACTGATCTCTTACAGGGACGACAGAGTGCTTGTTAGAATTACATAAACAATAGTACTGCTACACATTACAGAGGCTACAATTTTACATTTCAATAAAGTCAGGCAGACTGACATAAAGACAGACAGATAGATAGATAAATAGATATAGGTAGGCTAATCTTGATGTCTGAGGAAAGATTTTTATCTGCATCTGAACTCCCCATGAACACATTTTTCCTCATCCTTTGAGCATTCAAACGGCCACACTTTAGTAAACGTCAGATCTCTTAAAAAGTAGGCCACATCTGCCTCAAAAATCTACACTATACCTACTTTTCATCACCACCACTGTCATCATCATCGTCGTCATCATCATCACCACTGTTAATATTGCCATTATGTTTTGGAAAGTTCCAACAATGTATTAAGGCACCTCTTTGCAGGATGGTGTGGTAAACATAATTCATAATAATGTTGACTTGCATATTTATATATGTGTTTAAATGTGAAGACTTACTGAAACAACTTTATAGACTTTGGGTTTTTATTTTTCCATTTAGGGGTGAAGGAGTCTTACAAAAATACTGGATCACAAGTACTGGCCAGTTTGCTGGAAAGTAATCTTTTTCTAAATATTTAGGTGATTTCATGACAGAAAGCACACCATGTGATGACCAACATACAAACCACAAACACAAACCTGAACAGTCCATGTGCTTGTGCCAAAGTTTATGCTAACACACATACCTGTTGGACAGTGCTTTTTGATATCCACAATGACGGCACCTGAGTCCATGTCCCTGATTTTGAAGCGTGAGAAGTGGATGTTGTAAACATTGTCCTCCGAAGAGCATAAATAGGCTGTCAATAAGAATAAACACAAGATTAAAAGACTTGAGTAAATGCATTTCACTGGTTAAAATTCTGTATTAATAGAATTATGGCTGATTAAGTGAGGATACTGTAGCCTGGAGGGATGCCCAATACCACTTCCACATTATTCAGACAATAGTAATTCATGAGGATCAAAACCTGCACTTCGTTCTTGAGCTGAGACAGAGTGTGGGCAAACAAGCTACAGGGTTACTTCTGCATGCGGTTCCAGAGTCTAACACTAGAGGGCATTGTTTAGAAGCAGTATCTTATCTCTGCTGAATCATCAATCAGACTCTTGTCTGTCTGCCACCGTGTCTACCGGAAGCAGGAAACACTTACAAGTTTTAAGTCACTGCTATCAAAAGGCTGTGATGAGTTGATGACATATATCATATAAATTTATGTTTATATCATTTGTAAAACTGCAATCAATTATGCGTATCTACAGTATAAAGACCTGGATACATTTACATTTATGTAACATGAATGTAACATAAGTTGAACAAATGTACATTATAATAGATCAAAATTATAAGATTAGTTGTTGTGTTCATATGACAATGTGCTATGTGGTCACGTAGGCCTACAGATAGGCTAAAAGCCATACAAGCCTCCATAGCAAATATCAATTCAGGACCTTTCATGTAACATTACAGCACCAGTTAGCCTGACAAAAATTAGCATTCACATTCATTACTGGCAAATAATACGAATTAACTGAATATATTTCCAACTTGAAGAATGCCGATACAGTATATCTATACAGGAATGAACATACAGATCTCTCTATTTCTGTTCTTCAGTCTGTCTGTAGTTGCTCTGGACGTAGGCCTATAGTCCAGGCTGGACAATGAACAATGATTTGAGAAGCTGTAGATTTTCAAATTGCATCATCAATGCTGTTTGCAAATGAAGTATGTTTGTGCAATGTGTCCTATTACACAAACTAAGGACAGCTTTTGTGTGTAACACATACTGGTGTTTCATGACCTGAATTCTATAAATAATAGGCCTCAGTATAACTGTGTAATTCAGAGAGGGGGAACAAAAGGTTACTCACACCCTTTATTTGCAGAAGTAAACTCTAACAATTCCAGATAACTGATTACAGATGAAGCCATATTGAACAGATGTCAGTTTAATGCCCATGTGGTCGTTATGGCGACCATAAACTCACCCCTAGTGTAGCCTGCTAGCCTCAGGACCTGATCCGGCGTCACAGGTCCACTGGGCTTCCAGTCGGGCCATAGGTACCCATCTGCCTCGTCCGTTTCCCCTGTGATGAAGCCATTCCAGTCCACCAACTCGCTCTCGCCTGTCTCTGTCTCTTCCCCTAGCATGGGTCCCTCTTCCTCTTCACTTTCCAGCTCTTTGTCGTCTGGATTCTCCATTTTTTGGCCTCTATTCTCCACTTCAGTGATTCAGTCACTAATTGGTGTTTTTTATTCCCCTCACACTCTTTCTTTTTCTATCTGTCTTCCCTTTTTTCTTTTCCCTCCCTCTCTCCTTATCCCTCAACTTTGGCTTCCAACTGGTGCACACGCCACACTGTCGGTGTCAGTGTCTCAAACAGATTAGGTCAATCTGAGGCTTCTAATCCCGGACAATCCTCAATTAAATACAGACGCAGCCTATGGCAACACGTCAGGGACAAAACATGAAAACGAGATTACTCGATATGAGTGAGAGCTAGGGAGACAGACAAGTATAGATTGTATTTATGAATGACCAGTGTAGAACTTGAATTCATTACATACATTTACATCTATGTCATTCCTGTATGACATAACATTGGTGACAAATTGCTCAACCATTTCATAAAATGATTATTGCACATAAAGTGATTATTGCACATCTTTTATGTTGCAATACACAGTTCATGCTGTCCTGGAAAATAGTGTTCCTGTAACACATTTGTAAATCTACTGCTGTGAATTGAGTCAGCCGGATACTAGTGTGACATTTCTGCAACCCATGAGATGCAATGACTTTGGAGGTACAGTCTGAGAACCACATCCTGTTTTAGCCTCCAACTCTATGATTCCACTGTCGCCATGGCAATCTAAAGGGAAGTCTTTTTCTTCGTCATTTCTTTTTGACACCTCTGATTGGTCACCCACTGGATTTCCCAGAAGTCTAGAGGACTAGCTGGTGCCTCAACAGAACAAGCAGAAGTTTGGTAGGAAGTGGAAGACAATGTGAGATGAGCGCCGATCAGGCATGGTAAGTCAGTTATATTTCTGTTGTTATAGTTCAAGACTTCATTTAACGGATATGTAGTATCTCAGGATATGTAGATGTTACTGTCTTTGAGAGAATTGTGAATAATGTCAAATACGGCTTTCTCATTCTCAAGAAAACTAAAGTTGTATGTATGTTGAGCAACTCAGAAACCAAAACAAAAACCGAAGCTGCCATTTGTCTGCTTTCATTTCTGTCTCATTTTAGCTTATATCCATTTCTTAACAGGCGCCATATGCAGAGAAGATGGTTTGGATTCTGCTTTGGGTGACTCTTCATGTTTGTCACGTCCTCACTGAATCAACGCTACTCTCTTCACTGGATATGAATAACACCATGGCGACCATACCTGTTACCAAAACAAACCTCATGATCCACACTGTTACAGAATCTTTAGCCACGTCAGCGGTTAGAGATGCAACAACAATTACAACAAATACAATAACAACAACCACAATAACCACAACAACAACAACGATGGCAGAAACCACCAACACACCCACAGCGGACAAAGTGAATGTCATTGACGGAACAAAAGCGGTTGAAACAACAAGCATTCCAAAAACAACGCTCATACTATCAACAAACAGTAAGCCCCATACAGTGGACACCAACTCTTATGTTCTGGCTGCCATTACAACCCCCAGACCACCCAGCCAGCCGCAGGCAACAGCCTCTCTCACCCTAATCGCCTCCACTGAGAGGCACACGGCCACCCAAAGCACAGGATCAAACCCGAGCACAGCACAGCGGCATGGAGACCCCCAGCTGACACCAAGCCCCTCTCCACTGGGAGTAGAGTTGACCCAGGACCATCTGGAGGCCATGGCCAGCTCACAAACAACCTTGCCTGGGCCTGAGTGGGCCGTCACAGAGGGAGGGACAGAATCGCCTCCATACGAGCAGAGGACAGAAACAAACCAGAGTGTAAACTCCACTCTGTCCAGTGAGTCGGTTCTGACTCAGGACCTAGGTTACACCCGTTCCTCCATGTTCTCAGTGCAGGCCAGTAATTCAGACAGCACAGAGACACCGGACAGGGAGTCACACACAAACAGCATGACAACACAGGACTCAAGAAGATATGACGCAATCACAGATGTGACTTCAAGCGCTGGTCTCAAACTAACCACGGACACTCTTACAGAGTCACACGCCACCACCATCATCACAAACTTCAGCACAACATTCACCACCCTTCAAACTGAGGCAGCAACAGTGGACTCTTCGGCTGTTTCACACATTCCCATGGACATGGAGACTGACAT
Organism: Sardinella longiceps; assembly: GCA_027497455.2. Classification (NCBI taxonomy): domain Eukaryota; kingdom Metazoa; phylum Chordata; class Actinopteri; order Clupeiformes; family Clupeidae; genus Sardinella; species Sardinella longiceps. Next base: position 18,895,961 of record JAODXP020000015.1, on the reverse strand, counting down.
ATCCAACATGTCCGACAACAGCACTTTAGCACTTAACATCTCCACTCAGCCGCACGCCATGCCCACAACCACACTGGTAACGACGGGAGGCCTAATGCCAGAGGATTTGCTAACAGTGACCAAAACCAACTCCTCAGAAACCGCCAAAAGAGGGCCATGTCCCTTCCACTCGAAGCGGACCTGCATCCTCACGCTCTGGGCCCTTTCCATGGCTGCCTCTTTCTTCCTGGGACTCAGTATCTTCCTGTGGGTCCATCTGTCTGTCCTACGGAAGCGCGCGAGCTTGGAGTTCCACAGGCGCAAGAGAGCAGCGGGCGTGGAGAAAGGAGGAGGAGCCACTAGAGCGGAGAAGGAGAGCCTGTGGCTGGACCCGCGGGCCTCGGTGGACGAGAGAGTGGAGTTCTGGTACGCCAACGGCACCATGACGCACAGCAGCGAGACACGCAGTGGGGCAGCGGAGGAGAGGAGGAGGAGGAGGGAGAGACGGAGCGAGAGAAAGGGGGAGAACGGCAGCTTGTTTCAACAGCCTAAAGTGACTATGGCTGACATCACAGAGTTCTGGTACGGCAGGGGTCAGAGGTCACCGGGACGGAATCAGCAGACAATACCGGAGGAAGAGGAGGCCTAGTGTGAAGAGTGCAGACTGACAGAGAATGTGATTGACAAGGACTAGGGCAGGGGTGGGCAGTTATTTTGGTCAAAGGGCCACATAGGTGTTTAGTTTTTTACTAATGGGTGTTAACCATCAACCGGTTGATGCCGGTAAATTGGCAAGTCTCAAACCAGTAGCCTGTATTTCATGACTGCAACAAATTTGATAATTTAGGCCTATAATCTAAGTCTCCTTTGGTGAAAGATAAATTATTCTACTTTGGGAAGGCTCCGCGGGCCGGATTAAATAGCTCAGCGGGCCGCATGTGGCCCCCGGGCCTTAGTTTGCCCAAGCCTGGACTAGGTTGACTGGACTGTTAAGGACTGGAGCCCATACTACACTTTCATCACAGATATATGAGGTGACAAAAAGTCATTTTTGGAGCAATCTAGAACCTTCAGGCATTGGTTTAGTTTGACCATTAAAGGGTCTACATGACAACACATATGTAGCTGATTGTAATTATTATTGGTAATTCTTTGACTGTATTTTTTGTCTTGTGAGTAAATATTTTATTCTTCAAAAGTGATCCTGTGTGAGAGGTACATCAAAGTGTTTTGTGTGGGGAAATAATGTATGTCCAGTATTATGTGAATGAGGATGTAGAAGGGAGCTTGTAAACGCATGGCTGTTCATGCAAGAGAAGGGAAGAGATGCTAGTGAAAAGACGGTGTGTCCAAAAGAAAGAGGAAATGATACTGGCAGTTAATTTTTTTTAAAGGACAGGGAGGGTGTTAACCACACAGCGCACCTTATTAGCACAAGTTTTAATAACTTTTTGGCTGTGAGCACACATGAACACACACAAACACATGCATGCACTCACTCACTCTCTCTCTCTCGCTCCCCCCCCACACACACACACACACACACACACACACACACACACACACACACACACACACACACACACACACACACACACACACACACACACACACACACACACACACAGCCACATGTAGGCTAGTGCATTAAATTGATAAAAATACCTAGTCATTCTGTAAATGCTGTGTTGAGATACTCAGAAATCCAGTGACGTATTTTCAAGCAAATTCTGATTTGTATCTCTACAGTATCTGTACCTGTTTGTGTAAAACTACTGCCACAGTCAGCTTCCTGTCCTTAACGGTTCTCATGAACTGTACCAGCCCTCCACCCAATGACATGCATCACTCATGTGCACACACACACACACACACACACACACACACACACACACACACACACACACACACACACACACACACACACACACACACATACCCACACACTCAAACTCACACACAAACAAAAAACGTGCTCACAAACAAGTCCACACGCATGCAAACACCACCAAGCAATGCCCACATGTCTCAACACACCCAGTGTGTGGCTTCCTCTGTTGGCTGTTGACTTCTCGTTTGTGGGAGGCACCAGAGGAGCATTACAACAGGACGTTGAGGTGAAGCTGAACCCTTGGCCTCCCTCCAGCAGCCCCAGCTATCACACTTCAACAGGAGCCGCGGGCAGCAAGCAGCCTCTCTTGGGCAAGGAGAGATAGAGAGGTAGAAAGAAAAAAAAGACAGAAGGAAAGAAAGAAAGATAAATTAATTAAGAGGATAAAAGCAAAGTAACTGGAAGACACTGAACCCCTTTGAGTGGAAGAGAGGCCAAAAAAGTACTGTTTTAAAGTGTTTTCTTTTGTTGTTGTTTTCTGTCTTTCAAGCCTGAGCATCCACATCCAGTGTAGTAGAGTAACCTTCACCATGTGATGCACGTGCGTCAGGTAAGCCTCACTCTTACTTATGGAGAAAGCTAAGCTAACAGCTCGTGCACTACAATGCACATTCACAAGGGATTTCAATATGTCACAAAAGTGAATATCATCGTCAGTCACTGATATGTTCTTCATTACGCTTTATCGAGCCTTTAATAGCTAAAGATGTAATGCTTAAAGATGGTACTGGGATTTAGGTTTGAGCACTTGATACCCAATATGGTGTGGGATGAATTTACACTTTTCTTTTTTAAATCTGTAAAAGGCTTTGTAAATGGAGTACTTTGTGAATACAAAATTATCCAGTATTAAACAAGTGCTATGTAGAGTCAAAAGGGATTTTCCCTTTGAAAGCGAGGCATGTTTGTGCCTAAAACACATGGTAAATAACTGACTATACACCGGGGAACTCATGACTTTGATGAAGACTTTGGGCAATGTTCTCACTGACTGGGTTGTATGCAGAGTGACCACTTTCATACAGGCAAAAAGTGGGACAGTAAGAACATTTTCATGGGACAAAGTGGGACAGACACGGTTATGCAATTTGTTAAATTTAACCCCATCTAACATAACAAGACACAGTCTATGTTCAAGTGGGTTTTTTTTTTTTTTGAGAAATAGGCCCAGGCACATGTTTGATCTGACTGAATAGCATTGACTACTTTTGGTACAGGGCCTTATCCAAGTCCATAGTCCTTTTTAAACTTATTCATATACTTTCTAAAAATTATATTATTACCATGGTAAGTATCAAAGTACATCAAAAGGCTTATATTAGTGCCTTCACCCAAAGGACAGATGAGAAGTGGGACATTTAATATCAATGTGAGATGTGGGACAAGGTTCAAGCTGTTGTATAGTACAACATAAAATGGGACAGGTGGTCACTGTAGTTATACTATAATCTTGTGTTAAAGTTTTGTGTTGTGGAAACAGATTCCACTTCTATTACTTGAGAACCCAACTGCCTTCACATCACATGAACAGAGCAATCTGGACACAAGTCCTGATGAAAGCTGTGATAAAATACTCATCTAAATAATAGAAGTTTTCATTATTATTTTTTATTATTATTTGTAATTGTAGTGGCTGAAATGCAGAGATATTCTTTTCTGACCACACTCAATCTAGCGTTAGAGCTATGGAGCTACTCCTGGAGGAGATGTTGGCATAATTAATTTTTTTTTTCACACTCATGTTCTCCTCTAATTAGAAATATTTTGTCTTTTTTTTCTCACAGAACTCTTTGTGCTGAAGATCTCTGCAGCTCAAATTCCCCTCTGCCCTGGAACCTCGGCTGATCAACCGCAAGACGCCACAGTCGACTAACTGAGGTGGAAAGAGGAAGAGAGAAAGGGAGAAAACAGCGCTTGCGAAAAGAAGAAAAACAGGGCCGTGTCTTTTTCCGGCCCACATACAGAATACCTGCGAGGGAGGGAAGTCTGCAAGAGCAGCACAGCGGAGGGAGGGCACGAGAGGGCATGGTTAAGGGCAAATAGAAGGCTACAGTAGGGGGAAAGTGGAGCAAGGTGGACAGAGTGTGCCCTTCTCTTCACTGCCACCTCTTCCAGAGGCGAGCGAGTGCGGTGGCAGATGAGATCTTACAAGCTTTGGTTTTACAAGCATCCACCTTCACCTGCCTGAGCATCGGGACTGACTGCCACACCGCCGCAACACCAGGCCTACTTCACAGATACAGTTGGGATTAAAAACAAAGGCCTTTTGACAAAAGAGGCCCTGATTTTTTCGTCAGTATGGAACTGCCTACGTTGCTCATCATTATTTCATTACTTCTCTCCTCTGTTCTTTGGCAACTTCACGCACAAGAAGACACATCCCCGACAGCTGCGCCAGAAGCTGTGGATATTGACACAACTATATTACCGGATGTTGCTGCCACAACTACGCTCTCCTCCTCTGCGTTTGCTACAACTCCTGTGGACACAGACACAGAGCCTGCTATCGTCCTCACCACTGCTTCTGAAGACCCTCAGGCCAGTACTTCTGCCGCCCCACTGGTCAGTACTGCACCATCCATCCACACAACTACTGCAGCTGCACAGCCCACCACTCCCACTCTTCCTCCAGCTACACCTGAGACCACACAGACAACCGCACAGCAAGAAACCACCACTCCGGCCGTGATCACTGCTGCCCCAGTGGAGCAAGGCACCAGTCCGAGTCCTCTGACCTCTAAACCGACGACACCTAGAATCACATCCGCACCACCTCCAACCACACCCACAGTGGCTAAGTCCACTTCGACTTCAGCACCTCCGAAATCTACTCCTGCTGTTACAACTACTGCAGAAAGCATCATCAGCACAACAGCACCAGTCATTCTTCCTCCAGTCGTCATCCCAGCCTCTCCACCACCTCCCGCTCCTGAAACGACCACCTGCACAGGAACTACTGAGAGTTCTGGTACTGAGAGTTCTGGTACTGCTACTTCAGGAACATCTACTATTGGTGACCCTGCCTTGGTTGGTGGACTGGCCCCAGGGGAAGAGCCAGGGGAGGAGAAAGATAAGCCTGCCTGGGTGTGGGTGGTTGTCGTTGGCCTAGTGGCTGCGCTGGCCAGTGTTGCCTGCATCGCCCTACTCATTAAGCGCAGGAAGCAGAAGCGAGAGAGTGGGCTGGGCCACAATGGCATGAATGGACGTAGCCAAAGGTCCCAGAAGAAGAGGAAGAAGGGTGAGGAAGACGCCTGGGCCGGGCCTGTGCTGATGGCCGGGGCGGAGAAGGACGAGGGAAACGGCTACAACGGGGATGAGGAGGACAACAACGACGGCGAACCAGCGGACGGGACGACACAGCCGATGCTCAGCACGTTTGCGCTCCTCAGCGAGGACGAGGAGAAGGCTGTAGGGGCAGATGGCACTAAGGAGGCCAAGAAATGGGAAGAGCAGTCGCCACTGCTCTACATCGATGAAGACGTCGAGGACGAGGTAGACGAGGGGACCCCGGTCAACCAGAAGCTCTTGGCCTCTAGTCAGGGAGGACAGAGCACAGGGAGGACGCAAGCGGAAGGGTCAGAGAAGAAAGGGGAAGCAATGGCAGAAACGGGTGGGGCCCTAAACGGAGCAGTAGCTTTTTGCCAAACCACAGCGGTGTGAAACACCACTCATTACCACTCCCACGACCTGCAGTCCACTATGTAGCGTAAATGAACAATTTGAGCAATAACTGAACTCTTGGGTATTTATGGGGGAAATAGATAAAATGGGGAGAAAAAAAAAATCTGTGCACGCGATCGCATACAGTTCACTCTGTGAACTGGGAATCAAGTCATTGAGTTCACCTGTACTGAACATGTTAAAGTGACATGCCACCTTTTTATGATAGATTATTCATCCTCTTATCTGGAGTTACATATGTGGGGTAAAAGCAATTTGGTCGCAATACATGCATTTCCTAGTCTGTCAACACGAATTTTAGCTTTAGCTTAGCATAGGCGCTGAAATGTAAAGTAGCCAAAGACTTGCCATTTGGCTACTTTACATTCCAGTGTCTATGCTACGCTAAAGTGAAAATTAGGGATGCCAGACTAGGAAAACACATGCACTGAGATCAAAATGCAAAACGCAAAATGCAAGGTGCCACATCCCTTTAAAGGAGAAAGCCGGCGTGAATCAACACGTAGTCCTACTGTTTTGTAGTGCCAAGTGCTATTGTTAGCCATCTCAATCACTGGATTTCATGCAATGCAGACTGAGATAGCGAAACGGTAGCTAACGTTAACAGAATGGGGCATTTCAAAACGAAAGCAAATCGATTAGGTTTCGTTTTTGACATGCCTCATTCAGTTAGTGTTAGCTGCCGTTTCGCAAACTCGGTCTACGATGCACAAAATTTTAGCATTAAGGTAGCTTTCAGTAGCACTTAGCAGTATAAAACAGCAGGGCTAGGTGTTGATTCACGCCGGATTGTACCTTTAAGTTACATTCAGCAGCACAATACATTCCTCACTGTGAATACAAAACCTCAAGAATACTACTGCAGTCAAAATATCTTGATCTGAATCAACCAGCCACTGTCTGTGCCTTTGCATTTCTGTGTAGTATATGTACAGATACCCTGAGGTCTTTTTTGTTACCTAGGGCCTGTAAATCAGTGAAATTTAAGTCTCTTGAAATAAACCAAAGTTCAATTTAATATGTCTCTGTGATTTTTCAGACCTTTAACTTTTATTTCTAGTGTGGATGGAAATAACGAAACATATTTTCACAAGACTTCTGAATAAGGTAGTACTTCTGAATAGGTAAGGCAGTAGCTTCAAGTCTGGCCACTAGAGGGAGCCTCTGACCTATTTAGCTTTGCTGGTGCTGTGGGTTTTATATGGTAAAGAGTGGACACATTCTGCCACAGTCTATCAGTAATATACTGTAAGGACCATGGTGTACACTATCCCCCACAACCCACACACACACACACACACGCTTCACCTTTAGAATTGACCTTTGATCCAAATAGGCTGCTACGGTGACCAGACGACCACAATTTCCAAAGACAGTCCCCAACTTTGGTGGTCTGTTTCTAGTAAAATACAACAAATTCCACTTTAATGCTAAAACATTGGTCATTTTAATGATATTACTATAATTCCTTACGAAACTATAAATAGGAATGTCCCCAGATCTCATAGAAAATTTAGAGGAATGTCCCCGATTTTCATCCCAGAGGTCTGCCCACCTCACCGCACACAGTAATCATGCATGTCATACAGTGCACAGCACACACACAGAGGATGGGATACATTTAGCATATGTATTTACACATATACAATGTATCTGTAGTACACATGGTTTGTTAGTTATGTAAGTCCATCTTCAACCATAGTTGTCCCTACACAATACACTCACTCAGTCACCAAGCATACCGCGCAATACGTGGTGGGCCGCCAGACTTTTTTGGGCCATGAATGTTTTTCAAAAAAGTATATTACAGTTTTTTACATTTTTTTTCACGAAACATAGCCCATCGGTTGATTTTCTTCAAGGATAGTGGGCTAGTCCAATGAAATATCGCTCATGCTACGAGCCTGAATAAAACCATGATGGGCCGCAATGGACAAAAATGCCCGGGTCATTTTTTTGGTCCCAGTCCAGTCCAGCCCTGCACTCACTATAAGTGCACGCACAGCGAGGCCAGAGTAGGAAGGTGGGAGGGAAGGAAGGAAAGGGTGTATGTGTGTGTGTGTGTGTGTGTGTGTGTGTGTGTGTGTGTGTGTGTGCGTGCGTGTATGTTTGTGTAAGGGAGAGATAGAGAACGAGAGAGAGTGCAAGCAAAATTCAGTGTTAAAAAGCACAGAAAATTTTGCAAACACAGCATAAGAGATGACCATTATGTATGTCCAGGTCACTCCAACAGTTTTCTATGGGGGGAGGGGGGGGGCATAGCAGAACTAAGGGGGAGGGGGATGTGGACAAGGGCAGTGGAAAAGAATGAATTCTCTAGAGAGAGAGGACTGAGAGAAAGGGAGAGAGCAAGGGAGGGAGTATGAGAGAGAGAGAGAGAGGGAGGGCAAAGCCTACATCTGGAAACCATTGACAACAGGAGGGGAGTGAAGAGGCAAAACTTTGCGCTAATAGAAAAGTGGAAGGGGGAACAAAGGAATAACAAAACAGAAGAGGGAGACTAAGGACAAAGACAAACACACAAGTCCAAGACCATAACAAAGAAAGGAAAAAAGAGAAGAACATCTGAGAGGAAAAGAAGGGGAAAGAAACGTCCTACAACTGGAGTTTTAAAAAAAAAGAGGTGCACTGGTTTTCATCTTTTCTGCATTCTTGTGTCACAGACTTCCAACAAGGGAACGCAGGGAGCCTCACGAACTTCCAAGGAATTTAAAACTCAAGGAATCGGACTACAAGGGGATGTGCATTAGCTGAGAGAGAGAGAGAGAGAGAGAGAGAGAGAGAGAGAGAGAGAGAGAGAGAGAGAGAGAGAGAGAGAGAGAAATTCACAGTCTCAGCAAAGGCATCAGGCCAGATCACAAGAGAAGCACTCGGGGGCCAGTGGAGGACTTCTTCTGTCAGCTGCAAGCAACAGTTACCCTTTCGTCACCTCCCAGGAATCTGAGCAGCGACCACAGGTAGGTAGGCTACAGTAAAGGGCACCCTCAGGCTCTATGTATGTATGACACGGGGCCAAAAGGCTAAAGGCTAGCTGTCAGAGGCTAGAGTGTTTCAGTAAAGACAAACCTAAGACTGATACTTTTTGGACGCTTAGATTATGGCAACGCTATGGGTTCAAAGAGTTTGGAGTAGTTTTTCTCCTCCTCCTCTTCTTCTTTTTGGCCTTAGTGAAATCAAATCATAAAATGGTGCACTTGAGTAATTCAATCAACTGCAACTAGTCTAAACTAAAATAGCTTGGAACAAAACTGACAATAGAAAAAGCAAGTCATAGCTTCCTTCATTTGACATATGATTGGATGGTTCTTGAAAAAAGAAAGACAGAAACAAGATGAAAAGGTTGGAAGGAGTGTACAATAAATGAGTTAGGCTGCTATGCAAGTCAATTCTCTCTCTCTCTCTCTCTCTCTCTCTCTCTCTGTGTCTAGTTTTTCTGTACTTCAACACATTTTATGAGTAAACTGTTTCTCATGCCTGTCTGGGAAACTAGCCATGAGTTTTATAGGCTAGCATCAAAATGTCAGAAATAAAAATTTGTGGAGCATTAGCCATTTTTGTGCAATATTATCCCTTTTTTAAATTTTGGATTAAATATATAAATAAGTCATACAGTCATACAGTCATACAGTATAGATTCCATTTGTCTTCCTTCAAATGATTAAAGCAAAAAACTCTCATGTGGAAACAAAGTCACTCTAACTTTCTGTGGGTTTGAAGTCCTAAACCACAATTTTACAGCCTTGCACTCAGAGACATTTTGCCCCAAATCCTTCGCCAGAGCCTAAAACAACAACAACAACAGTTCTTGCTCCATACACTGACGGACTAGAACAACTCCATGTTAGGTGAACTCCACACTATTGTGTTTTAGCTGGCGAGAAGGATTCTGACAGACACATCCTGGCAAAAACAGGAAAGTGTCTGAGTCATGTCACTTATAACATGCTTAGGCTCTTGCCAAGTGCATTTTTTAAAGTGAGTAAAAGTTCGGGGGTGGTCTATTGTCCCTCACTGTGAAGGACCCTCCAACGACACAATTAGCTCAGCAGTGGGGAGAGGGCCTGTCACATCCTCTCTGTAAACGCCATTTCCTGTCTGTCAGTGGAGCCAGTCATTATAGATTCCACTGGACTGAGTGTACTGTCCACTTTGAATAAACATGTTAATTGTAGCGAAATTACAAAATAACTTCTTGTTGATATACTGGTTGTAAGCCAAATATGATATCTGCTGTCTGGAAATAACCCTCTGTTGTTGTTCTAACTTACCTCACCCTCCCAGGATGACGGTGACTCGGAGATGCCTGTCCTTTGTGAAGTACCTCATGTTCGTCTTTAACTTAATCTTCTGGGTCAGTATCTCTTCTTGAACTAGCCTGTTCCCCATGAACAAAATCTGTCACTTTCCAATGTGTTATTCATTTTGGTTAATGTGCTGTACTGATGTAATTTTAACCCCACTTTAATCGGCAATCAATCACTTTTAGGGGTTTCTTTACATGTCAGACCAGTCTTCTGTTATTGACTGCTGGGTGAACGTGCCTGTTTGTCTCTCGTGCAGCTGGGAGGATGTGGCCTGTTTGGTGTGGGGGTCTGGCTGTCCTTCAAACAGGCCGAGATCTCCGCTCTCCCTCTGTCCTTTCCCTCGCTCTCTGCTGCCAATCTGCTGCTCGTGGCTGGGGGCATCACCATGGTGACAGGCTTCCTAGGCTGCCTGGGGGCCCTGAAGGAGCAGCGGTGCTTGCTGATGACGGTGAGAGGAGAGGAGAGCATCTGCTCATATACTGTAGCTGGGTGGCATTACAACAGAGAGCAGAGAAAGAGATGCATGATCAGTCAGCAGTTTACAGCTCCTGCAGCCCCTTTCATCTGCCATTGCCGCACTAAGGGATGGCACAGTACTCTAGGAGTTTACCATACACTGTGACATTTTCCTCTGCAGAGCCCAGAATATTCTGGTTTGAATCTGAGATTCTGCCTGGGACTTTCTGTAGATAGAATGAGTAGATGATTTTTTTGTCTGCTTTGCTCTTCTAAGAGAGAAATATACAATATTTGTTTTTACACAGTTTATCAGCACAGACATTCTAAATACAAACTGCTCTCATACCTTCTAATCTATTCCGTTCACTGTCTTGGGTTTATAACCATCATACTCTATGTATAATGTATATATGAATACTCTATGTAGGCTACTAACATTATGGTTGTTAAATATGAGTCTAAAATAATTTTTGGCCATGAAGTTTCAGAGAACGGGTGGAAACATTTGATTTAAACCAAATAAAAAAATGCAAGCCTTAGGCACTTGAGCATAGCCCACTAACTCCCTCTACTGAACAGTCTGTTTAATGACACAACAGTCTCAACACAACTGCACATACGCTACTCTGTCTCTTACAGTTCTTCATCATTCTCTTGATACTGGTCCTCACTGAAGTGGTGCTGACCGTGACCGTCTTCTTCTACCGGACAGAGGTCAGTGCTTCTCCTGTTTCCAAACCTAAAATGGATGAAAAAAGCCCATCAATTGTGACCATAAAAAAGTTGCCACTTTTAAGGCTTAACCAATGTTACTGAATGAAGACATGGAAGGGTCTGAATAATGCATGTGCAATATCAAGTACCAAGTACAGTGCAATTTGTCACATGACCGGAGCGGTGAACATGCCTCACTTTGTCCTAGCTCAAGTCAGCACACTCAATAAAAAAATTATAAACATGCTGCCTGCCCTCCCCTCATAATTGTGCAATAATTAAACACTTTACAGCACCACCACTGCCTAAACTTAGCAATTCATATTTTCATGTCTGGGAAGAAATTGGTATAAAATGAGGAAGTCAATTGGTAATTTCAGATATGTTTCAGCGAATTAACTAACCTTGTCACCACTGTGGTCTTGATCTGCTCCTTCACCTCTGACTGATAGCTGGATGATATGGCAAAGAAAGATTTGCGGGAAGGAATGAACAAATACTGGACTGATGACGACCTGAAGAAATCATGGGACAACATGCAGAAAATGGTGAAGTTATGGATGAGATAAGAACATGACTTTCTGGTTGAATTTAAACCAAATCAAAGTCTTCATAAGCATGTGGTCTGTTTGTCCTCTAGTTCAAGTGTTGTGGTGTGGAAAGAAAGGAGGACTGGAGAGACAGTAACACTAACAAAACCGATGGAGCTAACAGTTTGCCAGATTCATGCTGCATGAAGGGTGAAGACTGTGCAGAGGATTCATGGGGACAGGTCAGTGTCCACCCTTGACTTGGTAAATGAGGGACACTTCTCTTATTCTTATTGAAGTTTCAGTGTGCTTAGATTACGCACAAACACACAAAAATTAGGATGTTTTTGTGTCTTTCATGTAGTAAACAAACTTCTTCTCATAGACATCTGACTTATGTTAACAAGGACAGGGGTAGATAGAGAGAGACACTGTGTGTGAGAGAGAGACTGGGACTGTGAGAGTGAGAGAGAGAGAGAGAGAGAGAGAGAGAGAGAGAGAGAGAGAGAGAGAGAGAGAGAGAGAGAGAGAGAGAGAGAGAGAGAGAGAGAGAGAGAGAGAGAGAGAGAGAGAGAGAGAGAGATAAAAAGGCACCTTGAAGGGTATGGATAGTGTAATACCTTTCCCTAAAGTTTTACTGCAAATCTTTCGGTCTGTCTCTCATACAGGCTTGCTACGAGAAAGCCAAGGATTGGCTCCTTGCTAACATCACATCGGTGCTTGTGTTTGGAATCTGCATCGTTATTGTTCAGGTACTAAATCTCCTCCTTTCTGCATATCAGTTTGTTTTTGATATTATTTACTATTCATGTAACAGCTCCAGCAGATTAGCAAACGTAAACATCTGCCAACCAACTTCTCTGGTTGGCCTTTGCTTGCATTCAGCTGAGAGCAGCACTTCTCTTTAAAAAAAAAAAAAAAAAAAAAAAAAAACACTGTACTGGGAGGTTCTTTTCAGTAAATGTTGATTAGAAAATGAAAACCGTTGTAGATTTATTTTAGAATTCAGAATGCTTTCTTAAATTACTTCTGTCATATCGACATCCCCACTCTGGAATGAATGTCTGCCATGTGTGATTTCAGCTCCTGGCATTGGTCTTCTCCTTGATGATGTACTGCCAAATCAGGAGAGCGGAGAAGTACCTGGACTGACCAGAGGTTTACTGCGCAGAGGTACAATCAAGATGGAGATGACGCTCATGGCCATCATGCCCTCTCCGTACTCCAAATCACACCTTGGCTGCGCAGCATCAACTTAAAATGAATGTACATGCCCTTTTGCCAGTGCTTTAAGTGAAACCTTTACGCGGGATTACAAAAATACGGCAACGTTTGTGTCTAAAAGTAGGACGGGGAATTTAAAGGACAGAAGTCACACAAACGCAAATATAGAAATTCGAGTGTAAGTGTGACTGTATTATTTTCCCCAAATACTGATATCCAGTCTACTGCTCTGATCGGTCATCTCCGTTCTCCTGGATGAGTCCCCGTCAAAGACTACTTTATCCGAAACGGAAGGAAAACAAGGATCAATCGAATATACTGGAAAATGTTACCTGATTCTGCACATCTACATCTATACCCTGCATGTTCAGCTTTTTCATGGTGGGAAAGAATTCTGTGATATAAAAGATGGTATCCACATAAATGGCCATATTAACACTTCATATAGAAGAGCAATATTGCATTATACAGATTTTGAATTATGGTTAAGGTAAAATATTTTGGAAGCTCTTTAAATGGCAGTTCTTTAGATGCTTTTAGTTATTTATAGTCAATCTTATGCCCCTTTCTTGCATAGACACCACATTTACCATCTGTAGGATGTACAGCAAACCAGCAAACTTACTCTTTGTAAATATCTCTAATGAATATAAAAGTGAATAAAGACAGTAGTCATTCATGTTTTTCATTTTTTTTCTTACAAAAAAAGATAAAATAATAAAATTAGTATAAAAAGCACCATATACAAACATTTTGACTTTTTCCACTGAGGACATGGTTTACGAATGCTACAGTATAAACATGATGATTTCACCTCCTCTTCCCTCATGTCTACATAGGTCCAGAGATCCAGAGTTCATTAAGCAGAGTTCATAAAAGTCCATTCTTAAAAAACCTGTTCATGGTCCCTGTCGGCTGTCAGTTGTCAGTCAGTCAGTCATACTCAAGGATCTCATCCACGATGCTTTCCTGCAGAGGAAGAGGGATAAGAGAGACTTTTAGCCAATGCATTGTCCCATTTCCTTGGATTCTCTTGGAAAGCTGGAGCTGACCATTAGGGATTTAACGATACACCATCAACCGGCAAAATTTCGATAGAAATGTGCAAGTTTCGACATGAAAAGTTATTGCTTTATTTCAGCAAGTACTTTTTGTAGGCCCAGTCTAAGCCCACTGAGACGGTGTTGCTTTATATTGTGAATTGAGTGTATTGTTACATCCCTACTGACCATCATACCACTACAGGGGGGTATTCCAGGAAGGAAGTTAAGTGACAAACCTGGGTAAGTTAAGCTGGAAGTAGTGGTAAACGTCATAATAGAGGAGCCTCGACTCATTGTTCTCTTAACTAAACAAAGCCTTTAGGCTCCTCTATTAGCTGGTTTACGACTTCCTCTAGGTTAACTTATCAAGGTTTATCACTTCACCACCTTCTTGGAATACCCTCCTGGTTACAGAAAACAACAATGACGTAGCGAAGATGCACTCACCCATCCTCCTTGCTCCTTCACCCATGGGGCAAAGTTCTCCATGTACTTCTCTGTGTACTTCCTCATGCGCTGACGTTCACCTGAGGCTGTGAGAACGCGGCGAGATGCCTCCATGGTGATGGCCACCTTACGTAGGGTGGGGCTGGCGGGAAGAGGTGGAGGCGTGGCCGGCTGCGTTTGACTGGCATATGTGTCTAGTAGCTTAGCGAATGACGGGTAAGACATGCGGTCCAATGACTGGCGCAAGAATGGGTTTCCTTTCATCTGGAACCAGACAAAGATTTTAAGTACAGTACATCCGAACTTGTGCGCGCGCACACGCACACACACACACACACACACACACACACACACACACACACACACACACACAGCAAACATGCAGCCATCTGGGACAACTTCATCTGACAGCACACATGCAAGCCAAGCAGGCATCACTACAACTCTACCAAGCAACACAGAGACAAAGCAAATAAGTAGCCTGAGGATAACAACCTTCAGTGCCACAACAACACACACACACACACACACACAAACAAACACACACACACACACACACACACACACACACACACACACACAAACTACACATGCAGTCACTACTGTATGACTATAACTGTTTCTAACACAGCACACAGACACACACACACACACACACACATCCACACAAGCAGTAACATGATGAAGACAAGTTTGGGCTGAACAATGCACAATGTCCTGCAGTTATTTGTTCTACCATGCAGTATGAAATCTGACCCCCGACTAATGACAGCCCCTACAGCCCTGATCTGAGGTCTGTAATTACCCAGATGCTGCTGGTGGCCATGGCCTTAGACTCTTATGCATTTAGATAGGGACTAGAGACACGGAGAGAGGGAGAGCGAACGAGAGAGAGAGAGAGACGAGGAAGAGAGAGTGAGAGAAAGAGAGAGAGGGAGAGAACAAACAAGACGAGGATGAGAGCGAGAGAGAGAGAGAGCGAGAGAGAGAGAGAGAGAGAGAGAGAGAGAGAGAGAGAGAGAGAGAGAGAGAGAGAGAGAGAATGAATATTAGTTGGCTCATAAGAAAAACAATTCTTTGGTTCTATGACATCCTGAATGGCTTGAGTTTCATGTTTCATGTGAATCACACTTTCTGCCTGTGGCTGTGAGTGCAAGGACAGACAAACTTCAAACTTCAATGGGCTTGAGAGTGACAGCGGTTAGTGACAAGAAAAAAAAAAAAAAAAAAAAAAAAAAAACAAACACACACAACGCACGTACAATACACGGCACAACTCAGATTGTCTGGTTTCTGCCGTGGCTCTGAACCAAGTCAGAACGGCCACAAGAGCTAACCCAATCAGCAAGGTCAATCTACTACTGGTCAAATACAGGGGTGGAGTTCAGGTGAATAACTATGTATGATTACCTTCTCATTGATGAGGTCACCTTCAGTACAGAGAATCTGAACAAGTTGCTGAACCACTTCATTCTTGTTGTTGGCTGCAACTTTAAAAACGGAAAGATAAAAATCAATTCAAGACATTTGTCTCTGTGTGTCGGTGTGTGTGGGTGTTTATGCTTTGTTTGTTGATGTCAAGTGATGAATGACAGAGCAAAGAGGCCCTGGTACCTGCAGGCTGGCTCTGTGGGGGGGTGAGGGGGGGTGGCACAGGTTTGGGCTTCTTCACGCTTTTCCTGGCAATCCGCTCCAGAGTATCGGCCACCTCCACATAGAACTCAGGAGGATGGGCTGGGGCACAGAAGGTCAACCCAGGTCAAATCATGGTGTTATGGCATCAAACAGTGTTAAGCACAGAAGACATAGAGTGGCAATTACACATGATCATTCTCAGCTTGCTAAAGTATTAGCATGCTCTCTTTCAGAACAAACTGATAAATGAGTGTGTACAATGAAAACAACAGCTTTTACCCAAACCCCCAGTTGTTTTTTTTCCCACAGGTGAGCTTATTTCACCAGCGTAATGAGACTAGTCAGTGTGTTTGGCGTCAACTTACAGGGTGAGAGTTGCTGCTCAGTGGCTGGGGGGGGCGGTAGAAGTGGAAGGGTGCTGGGCCTCTGTGCCGGGTCTTCCTTCTTGCTTTTGCGGAAAATTGAAGGCAGGGAAGGGAGTTTGCTCTTGCTCTTTGACTTTTTCTTCTTCTTGCCATCCTCCCCCAGCTTCTTGTGCCCTTCGTCCTCAGAGAAGGAGGACGAGGAGTCCAGATATTCCGGCTGAAAGGAGAAAGAACTGATTTCAAAAGCTGATTTCAGATCAGAGGCCATAGAGGCTTTTACATTTTTCAAATCAATACTATAACTGTATTACTGATCTAAAAATAAAAGTCATTATAATGTGATCGCAGCCATGTATTCAATCAAGGAATTTGTACCCCTGTTAAAATGACAAAATACAAATGTGGAGGAAAGCAAGGATGTTTCCTACCTCTAACTGTTTCTGCAGGATATCTGACAGAGTGCTAGGCTGGCCGTTCTCCGGTGGGCATGGTTTAGTGTCCGTCTCCAAGGATGCCCCTTTTTGCGGTGCCTCAGCTCGTGTGACAGAGCGGCGGCGCAGACGTTTCTTGATCAGGTTTTTGATACTGTGCTTCTTCTCCTCGGCGGTGCTGATGGCCTCATCCAGCGAGTCCCAGTCATTGTCCGCTTTCTTCTCTGGTTTAGCGTCCGCACTGTGGAAGGGGGATAGGGTTGGGCGATATGGACTTAAAAATATATCACAATATTTTCTATTTTTTTTATCACGATATCGATAACTGACGATAAAAAAGTATATTAGGTCTACAGTTTAACACAGGGTTCATACAGTTGCCTGAAAATGCTTGGGTTTTAAATGTTGCGTTCTCAAGGTTTAGAAAGACACTTCTTGAAAATTTTGTAAAAGGTAATCAATTGTAAATTAATTGTTGACAATAAATATTCACCTGACAGTGTTGTTTGTGTAGTCTATTCGGTGGAAATATAAATGCGAACAAAACATTTTTTAACTATCGTATTTCCCGATATGACAAAAATTCCTATCGTGGGAATTTCTTTTGACGATATACGATATACGATAACGATATCGCACAACCCTAAAGGGGGACCCAGTCAGAAGCACCACTCAGCACTGCACCACAAGCACAAGGTCTGCTAGCAAATAAAACATTTAGCTACAGTATATACAATGAACAAACACTTTTATCCAACTTGACTCTAGTCTCCCCAAGAGCAACTTCTGAGTAAGTGCAGCTGGGATCAAAGAGAAATAGAAGAGAGTTCTACTGTTCTACACATGCTGGGAGCTGTTACAAGACATCCTCCATCTTGCCGTCTTCATGAACTTTGAATAAGGGCTCACAGCAGTCGGCTCAAACAGGATGCTGCTTGGGGTGCGAATGCACTGCTCACACACAGCTACCGCACTGATTAGTCTGAATGAGGCTGAAGTAGTAAGGGTGGTATTCTCCCAGGTTTTAAAGTCCAAAAAAGAGCTTTAGCTCCATGCATTTCAGCCTGCACTAAGCACTTTTTTGGTCTTACAGTAAGCACCTGTGAGAATGCTGTCCCATATGAACAAGCTTCATCTTTCCCAGTATATGAGCGAGGCATGTAAATCTCAACACAAGGTTGACTTACCTATATTTTCTGGGGTCAACGTACGTGCCCCCCACTCTGCCTTGCCGCTCAGAGAGTGGAACAGACACCACATTACGCAGGAAGGACTTGAGCACCAGTCGAGTCTCTTCTTTCACTTCCAACAGCGACACTGAGGGGGATGGTGATGAGGGCCTGGCTGCCCCCTCAGACATGACTGCTGAGATACAGGAAAAGGGGGAGAGGATTTATAAACAAACAAACAAACAAACAAACAAAAACAAACAAACAAAGAGGACTCAAATGACTGAGTGTATTTGTGTGAGAGAAACTAGGGTCTAAATGTACCAGGGAAATAAAGGCTCACTAAAGTGGTCAATGCTCACACTACTGGGCCTTTCTGTGATGTTCACAATGATGACTCCATTCTGCCACATGTCAAAACTGAAAACGCCTTGACACTGAGGCTAATCTTTTTCCCCTCAAGGGCTGTGTTTACATCAGTGTTGTGGCATGTTAACATCATACTCCATCTTCGCCAGATGAGCAGAAGGTATTTTTATGTGGTGGTATGACCAGGGGCCAAAGTGATGATTGAACAACAAAAAATAAATAAATAAATAAAAAATGAAACAAATCTTTCAAATCTTAGTGTGTAGAACGGCGTTGTCTCCAAGAGCCACAACTACTTCCCTAGGAAACCACACAGGTAGAGCCCGTTGACAAGCCGTTGGGGCACAGGAAGCTTACTCGAACCTCATGTCATTCTTCCCCCCAAAAAGACAGTATTACTTCCTGTGACAATGAACTGCTACACGGATATGCACACCACAAACTACTTTCTGAATGCTCCCTGAATGCATGCCATTTGCTCAGAGAACGGGTTCTGCAGAGCTCGTTTCACGTTTCTCACATGCAAAATTACCCTACAAATTCTATGAGTGCAAACTCGTGCAACTGGTTTTTATGTTAAATTGATGGAGGATCAAACACAACGCCTAATTTACAGACCCCCACCCCACAAGCTATTGAGAAGCTATTGAGAAGCTAAAATGAAGATTTTTAAGTCTCTGACATTTTACAGATTTATATGGTTTAATTGAGGTTTATCGGGCCCAAGAAGTCCAAAGAAGACGCGTGTTTGAGCTTTTGTAAAAAAAACTAATTTGGATAGCTGAAGATGGTCACTGAAACAGCAATGAAGGAGGCTGTTAAAAAGGGTAGCTAATGGTATGACACAAATGCTCACAGGCCCCATGCAGACTATTTATGTTGGTGACTGGATGATAAATGACCAGAGCAAAAAATAGTAATGACTGTGAAATTGATGATAGCTGCTGGTATTTGCTGATAAAGAGATCATCATGGGTAGAAAGGGATGTGGTTACAGAGTACCACTGCTGTTGAACTGAACTGAAAGTGTTGTGGGCCTAATTCAACAAAACACCTATGAAGAACCTGCTTGATAACTTCAGTGAAATGCTAATGAAGATGGTTCTAATGCTGCTTCATTCTATATTTTTGCGCAAAAGGTTTGCTTTCTTTGTGGTTTTGTTGTTTTTGTTAAGTTTGCTTTGGTAGCACATGTTGTGACATGAAGGTGAGCCTTTATGGATCCTGGGTACATTACGCAGCACATTAACTGCCGGTAGCCAACTGTGGATCATTCCTATATCCTGCATTACAGTAAGTTGCGTAATAATGAGCTGGATTGTTGATTGTGCACTGAGGAAAATTCCCCACCAAGTGTAGTCATCAACTAATTCAGATCCCTCTTTTCCTTACTCCTGAAGAGACATGTCGGTAGAATGGTGATAGTTTCTGACTTAGTCAAAGTATATAAACAGGATTTCTTTAGAGCAAAGCTGAACAGCCAAATAGACTACGCCTAGAGGGCTTTGAGAAGGCAATTGGTCATCATAGAAATAGGCTAGCATATGGGAGCAAAGGTGAAAACTCCACCTTTATGAATACAAAGTAAAACACTACAACGTACAAGCTTAGTCCAAACCATATTCTCTTTGCTGCTATAAGGCTGTTCACGCTTGACTAGAGTGCCATGGTTTGGCACGGGGCTTGTGACTCTCATTGCATTGTACTTCTGGCTAAGTTCATACCGAGTAGACAATCCTGTTTGTCTGCATTCTTGTCATTCTGTATGCTGTGCACAGATAAGGCAGCACCTCCATCACCAGCTCGCTTTCATTTCATTCCTCAAATAAAAAGTTTGTTTTGATTTGAAACAGGCACACGTGAGGTGACTGAATCTGAAATATGACGCTGTTTCAGAAGAGACAATGACCTCACAGTGATTCACAGCCATTCATGCGGAATGAGTGTCCCACTAGATAAACACACCTTACTGCCTTAATATTCATATTCACCCTCAGCCTCAAATCTGCCCTGATACCATACCTGGTGAAACCACAACAGAGAGGTACAAGCAAAACTGCTACCCACCACCACTCAAAGCAGAACAGTTATAACAGGCTTGGCTTTCAAACTACTTTTATTTTTACTACCTTTTTTTTTCAACACTTCCCCATATTTTCACAAAAAAAACCCTAATAAAACCAGTGTTGTGTTGCAAGAGTAAATGAAAGTCCAAATGAATGTGTTGTTACTACAAAGGAATAGATGCGTGCTGCTGCTGCACTGTGATTGTAAAGGGCCACAAGCAGAACCACACATAAGGAGTTTCAGTATGACTGGTCCCCCTTTATCTAGGCTAGTTGTATTGTTTTTATTTTTTTTATTTTTTTCAGACAGCATACACACATTCTAGCGTGTACAACATCTGGTGCATCAAATGTAGTATAAAGCAGTTGTAACAAATATTTTATGCCTATCTTCAGTCAGCAATGACAAGGCATGGCAAAATATAGAAGCCCAAATACACTTTTTAATGGTATGCTCATCGCGTCACAGGAAGAACGTTGGTTGGCCTACTGAATAAAAGCTATTATTATTTACATTATTTTTTCATGAGCGAATTAGCCTATACAAGCGATATCCCAGGCCACATGATAAGAGTACACACAATAAGCAACTTTTACAGGTCGTCTGGCATTTGATCTCCACTCTAGATACACCGCTTCCAGCTAAAGTTACACTGTAGTTCTATCGTGAACTTGCAACTAGAACGAAACAGACCACTTGAAATACATTGTTACTGTATCAGTCAAACGATGACCGCAACATCCAATCAGACATCGTTAGTCAAGTAGGTTTTTTTATCTGCCTGATAGCCCAGACTAAAAATAAAGGAAATGTAGTAACGTTATGCATTCAATGACTACTTCTTAGATCAAATTAAATTAATGTTACCGAAAAAAACAAGGATGAACCTCACAGTTTAACGTAAAGTTGACGTTTCTTACCTTTGGATATACCGCGAAGTTGTTCATGGGAATACACAGGTTCAGAGCGACTGATTCAAAGAATTTGCTTCACACATTTCTTTCAAGCTTCACACAACAAGCCGCATAAAAAGCCGTTTGACGTTAGACCTTTAAATAAGTTACCGGCAGTTTAAAATAACCAGATGAAAAGCTAACGAGACTGTTAATGTTAGCTAACGCTATCTGGTTAGCGTGTAAACTTAGCCCATCTACCTAAAAACAGTCGTCGAACTTTTTCTAGTCACCATGACCTAATATAGGCTTTAACTTGTTTCAAACACTTTTGCTGCCCTTTAACAGCGTGCCATTACGTTCATATTTTCGTGCCGAAATGTTTCTCCTATCTGACAGCCGACGCAGCTTCATTGAGTTTCGGTGTCCACACTGACTGGAGTGGACATGCCTCTCCCGACTGTAGGACCTGTTGGAATTAGCAGGTCTGCGCATGTCCAATTATGGGTGCTTTGCTAAAGGTGGGCAGGGAGTAATGTGGCCCTGATTTTAATAGTTTTAATAGGCCCTGTACAGGAATTTGATTGACTTTTGATATACTTACTTTTTGGTCAATATAAAATGAAAATAATTTACATCCATCAGTTGGTCATTTACCAGAATAACAGCCCCACCCCCCATGCAATGCATGCAGAACCTATTGAACAGAATACACTTACATGAATTTGAACAGGTGCAGTTTATTAAGCCCATATATTATACAACACAGTAAAGGCAAAATACTACAAATGTTATACATATAGGCCTACTCATAAATCATTATTGAGATGGTATCTGATAGTAAATTAGAGGCCATCATTAACTTTTAAGCATGATAAGTGAAGTGAAACTGATTATTATCCGATGCCTTGACTCCCCTTCATAGCAGCAACTCTCCCACTCCACCCCCCCCAAACCCTGTCCAGCGTTACAGCAAACTCACACACTGGTACAAGGATTGGGAGAGATGGAGAGAGAAAGATAACTTGTAAAAGACAATTAGGGGGAGAGATATCTAAATTACCAAACACCAACAAAGTTTACTCCGATTAACTTATTAGCCTATACCATCATAATCATGACTAAATCATTTTATTACAAAAACAAAAAACCCAAACCAAAACAAAAGCCTCTTTGATAATTGGAAGTATTTCATTAGTCTTTTTAAGTGTTTTATAAGTCGCATGTAGGCTATATTTCTCAATAATGGTCTCATCTCATCCATTTCTATTTGAAAATAGTCTATTCACTTTTACCATTCCATTGCAAGTTTTATTTATCATTTTTTCTTTCAAATAATAGCAAATAATTTTGTAAAAAATGCCTGTTTGCCGTTTTTCTCTCAGCTGTATGGAGGTCACAGCCCCAAGTCTTACCTCAATGTCTAAAAGAACCATTTCCTCTTTTGCGCACTTCGGTCCTCTTCATCTTCTGTTTCTCTCTCTCTCTCTCTTTCTCTCTCCTTCTGCTGCCATGCATTGTGTGGGTCTCGCATGCCCTCTGCCCTGTCCCAACTCTGTCTCCCTCTCTGTGTCCCTCGCTCCCTCTATCTATGCCTCCCTCGGTCGCCCTATCTCTCCAAAATCACTTCCCCTGACTGGGAGCCAATAGGGAGCAAATATGCAGGGTGAGGCACTTCCTCTGTGACAGGAAACGAGAGAAAACAGAGTGTGAGAGCTTGTGAGTGAGTGAGTGAGTGAGTCAGAGAGAGAGAGAGAGGGGTCTGATGGGGGATGGGAGATGGCACAGAGGTCAACCACTTGAACAGATATATTTGCAAATGACTCTAGTATACATATTTGCAATGTCTTTTGTTCTAATGGCATTAGCTAAATAACGACGTATCAGTCGTGCAGTAATAACCATGCATCAGTTCTCATCCTACTTTGTGCAATTCAATCTGCTCCATATATGCATAATCTCCTCAGTGCTCTGGTGCGCACTCTCCATGAGGGTGACACGACCACAACCTCAAGGCTGAACCCACATGAAATACTTTGGCCCCATGGGACACTACCATGGAGGGGAAGGTTGTTGTGCAGCAATCTGACAGATGAAGAGATACAGGGAGGGGTTGAAATAAACATGCCAGGGTGTGGTGGTCACCCCCAAAAGACCACATTAAGCCCCTCAGCCCTGATGGGCATGATTCCGTGGGTCTGTTGGGGATAGGAGCGACGTGATGGAACTCCTCGCGTGCACGACCCAACTTCCTGTCTGCACAGCTCATTACCCTCTGCCGCCAGTCAGAACTCATCAAGTTAATCGCCATGGGAATAGACACAGGGAGCAGTGGTACACTGATGAACCCATAAACATGGCTTTGAACTGAAATAACTCTACAAATGGGATTTTAGTCATAAAAGTTGTACACATCTAACATCACATGCATCAAAAACATTTAGATTTGTTCATAAAGAGTGCTTTAAAAGAGTCTGGAAGCAAGTCTTTTTTCGTTAAAAAAAAAAAGAGTGAGTGAGTGGTGCATGTGTTCAATATATTAAATTCTATAGAAAACACACTGAGTGAATGAAATATAAGAATTTATGAATATGCACACTGAGGACAAAGATAAGACTAGAATATAGTTTTCTTATCTTTTCTGTTCTCATTTGTCATACTATAATTGAGCACATAGACTATCTGTGGGTGGATGTGTGTTTCAGTCCCTGTGAGAATAGCTTTGTCAGTCAGTGCATTATTTTTGGTGGGTGTGGTAATGTGTGTAGCAAAAACAGGAAATTCACAGTCACATAGGCAGGAAATGCTACTGTTCAGTGACAGGGAGAAATAAACATCGGGCTAGAAAGCAACTACATTACCCCTCTGAGGGGGAAAAAAAGAAAGAGAGAAAAAGAAAAAGAATTCAATTGTAGAGCCATGACAAAAGTTTAAGACTGTAGTGTAAAAGGGTGAAAGGGTAGAGAAGTCGCAAGAAGAAATGAAGTAATGAGAGAGATGTGGTGATTTTGATCTTAATGATTAAAACTCAAATGTACAGATTTATTTCACATTTCAAAATTTATTCATGAGTAAAGAGTTTTCAATTAAGGTCAGACACAAAAATGTTCACAAAACTAATAATACACACGGCAATATTGTCTGCTTTTACTTTCTCTCTCTCACCCCGAGATTAATATTCTGTTCTGACTGTGTTTTAGTGTATAATGACATGCACAAACAAATGTACACTCAAATGATTCTTTCTTGTGGATGCACATACCCACAAACATTTATGCATTATGCAGGATGAAAGATGAAAATTCGCTCTTTCTTTGATGGATAACAAGCACACAGAGAAAAACAGACAGAGAGTAGGGGGAGAGAGAGAGAAAGAGAGAAACCGTAGGTATGTGTTACAGGAATGCAGGGGACAGCTAGACTTAAATGTCAATGACATCCAAATAAAAATACAATGACTAACTTTCAACACATAATATCAGACATCTCTCACCCGTGTCCATATCTGATCTGCATGATTCCATGCCCATCTCATAAACATACTCATATTCACTTCAATCCTGGCAAGGACAGTTATAGGATTGTCATAGGCTGTACAACCTCTGTGTTCAATTAGGTCATTTCACTTTTCATTTACAAAAAACTGATTGTCATTGGCTTTTGTCTTGTTTTGATTCATCTGTGATTGTCAGACAGGTGGTGTTCATGCATGCAATCACAAGCAGCATGTCCGTTCTTGATTGTCTGAGCTCCACTCCCTCTGTCCAGACTGATTTTGGCATTGGCAATGGTCATCGCTTGCAGTGAGTGTTTGCAGGTAGTCCAGTCCAGTCCACACCACCCACTGGCTCTCTAATCTCTGCCGATGAGACTGGTCAGTCCTCTTCAGACCAGGAGAGGGGAAATGGAGGGATCAGGGGTCGGGGGGTCAGGGAGGGTGGTAGCTGCTGGCTTCTCCTTTACATCAGGTTAGTGGTCCAGGTTAGGCCACCCCTGTGCATCTGTGCTCTCAGTGGAAGGGCATGGCTTCACAGTGTTGGATTTAAAGATTTCTAGCTGATTGGGGAGTTGGTCATATACTGTAGTTCTTTTCTGGTTGTGTGGGGCGGTTATAGAAATTGTGTTGGCAAGGGGAATATTGGAATATTAATTGGTTTGAAAGAGATTGTGTTTGTATGTATGTATGTATGTACTGTGTGTGTGTGTGTGTGTGTGTGTGTGTGTGTGTGTGTGTGTGTGTGTGTGTGTGAGAGAGAGAGAGAGAGAGAGAGAGAGAGAGTGCATGTGTTTGGTATATACCAGTTAGCTGAACTGCACCTAGGTTTGCTGTTTTGGTGTATGAAGTATCTCATTGCAGTCTGGTCCAGTACTGGCCCAAGTCCTGCTCACCACCTGGAACTGTCACCGGACCTGAGGACAGAAAACCTAAGAAAAGGGGGAGAGTGGGATAGGGGAGAATATCAAAAATGAAGGACCGAGAAAGGGAG
Source organism: Sardinella longiceps (assembly GCA_027497455.2). Classification (NCBI taxonomy): domain Eukaryota; kingdom Metazoa; phylum Chordata; class Actinopteri; order Clupeiformes; family Clupeidae; genus Sardinella; species Sardinella longiceps. The sequence goes on along the minus strand of JAODXP020000015.1, from coordinate 18,870,273 downwards.
GAGAAGAGAGGAAGAGAGGAAAGAGATGTACGGGTAAGTTCACAATTGAAAAAACAAAACCAGTTATGATAGTGGTGATTATTGACCCAAAATGTACTATGTATGTATGTATGTATGTATGTATGTATGAATGTATGTATGTATGTACAGTATGTATGTATGTATGTATGTATGTATGTATATGTACTATGTGTGCATATAACTGCCTAGAGGGTCCTTGACCCTTGACCCCAGAGCCCTATGAGACTCACCTGTGCCGCTGCTGGCTGAGGGGGCATGGGGCATGTGAGGAGAGGGGTAGGGGGACGGGTCAAACTTGCGCGGGAGAGAAGGAGGGCCGGAAGGGGAAGGAGGTAGCATGCAGGAGTAAGATGGGGCTGGCTGAGGAGGTAACGACTAACGGAGGGACGGAGTGAGGGAGGGAGTGGATTGAAGTGAAGGAGAAGGAGGTGCAGAGAGTACAGACAGGGAAGGGGAGAGGAGGAGAGGAGAGGAGAGAAGACG
>JAODXP020000015.1:18784769-18864769 GCA_027497455.2 Sardinella longiceps | reverse complement strand
AGTCTTATGGGTTAAAAAAAGACACGATTCATTCTTCTCTGCACAAATTTTCTATGAAAAATAAAAGATTGATGGAGACCAAATTTACTGCTAAATAATTTACACAAGGTTTTCTTAACATTTTCTATCATATGTACAGACGAGTGTGAATGCAAATTCAAAAGTGATGCTAGCCGAGTGGAGACTGCTGCTGAATGTCACTGAACAACACGGTAGCCAGATGAACAGAACAGACTACCTTCTGTTTACGCAATCTCTACACAACTAACTGTCCACCTTCTCAAAGACATACCACTGAATGTACAATATAGTAGCATTTCCACCATTTAGACACGATTAAACATCATGGTGAAAGAGGGTTAAGGCCACACTCTTCAATTTACAATGAAGGTTCTCTTCTTCTAATTTCATGTTATACTTTGGCTCTCTGTATGTGACAAGCTGAACTTACCCTTTGACTCACTCTGACATGTCAATTATAAGTGTTCTAAGTCTGATAATTCTTAGCGACTCACCTTGTCGGGGCAGATGTAGGCAACTCAAACTTCTTCCCTCTGCTCTGCTCTGCTCTCACCCCCTTCTCTTGCTTCCTCTCCTGTGTCTTGCTTTGTTGATAGTGGAACGCGTGTGCTCTGAGTGAGGAGCAGAGAGAGAGAGAGAGAGAGATAGAGAGAGAGAGAGAGAGAGCAAGTGGAGGGAGGGAGAGACAGAGAGGGTTAGACAGGGCGAAAGAGAGGAGAGCAGGGAGGGGCAGTGGGCTACAGAGAAATGCATCTGCAGGCACTCTGGTCCTTGAAGCGATGGAGAGACAGAGTGGAGTGGGGGGGTGAGAGAGGGAGTAAGAGAGAGAGAGAGAGAGAGAGAGAGAGAGAGAGAGAGAGAGAGAGAGAGAGAGAGAGAGAGAGAGAGAGAGGGAGAGAGAGAGAGAGAGAGAGAGAGAGAGAGAGAGAGAGAGAGACAGAGAGAGAGACAGAGAGAGAGAAAGCGAGAGAGAGAAATGACATACAGAGTCAATGTCAGTGTCAGGTCCTAACGTAATGCCAGGAAAAGGGGTGATAAAGTGAGAGAGAGAAAGAGAGAGGGAGAGAGAGAGAGAAAGAGAGAGAGAAAGAGAGAGGGAGAGAGAGAGAGAGAGAGAGAAAGGGATAGAACCAAGCAAATAAAACCTCTAAAGATGTGAATCAAGACCACCTATAGGTATAAACTACTGCTATACTAACCTGTCAAGGTGGCCACCTTGACAATAAACACCTCCAACCTTGGCTACGTCCCTTGAAAAGCTAAAAAAAATGTATAGCAATAGAAAAAAAAATTGTATAGCAAACGTAATTTCAAAAGTTGCTTTAGTCACTATTCTCTGATACCCCCCCTCCTTCAGTAACTGTTTTTCTGCAGGAAACACTGTTGACATATGTTGGCCATTAGGTGATCTCAGAATATTTTTCAAAGCATCACCACCAGAAAACAAGTATCGGTAAGTATTGCACACAAGCAACAATACAGTGAAGTGAACTATGATGTTAAGAGAACAGTCACGCTGCGATTTGTTCAGATGCGCATATGCAAAGGGGGGCTGGGATGAGGGGTGGTGTGGTGTGGGTCATCTCTCATGTGGACTTCTGTGTGCGTGGTGTGTTCACACGCATGACACACGCCTGTCAGGGCATGTTGTCTGAGTTTTCCCTCCACCGCACTTTGTCATGATCACAACAGCACATTTGCATATTCTATTGGATTAGCTGCGAAACGCGGAAGGTTGTGAGCACGCAAGAACTAAACAGGATGCTGTATATGGGGGGGGCGAGGGGGTAGGGGTTAAGAGGATGCGGGTTATGACAAAGCGGGGTTTATTGAAAATAAAGACACCTTGGAGAGCTATCCATATATTTAAAAAGATATATACAGATATGTAAAGGTTTAACCTCTTTGCCAAGTCAAGCCTCTGTTGTTTTGCAGATTTTTGTTTTTGTATTTGTAGCACCTGGGTGATGACATAGGCTGTAACATTACAATTTAAAGTCTGATGAAACTTTTGCCATCATGATCACAAAGCACGGACTTGCAAAGTAAAGAAATAAAAAAAAAATGAGTTTTGATCCCTTCAGGAATAAAAAGAAATGATAAGAGAGTTTAAGGGGTCCATTGGCTTATAACTTTGTCTAAACCCTAGTACCTAGTTTATGGTTTTATGGTCTACCAAGCACTGCCCTAGTCCACTTCTTAGGGGAGTCGTGACTACACCTTTACCACTTTGAAACACAATATGATACCTTTGGTATTGGAATTGTTCCTATGATTTATCATAAATGGTGTACAGTTTGTACTTATACAAGTTCTAATTCAGACTCTCAGATTCCCCAATGGCCCAATTAGAACAACCAAATTTCTGAGTTATGTGAGTCCATACAGCAGCAACTGTGAAAATATGTAAATTAACCGAACACGTGTAATATTGGGAGTGAGTCTGAGACACTGAACACACAGAAGGCTGGGAGCTGTGCGAGAAGAAGAAGAAGAAGAAGAAGAAGAAGAAGAAGAAGAAGAAGAAGAAGAAGAAGAGGAAGAAGAAGAAGAAGAAGAGGAGCTAGGAGTGGCGGCGCACCGAGGGGGACTAAGGAGAAAGTTGCAGCGAGCGTCACCAGAGCAGGCCACAAACACGCCAGAGATGAGAGCAGAGACTGACAAGGAGGGCACAAGAAGGAAGGGGGTGGAGAGGGGTGACGTGCGGGAGGGGGGCAGTGATGCCAGCTTACTTTATTTCCGGTTGATAGGACTCCCCCATCCCTCCCTCTTGCAATACCACCCCCCCCCTTCCCCCCCAAACACACACGCACACACACACACACACACAAGCAGTGTCTCTCCACCTAAGCATCTCTCTGCATCTCTGACTGGGCTCAAAATGCATAGGATGGAAAGAAATGGCGAATGTGCATACGACGGGCTCCAGGAAAAAAAACAAAACATACATGAGTTGGAGACTTTTTCAATACTAGCATTAATACAACTTTTTACATTTTAATACAAATAATACAGGCACTTAAACATTTACATTTTCTATGCTTTAGTATTTGCACATAGTCATGTATTTGTCTGTTTGCTGTTCTATTTATGTTCCGCCTCTGACTGTGTGTGTGTGTGTGTGTGTGTGTGTGTGTGTGTGTGTGTGTGTGTGTGTGTGTGTGTGTGTGTGTGTGTGTGTGTGTGTGTGTCTGTGTGTGTGTGTGTCTGTGTGTGTGTGTGTTTGTGTGTGTGTGTGTTTGTGTGTGCATGTGTGTGTGCATGTGTGTGACTTAAATTTGTGCAGCTTTAGGGCACATTTTTTTCAGTGTCTTGTTAGTTCATCCCTGTCACCCTCTCTCCCTCTCTCTTACTGCTAGGGGGGAGGGGGAAGAGAGGTCACCATAGCAACAATGCCAGGACAAATTAACATCAAGTCTTTAAAACAAAGAACAAGTGAATATATGTGTATGGGAGGGGGGGCCAAAGCTTGTCCATATACATTCATATGTCTATGTATGCATATGTAGATAGCTAACGCACCACTTCAAGTTGAAATCTTCCCAACATTAACTCTGTCATTCCTTGGGCAGGTGGAAGCAGATGAATGCTTATACACTGGTTATAAATGATTTATTATCCATCTTTGCCTCTTGCAGTCATCTCTAATGCTAAAGCACTTTTGCTTTGCTTTGTCTCTCTCTCTCTCTCTCTCTCCTTCTCCCTCTCCCCCTCTCTCTCTCTCTCTCTCTCTCTCTCTGTGCCCTCGGGCTACACTATGGCACATCCTCCCTCTCCACCCCCCCTTACTCTGGCCCTGTCACCTTCAATTGCTCCATGGAACTAGACACAGAGCCTCAGGCAAAGGAAGAGGAGAGAGAAAGAAATGGAGGGAGAGGACTAAAAAAATGAGGGAGGAAGAGAGGAAGGGAAAGACAGACTCGCATGCAGGGTGGTGGTGGGGGGGTGAAGGATGGGGAGGGACAAAGGAAGTAAGGGAAAACAGCAGGTAAACACGGTGGTGTGTGTGTGTGTGTGTGTGTGTGTGTGTGTGTGTGTGTGTGTGTGTGTGTGTCTAACAGAGAGAGAGAGAGAGAGAGAGAGAGAGAGAGAGAGAGAGAGAGAGAGAGAGAGAGAGAGAAAAGTGGGTTACAACTGGCCGTGCCCTGTATGATTATGGTAGCTTTCGGAAGATATTCTTTTTTTCCACTACCTTCCCAACACTGACCTAGTGGAATCCTAGGTGGGCTGTGGTGATGCAGTCATGCAGTAATTGACTGATGTGAGACATAATGCATTTCTACACTGACAATGGGTGAATACAAAATAACTGTTTAAGCGTGTTCACTTAAAGGTTTGAAGTAACTTTACCACGTAGGCTAACTTGCTATTGTTCAATCTGTGGTCAACAGCAACTTCAAAAAAATTACACGTGGCTACTAATTAAGCGTGAAATACAAAAACAATAATAAAACCTCAAAGCAGCAACAAACTGAAACCAATCTATGTTGAAAACAGTCTTTTAAGAAGAAGAAGAAGAAGAAGAAGAAGAAGAAGAAGAAAAAGAAGAAAAAACAGGTAGAGGATCGTGTGTAAGGATATGGATAAGAAAATACTTATTTTTTAGGGTGTATTTCAGTGACATGATTGGTTTGCTTGAAATTGGGAAAGCAGCAGTAAAAAAATAGCCTACCTATAAATTTCATAAAGATTGTTGAGTGTAGAATTTGATTCCCTATTGGTGATCACTTTGGGCCATATGTGAAGACAGTCTGAAATCTGAAATTATCTGAAATTTAGCAATGCAAATATATTCTCACATACAAAATTTTGTTAAGTCAAATATGATGTTGAAAGGTGATAAATTTTACTGTATATCTGAAAAAAATGCCATGCAGAAATCTCAAAATGTTCTTGCAAACACTGGAAATAAACGACAATGTGAACTGAACCCATTACACCTGAATGGCAAAATTTTTATTTAATCTAGGAAGATTGACGCGTTAAATATTTGAAATGAAAGGAAGACATTGTAGGAGTCTGAAAAGAACTAAATTATGGATATTAGTGATATGCCTTCTTATGGGGTCTACTTTGGCTTTTAAATATCAAAATATTCAAAAATTAGTTTGGACCAAGTTGTGGATATCTTGACACAATTCCAAATATTCCCAAAGTAAGTAGCATAATTTAAGACAACAAACCAAAGATATCAAAGTTTTCAGGGCTATTGCACAGAAGGTCTAAGCCTATTGCATTAACCAATGAATTTTAGATACATCTGAAACCAGAAGTTTGCACACATGCTAAAGTCCACTAAAAACGGAATAGAAAATAATCTTTTAGGCATTGATCTTCATGCCATAAAATGAGGGAAAAATCCAACCTTTTAAAAATCTTCTTTGTGAATGAATAATGAATATAATGCATTTAAATAAATAAATGTTCTTCCTTAAATACACGGGGCTCATAAGTGTATATACACACACACACACACACACACACACACACACACACACACACACACACACACACACACACACACACACACACCTGTGCACCTATGTTACATTTCCATAGAGGCAGGAAGATTTTTTTTCTTTAAAGACGAGTTATTTTATGGACACAGAATACCATGCATCCTGATAAAGTTCCCCTGCCTTTTGGATTAAAACTGCGCCACATTATCACATATTCTTAGTTCAGTTAGCCTAACAGCTGGTTTGATTTGCATCGGGAGAATGGTGATCTTATGGAAAGTATACCATGCCAATCGTGAGAAATGGTGAAGGGGAATGCAATGATGTGGAGCCCTTTTAATTCCAGTTTGCCTACTAATACCATCACAAGATGCTCTACATCTGTGTTACAGTTCACGAACCTACATCATACAACATTTAGTCACAACATCACAAGTTATTAAACATTTTCAAAAAAGTCTTCATCCTAAATTGCTGTCTCATATATTTCAGACAGCCTGCAGCATATTGCACTTTGCCCTGTATCATGTACTTCTGGACTGTTAGCAGGCTATGGCACAAACACACACCAGTTCTGATTATGCATTCAATTCCCTAACAACCCCTTCACCACTTGTAAGTAGGTTGGTGTAACTAGAGGGACAACAGAATATTTCAATCTATTGGTTTTACGGTTTCAACCCTAGACCGTCTGCCAGAGGGCAACAGCTCTTTCTGGGTCTTTTTGGTCAATTTTCACATCCTGCTTTCGCAACATCAGAAAAGTTTTGTAGTGTGGATGGGGGTGTGGTGACATGTCTATTATCTTCCCAGTACTTCTAATGATTGTACAGTCTACAGTTGTGTTTTAAGCTTCAGCAATAAATTCCCAAATCATTGTCCTAAAGTAATGGGCTCTATGTTAACCCATATGTTTTTCAATCGCACAGGCCCTCAAGAAGGTTTGAGGTTGCAGGTTCTGACTTATGACAAACATGTTGGGCCCAATTCAACCAGCAGTCAAAGTGGACGCCCTGATATGTATATCTGTTCTGTAGGCTATATCGCCCTGATATGAAGTGATCTGTTTGACTCTTTTTCCCTTAATCTTTTCTGGATCATGTTCAATGCTCAATGGTTCTAGCCTAATGTCTACCTCTCATTGGTAGGGACACATCCAGTGAGTCAGATTTTTAATAAACTGGAAATGGCTGTGTCATCTGAAAATTGGAAGAATAATTCTTCCAAAGCACTCATTCCATATTTGTCGATTTTTCTTTCTTTCTTTCTTTGCAAAATCTAGTGTACATACAATGGATATGTATACTATTATACCATGGATAGCCTATTAAAAATGCGAATAGCCTACCAATACAGGACTGTGCCGTGCGTCTAGTTCTAGATCATTCGAAGTGGTCCACTCTGCCACCGTGTGTCCACTGTGAGGAAGAACACCACTGATGCAAAGTAAAATACAGGACTTCAATCTTGATATTTTCAACTGGCTTATAGCCTATATTCAGCTAGTCACAGATCATGGTCGCAGATATTTATTTTAAATTCTGACATTTTAATCACTCTCATTTTCAAGCTGTTTGCTTGGTAAATGCTGGTAAAAGCAATACAATCTTAGACCGTAATATATGCACATAATGTTCTCAATCGCTGAGGGTTTTATTGCATTCGTTCAGTTATCATTACACCATCGACATCTTAATCGTTGTAGCCTACTGTAATATCCCCAAATTCTCTCATCATCAACACGCGCACTCACGTAGACTCAAGCTCGTTCGCGTGTCAACGTGGCGCTCTCTAACCAGTGAAAATAAGACACTTCCTTAGTCCCTCCCAAATTGATGTGTCCATTGGCTAATCCCTATGTCAATACTTGAAGGAGTAGTCGTGGTTTGAACCAAAATACCGCCCCATCTTCCAGCCTACTTTTAAGGGACTGTAGTGCCAACGCGTATCCTTTCACATATTTGGGGAAACTCCACTGATGTACGTTGATAAAATTGGTAAGTTTTGATTATTCTACGGCCTATCTTCATAATTATGTGTGATGTATAACAGTTTTATTGTTGTTTTTCATACCAAACTCTACTTGGTTGGCGACTTGATTTGTTGTTTAGCTAAGATAAATGATGCCCTGCAAACGCTGCAAAACTTTTGAAGACGCGTCTGCTGGTGTTGGTAAATCTGTGCTTTTCCTGAAATGTTAGGCTACTTTATGTCACTTTTAAAGTAGGCTAATGTGCCAAACTTTGAAAGTAATACGGTTTTTAGTGAGAATGAATGAAGTTCTGTTATTTAATTGAATGCCCACGATAGTCGTGTCTGCAGACTGCACCCAATCTAGAATAAACTGTAAATGTACTATTTGGGCCTATTATTTATAAAGTTTGATGTTGCCTTTTGAACTAAATCTAGCCTTTGAGTCTTTTAAACTGCTCCATTAACACCCCAACTCTCTCTTTCCCTAGGAAAAATGCAGCTACTGCTATCCCTGGCAACCCTGACTGTTCTGGTCGGGGTCACCCTGACCGTACCTGCGCAGGAAAAGCGTGTGCATCATCAGCGCGACCTCAGTGACCATGCCCACGACGATTCCCATGGATTCCAGTATGATCATGAAGCTTTCCTGGGCAAAGAGGAAGCCAAAACCTTTGACCAGCTAAGCCCGGAGGAGAGCAAAGCCAGACTGGCGTAAGACACCACTTCATAACCTATCTAGGCCTATGCTAAACTGTGGTCTTCATTACATGGTAGGAGGAAACAAAGTGCAGTGCTGTATATTTAAATCATTGGGCACAGTGTGTTGGGGGGGTTGTGCACAGTAGTGGGCCTAATATGTCTGGGTGTTGCAGCAGCCAGTGAGATGGGTGGAGCTCTTGCAGATGTAATGGCATTAGTTGTTCTTTCTTAGGGATTTTGAGTTAAGCAACAAGGCTGCTGTAGGTTAGTGAGCATTTCCAACCTGAATTTGGAAAATTCCAAGCATGTCAAAGAGTTAATTGGTTTAAACACTGTTTGCAGCTCTTCTGTCCTGCTGTTAAGTTTGTGCCTCTCTGTGATATGTGCTTGTATTCCTTAACAGCAAAATTGTGGAGCGCATAGACACAGACAAGGATGGACTGGTCAGCCACATGGAGCTGCACTACTGGATCAAGCACAGGCAGAGGAAGTACATTGAGGAGAATGTGGACAAACACTGGAAGGAGTATGATCTGAACAAGGACGGGAAGATCGGATGGGAGGAATACAAGAACACCACCTATGGCTATTACCTAGGTGAGGGCTTACGGTTGGGTAAGAAGAGCTAAAATCTTTTGTTTTGTTTTGGGTATGTTTGGGTTTTTTTTTTTTTTTTTTTTTAAGAAAAAATCAGGTGGTCACAGGATTTTTTTTTTTTTTTTTTTTTTACAAAATCTGATTGTTTCAGATCAAAACAAGTCCTTACATTTCCAAAGACTGCACATACAGTATTCCTGTTGATTAATGGGAGGATCTCTCTCAGTGTCTGATATGAAGTGCTGACTTACGGTATATATTCTCTCTTGTGAAACACAGATGAGGAGTTTGATGATGTTGATGACAAAGCCAGCTATAAGACCATGCTGAGGCGTGATGAGAGGCGATTCAAAGCCGCAGACCGCGATGGGGACCTCATCGCCACCAGACATGAGTTCACCGCCTTCCTCCACCCAGAGGACTATGACCACATGAAGGACACCATTGTCCAGGTGCGACCAAGACTCCTCTTCCCTCCCACCGAATGCCTTGATAGCCTTTTTTGCTTAAGGAGAGATAAATGAAAGGACTTAACAGTAGTTATAGAAAAGTCCTACAAGAAATATATTCTTATCTGGCTTAATAAAACAATGCAAGGACCATAAAAAGGGACATATATTATTTCTGTACATTATTACAAAAAGCAGAGGCAATGCATAGTTTTGTCTATGATCATTACTGGTGAACACACAGATCATCACTAATTGTTTACCTCCTGACTCACTGCAGGAAACTCTTGAAGACATCGATAAGGATGGTGATGGCAAGGTCAGCCTGCATGAGTACATTGGTACGTCTGCCATGTATGCCTTGTTGTTGCAGAGCAAAAGAACACTTCAGAAGATCAACTGTTGATAAGAACATCACTGCGTTATCATGATATGATAATGTCAGAATATGTTTGGCTCCATCAAGTTCACAATACTACTGAATAGCTATTGTTCTTCACAGTCTTTTGATGACCAGTGTTTTAAAACTGTATTAGGTCCTTTTTGACAGGAACTTACGATAATCACAGATGTACTGTAAATGCATTTCTTTATCCAACATTCCCTACTGAAATTATTAGATCACTCTTATATCATGGAAATTTAGGATTAAGTATACTTCCTGTCTTGTTGTTCAGGTGACATGTTCACCCCAGAGGATGGGGAGAGTGAACCTGACTGGGTCCAGACGGAGAAGAAACACTTCGCAGAGTTCAGGGACATGAATAAGGTACAGTGTGCACTGCTACACTGGTAGTATAGGAAGGAAATCCTGGAAGCGTATTAACAACCACGACACAAATTGAATGTAAACCCCAGACTATGTCTTTATTTTAGGATGGAGTCTTGGATGCCAATGAGGTGGCTCACTGGATTCTGCCAGGGGAGATCGACCATGCCGATAATGAAGCTAAACATCTCATCCATGAGACTGATACAGATAGGGTAAGAGATCAAATTTATTTTGAATATAAGAAATGTTAAGGAAATCACATGTGAATAATTTGTGGCAATTTTTATTAATTGAAAATTTCTATTTTCTCCCCTCTGCCCCATCTGTCTTCATTTCTTCAACTTCATTCTTCTTCACTTTTCATTCAATTCAATCTGAATCACTTTGAAATAAATTTGCGGGGATCGGATTGTGTGTGGCGCCCACGTGCAGGATGAGAAAATCTCCAAGAAAGAAATCCTAGCCAACTGGAACATGTTTGTGGGGAGCCAGGCAACCAATTATGGCGAAGACCTCACCAGAAAACATGATGAGCTCTGATCATTTTGCTCAGCTTTGGGCTAGAATGAACGGGTGAATTGGGTGGGAGGGTTGGTGGGAGTTAGGGTGGGCAGGCGGTTTGAAAAATTGTTGGGATTCAGAAATGTAGAAATTGCAAGGAGTTGACTGTTACTGGTACACATGGGATCTGTTACTTCAACACGGGTGAGAGGGGAGTGTTTTATTACCTATGGGGTCTTAAATGAGGGGTCACTGAGCACTGGTCTTTTAGTTGAGGATTGCCCTTCAGATTTGAGGTTGGCCTACGAGTTGGTGACCTCAAAAATCTTATTTCTTAAAAGCCATATTCCTACTTACCAACCAGGTAATTGTTAAAACTGCCATCCTCAATGTGTTTACTAGTCACAACCTGAAATCTGAGGTTCAGTCTTCAATCCTGAAAGAGCTAACACTGTTAGATGGTGAGTAACCACAGGCTACAGTGGCCAAGCTGTGCCTTTAGCAAGTAGAGATTTGTCAAGTGTGCCCTCACAGAGCCTATAGTTTTTTCACACTCAATACTTGTGCAGATATTTTTTGTAATGAAAGTGCACACAATCCATTCACTAGTGTTAAGATCTGGGGGGTGGGTGGGGTATGTGTTTTTTTATTATTTTTTTTAAAGGGGAAGGGGAAATGGGAATAGTGGATGAAATGGGAATGCTTCATTGTGTGATAAGTTCCAAACAGTATTTATCTGGTCAAACATGTTTTACAGAATAGACAGCAGCTCATTTCTGTTCACATACACACATTCCAGAAGTTAATAGTCCAGACGAACACTCCATTAAAACACACACACACACGCACAGATCAGCTGTTCAGTGCTGACCAGCTGAACCCTCTCATAGAGGCATGCACTCTCCATAATAACACACTCTGCTCTAGTGTCTCAGCTTCTACACACACACACACACACACACACACACACGAATGCAAAACATGAATCCTCACAAAGGCAGTTTTAATCCTGTGTGGACAATCAAAAGCACGGAGCTAGCTGAAGACATTAGTAGGAGAAGAAAGTGAATATCACTGTTTTCTAGTGTAACATTTTTCTCTCTGTGAATTTCCAATAAAGCCATGTTGGTTTTAATTAAAATGGATTCCTGATTTCTCTTAATTTTAAACCTTTTAATTATTCCACTGGAGCCATCTACTGAATTCTTCAGAATCAGTTTTGAATCATTTTTTATTTTTATAAATCAAGTCTGAATTGTTATGTATCCAAAATGTTCAAAACATCATGGCTAGTTGGGACAGTATAGCTAGACTACCGTTTTATTTTTGAAGAGGCTACATTTAGATGTGGTTGAATGTAAATTTCTAACAAGATTAGGGTTATGTAGGATAACCAAGTACATATATAAACAAAATAATCAATGACCAAAAATACTGTAGCAATATTTGCCATTTTTGGTTTAAGTTTTTTGTATTTTCTGGAAAAAAAGATTCATACAATTATGTTAACAAGGTGAAATAGTTTTGTTGCCATAGAGAACCATTGAGCTTCCATACAAGGCGCTCTCATATTTAACAGAGAATTTTGCTGCTAGATATAAACTCTCAGTCAATGTTTGCATACAGTATATACCATTCTAACACTCCTACGCAAAACAAATGATGTCTCAAATTTCTACACCTTGTCCACAACTCATTCTTTTCTTGTTCTTGAAGGATGGCCAGCTCTCTAATGATGAGATAATGGAGAGGCTGGATGAACTAAAGATCAGTACCATCACTGACTACGGTCTGCTCATATTGGAAGAACATGACGAACTCTAAGGCATGCATCTACTTGTAAAGACATGAGGCCATGGTTGGGTACACAAGTTAAGGACAGGACTGAATTTATTTTTTCTTTAAAAAAAGAATTATTGTACATAGCTGAGTGATATTTGTAATAAAAATGGACTCAAATAAACAACTGAATAAACTGGACAAAAAAAACTCTTGTACAATTCAAAATATTTCATAAATGAAAGAGGAACAGAAAATGGTACACAAAGAATGTTTACACAGACACCAGACTACCTCGGCATCTCACGCCTGCATCACAGGCCTGGCCTCTTTAGCCTTGAGATCCACTCCTGATCCTGCAAAGCCCGTTCCTCCCTGAGAAAGCAATGACCAAACAATCAGTTGTGTCTGAGTACTCAATTTTGGTCCGCCTAAAATGCAAAAAAAAAGAAAAAAAAAAAAGAACAAAATGATAATCTCTTACCCTCTGGAAAACAATGATGTCTTTCTCCTTCAGCTTTTCTCCACTGATTGGGTCAATCATGTCTTTACGAATCAGTTTTTCGACACACTCAAGCGTCACCACAGCTCCTCTGACGAGTAAAAAGAAAGGGAGGGAAGGGGCGCATGCGCATGTGTGTATGAGCAGGGAAGTAAGAGAGAAAACATCATTGTAAATTTAACATATTGTGGTGGCAATTAAGTTATAAGACAGGAGAAGAACAATCACCCAAATATCTGAAATTAGTATGTTACTACATAGAAATTAGTATCATTAGTATATACATATAAAAATATATCAAATAGGCTGAATGACTGGATGTACAACAAACTGAAAAGACAGTTAAGACTCACGAGGGGCGGAGTACAGCGCAGGGGACCGAATTACCCAGCGTGTCTTTGGTTACTGCACACACATACCGGTCCTGCAGTAAACAGTTTCATAAGCAAACAAACACATATGTGTAACAGTCTGTGAAAACAAACAAGGATGGCGGTTCTGTGCTGGATGAAACCCAGTGAGAGGAACACTTGCCTGGCGTGTGATTAACTTCACCCTGTCCAGAGAAGGGTCCAGAGGAGTGAAGCGCACTGTGGTCAGCTCATTCATCTTTAGTGGCCGCCCCGACATTGGACACAGCACGGTCTTATCCTAAAGAGAAAGGACGGTGAGGAGAGTGAGAAGGAGGCCGAAGAAAAAGAGAAAGATAACCCATCACTAAATCTGTTTTGTGAAATATCTTCTCAGGGACACAGTGACCGTGCCCAGTTTTATGTCCACAAAGAACCATACAGTACACAAAAAAGAGGACATGGTGACATTCCAAAAATAGTGAGGAGTGCCTGCCAAGAGCTAGTGTAAACAACAGAATCTAGCCTAAAGGTCAATATCCTGTACTTAGGTGACCACTCTATTTGGTGGCAGTGATTTGTAGCTTTTCCATATCTATGATGGCATCAACTCCCACAGGAGTTGTTCACTGGCCGAAACACCACAATCTCTGGAACACTGGTTCCAAACTAGTATCCAGGGACTCCCAGGGGAGTCCGCAGCTCATCACTAGGTGGTCTTGTGAAAACTTTGTTACAAACTAGAATCTAGCATCTTACTGAACTAATGACCATCATACAGGGGTATGGTTCACCATACCGGTATATGACAGGTATATTTGTGTTGCTATTATGAGGGGTCCTTGCAAATGTTCTGCTCCATGAGGGTTCCCCAGTACAAGAACGTTTGAGATCCGTCAGCAACAACCCCCCACAAAACAACCGCAAAAATGCCTCTCTTGCAGTGATGAGCAGATGAGAAAGATGAGTTTAAATAGTTGGGACAGTCACAGCTACTGTACTCACTGGTTTCTTTAACAATGTAGGCTTAGCTTCTGGCGTGAGACTGGGGATCCAGAAGCTGGGCAAAGATGAGGAGGAGGAGGAACTACTGCTCGCCCCAGAGCTGGACCCTGCAACTGCTGAGTCAGATGCAGCTGGACCGGCCACGGCTGCTGACCCATTCAGAGCTGCTCCATCCTTACCTGGAGGGCAAAGAGAGATGAACACACAGCCATTGTAAGCACACAGTCCAATCTCATAATCATTTCTTCACTAACATGACATCACATGTCAAAGCCCACATGTATCACATGTACACTAGCTGCTTTGTATTGGGAAGGTACTGCTTACTGTCCATTCAGATAGATAAACATCCAAGAGTTGCCAAAGAGTGCCAAGAAGCTTCGCTTGACACAGCCACTAAAACGGCAAAGTGGGCCATGATACTTTCAATCCTGCTTTTCTAAACAAGCCACACCAGGGACATCAACATTCTAATTGGTAGTTGCCGAACCGTGTCTGAATATACAGTTACTGTATGAATGAGGCATGAGGACCGTTTCATAGTCAACCCAAGAAACGCAAGGAGGCCATGATGCATACTTGCATCGCATGTCACAACGATGTGTGTAACAAGAGTGTCAATAGAGCAGCTTGCGCTGTGCTTGTACGCCTGAGCTGGCAACCATAGCATACTTGCGTTGACTATGAACGCCCCTAAGGGTGAAAGTCAGAAGTAAATAGAGACATTCCCAAAGGATGCGTCTCCTCTCTTAGACCAGTATTCTCCCATGTGCTTAAGTCATAAAAATTGCTTAGCTACATGAGTTTCAGCCTCCACTGAGGACCTTTTTGGACTTTAGCACCTGGGACAATACTGCCCGAAAAGCCTTCGTGCTAACCAAGGGCTTGATAGTGAGCACACCTGAGGTGAAGGGGTTGATGGGCTTGGATACAATGCTGCCCTCGTTCTTCTTGAAATTCGCCACACGTGTCCTCTGTTCAGAGGTGGCCTCCAGGTGGTTTTCACTGCGCTCAGCCTTCTTCTGCTTCTCATAGGCCTGCACCACAGGTAAGGACAAGAGAAGTTTAGCACCAGGGTGAAAAACGTGTCAACAGCATGATATGATAATGTTGTAAGTTCAGGTCATAGCAAGGGGATTGTGTTTATAAAATCTGTTTTTCAAAGTAGCTACAAATAGATGGGAAGTTCATACCTTCATTTTCTTGGCAATTTCAGTCTTCTGGTGCAAGATGTACTCCAGGATAGCTTCTTTTTCATACAAATACCCATCAGGACTAGATAGTGACAACATACATTTGGTTACAACCTTTAGCCAGCTTAGTGACAACTAGTACAGCTTTCCACAACAAGAGTTGTAAAAAACAACTCTCCAGATTGAATGTCATTAACAAAACTTAACTCTATTGACTATTTAACTGACATTCAACAACAAAAGGAACAAGACACAACCATGCAATCATATGACCTTATGATCATATGAGCCTGCCATCATTTGATTCTGATGTCATGTCATATTACAAGTGTTTTGGCTGCATTAACAGTCCCAATTGGTCTCAGACTTGATTGTGAAAAACATGTACAGTATGTTTACTATTTGGGTATTCACGTACAGGACAGGAATAATGGCATCAACTTTCTGACAAAAATGAGGTCATTCATTTGAGTCAAATTGTGTTCATGACCGACTCTGAGGGGTGATGCCTTGTAAAGTCAGAGGGGCTAGAACATTATCAATTCAGTGTGTGCACTCACGTCATCACTGGATCTCTGCAAGGCTGTAACGAGAGGCAGCAGCAATCGAAATCTTTGATGGCGTCTTTTCCCAAACGAACAGACTGTGTTCCATAACCGGAAGCAGCTGTAGAATAAAGCAAACAACAAACAAACTACACATCAGTATGTGGCTTCAACAACACGTCTGATGCCTTTTGGACAAATTTCCTCCCTCACTCACGACATGACGCCCCACTATGGTAGTCATCACACTAACGTTACGCACCACCAGAGACACTTGGCACCACTTCATAAAGCTGGTCAACAAACCAAGTACGCACAGTATAACTTAGTATAGATAACATGCTTGTGTGTGAAATAGGTTGACGGGAAAAGCTTAAAGTAACAATAACACAGCACAGCCTATAAAGGCTTAATGGTTTACTGACACTAATCGTTCGGTAATAACGAGAGCTAACTTAAACTGCGAACATCCAATTCAGCTAAGTTAACGTTACCTGTGTCTTTCTTCTTTTCGTGGTAGGTGTAAACGGCACCAGCTGTGCAGTTCTTCCCGTGGCGTGTCATTGCAGTGCAATTTAGGAAACAATTTTAGTCTAACGTTAATGTTAACGTAACAAAAACTTGGAGGCTTTCTTTCCAAAGAGGCAAGCACGCAATGTTTTTCCAACTATCGGCTAAGGTTAGGTAGACTAATTGAGCTCCAACAGTAAGAAAGAAGTTTCCTCTTGGACACTTAACCTCAGTAAAATGTTACATTAACCAAATTAAACAAACTACGGCTTCGCATTGCTCGCTAATGCTATGCTACAACAACACTTCTGCGAAATAAACTGTGCGTTATAGAATGTCTTCCCCACTACACGGGTCTGTCGTATATGGTTCCGGACCTCGTCACTTCGGTCTGTCCTGACTTGCAGTAGGCCGACCTCACCTTCGTCTTGCCCTCCAGTGACGGCGGGCAAAGATAAACAAACGTTCTTTGGTTGGTTGCTGGCCAACTACTGTTGGGAACTGTTTTCTATTTCAACTGACAAAGTGACTGCATTCACAATGCTTCCATTTTTCCATCGTTTTGACCTGGGCCTAATTGCTAGGCCTAGACTAAATTACAATGACTGTAGTGTAGCTTAACACATGTAGCAACCATCAACAATTTGATTACATCAGTCCCACCCCCCTGACAAACTGGATAAAATTGGGACCTTTCCCTCCAATAAATGCTGGCATAGCCTGGTTCCCATACATACTAATCTGACATGCAGCTCAGTCTGGCCATTTTCATGCCCTTCCATGAGTTGGGGCATACAGTAGATCAAAATGCTGGATATTGGATAGACCTACGCTCACAACCATTCAGACAGATGATAGCAGAAAAAAGAGAGTGGGATCTAGCCTGGTCATAACAGCCCCCTCCGTCTACGCTTCACTTTGTATGAGGGTCTGGGAATCTGGCTATTGATAAGTGATTGCTTGCTGGAGGTGGTTAAATTAAAAAAGATTGGATCAGCCCTTGACTGACAGCCTATTGTATTCTAGCGTAGCATTCTCAAAGTTCACTGATTGGTCAGGATTGGATGCATCCTGGGTGAATGAGACCAATGGCCAGAATCCCAGACGGAGTAGTAAAGGGAAATGAGAATCGAGCAGAATTCCATAGGAGGAAGGCAATAGCTAGGCTAGGTGGAATTACAATTGGAAGCAAACCACATGTTAACCAGGACTCCATCGTGTTGGGTTAAAAAGGAGAGATGTAATGGGGATTTTTCTTATGGCTCTGGTTGTTGCGCTATCTTATTGCGTACAGAGGCAGTTTAAAAGACAACGCTGATTCTACCCCAAGGATTGAGCTGCTGTTCTCCGTAGCCGGACTGGTAAAGCCAGGGTGACTCCACGTCCAATGCCCACTGCACAGCAGATCAGTGACAACTGGCTGATAGTGGATTATATTGTAGCCAATGAACGTAAAAATGCAAATCCATGTTTAAACATTTGTATGATAGAATTAATTTAGCCATTCTATTGACTTTCTTTAGCATTATGTATGCCTATGCTGTATTTGTTTTTATGATCATGTGTGTAACCTGTAGACTAGGCTACAAGCTTTTGAGTTTCAGTGAAACATAGCACAGACGTAAAATATACCCAAAATTTTATTTATTTTATATTTATATATACCACGATGTGTCCAAGCAACACAGACAAGACTTTGATATGCTCTTCTTCATGTTAATAACATCACATGTGTCATTTAATAAAACATAAATTAATTTTAAGGTATTGTTCAATGACATTTTACAGTCGATGTGTTGACCAAACTGTCTTGTGCAATGCCTTTGCATCAAAAGTAAAAGTAAAATAAAGACAGAAAAATAAGTTATTAATCATCAAAATACTGGAAATCTGACTGAAATACTAACAATCCTCTGGTTGCAGTGTCTTCATTTGGCCACATGGTGGCGACAGGGGCTTAGTGTTCACCGTCAAGGACATCAGCCACAGTCCTAAAACAAAGAAATAGGACCAAAATCAAAATAAATCCTTTTTCTTCAAATGCCCAAAACAGAAAAAAAAATAAATGATTAACATATATGTCTTACTTGTAGATTGATCCAGTCATTGTGTCAAGGAAGCCACCTGTGGAGAAATACATATTGTATGGTCTAAGGTTAAATAAAAAAAAAAAGTAATTCATTCTAATGGGACAAAATGGGCTGATAATTTAAATATTAAAAAAATAATTGAATGGGTATATTGTAGGCCTACATCATAGATTTCATACCTGGCTGACAGACTGCTTCACACACAGGGCATACCACACACAGACTGCATTCCTGCAGAGGATGAGGAAAGACAGACAAAACATTTGATACTGATCCTCACAACAGTGTCCGACTACTGTAACCAAGCTTCTTCATGTTTGGCATCACCAGAATGGGCCCATTACATTACTAAGTGCTTTGGCAATTTGAAGCACTTCTCCACACCATCTTCCATGTGATGGCCGTTCTCAGTCACAGACTGTGAACAGTATATCTGTCCGCACTGGGTGCATTAGAGTACACCTAGTTATGGCATCCATCATCAGGCCACAGCTGAGCTATGGTGGTCCTGATCAGCTATCTCTCAGCGGGCCAAGAGTAAAGTTATAGTAGGCCTAGGCAGTTAGGGCCCCACGCCTTTGGCTTCCTTATTGGTTGCATGTGTGTCTGATTATGGTAGTAGAATCTATTGCAAGTGCCGTTACCAGGGGTTAAAGTGTGGGTGGGGGGGGGGGGGGGGCACGGAGGTACGCAGTACTGGCACCTCAGGTAAATGAACATTATCATCCCATTCTTCTTCTATACATTTTTCTTTGTTTGTCCCGGCACAAAATATGAGAGTTCCCCCTCCTGCCAAATCACACTTTAACCACTGGCCGTTACGAACATGATTTGTGTCATGTTTGCATATTAGCCTTTGTTTACTTTACTAATAAGAAGTGTGGAGTTTTTGTTTGTTTGGTGCTTGTTGATAGTGTATTGAGTTTGTGTTGTTGAAACTTCAGTGTAATTCTACAACTAAATCAGTCAGTGTGGTTATCTGGCAACATTGCGGTTTTATAGTTTATGACATTAAAATTTGTCAAGCTATTTGGCTGGCTTTCTTTGTTCAGTAGAGTAACGGTTTGTTTTGAAACCAGTCTGTATAGTGTATCAGTTCTTGTAAATGTATTCTTGTTGCGCTGCAGTGGACTCACGTCACAGTGTTCGCAGTAATCTGCATCATCTCCTGCCTTGCAAGGACACTTATCACACTCGTCGCAGTGCTGTGGGAACAAATACAGCAAACGGACATTAAGAATGAGAGGAGTAGAGGAGTGTGGGAAATGAAGTGACTGAGGGAGCATACGGTATGAGAAGGGGATGAGAGGGGACCAGAGGGGAGAGCTGGAGTGAGTGTGAAGAATGACTGAGAGGGCAAGCATGTGGAGGATTCTATGGGGATTCTAAGATGGCCTTACCTCGCAGTGTTCACACACTGAACAAATAGAGCCTTCATTGTATTCTTCCTCATCGTCGTCATCATCATCATCTGAAAAAGATGATGGTGACATCTTAGGAAAAGATGCACACACAAGTGCGGCACAATGTTTTTATTAGTTTAGGACTGCTTGTGAAACCATGAGTGTTGGTGTTTGCATATATTTGTGTGTATGTGTTTGTGTATGCCTTTTTTATCGTGAGAATACACATAATTTTTGTTTTAGTGTTAATACAGATTCCTGAATCTCAAACACAAACTATTGTACAAATAGTGCAGCCTGAAGATTATGTGATGAGGATCATGTAAGAACTTCTAGGCCTATGTATTAGTATTCATAGCATTATTTCACTCACAGATAAAACTCCCACTCCCTTGTTTACACAGAATACTTTCATTCGCATAACTCATTCACATACAAAAAACTAGTGTTCATTCTTACAGGTGTATTTGTATACATACACACACACAGATAAATCATACATGCTCTATTCATAAATACATACTCACGCACAAACACACACTGTACAGTATACACACGCATACTGTACACACACACACACACACACACACACACACACACACACACACACACACACACACACACACACACACAATTAGAAATTAAACTTACAGGTGCACACAGTAATATCAAACTAAATGAACATTGTATTTAATCATAAATCTATGACATGAGTATCTATTTGAACATACTCTATTCTTCTGCTAGTATGATGTTAGAACGGGTATTAGAGATGCTTTAGTCCCACAAACAGTGATTTAAAAAGACACATTGTATACTGTGGTCAAGCATGCATGGTCAAGGATGACAGACACCACGCAATAGGGAAGGCCATGCACCTCAGAATCATTTGATTTATTCCATCGTTTCAAAGTGGGGTTGAAGGTACAATAGTGTTAACATTGTACTGTACTGGCTGTCAAAGTTACACACCACAATTTTTTTGTATGTTTGAAAAACAACTGAGCAAAAGTTGTAAATCAAAAGAAAACAAACAAAAACCAAAAATTTGAACATTCAAAAGACATGAAAAGAACAGGGACCCAACATTCATATCTTTATATGTGACCCCAGATATAACAGTGATCTAGTGGTTTTGTGGCATTTCCTGTTCCCTTATGGTATTTCCTGTCTGAGGTTTTGAGTTTACATTACATTCTCTCTCTTTTGCTACCTCTCTGCTGATACTAACTAAGATTTAATATTTGACTTTTATCATATGTGTGCCTAAGGTCAATTTCACTTCGTACAATCACCTTTGAAATTTGACAAGAGTTGGAGAATAGAAGTTTGAAGTCCCTTAAGTACCAGTGAATACAAATTCAGATGATGCAATATAAACCCCATTTGAAGTCTTATCCAATGTCAGTACTTAAATGATTTCAATAATTTATTCAATATATTACATTACAAATTTGAATTCAGTTTTTTTTTTGTTCTTAAATACATCCCATTAACCATGTATGGTTACGTAACTACAAGCAGATATATAAATATATATAAATAAGTCATGAAATGTTAAATATATAAATAGATGATGAAATATTAAAACAGCAAGGGTACAGCAAGACAGAGCAGGGGTTGCAGATGAAACATTAAAATTTGTGAAACTGTGTTACAGACAAGTGGTATTGAATAGCCTACAGAGAAAGAAAGACATCTAAAAGAGATGTAGAGAAAGAGAGAGAAGCTCTTGTTTGTAATTCAGCAAAATCCAATCAAGTCAGAGGCCCCTTTTCCAGTCTCCCCTCAACCGTCCGACCTCCTGTCTGTCTCTCTCTCTTTTTGCTGTTTGCCCCCTCTCTTCCTCCCTCTCTCTCTTTATACCCCCGCCTCCCCCCAACCCCATCTCTCCCACCCATCACCCTCTTCCCTCACCACATCACTGCCTTTCACCCTTTCTTTCATTCTTTCTTTCTGTCTTTCTTTCTCTGTAGGTTCACATAGAGACATCAGTGTGGATAAGTCCCCATTCCAAACAGGAGGTAGGGTGGAGGTAGGGTGGACCCCGCCCTTTCAAACGAGATACAAATCAAAGACCGATCTGAGCTACGCCTCTGGCGAGGTGACAGGAGCACAGAGGCCCGGCCGTCCGGATGGTAACTGTTCTTTCTCTCTTTCACTTTAGTCCTCTTAAGCACTGCACTGTACTGCCGGACTTCACTCAGTTCGCCTTCAGTGGGCCCACAGAACTCAAAGCTCTATTTAGATAAGGGGAAGAGAAGACAAGAGGGTCAGAGACAGCCAGGGTAGCGGGCAGCCTGAGGGGAGGGTGGAGGGGGGGCTTGTTAACAGGGCTCTGAATACTCTGATTGGATAAGATGCAATTAAGGCTGACTAAGAGAATCAAGAGAATCGTCACTTGATAACGGGGGTGCTAAAGGGGGTGGGAGTGGCCAAAAGCCTCTTTAGCCCCTCCCCTCTTTTTCCCCAAATAGTTATGATTGGATTGATGGGGTGGGGGGGTGGAGGCTGCACAAATGCAAGGGAAGGGAACAAGGCAGGATTGTATGCAAGAATAAGCTAAGCTCACTTACCATCATGGTCATCATCATCATCATCATCGTCATCATCATCATCATCGTCATCATCATCGTCATCATCATCGTCATCGTCATCGTCGTCGTCGTCATCATCATCATCATCATCATCATCATCATCATCGTCGTCGTCATCATCATCGTCGTCATCATCATCATCATCATCATCATCATCATCATCATCGTCGTCATCGTCATCATCATCATCATCATCGTCGTCATCATCATCGTCATCGTCGTCGTCATCATCGTCGTCGTCATCATCATCATCGTCATCATCATCATCATCGTCGTCATCATCATCGTCATCATCATCATCATCATCGTCATCATCATCATCTGCTGCTGCCTCTGCTGCCTCTGCTGCATCCTCGTCAGCAAAGAGCCCTTCCTCGCTGACCAGCGGGAGCTCCTGGGCGCTGGCCACTGGGGCCAGGGGCAGCTGGAAGGTGCAGAGCAGGGCCAGCATCAGGCCCATCAGCCAACTCCTCAGGCAAGCCATGTCTCAGTCCACAAAGCACTCTCCTGCTCGAGGGAAAAAAGGTGCACCCAACACCTCCGATTACACCCCTTTTATACACCAACACACACCCACACACGCACACACACTCCTCTCTCTAGCACACACAGACACACCCGTACACACAAAATATGAAAAAAAATGAACAGGTGTTTTGAAATGAAACAAAAAAATAGACCAGTCAAAAGCTTTAGAGGTATTCCAAAAAAAAAGTTCAATCCACAAGCTTGTTCCCACAAGAGAGAAGGAAGATCCCACAGAAATGAGGTGTCTTGTTTGCCCCACGCGTAAGCAAGCGGGAAAAAAAACGACTAAAAGACGAGCGGGGTAGTGGGCTAGGCTGTAACTGTGGCTCTGAACACACTAATGGGGGACAGACGGAGAGAGCGACAAACCTGGGGGTAAGTTGAGAAGGAGGGGGGGCAGTTGATGTGAGTGACAGGGGCAAATGCGGGAAGCCGTGCTTGGTGCTACCGTCCATAAGTCTGCATGGAGGGGAGGGAGCTGGTATGAGAGTGGATGGGATGGGATAAGGGGGGCATACGTTGCCGGCTTTTCCGGCGTCATCAAATGTTGGGATTTAACTTTAGAGGGGGGGTGGGGTGTGGTGGGGTGTGTGTGGGGGGTGTTGAGCAGGCAGACCGAGGAGATGATGACCATATATCGAGAACAGAGGGGGGAGGAAATTAGAGGTGGCAAACGACAGGGAGAGGCGATAGCAGGAGATTGAAGGGGAGGGGGACTTTATAAGTCATATCGGCATGAGGATGAGCTATCAAACTCTAACAGGCACTTATGTATGTTGATATATTTATAGACATGTATATACACAGTTGACATTTGAGTAATTCAATTGATCATGACAAGGACTTATCTAATTAATTAAATTTCAATTAAATTTCAATTATTTCAGTGTCAACACATTGACTTGCCACAGGCCAAAAATGCCTATCTCTGTTCTCAGATATACCTGTCCTACACAATTGCACATGCACGTGCGCGCACACACACACACACACACACACACACACACACTGAAACAGCGGGCCTTTGATTCTGCCCTCCCCCTAACAAACACACACAGATGGTAATCGGGAGTAACACACTGCATTTTGAGGCAGTGATCCTCACGACCCGGTCTTGGCACCCATAGCCTCACCGTCTGCAAATAGTGGCAGTGTGTGTGTGTGTGTGTGTGTGTGTGTGTGTATACGCACACAGAGGGGGGAGGGTGTGTCTGTCAGACTCGCTATTTAAAACTCTCCGCTCACTGTGTCAGTGTAATGTGACCTTCGCTGGCTCAGGACTCCCATAACACCCCCATCGCCCCTGCCTGCCCTCCTACCCCCCCACCCCCCACCCCACACACACATCCCCCTCCAGTGCATCAATCTCCCCTCATCAGTAGCAATCGGTGCTCTCACAGGCTGCGTCCGTCATCTGGCTCACTTAACAACATCGGTGCATTTCTGATCAAAGTCTGAGCAACTACCGCTGAATAGTGCATTTATAAATGTGGGAATGTGTTTGTGAGAGAAAGAGAGAGCATGACAAGAGAGAGAGAGAGAGAGAGAGAGAGAGGGAGAGAGGGAGAGAGGTAGCATGTGTAGGGAGTGGTGACAATGAGAAGAGTGGGAAAGAAAGTGTAAGAGAGAGAAAGAGCAATGTTGCTGAAAGTGGATACGCCATGAAGCCATGCCTTTGAAATATCACTTTTCTCTGTCCATGTTCAAGTCTGATTTCTCAGAGATTGAAAGGAGAGGCCGTTTGGGGTCAGGCTGATGTCCAAATACATTGGTTGTGTCCAATTATGAACCACCCTCAGCCACCTTTTTTCTTCTAAGACTTGGTCAAGCCCTGACCTGTTTTCTTCTTAAGTTTTAGACATTGAAAGATTAACTTATCTTGAAATGAGGTTCTGATGAACCGACATGACACCAATTCCTAGACTGGCTAGTGCTGGTGATTTATCGCCCGTAAACTGACCAAACAGCGGTGGTAACTAGGGCTAATTCACTCGCTTAGAGTTCAGGTTGCTTAAGGCCACCAGTCAAGGCTTCTCAGCTTCTACATTTCACCCTGGAATAGAGATTGTCATTACAGTTAATGTGTCAAGCTAGCAGCCCACCAAACAAGACCAAAAGATTCCCCCAAAAAACACCCACAGGTGATGCTAGAACTGGTTCAATGATTATTTAGTGTGTGTGTGTGTGTGTGTGTGTGTGTGTGTGTGTGTGTGTGTGTGTGTGTGTGTATGTGTGTGTGTGAGGTGAAGTTCAACTGCCGTTTTGGCCGTGCAGTTGGGGCAGCTCCTTTGAGATGGACAGAGTGCAGCTTTGATTGTCCGTCTTGTTCCGTCTGGTCCCCAAGTAGCAAAAGTTCCCCTCTCCCATAACAACTTGATCCCGGTCCACACAGAGAACTCTAGCCATGTATGGACCCGACTGGATGGGAAAACTGCCAGCCACTGAATGGAGGAATCCAAAGAGTGAGAGACGGGAGCAGGGGGGCGGGGGGGTCGAGAGAGGGGAGAGGAAGAGGGCCGACCAAGAGGCAAGGTGAGGCAGGGCGAGGGCAGGGAGCAGTTAGAGGTGGACGTGAGAGAGAAAGCATGGATTTATGCTCTCAATTCAAATGGTGCACAGTACCATGTTTTAAGTGAATACATAGTTATTATAAGCTAGTAATCTCACATTAAAAAGTACCAATTCTGAAACACAGATGCTAAGTGCTAAAACCAATATCTGTGTACTTACAATAAATATAAGCAGTGTACTTTTAATTTAGTCACAAATAAGTAACATATTTAGTAATTTAGTCACACACAGAAAAGGCACCTAGCGCAATAAGGGTCAAATTCAAAATAGAGTTTATTAGCAAAGAGGCTTAAATAGATAAATCTCCAGTCTTAGTTTCATATATATCTACAAATTATAACACGTTCTCATGATGCCACTGTGATGAATGTAAGGTGTTATATAAGTTGGTAGCTTTTCAGTAAAAAAAAACAAAAACAAAATCACAATGTGCAAATATCTACAATGGAATGAGGTGACGGTACAGTATCATACCCTGATTTAAATCAAGTACGCTTGTACTTCAAACATGAAACTTTTCACATGACAGAATAAAATATAAAAAAATGTTAGTATATAATCGGCTGCCAAATCTTCAGTGGGTTGTGGCTGTGCAACCGTGGTCATTTTATCCATTCCTTACCCGGGGTGATGCATAAAGCAGACAGCAATAATATGCAAAAACTATGCAAACAGCGTGGGTTAAATTACATCAGGGGTGGTCAGAGGATGATGTAAGGCAAAGTCTTCCTATAATAATAATAATTAATGCATCTGTTCACAGCTGGATGGAAGAATACATCCCTAAAAAAACAAATCTATTTTGATATTTAATAATACAATAATTTCCCCTTTCCAAAAAAAAAACCCTATGGTAAGGAAATGTTGGAACCTTTGGCATTATAAACTAATACATTGTCTAAATAGGAAGAAGCCCTGTGGTGGATGGGTGATCTGACAAAACAATGGCTTCTTCTTTAGCAATAAAGTCCTTTTTTGTCCATTTCACCTGCACATCTCTATGGCTGTGGAGTTGGAGTTGTCCGACTCCCGCACCGATTTCTTCCTCGCTCTGGCTCGATGGGACTGTCCTCTTCTCCCTGGGGTGTCTCAGCAGGAGGGTGAAGTAGGCATGCTCAGGACTGACTCTGGGGTAGCAGAGAGGGGAGAGAGGGACAGGACCTGTGACACCCCACAGAGGACTGAGAACCACAGGGTGTTCCCAAAATGCAAGCGAGGCACCGAGACTGACCCACAGACGGGTCTCACATCTGTTTACCTTCTGATCAAACCCACAGTGCAGGGAAGGTGAACTCCCTCCGCCACTACAAGTGCAGTGCTGCCTAGGAACTCTACACTCTCTGCGCTCTGATCTCACAGGCATCCCACTCCACTTAATAGAAAGATTTATAAGACAATAAATACTCCATCTGCCTTCAAATATATCTCAAACCGTGGCTGACGTCTCTCAATCGTTAATTCAGACCACAGAATGTAATAGGGTGTATTTTGGGTAATTGGACTAAACATATTTGATGATGATAAATAACCAATACCAATGCACTTTGCGATTTCAGTTCTTACAGAGCGTTTGGGAGCAAGGTCCCCTGTTCCAGTGTGGCTGTTATAACTGAATGCTTTTAATTAGCAGCTATAAGAACGATGTAGCCCTTCATCCCCGACACCCGCCAATTCAGCGCTACATAAATACATATGAGCTATATTAGGAAGAACCTAGTTATGCCATAGAGATAGAAGGAGGGATAGAGAGAGACAGAAGGAGGGAGGGAGAGAAGGAGAGAGAGAGAGAGAGAGAGAGAGAGAGAGAGAGAGAGAGAGAGAGAGAGAGAGGGAAAGACACTGTACCTCTTCGACAGGGGGGAGGGCGTGGTGCTTTTATCAGGTTACTCTGGGACAGTGAATCCGCCATCCATGAGAGGACGCTGGAGCAGTACTCCACCTAAGAGAAAAGGAGAGAGTGACAGAGGGAGAGAGAGAGAGAGGGAGAGAACGAGAGAGAGAAGGAGAAAGGAAGAGAGCGAGGAACACAGAGTGTATATGAGTGCGAACTTGACGGATCGTCTGTGCTGAGCCTGCAGTTAAAACAGCTGCATCTCCAAATGAAGAGACAGCCATCATCTTGCAAACACACACACACACACACACACACACACACACACACACACACACACACACACACACACACACACACACACACACACCATATACAAGACAGGCAGACTGATCCCCTGGTTGAGGTCAGTGGAACCTAAGCCACGTGTGGTTGGATATCACTTGGGGGAGGTGGGAGGGGGGAAGGGGGGTGAGAGAGGGGTGCACACCCTAAACTAACCTCTGACTCCAGCATTCTCAGCCTGCGGTCGTGGTCTCGGATCTCCACCATTTGCTTGAGCACGCTATCCACCCTGCAAGCAGACGACACAGAGAGGGAGAGTGAGCTCACCAGGCCTTAAGCAGGAGGACACCCACACACAGAGCCAAAGCTAGCTCAAGGGCCTGGGGCAATGCGAGCCTCATTCCAGCACACATATTGAGCATTCACTAACCATGCACTAACCATGCATTAACCATCTGCTAACCATGCACTAGTTATAAAACTAGCTGCCACTGATGTAGAATCCTAACCATTGATCATAAATCAGCTCCATTTATTGCAGAACAAAAAATTACATTGTAACATTAAAATAATAACACAGTAATAATAGGATGAACAATCATTTCACTTGTCATAACACATGCAAGCCTTTCTTAGACACAATAACGGTCCAAAGTATGCTGATGGAATCAGTCAACAGCAAGATTTGAGAAATGCAATTTCAGTCTGCGTGCAATGTACTGTTGCAGTGCCTGATTGACAATAAAGTTCGCTTTGACTTTGACTTTGACTATCAAGGAAGCAGTCAAAACTCTAACAGTAAACCTGGTTTACCTGTGAAACCAAATTATAGTGGCAGTAAAAGTAAATCAAAAGGGAGACAAATCATGTCTCATCTACAATCTATAAAGAAGACAGTGGTTGTGTAGGAAATGAGGGACTGACTTGCAGGAGGTGCGCTTGAGCCTTTCTGAGTCGCTTTCACGCTGCTTCTTATTCTGGATGGACAGAAGGTTCTCTTTCTGAATGGACTCCCACGTGTTGAGCTGGCTGGCCTTCCTGCCCCTGATCTCCAGAACTTTAAGGAGAGAGAGAGAGAGAGAGAGAGAGAGAGAGAGAGAGAGAGCATAATTTAGACCCAAAGTGAACTTTCGTTGAGAAAGAATAAGGACGAAATTCACAGTTTACAGTGATTCAGACTAAAACCCATGTGCAGTAGTTTTAGTGTTAAAATAGTGCCACACTCAATACTTTACATTGATAATTACAAATGCAGCTCAGGACTTTTTTTCTTTGTTTATATTTCATATTGATAGCCAACAGGTATAAAGTGTCTCCATGCCATATGAATATGTAGCAGAGTTATACTGTATGTGTTTGGAGTATTTAGCCAAGATGAGTTGCTGTCTTACCGAAGTGTTTCATTTTGACGGAAGGCACCCTGCGGATGTTCCTCTTGATGAAGAGGTGTATGTGGGAGAGGATGATGAAGGGTGGGGCCAGGCAGGGCCGTGAGTGGTACTCCACTATCAGATTGTACCGCTGGAACTTCCAATGGCTGTCACTTTGCTCCTGGACTTTGCTGAAGGTGTAACTGTAAACACACACATACACATCGGTTACTAATGTCATAGGGTGAAAATGCATTATGCATCTTTTTTTTTGGGAGGACTGTACTCTTAAACAGTGTGGTTTTCTTTTCATCTACGGCAATCAATTGCTGTACTTACAGTACAAACAGTATTGTAAAGATATATAGGTAAATATAAATCCGCTCTGAATCTCCCACATTCTAGCCTTGAAATCTAGAAATAGTTCTACTCATCTGTTACGTATAGCCATGAGCCATAGCGTATCAGTAGGTCTTGTAATTGCATTCTAGCTTGCTAGGCTATACCCACATCCAGTAATGTCTCATTTGTTACCATTGATTTATTTAACTAATCTGCTGTGCCGATTATATTCAGGAGCGCATACTGTACTAGGAAAACACCTAATTTCTTCACTCAATTTCTTCTTGTAAGGACCTTTATGTATTCCCAGACAAAGGGACCCTCTGGCTTGGAGAGTGTGACTGTGCTGCTGTAGGCATATAGGTACTGTACCTGAACATAGCAATGAGCAGGTTGACCAGCAGGATGTTGGTGACCAGCAGATAGATAGACAGCAGAATGAGCACCAGCCAGTTGGTTTCAGACTGTGGGCACGGCTCCATACCCTCCTCAATCAGAGTGGCATTCAGGGTGCACTCCACCTCATCACGCTTGTCAGCTGGGCAGGGGGATGAGGACAGAGAGAGACAGAGAGATTTTGAGGGATTTTAAAATTATAGATATGAATAAGAAAAGGTAATATTATGGATACAGTGGGAGAACACTTGTGAAGTAAATTATACGTTGTATATTATGTTCATTTCGCCTGATTACATTTTAGACACTGTCAGAATGAATATTATTTCTAGGATGTGATTCATTTACAGTATCTGTGTTGACTGACCATCTATTTCATTCAGTGGAACCTGTCCATAAATATGCATGTAGGGTCTGTAGAAAACCCGACGGAATATCCAATCAGGACGTGAGTCATAGGAGTATATCAGTGCTTGATTGGCTACTCCATATGCCATTAGCCATACTCCCAGGAAGAACAGGAAAAAGAACACATCCTTCACCTTTGAGAAAGAAAGAAAGAAAGAAAGAAAGAAAGAATAGTAAGGGGTCAGTGTTCAAAAACAACTCTGTAAGAAGGGTCACCATGTACGTAAATCAAAGCTGGAAATACATAGGTTGCTCCATTGGTAACATGCAGTTATTGTTATCTCACACTCTTGTAAACTGACACCACATCTTTCAAAATTCTAATCCAAACATAAACAGAGACATAAAGTACAACTAGCATCCATTGGAGGCAGATGTTCTCACTGATAGTCATCATCATCAGTTCAAGTTCTCACCATTTTCCCGACAATGATAATCTTTGGGCCCAGCTGTTTATGAATGGCAAAAATGTGGATGAGCCTCAGAGTGAAAACCATATAGTCCACACACATCACCGAACGCCCAAACCTATACGACCACGGGAACATTCTGCAAAAAACAAAATACACACACACAAGACACTGACCTTAATCGGAGAAAAAAAAATCACATATATATTACACATACATACAGTACGAACACATATTATACACATACTAGATCATGTAAATATGATGTGTATTATTACTATATTGTATACATGTAAAGACAGCAAAGACAGCCACACACACACACACACACACACACACACACACACACACACACACACACACACACACACACACACCTGCACAAGAGGCCCAAAGAAAACAGAAGGATGGCAGTTAAGTCACATTTGTTCCAGATGTCCTGAATGTAGAGCCGCAGCCTCTGGCACACTGTGGTGGTTCCTACATAAAAAGACTGAGAGACAATAAAACCTCAGAGTGTGTTTACTGTATATCTGTGTCAATTTGATGCTATTATCATGAGGGCTGTATACATTATGTGTGCGTGTGTGTGTCTGTGTGTGTATGTGTGTGTGTGTATGTGTCTGTGTGTTCATACCTGTCGTATCTCCTCACAAACCAAGGTGAAAACCCAAAAGTACAAGACACATTCCGCAAAGGTAGGGCCTTTAGGCGGTGGCTTGAAGTCGACCAATAGGATGTAAGCAAAGAGGAAGAGGAAGAGGAAGTACATCAGCACGTTGCCAAGGAACGAGGTAACAGGTGAAAACCAGAACTGCCGCCATCTGTGGAACACAAATGGCCTCTTTTGGGTGGAGGCAGAGGACCCTGTAGAGTCAGAACAAATCATAGGCAGAGGTAAGGCAACTGTGAAAGGTCAAAAGGTCACACTGACTCACCAGACACTCACAGGGAGGCTACACTGGATGCATCAAATACAGTCAAAGTCAGACATATCTGGCATAACAATTAGTTTCCATTATAAATAATGGATCTGGCTACACCAGACATGGCAGCATAGCTAACATTCTAAAAAAAACACCATTAATTTCCATATATTTTTGACGGAAATTGACTTCATGCTTCTGTAACGCATTCAGTGCAGCCCTAGGGTTAGAGTATATTCTGTACCTTTGGACTTGCCCCTTAAAGCATTGTATTCCTCTGCGTCTTCATTCCTGTAAAACACACAGACACCTCATCTAAGTAACAGGTCAGAATGTGTGCTCTCTTCCTCTTTAAAGCACAAATACACATCAACTCTGTATGTTTTATGGGATGTGTCAGTTTAAAAAGAATTATCAGTTACGGTACTTTAAATATTTGCGTTGACAGTTATACTTAAGTGAGTTGTGTTGTTGTTTCTCTCTCTCTCTCTCTCTCTCTCTCTGTGAGTGTGTGGGTCTTTGGTCTTTTTTGCCCTCAACAGCGTCTTCCAGGCACTACCCCCTTAAATCTAGGGTTAGAGTGAGGGTTAAGGGGGTTAGGTTTAGGGTTAAGGTACAGGGTAAGGTAGTGCCTTTCAGGCAGTGCTGCTTGAGAGGTGCTGTTGTGGGCAAAAAAAAAACATTGAGCGTGTGTCTGTGTGTGTGTGTGTGTGTCTCTGTGTCTGTGTGTGTGTGTGTGTCTGTGTGTGTATTCTCACGTGTGCAGGATGTCAGCGAGAGAAAAGACGGTGCCATCTCCTCCCTCCGTCAGACTGTCCCTGCCGTGAAAGAGCTCCTCTGTCTTCTGCTCGTCTGTCTCCTCCTCTCTGAGGGAAAACACAACACCTGTCGTCAAGACACCGACAAGCAACGGACAGTTACAGAACAGAGGGACAGGGAGAGAGAGAGAGAGAGAGAGAGAGAGAGAGAGAGAGAGAGAGAGAGAGAGAGAGAGGTGGGAGGGGGGGATGAAGTCAGGTCTAAAAATGGTGATGACAGATGATGACAGGACACACACCTGAAGCTAACAAGGTTGGAGTAGATGAGTGGAGGAAAGAAGAAAGCAGCCACCAGTTTCCACACCTCCGTACTGCTCTCCATGTCACCCCACCAGATCTGAGACAGCAGTGACTGACAGAGAGAAAGGGTGATACAGAGAGAGAGAGAGAGAGAGAGAGAGAGAGAGAGAGAGAGAGAGATGTATTAACAGGGTCAGACAGTCATGAAGTCGTGACTCATGTCTAACTCATGTACAGAAAGGCACAGGTGATGAGATGGCGATGGGTGACGTGCTCTAGAGCAGGGGTGTCACACTCGTTTTTATCAAGGGCCACATGAGCATTGGGATTTTCTTCAGAAGGCCACTATGCCAAGTTTGCATGCGTGACCAAATACTAGTGTGAAAAAATGCATATTTCCTTGTCTTTCTGACCATCACAAACAGTCCTAATGTGCCACCACTTCACTTTGTATTCAATTCCTGTTGGTAAGCCCATTCATGATGCACCTCAGAGGGAGTTGCCATGATAGTGTTGTGCAAACGTGACACAATCCATTTTTGCATCATTAGAACTTTTTTCAGATAGGCCACATGGCTAGAATTCTTTTCAAATTTATTGCATCGGGCCGCATGAAATGACGTAGAGGGCCAGATCCGGCCCCCGGGCCTTATGTGAGACACCCCTAATAGAGCAATCAGAGGCCGGTGTGTAGTCTGAATGCTGAGGTACTGGCACTGGGGATAAGCACATAATGTTGCTGAGATGGGAGGAGAATGTACTGTAGTGACAAAAACATGAAAGGAAATTTTGCGAGCAGTCTATGTCTGTATGTGTGTGTGTGTGTGTGTGTGTGTGTGTGTGTGTGTGTGTGTGTGTGTGTGTGTGTGTGTGTGTGTGTGTGTGTGTGTGTGTGTGTGTGTGTGTGTGTGTGTGTGTGTGTGTGCTGGGGGGCATGCTGTATTGAGGCTCACCTGAACCCCGTCGTGGCTGAAGAAGAGTCGTGCATCAGCGGCGGTAGCCATCTGCAGACAGGTGGCCCCTACCCACACCGGAGACTTCCTGATGAGCAGCGTGTAGGAGCGACTCTCACTGCTCTTGTAGCACTCGCTAAACACATCTGTAGCGCACACACACACACACACACACACACACACACACACACACACACACACACACACACACACACACACACAGTACCCACATTAGTTCAGCTTGATTCCTAAAAGACTTTGCTAGTGCAAAGTATTTGTGTTTTAATTTGCTGCCTTTCTTGGCCAGGGCTCATTTGCAAAAGAGATGACTCAATATAATTCCCCTGGTTAAACAAAGGATAAATAAACAAAATGAAAAATAAATAAATAAATAAAAGTATCACTCCTACAGTATCTTCCTCTCACCATGGGCAAGATTCTCAAAGCGCTGGGCCAGCTCCTTCATGGCCAGCTTACTCTCAGTCTCATTCTCCATCTTAGACATCTCTCTCAACATCTTACAGCCACTAAGAGCACTGAGGACAGACTCTCCTGCCTGAGAGAGAGAGAGAGAGAGAGAGAGAGAGAGAGAGAGAGAGAGAGAGAGAGAGAGAGAGAGAGAGAGAGAGAGAGAGAGAATGAAAGACAAATAAACATTGGATAAACTGTGGTAACTAGGACCACACAGTGATATTTACAGACATAAAAACTGAAGCACTGCAGGAAGGGCTGGTACTGTACCATCTCCCAGAAGTAGATAGCCATCTCACTGCGGTTCTGCAGCACGGCCCAGATGAAGAGAGAGGCCCAGGGAGAGAGGCAGCGCTGCTCTTTGTACGGACACTCCCCCAGCAGCAGCTTATTCACATGCTGACAGAGGGATACAGGAGTAAAGACAGGGAAAAGAGACAGACAAATACACTCTACAGAGTCAAACATCCAGTAATAATTTAGTTCACTCTACTGGCAAGATAGTACATACTCCATAGGATTTGGTGAAATGAGAAAGCCATAATGGGTTGCTTATTAAAGCATTGCCATGGGCTCCTTGCTTATACTTATCTGGTAAAACCATTTGGTGTTTAAAGTCCCCATATGCAGGATTGGTCATTTCTTTGCTGTTTTCTAGGTTTGTGCCACGTTTGGGCTTGTATTTTTCTCTGTAGAGCTCTCTATGAATGATCGGCTAGTCCTTCGCTTTTATCTCGGATTGTGTTCACATTTTTCCCACAGAGCTGCCCTAACTTGACAATTCCCGTTTAAAACAAAGATCACTGAATACTCCGCTATTATTAAACTTTTCAATTTAACCAAAGGCCTTGGTGATGAAAACTGCTCAGAGAGACTGCACATGATGCTGATGAGCACTGGGCCATACCTTCAGTGCTTTTCTTGTGCTAACACTATGATCCAAGCCCAGGGGAGTAAAATAGAAGGGCTGACAGACATCTCCCAGTAGGTCCCACAACACTCGTGACACCTGCAACAGAGTCAGAGTCAGAGTCAGAGTGTACTTTATTGTCCCCAGGGGGAAATTTGTCTTGGACTTCACCTACTGCATTGTACAGTACTCACATACACACATACGTTCATACAACATAACATAAAAAACATAAAAAAACATAGAGAAACATTAAACTGTGCACTGCACTGTGTGAGTATGACGTTTCTATCTGTCATTAAGCAATCTTATGGCGGTTGGGACAAAGGAGTTCTTATATTTTACTAGTCTGCAGTTTAATGTCCTAAAGCGTCTGCCTGAGGGAAGCAGGGTGAATTCATGGTGGAGAACCATGAAAAAAGCTTACAAATGGGAACATATTGTAGAGCTTTACTGTGAGTCACAACATAAGCATGAAATGCAAGAGCAGTGCACACAACTAAAATATTCCTTCAGTTTCTTAAAGGAGAAATCCAGTATAAATCAACCCACAGCCCTATTGTTCAAACTCACCTGTGCTGTAGGTAGGAAAAAGATAAAGAACATACAACATAGACCGAGCAGTGAACCGGCAACTAACACTAAGTGAATGGGGCATAAAAACTTACTTTCAGTTTCATTTCATTATGCCCCATTCAGTCAGTATTAGTAATCGTTTGTTATTCGGTCTATGTAGCATCAAATTTTCTCGTTCTTTTTCTTAAAGACAGCATTCAGGGGCATGCTGGCAACGCATACCAGGGCTCAGTGACTGAGTTCGATCCACCTAGGTCATTTCTCCGTTTAAGGGCACTGCCTGATGTTCAGCATTCCCTGATCATATCAAGTAAGGCGATTCAATGATTCAGTGCCTGATGTGGTCATTATCACAGAATACCTCCCAACAGAGAGATGTAATGCAGCCGATGCAAAGTGGAGACCATCACTCTGAAGGGGTGTATTCCATCATAATGACCGCCTTCAAAACGTTACCCTGCTCATTACACAGCTAACCTACTTACTGAAGATATCTGTAATATGGCAATGAAGCACTGCTTATCACGCTTTCAAGGTATTTTGCTTTGGATGATAAAGGTAGATAATATGTTCTGCATACAGTACAAGAAGTAGTCATTTCACTTAAAGATCACCTTATTGGCTAAGGCAACTTAACCAAACACTTTCCTTGACAGCATTTTGTTAGACTTAACTATGGTCGGTCTGTTACCAAGAGATACGTAGTGTAGTACGTTGGGAAGTTCCACTGAAGTGAATGGAGAATTCTACAACATTATAAAGAGCCATGTAGTAATTCATCATAATCCACCACAGTCATAATCATACTCCGACACACAAGTGAAGAGGATTTTCTTCAGGGATGTTTGTTGCTATTACTTCAAAAGGGATTTTTACAGTGATGCAACAGAGGTCCAACTGCTGTCAACCAGTATTTATTCCTCCCCTCTGTGATGTGATGTGATGTGTGTGTACTGAACTGAACTCTCACCTCATACAGGCTGAGCTCTCTGGCTGCACAGGGGTCGGTGAGAGGGCTGATGGGGCTCTTGAGAGGGCTGCTGGTCTCGGAGTTGGGAGTGGTAACCAGGTGGCCGGACATCCCCTGCCGCTCGGTGAGCTTGCGCTGTAATAAGGTGTAGGCCAGCGAGCTGTCGGACAGAGAGCGGTACAGGCTCTCCAGGCGCCGGTTGGTCAGGTAGTCAAGGATGTTGAGGCCATTCTCAGTGAAGAGACGAACAAACTGGGGCTTGTCGTTCACCAGGGCATCCGTCATGGAGTCCTCCAAGTCCTCGTACTGAAGGGTGAAAGTAGCAGAGGAGGTTAACTAGACTTTTAAAAAAAAATTCCCTCATGCCTGTACAAGATAACGCCCCGGTGGTAATACACTCACCCGCCAGTGGATGTCGCCATTGAACAACTCACTCTTGGCGATGTCCACCCTGTTCCAAGCAACAGCCAGCTTCAACTCCTCAATGTTCTCACTGGCATCACTGGACACACGCTTGCTGGCTAAAAAAAAAAAATCCAAATACATGTTATGGACAGATTAACTGTGTAGTCTGATGTAGGTGAGGATATTACAGAGGATATTACATTGATTAAAAAGGAATTTTATATACCACATTTCTAATCAAAATAATTAAACTGAGCCTTGTCTGGTTATTAGCAAGTACCCTTTTTATTCTCATCACTACTATAACATATACTCTTTGTACTTCTTAAGACCCATTCCACATCTCTTTGGATAGGACATTAAGCAACTTTTCGCCACGGTATGAGGTATCCTTTTTATCAGAGAATTTGTTTTGGTATCATCTCCAAATTCATTGGGATGATGCATTATTTGATGGATAAGTGCAATTTTTATTCCGACAACCCATCCAGGATATACAATGTGTAATTCTGGGTGGGGGGTGGGAAAAGAAAATGAGTGACTAGTACCTCTGACCAAGGCTTTCAGTAAGACAGTGTCAAAGTCATCTGCCCCCTCCTGTCCCCCGTGGAACACTGTAATCAGGTCCCTGTTGTGGTAAATGCTGAGAGCCTGGAGGAAGAGGGACACAGGAAGTAAGAGATAAGGAGAGGGAAATGAAATGGTTGAGACACACAATGTCGTAGCAAAGATCTCTGGTCGTTGTGCTAAGGCATGTATGAAGACAGACAAGCAGTCAGACAGTTGTTGTCCAGCGCGTGTGTTGTGTGTTAAGCTGACCCGGTCCACTAGTTTCTCCAGCTCTGTCTCGGTGGGGAAAGTTCTGCGGATCCGCTCTCGCACCCGCTCCCTCTGCTCCATGATGGGGCCCTCGAGGATCTCCCCATCTGCAGGGGGCGACGTGGGGCTCTTGGGCATCGCTGACAGCTCACACAGAAGCTCACAGATGAGGTCAGCCGCAGGACCAGAACCCTGAAGAATCAGCCATGGAATGGCTTTACGCAGAGACAGATCCACTCTCTGTGAAGGGGAGACACATGTTTGTGAGGAGGAATGTAAGCTCTACATCCCCTCAACCTGAACACACTCTGAAACCACATCAGCTGCTAATGTAAAAGTCAGAGATAATTAGGATATAGGCCTAATGCTTCAGTGAAAAATAATTACACATTCAGTATGTTTTCATGTAAAGAAAGCAGACAAGAATCATAATTCAAGTAGAATTGGTATTGCATTCTGTGATATATTGGCATTTATTGCCTCAAAGATTAAGAAAAGTAGAAGTACCTCTAGCATTGAAGCCTCTCCAGATATTAACATACACAAGACTGGAATCTCAATACTGCCACTGCCTGTAAAAATCACATCATCAGACTCCTGAATGTCTTCAGGTTTACTGTACATACATACATACATACATACATACATACATACATACTTCTTCATTTAAAGGTGTACTATGACTTCCTGCATGATTTTAGCATGATTTCACTTTTTTCTCAAATGGAATGCATCTCCACTTGATCTGCTAGCTGCCTGCCCCCTGAATACATTGTGAAAAAGGCCAGTCTCAGGAAACAACACAGGGGCTGTAAATGCCAAACACTATGGCACATGCTGTGTACCAAAATATAATAAACCACATTCCAGCCAATCACTGGTGGGAATTATGCTGAAACCATGCAGGAATTCAAGGGACACCTTTAATGTAAAAATCTCACTACTTTAAAGCCCCATGTAGGCCTACTTCAGCCTGCACTAAGCACTTTTTTTGAGACTGCCCATTGAGACTGCATGATCGTGGTCTGTAGCAGAAGTTGTCCATTTGCTGTGTGTGTGTGTGTGTGTGTGTGCATTCACACTAGAAACTGTCATTGAGGTTGAGGTCTCCTGCACAAACTGGTAGCCCAAGCTGTCAGTAAAAAATCTATTGAGACCACATATACCGTGCGAAAAAATATACTCAAACTACACATATGAAATTCAGTATATCTGCCATATTTTCCCCAGTCAATCAGTCTTTCATCTGATAAAACAGATTTTTTTGGAATAGGATGACAGTTTTTCAGAATTCATCCAAACCAGACGACTCAAATGTTCGTGACATGATTTAACACAGCCCTAATTGATCTTATTTACCGTGGTCCATCTGATACTGTAAGTCAGGCTGTGCTTCTGAAGTATTTCATGAGATATACTCAGGTTTTGGTGTGAATCGGGC
Organism: Sardinella longiceps; assembly: GCA_027497455.2. Taxonomy (NCBI): domain Eukaryota; kingdom Metazoa; phylum Chordata; class Actinopteri; order Clupeiformes; family Clupeidae; genus Sardinella; species Sardinella longiceps. The sequence continues at coordinate 18,825,653 of JAODXP020000015.1, read as the reverse complement.
ATCAATATGACCTGGCATGGAACTTACAATCATAGTTATAACCACCAGGGGCAGCTTACTCCAACTCTCCATTCAAACAAGCAAGTTCCTACTTCAGACATTTACAGTATTTTCCTCTCTCTTCTACCGAGACTCACCCCAGATGCCAGTGCGCTGATGGGATATGTAGTCCTCTAAGTTAGCTCTGAACCCCTCCTCCCCTCCTCTGCGGCCTATACTCCCATCATCCACCAGGAGGAAGGCCTGGTAGTTATTATCCAGACATCGAGAATCTCGTGAAGTATTCTGAACATAGTAGCGTGCAGGAAAACTTCCCTGAGAAAAGAGAGTGAGTGAGAGAGGGCGAGAGAGAGCGAGAACATAAGCATATGACGTCAACGAAAAGCTATGAAGTACATATGCTTGAAATTAAAGCCAGTGTATGCATAATTGAGGGTGTGTGTGTGTGTGTGTGTGTGTGTGTGTGTGTTTGTTTGGTATATATATCATTGTGTATTTGTGTGTGTGTGTGTGTGTGTGTGTGTGTGTGTGTGTGTGTGTGTGTGTGTGTGTGTGTGTGTAAATGTGTATAATCTGGCTGTGAGTGTGTGTTTGCGTATGCCTGAGCCTTGTCATTAATCCGGGAAAAAGCAGCTAGATCGGTGCTTGTGCAAGGAGAGCTATAAGAGTGTTGTGAAAATAGAGACAGTTCATGTCACCTGTGGGTTAACAAGCTGCTGCCGGTTGTGTACAAGGCCCCAAGGCGCTACGCCCACCGCAATGACCTTATTCTGGGATACAGAGGAGGCTGCCGTCCCATGATCCCTCACTGCCTCCCCAAGGCAACGACCAACCCCCTCCCTTAGGCCACCAGTCAATATCCATGCTCCTGAGACAGAGAGAGAGAGAGAGAGAGAGAGAGAGAGAGAGAGAGAGAGAGAGAGAGAGAGAGAGAGAGAGAGAGAGAGAGAGAGAGAGAGAGAGAGAGTTACAGAGTGAGAGAGAGAGAGAGAGATAGAGAGTTACAGAGTTACAGAGAGAGAGAGAGAGAGAAGAGAGAGAATTACAGAGTTACAGAGAGAGAGAGAGAATTTTTGAATTATAAAACAAAACTTTAATGAAATAAAAATTCACGATACACAGGAAATCTTCCAACACACAATACAATTGACAAACTGATACAGAGAGAGAGAGAGAGAGAGAGAGAGAGAGAGAGAGAGAGAGAGAGAGAGAGAGAGAGAACAAATACAATACAGTGTGTTATGATTACACACAAACTATTTACACAGAATACACGAGGGAGCTTGCAGCATGAAGCTTAGAAGCATAAAAGTCCTATAGTGATAGGATCATTGTTTGAACTGCAGTAGCAAAACAGTCAAATTCAAACTACAGGTTGACGACACACAGGCAAAATTCTATATCTGTATGTGCCCTACTTTCCCCAATCAATGTTACTTAATGTCTTTCACCAGATAGAACTGGATTTGTAACGTCAGGAGTAATTAGTGACAAACTCTGCAGAATGACATTTGTCAGGAATTCATCCAAACCAGAGACCTCGAATGTTCGTGCAAAGACAGGATTTAGCACAGGCCTAATCTGCTCATATCGATCTTATTTACAGTGGTCCATCTGATACTGTAAGTCAGGCTGTGTTTCAAAGGTAATTCACAAGAAATTCAAGAGGACAGCACATTTCATGGCTCAGTCGTGTGTGTGTGTGTGTGTGTGTGTGTGTGTGTGAGTGAGAGAGAGAGAGAGAGAGAGTGTGTGTGTGTGTGTGTGTGTGTGTGTGTGTGTGTGTGTGTGTGTGTGTGTGTGTGTGTGTGTGTGTGTGGTGGATAAAAGCCAAGGCTATTGGAGAGTAAGGGAGGCAGTGGTGAGTTTACCTGTGCTTTGGGCTGCACGCACTAGGCCCTGACGGAGGACCTCCCTCACCCAGGGCTTCATGGCCTCACGACCCTCGCCTCCAACCACTGACACCACCAGGTTGGGGGCAGGGATTCCCCAGTGGGCCGTCATCAGCGTGTAGACGATCTGAGGTGGTGTGTCGCACGACAGACGCAGGAACTGGGTGGCATGACAAGAAAGGAGTCGTAAATAAACCACAACATTTCCTTGAACACACAAACTTGATCCTCAGAGATAAAAATGAACATACTTGATCCTCAAGAGATAAAGATGGCATTACAGTGCATGTCAGCTGCTTTGGAGATCATAAATAACAGTGCTAGTCCCCACTGCTGTCTGTGTAATAATTAGTTTTATATTTCAGCACAAACTAATTATCACAGCCCAGCAGTCACAGCTCAGCGAAATGACAATGAATACTTGCCATTCCTGTTGAATGAGTGTATTTATTGGTCATTGGTCATTGGCATAACCAAAACCAAAGCTTCAGCTTACGTAAGGCCCCCCCTTCCCACATTTTTAAAAGATAAAAAAACAAGGATTTTATCAAGGAAAAAAGAATATTTACCACACAGGAAAGATAAACTAAAATGAATAGTTTTGTATGTGCTTTTATCTACCCATCTATATAATACACAAGTGCCTCCCATAAGACCTCATATCCCATAAGTGTCATCACTTTTTATCTCTTTTATTAATTAACACTATGTATCTCTGTACTTGTACCAAGGCTGCAAGAAACCTAGGCGTAATAATTGACAACCAGCTGACCTTCACGGATCATGTTGCTGCTGTTGCTAGGTCATGCCGTTTCTCTTTATTCAACATTAGGAAAATCAGGCCGTACCTTACTCAACATGCGACACAGCTCCTGGTTCAGACGCTGGTTATCTCTCGTCTTGACTACTGCAACGCTCTTCTAACAGGTCTACCAGCGTGTGCAGCAAAACCACTATTGATGATCCAGAAGGCTGCTGCACGCCTGGTCTTCAACCAGCCAAAGAGAGCACATGTCTCTCCACTGTTCAGGGAGCTCCATTGGCTGCCCCTGGCTGCTCGCATTAAATTCAAGTCACTAATGTTGGTATACAGGGTACTGGAGGGAACTGCTCCAGTCTACCTGAAAGACATCATCAAACCATATGCTAACCTCCAATCGCTCCGCTCAACCAAGGATCGCTGTTTGGAACGACCAGCACCGCGCACAGGTCAATCTAGGCTCTTTTCATGCATTGTTCCTAACTGGTGGAATAGTCTCCCCAAGACTATTAGAACAACAGGCACTCTTTCTACTTTCAAGAGACTCTTGAAGACCCAGCTCTTTCAAGAGTATCTCTTGTCCTAATTCGTTAAATTACTTGGAATGCACCGACCAAGCACTTCTAAACTCTAGCACTTGCTCTCCTATTAGCAAATGGCACTCCCAGTAGGCACTTACTTGTATTGTGTTGCAGCTTAATTGTTATCCCTCTTTTGTAAGTCGCTTTGGATAAAAGCGTCTGCTAAATGCATAAATGTAAATGTAAATGTACTTGTTTAATGACATGCCACATACCACAGACATATATACATCTACTATTCATCACTGCATTACAACAGTTTAGTTTGCTTCTTAGGTCATAACCCCCTTCTCTTTCTCTAAACATGATTTGTATATTGGGAGAAAGTAAGTTTTTGTGGCTTTGTATAAAACTAAAGCAGCTTTCAGGTTGACCAGAACCATAAATTTCAACATTTTGGATTTTGGAAATAAATGATCTGTAAGATCATTGTGGCATGAAATACTGGAGAAGCATGGACATGTCAAAAAAGCTCCTGTAAACAATCCAAATAACAAAACATAGAAATGGAAGCATGGTTGCAACTACAATCACTAACAACATGTTGTTAAATTGAAAGATTTATCACAGGTTGTGTCCCAATCATGCATACAGAAAAGTGAGCACTCACAGCCTAGCAAACTCATTCACTGCACAGCATTTAGCTAGTTAAATCTGCCAGGGCTCAGGGCTTAGTCCACAAGGAGGCCATTGGAACTCAGCCCATGACTGGATATAGGGGTGGGGGGGTGGAGGAGATTGTAAAATATGACGTGCAAAGGCTTGCAGGAATTTATTGTTCAGGAGAATTTTGCAAATGATACCACTTAACCGCAACAAGTGAAGCTCACTAAGAATAGGGGTGATTTGCTCACCAAAGAGCACAGGGATAAAAAGGAAGAACAGACAGCCAGGAGGATCACTGGAGGTGAGGAAGATGTGTCTTTGGCTCAGTTGTACAACAACAACAACAATAAGCTTATATAACAAAATAATTCAACTCTAAATCAATTTTAACAAATCCTACTCATCTCCTGTGCAAAAGATAAAGAAATAAATCCATAGCACTGTTGTTCAAGTTCAGTAAGTCCTGGCATTAGGAAAAAGAAGGAGGAAATTTGATAAAACAAAGACTGAATAGTGAATGCAGTACAAAGCCCCATTCATTTAACATTAGCTTTTAGTTTTTTTCCCCTTTGTGTTGTATCGAATTATGGGTTATTTTTCCTACAGACAGTGACCTCGAATCAAGTCTATTGACTGAATCACATTGGATTTCTCCTTTTAGAGACATTTCAGTTTCATTCTGTATGCACTTCTAAACTATGTTGATGTGTGCAAAAACCACAAGAATGTCTGTTTGGGATGTTTTGACCTTGACTTGAAAAGAATAAGAAAACAATGGCTGTAACAGCTTAATTCATGTCACACCAAATTCAAAATAGGCAGAAAGTACTAAGAAGGTTAGCCAGAGTTAAGACAAAGCAGAAGCTAAGGCATACATATGAAGACAGCTTTAAGCCTTTTTAAGTGTGAAGTGCCTAAATTGAGGCTTCCCTGTGGAAGGATGCATAACTGCATCAGCAGCTAATTAATTTCAGCTCATGTGAGAGATGTGAATGTGCCGACCCACCAATAGTAAAAAGAGAAAAATTGAATTACACATGAAAGCAATTACATCTGAATAACTGGCTGACGCAAGACGCAAAAAAGTTACGGAAAAGGACAATCGTGTTTGGAAGGGAATTTGTGACTGACGTTAAGGGCTATACAAAGGGGTTATATAAAGGCTCTGAGGTCAAGGGTCACTCACATGACTGTGTCTTCTCCCGGCCCCTGCAAACTCCAGCTCCCCAAATGCATCTGTGGGGTATTCCGAGGAATGCTGGGCGCTGTCCCACTGGCTCACAATGGCGGCCCCAAAATAATCCCCCGTGGCGATGGAGCTGTGCATGTCTCGCACCCCTCCACACTGGCAAAGAGCTCCATTGCTGAGGGAGAGGGAAGAGAGATGGAGAGAAGAGAGATGGAGAATGGATAGACTGTGTGGAGACTAAGATTAATAATGTGAACGTGGCTCTTTTTCGCTTAAAGTCTAAAGTTCTGAAGACACCCCCACGACACACACTTAAAAACCACCGTTACACCTATTACCACGGTTGGTGCAAACAGAGAGATTTCTGTACTGTATACCACAAGCTGACAAACACCTGCACATCTGTGGCCTGGGTGCAAGAGCAAGTTATTTGTCCTGGATTTACATTATAGTCAATCAATTATTTGCCATTTTTGATGGTGATGTCTTGTGATGAGAGAAGACCACCTATGCTACAGTAAGTCTGAGGGAAGACAGAGTCTTTCAAGGGTCGAGACTGTTTCGAGACAGACTCCGTTGGTTTTCAAATACAGTTGAGTCCGAGTCATGTCTTTGAGGAAGCAAGTCCGAGAGCGAGACCAATAAGTCTTTAAGGAAAAGTCAAGACCAAGACCATGAAAACATGTCAGTTTTCATATTTACGATTTAATATCAGCCCAACTTAATAGCCAACAGTTAGACCTACAGATTAAAACTAAATTGGGAATTGTTTATAGGAGAAGTCTTAACATCTTATTATGGACTATGCTTTTACTATAAAAAATGTATGCATCATACTGTATGCATCATCTTCTATTTTTCTAAAATGCTTCAACGGTGCTGCTCTGTCATCAACATGTTAAGCCCCCCATGACCTTGAATCATAGTTAGGACATGCAGAGTCAAATTTTCAAGTGGTTTGTCTAAATTAGTAGGCATTTTGACAATAAACTAGTAAACCAGTATCTCTTAAAACTTTATTCCCTCATAACACACACGTACAATAAATAAACACAATTTCACTGTGAAATGCAGTTAATGACATAGATACGGACTCTTTTACACCCCCCCCCTCCCCTTTCACAAACACACACCCAAATACACACACATATACTTCACACTCCCCAGAACATGAACATGTATACTGTACATTTTTTAAACACATTTCTTAGCACATGAACAGCAGGCAGTTACAATTTACAACTAGAGACGAAAGCAGACTGAGCCTGAGATGGGAAGTGAGAGGTTGTGCCTTCGGCTTCAATTATTGATGTGTTGCAGAATTTGCACCATGCAGTGTGCTTTTTCTTCAAATCTTTTCCAGTAAACGTTTTATGGTGCTGGAAGGCAAATTTGATGATGGCAGACTCTCTGCTTATCTTGCCATTGCTCTGTGGTCACACCAGGCCGTAACTGAAGTGAAGTGAGTGACACTCATCTACTGACACTGACCAGCAGAATTTCTGCATTGCACCATGGCATGTCATTTCCAAATAATGTATGTCAACATTGCGTGTTATTATTATTACCTTCTGCAAGGAGGTTATATTTTTGCCAGCGTTTGTCTGTCTGTCTGTTTGGACAAAATAAAGTTATGCACGGATTTGGATTACATTTTTACCAAAGGTGTGTCTTTGCCCAAGGAAGAACCAATTACATTTTGGTGGTGACTGGTGATCCAAAACTTCTGGAAGTTATATTGCATCAGTGACCATAATGCCTTGGTGAAAGTCTGCACTCTCTGAGTGCTTCTCTAGTGAAAAATGTGTTGTTCTTCAGGAGTCGTTCTGAAATTATGAGTCCTTCTCCTCCCAATTTGGAGAACATCTGAGGACCAAGTCCGAGACGAATGCGAGAAAGCAGAAATTGGTACTACATCTCTAGTGATGTCATATACTGTACAGTTGGCCGTAAATAACTGCCAATGGGAGATATGGAAATCCACACATTTCAAAGATGCTTGTAATGGCTCAAATTTAAAATTACATTTTCAATTTGCAATTTGATACGTAAGCTACTGTTTGTCCCGACAGTTGACTGCTGCTTTGAAATGAAAGGAGAGATGGAAGCTATCTTCACTACACACTTAAATGATATCACAGCCAAGCCATGCCAGCGATTGGTTGGTTACAATATGAATCCTAGACAAACAACTACAGTAGGTAATTGATCCAGGGACACTAATAATTACTTGGTGATATCAGATCTTGTGTGTCGCCTTATAGCAGGAAACATTTTTGCACTCCCCCTCTCATCTTGATATGGATAGACCACCTGTGATAGGCCTATCTGTAACAACTATCCTTACTAGCTACAACTTTTGACCCTGTCCAAGCTGGATAAACCCCATGAGTCTAGTTGGAAGAGGGTCAGTACATAGGGGTATGGCCATCTTGACCACCCCTTGAAAATGAGATGTTATGTCAAGGGCCTATCCTTCAAATAAAGAATATAAACTGAATCTCAAGCTGACAGCTGGACAGTTGGAAAAAGGTGCATGTAACCTGCGTCGTCCTGCACAGTCCAGCCCTGCACACATCCATAGTCAAACCTGCGACTCAGCGCCTAAGTGAGTGAACTAAAACCTTAGGGTGCCGGTTTAACTCACTAGCATACAGTATGTTAATGTAGGCTTTCAAGAGGGAGGTTTACCAACATTCTGCTGGCACAGGTAAGCTGGCTGGCATCCGTTACACGTGTAAGGAAACATACTGTAAATGTCAAACATAGCAGGAATGACAGGTTGTACCTGAAGGTGTCTTCCACAAATGCTGTACACACTCTCTTCTTGATGATCTTTGGAATCCAGCTCTGGAGGACATATGATATACTGTATTAACACATAAATCAGACACAGTACATCCAAGCAGATGCTATTACCCTTGTCATCCTGTTTGTTCAGATGCTTATCTTATGCATTTAGCATTTTGCAAAACTTGATTTAGCCACTATCAAGAGCCAGACATTCATTAGCAACTTTGGGTTAAGTGCCTTGCTCAAATGCAGCCAAGCACCGGTGGCAGGAAGGATTTGAACCAACATTGAGGCTAGTAGCAACCTAGCCAGCCAGGTTCTAACCATTACGCCACCATCACTCAATACATATGGACACATCAATTGAGCAAATTGATCTGATTTCAAGTTTCAAGTTTTTAAGAGTCATCAACAGGGATAGGGGGTGTGGTAGTGAGATTCAGATGATTCTAAAGACCTGGCACTGATGGGGGGCCCCAGAGAACATTTTAATGTTATATTAAATGTTTGGGGGGACAATTATTTTCGTAGCATAGGGCCCAAAATTTCTGATGAGTCCCCATTTTGACCTTTCTGCTGTGTTATAAAATGTGACTGAAATCACTTGAATTCCCTCTCAAATATGAACTTAATCTAATTGGATGGTCATGGGGCTCCATGACTTTGTTCAAATACAAATACATACATCTGAACACATAAAACAAAATTTCATCATTTTCATTTCCAACATTTTGTGTGTTCTGTTCAAAACACAGATTTACTTACAATAAATGTACAATAAATGTTACAAAAAGGTGACTTTGGGCACATACAGTCTCACCTACAAATCAGGTGGACTGTGTAAGTGTGTCTGTGTTTACTACACACACATAAATGCACCTTTCACTCCCTATTTTTGCTTCCAGTTACACCACCAAAAACGCATTTCCAATAAAATCATTACCAAACTTTGTTCAGTGAGGCCTATGGACAATAATTAGGCTACTTCACTGAAGTTTTATATTTGTAATTTTGAGTGCATCAATTAAGTGCATAAGTTAAAAATGCTCCATACATATTTGACTGGAACATCAAAGCTGTAACCATGAAACAAAAACAACAGGAGGATTAATATTACAATCAATGTTCGGGCGACCAAAAATTATTTATTTCCATAGGGTCCACAATTCCCCTGGTAACAAGAGACTGGTAGGACATACACAGGAACATAACTCAGAGGAAGTTGGAGCAAACACTGGGGACTAAACTGCTAAACTGTTTTTTTTTTTTGTCTTGTTTTTTGTTGTTGTTGTTTTTTCTGGGGACTAAACTGTTATGCACTAGTTAATTTGAAGAGATCTGGATCTTTATATTTATCTGGAACTTTCAATGAAAATATGGCAGAGTGAGCAGTGAACTGACAAGGATCTGGGGTTCCATGGAACAAAGAATTAGGGTTGTTGACATTACCCTGACTGGAGACTCCAATCCAGCCTGAGGATGGCCACGAGGGGCAAGGAGAGACAGGAATGAAAAGAATGCATGGAGGGTTGTGGATCAAATATAAAGCGTTCAGATCATCACACGCTCAATGGTCAGCTGACAATTCTCTTTCTCGGACGGAAACGTACGAAGGGAGTGATCTGTTCAATGTGAGCTGACTCTGGATACAAGGATAAAGAGGCTAGGCAACGCCTGGATGTCAAGTTGCTCTCTGTGTCAAACTTTCAGCATTCCAACAAAGATACAATGCCATAGCGTGGAAAAACATTAGACTTTGATATCGCATTAAACAGCTATAAACTAATGGTTGGAAAAAAATAATGGGGAAAAATCCTCCTCGTGCCATCCAAGCGCAACACAGGAAATATCCGCCCAAGATTCACGCGAGTTGGATGTTTTCAAAACATCATGTCACACATGATCTGTGAGAAGTTGCCATAACACATCAAACTGTGATAGGCATAATTCGCTCGCCCATATGACATTCGTAATTCTTTCTTTCAGTTCTCACACATCTTCCACCTCATATTTCAAAACTTAAAATATGATGTTCCAATAAACAGAGGTACCCAAGAAATGGATAATGGATTAGGTTCATAGCCTACTACCATTTAAAAGTGCGAAAGTCACAGATCAGAAATCTTGCGTCTTAACCATGTAAAGGCCTATATGACTATTTACCTTTAGGGGAAACCTACACAAGTAAGCTATACACAAGTCTTAACTTGCACATCTGGACGAGTAGCAGTGCATTCCAAAACAAGGCTACCGATTACAGGTTTCACCATGGCTATGCAAATTTTATGGGTACAGAATGTCAGACTGCAATGGTAGGCTAATTATGAGATTTATGCAACATAACAGTTAGGTCTATCATTGCGTTAAGCGTAAGAATTTGGCAATTCTGACCAGTCTAGTGCATGGATGTATCTAAACGCCAGCATCAAAATTTCTGACTCACCTGGTCCTTTTCAGACTTTTTGGTTCCATCTTTACCTCCTCCTCCCCCTCCTCCTCCACCTCCTGCATCATTACCTTTCTCCACTTCTTTCATTACTCCCTCTCCCACTTCTTCCGTTATCAAACAGCCTAGTGAATTATTTCGTTTCCGTATTTGGCAGACAGTGTCACTCACTTGTTCAGTTGGAGAGGCTGCTCGTGCTGCTTGATTCTTCTGCAGAAACCCTTCGAAACTCAGCTCCTCCCACTCAAGAAGCAGGACGCATTCCAGTGGGAGTTTCACGCACAGGTAGCCACAAAAGATACAGGTGAATCCAGCTGAGTGCGGCGTGTGGGCGTAGTAGAGACTGGAGTACAGGAATGGTGACCCACATTTAACACGAAGAATACTTCTGCTTCCCTTTATTTTAATAAAACTTATTAATAGTTTCAAATGTTTTCTTGATAATCTATGACATGAAGGGGAACCAAAACAGGGTAGGGTGGAATTAGAACTTACAACTTTCAGGTTACTTAATAGTCTGTGACATTGTGCCCCTGGCTACATCTGTTCTTGTACATTTTTATGTTCTGCCAGAAGAGCCAGAAGAAAGAGCCTTGCACAGTTTGTTAATTATTACAGTCTCTACAATGATAACTACTCAAATCCTCCACAAACAACAAGATGCTGTTATTGTAATGAAAAAAGAGTGAATTGTAGCCACAAACATGGACGCCTACTAATGTATAGGCATACAGCATGACAATGGCATTTATGTGACTGAGACTGACCAGGTGAAACTACTCAGTGAATACACAGTGCCATTGTAAACACACAATGGAGGTGAAATTAGAGTAAAACAGGAATCTCTGGAGCCTCACCCTATCTGAGCTGGAGAGTTGTAGAAAACCGAAAACCTTAGCCTGGTCAGCTGTGTATGAGTCTTTCTAGTGATATATAGCCTATGATATGATGTTTTATGTTATACTATGTTTATGTAAGGTTTGAATCATAGAGCCACTCTTAAACGTAAAACTACACACTGCAGGTCTGTCCCCAGACATTCTCAGCCAAGACATTCTCATCCTGTGCTGAAAAAAGCAGTCTAATGCAATAAGCGATTGTTATTTATGGATGTTTATTTTATTTAATTTGTCAACATTAGTCAGAAACCAGAACCAGAAACCAGAGAACTGACATTTGGAATACTGTTCTTTGGTTTGATTTTCTTAGGAGCAGTGAGTTTCATTAACAATACCTGCAACTTCAAACCAATGAAGTTCTTTTTAAACAATTCAAAAGTTCGACCTATCTGAAGCCATTCTGGTCTTGTCACTTAATTTAATTGACGTCACGGTGAAAACACATTTCATGAGCGGTCACAACGACCATCATGCCCCTCTCATTAAGTCCCTCGATTAGGACGAGGTTAAACAATCTACACTGACAGAGGGGACCAGAGAGGACCAGAGAACCATTCCTTCTGGCCAAAGTGGTCTACTCTATTAATAAGGAAACAGGGGCATTGTTTACAAATGCCGTGTGAGATCTAAGGAGATACAGGTCTCAGAGTGTTTTCTGGTTTTCTAAGAGGACTTCTGGGGATATCTTTGCTTTTTATGTTCATGTACCATGCCAAGTCCATTCCGTTTAGTTCAACTCCTCTACTATGCATTGTCTGCATGTATCATTATGTCGGAGTCTTAGATCTGTGGAAGTGTTTTGCACGCAGATAACACCCCTCGCACCAGCAGTAAAAACCCACCGAGCCGCTGCCTTAAGAGTTGTAATGTCTGGGAAAAGAGTCAGTGACCAAAGGCCAAGGATGTTTCTTTGTTGTTTACTTTCCTGTTACTCAAAGTCAGTGCTGTAAAAACCCCACCCTGCCCCACCCCTAGGATACATCTTGGGAACAAACAAAGGTTTTAACATGACATTAAAGGGCAACTTCAGTCATTTTCAACAAGAGCTCTATTGCTCAAGCTACTTGAGATTAGCCAATACTGAAGACACAAGACATTTTGGTCCAACCGTATAGGTTTCCTTGAACAGAGAACTAGCCCAATGGGGCAGCTTTTTAAACTGTGTTTTCAGCATCTAAACATGCTCCAAATATCACCCCAAAAGCTATGTAACATCATCAGACACATTACAACACACCACTGTAGTGCTTATGACTACAAATGTCTGACAAAATGGTTAAAATAGTGTTTTTATGCAGTGTTTACAAAACCGTTTTGTAAACAAACAATGTTTGGCTTCCTGCATAAAAAGTTTTAACACTTTTTCAGCCATTTGTAGTCATACGCAATACAGTTCTGTGTTGTAAGGTGTCTGTTGCTACTTCATAGATTTGGAGCATGTTAAGATGTCAAAAATACAGTTCAAAATTCTGCCCCATTGGGCTAGTTGTAAGTGATTATTCTCTGTTCAAGGAAACCTGTATATACTGTAGTTGGACCAAAATGACTTGTGTCTTCAGTATTGGCTAATCTCAAGTAGCTTGAGCAATAGACCTCTTGTTGAAGACTGAAGTTGACCTTTAAGCATATACTGAACTCTGATGTGTAAAAACAGTTTCTTAGTGTTGGGGTGTTTCCCCCTCATCAGGTGTTCATCAGGGAGCTAGAGGGTGCTAGACAGCTGCAGTCCCCAGACAGGAAATGGTTAACTGTGACCATGCAAGATAATGGGAAGCACATTTCCTGGCTTTGGTATTTGAGCTGAGCAGACAGTAAGACAGAAACTCCTAGAACTCCTAGATTTATATAGACTAGAATGATAGGACACCAAATCAAGCAGATCATTGAATAGGGAATGTAGAGGGCACATCATTCAACATCATTCTGAATATGTAGACTGCTAATTGATGTATTTAGTATTATTCTAATGCCACACTTTTGCCACAAACCTTACAATCAGATATTAGTACCAATTTAAATGTTTTAAGTTGGCGTTAATTGGCCAGTTGGCGACAGTGACAACTAAGTCAATGCCTCCCAGCTGATAACAGGTATTTAGGTCTGATCATTGAAAACAAATAGTGTGTGGGGACATCTGGTGGCCACTATATGAAGTTCCAGGACAATCTGCAGTTATTGGGACTATAAGGTGGGACTAGTTATCCCTGTTTGGGTAAAATAAAACTCAGATAAAATTACCAATAATGTCACCAGAACCAAATATGTCCCCGACATCAATTCTTGTTATTTTTACTCAAAATATCTGGAGATCAGGGCGCATGTACGCAATTGAGGTCAAAGGTGAAATTGTACACCTAGTAGACATGTAGAGGAAAATGTATAATAGCTGTACTTTGCTGACAGGCAAACTATCACAGTCTAGAAGCCAAATGATGGCTTCTCACATTTTGTGATGAACCCTTCGAACTTCGTTGTCAACTTGAAATAGCACTTATCCACCTTGTCGTCATATATTATTCAGCTTGTTTCGCAGATCCCTGAGCCTCACAATAGCCAATGCGTCAGACGCAAACTCTACACCTCACTAAAATTAGGCAAAACCACTCATTTGATTTTCTCTAGTGGAGCTTATAGATGAGATATGTTTGTGGTGGTGGGGCAGTGTTTCCACCGTCTGGGGTGTAGTACTGAAAGCAGTCACGAGTCGCTGCATGCTTCCATTCCGTTTATTTCAGTAGGAAGCGGCTTGCAGAGGTCTCCACTTACACTGTCGAGCTGACACAAGACGCACCCCTAAGTAAGCTGAGAGCTGTGGAGTTCTGAGTTTATCTTTTCGGGAAAACATATGAAGAGAGCTGTCTGTCTGCTGCATAGGATTCCACATTCCCAGGAAGTCTCCGGTGCCGCCAAAGCCACAAATCTCTGGGTGCAGTGCAGTAGCACTCCCGACTCCCTGCTATCAGCATGCATTTGGATCTGAATTCTCAGGTCAGAAATATAGTGCTGCTGCTGCCATGTCTCATAGCCGTACCGAGGCCTAAAAATGGCCTCATCCTAGTTTGACCTCACTCTACTTTAGAACTGGAATTCATCTCTGGAACCGGAATCGTTCATCCATTCTACAGCAGAGAAACAACAGGAGTTTCTTGCTGAAGGCTAAAATTAAGAAAACAAAACAAAAACTCAAAGTAAGATGTGAAACTCTGAATGAAGTTGAAACCAGTTCCTTAACTGAAATGCTCGTTCTTTTTTGTTGTTGTCGTTTTGGAATGAGGCATAAATTTAGAGCAGACATTCTTCCCACTGTTACTGTAAAACTTCAACAATGTCTCATAACTTGGCTACACAGAAGGCATTTCCAATGGCTGTATTCGCTCACTCCTAGTTATTATGTGGATATAGTCCATTTTTATGAATCATATTTAATAAGAAATCCTTCTCTGAATTGAGCCTCAAATCAGCTTGCAGCAGCAGAAAACCTACTGGGTGGCGATACTGTATGGGTAATTATGGTAATCACGTAAGGTTACATGATTGAGATATTTATGGATCCTAACATGGGGGAAGAAGGGAAGGCAATTTTCTCTTCTATTTACTGACTTCATCAAATTGTTTTAATAGCAACAAACTGTCTGTCAGTTACATTTTTTAAATAATGCACCATTTCACATAAACACATTTTATAATGTCCCATCATCTCTCTTAGAGAGCTGGTTTTGTGGTGAAACTAAACCCTTTGAATACCTATGAAATGTTTAACTGCGGTAACCTGGCGTCCTATTCTGTGTTGGGGTGGGACAGAAAGTCAAGCGGCTCCACTTACAGCTCTTGCCTCTGAGCAGCTGAGCCAAAGATGACAAGACAACCGCTCTCCGCAGCACCTTGTTAACATCAATAATGGATTGGAAATCGCTGCCAACATCCATCACACTGGATAGAATTATAGGTCAGCTAGCCCAAAATGAAAACACGGGACAAAATTAAATAAATAAGAAATGGCTAAGGAGCATATAAACAAAAGGTTTTTCATGAAAAAGGCATGAGAGGCCACGTATGTATGCATGTGAATGTGTGTGACGCAGATCTCCAAAGACTCCAGGACACAACTGGCAACGTTGTCAAATGTCTATATTTAGATAGTTAATCCATTCATCAACGTCCACACTCAACATAGCGGAACGACCATGCAGGCGAAACCTGCCCTCTATTCCAGATGTGCAACACCACCTTTGCAGTAGTGTCCTTAACACTATGTACAGGTTTAGGGTGTCTAATAGGTTGCAACCGTGTGTAGGTGTGCAAAAGTTTCATATTTGCCTCCTCTTAGCAATGTCTGTTGCATTTAAACATACATTATCAGTGTCTCTTTTTTTCTTTCTCTTCACTCCTACTTGTAGGTCTGTACAGCAAGACATGATAAAACAAAGGGGCAGGGAACGGGGCGTGAGTACATACTGAGGATAATTAATAAGAAACAAAACTGTCACTCACTGGCCCTGAAGGGCCAAAACACGTGCAGGATAAAAAGGCAGTCCACGACTGGTGTAGCCAATCAGCATCAAGAACCAGGCAAAAGGGGTGGGAGTTGGTGGGGTCAGAGAGGTCTCTCACTCAGCCAGTCAGTCAGTCAGTCAATCAATAAAGGTCCGATTGTCCAGTTACGGGGAAGAATGCATGGGACCTAAGTCTCGGTCGCCGTCACGCACCTCCTCGTCCATCTTTCGGCCATGCTTGCGAAAATATTTGTAGCGCTGCACGTAGAGCTTGACAAGGTTGCTCACTTTCACTGGGTTGATCTCTCCTGTGCGGCTATGGCAGATCTGGAGGACCAGAGAACATAATCAGTGCAAGGAAATTGGCTGTTTTACTCGGTATTTGCACGTACAGTAATTATATGTTTATCTGACTGCATCAGTTGGTTTTTGGTATTGTTTCCCCCTCAAATGTGCGTTCCAGGCAGCGCTGCCTTCAAGGCCCTACTCCCTCAAATCTAACTGTGTATTCAGACCAAGAGTGATTCAGGCAACATGGGCGACGGAAGTAATTGACTTTGTATGACGGGCGATTTTGGCGACAAAAGCGGCAGGTGTGGTGGGCGACGAAACTTGGGCGAGAAAGTTAACTTTGGTTAACTTTATGTAATGAGCTATGATGTGGTTTGGCAACTACCAATCAGAATGGCGATTTACCGGTGTGGCTCCTGTAGAAAAGCAGAATCAAACGTTCAAATGCTAACGTCATGGGCAACTTTGCCGTTTTTGTTGCTGTGCTCAAGCGATGTTTCTTGGGAGTCTTGGCAACTCCTGGCAATTTATCGCTCTCAGTCTGAACGCACAGTAATGCCAAGTTCACATTACACGATTTTAGCCACGACACGACAAAACAAGACACGTCTGTGAGCACTCGAGTGTTCACATTTAATGACTAGTAGTTTTAGTATCGGGAGTCTCATGGTCGGGCGCGAGGCTGATCTGCGACCTCTGTGTTCACACTACAAGACCTGGCCCAGACAGAGCCTAGGGTGCACTGGTTGTGTCCACGTTCGTATAATCAACACCATAACATTAACGTTAGCATACAGACTATAGCAGAGCCAGTTTACGGCTAAAAATGTCTCTGACTATAGGCTACAGGCATGACTGCCACTCGTTAGTTTGCCACTGACCTCATGTTGTCTGTAGCTACTGTTTCGTCTTCGTTATTGCCACAAAAATATTTTAGAATTATTGACGAGGTTATCTGGATGGCCAATTGTGTCCGTTTTCGCAAGTAAACTTCACATGACTGTTTTCAAAGAAGGCTATTGCTTGGTGAAGAAGTGCAACTTCAAATACGGTTTTGGAGTTTGGAAATGTTAAAGATGACAACGTGAGTCATGTTTCTTGATTGGCTGTTGCCTGGAAAATCGCTTGCGACTTCTCCAAATATCTAACATGCTAGATGTCCCCCGACAACTTGCGTCGAGCCTGCGACTGTCCTAAATCGTGTCGGAGAGTTGTTCACACATGACGACTTGCGCTTGCAGATCCACTGCCGAGTTTCCCCACGACCACCTGTGATTTCTAATCGACCCTGCGACCTCAAAATCGGCTCTAAAATCGTGTAATGTGAACTTGGCTTAGGGATTAAGGTAGCGCTTTCCAGACAGTGCTGCCTGGAAGGTGGCATTGAAGGCAAAAACACCATGAAGCGCATCAGTTTCAGGTTTCAGTGAGTTGTCAAAGGGGCATACCTTGTGAACAGCTTTCCTCAGGATGTCTTTGTATTCGTCCTTATTGATGTCCTTGCGTTGGTAGTAAGGCTTGATGGCCAGCTTGACCTCCTCCACCGCTCGCTCTTGGGTGTGCAGCTTCTTCAGGTACTGGGAAACCAATGCATCCAGAGAGTTTAACACAAATCTTTTTTAAGAAATAAAAGAGCTTAATGTTAAAAGCCAAAAGCCAGCCTTTATAGTACACCCTGCACTACCTTCCTTCATGAGAAAATGGTGGTTCTCAGACTACATCTCACTAGTTTGATTATTTAGTTCTCTATTATCTCTTCTGGTGTCATGGTGTCAGGAGTATGTGGAGATCCCCATACCTTGTCAGGATCTTTGCTGTCCCCATCCCAAGCTCCCTCACTTGTTCCTCCAATCCCTGGAGGCAAACTGGGCGGGGGCGGAGTTTGGGCACATCCGCCACCCAGTGAAAGCCCAGGAAGCAGATGGGAAGGCGGGGTCTTGGTGCAACCGACCAGTGGGAGAGAGCCGTGGAGAATGAACTGTGCCGGGTTAGGACCAGAGGGAGGAGCCAGCGATGGTAGAGGAGGTGCTTGGGATGATGAGGAAGAGGTGGAGGAAGAGGAGGGAGCATGCTGCTGAGACTGGTTCTGGTTGGCCTGGGAGAGAATCTATCAACATAAATAACAGGATACTGTTAGTCAAACACACACAGACACTTGCATAAGGACACAAACAGGCCAACACAGATTTAAAAGTAAGAGGCTAATTTTTCCTGTAGTTTTATATTGGCATCTGTAAAGACTCTCCGCACAGGGCACATCACAAGTTGTTTGTCTGTTTACCCAGAGTGGAAACTTCCGAACAAAGAAAATTCTTCATTTTCAGCAGAGAAAATGCAATAGTTTTTATAAAATCCCAGTCAAGAAATTATATCTTTCATAATTTTCAGTCAATCTACAGTACAGACCAAAAGTTTGGACACACCCTCTCATTCAAAGTTATTGCCATGTCTATTTACATTGTAGATTCTCATTAAAGGCATCAAAACTATGAATGAACACATATGAACTTATGTACTAAACAAAAAAGTGTTAAGTTTGGACACACTTTCGGACCTGAACCCGATCAAGATGGTTTGGGGTGAGCTGGACTACAGATTGAAGGCAAAAGAGCCAACAACTTCGAAGCATCTCTGGGAACGAATAACTGTTCAAAACAGTTGGAAAACCATTTCAGGTGACTACCTCTTAAAGCTCATCAAGAAAATTCCAAGAGTGCAAAGCAGCTATCAGAGCAAAGGGTGGATATAAGGCATGTTTTCAGTTAATTGACACTTTTTTTTAGTAAGTACATCATTCCACGTGTTCATTAATATGTTTGTTGCCTTCAGTGACAATCTACAAACTGAATAGTCATGAAAATAAAGTAAACAACTGAATGGTAAAGTGTGTCCAAACTTTTGGTCTGTACTGTATATTTAGTTTGTAATAGCAAACTAAAAAAAAAAAACAACAATCTCCTTATTTTCAACGTTCGTCTTCATGGATTACAAGAACGCGGCTAGCATGCTTTCCGTCTTTTCGTGGTTTGAATGCGCTCTTGCACTCTTTCTATGCGCTTACCTGGCTTGTGGCGTGGATGAACTCCTGTGCTTTGGCACGGCTGGCGATGTTAGCCTCCTCCATCTTAAACAGGAGTGCCGTTACTAGAGGAAACAGGGAAAAGAACAAGGCGATGTTTAGATTTGGATTTTTAACACTTTTTTGATATCTTGTAAAGTAGGACTGCCATCTGTTGGCAATGAATGCAACAAACACACACACACACACACACACACACACACACACACACACACACACACACACACACAACTGAGTGATTTGTGCGCAGACAGTAGCAATGAGTGAGAACAAATAAACACAGAGCAGTGGCCAGCCACTTTAGCCACAGTGCCCATCAGTCCTCTGCTTGGCTTACATGTGAGATCACATGACCGTCAAAACCCTGTCTAGCATGTCCAGCATTCCAAGAGAGAGCCCACTATATCATTAAAATTCTAGAGAAACAAGACAGACAAAGTACCATCCACTTCAGCAACAACTACTTCAGCATTTTGCCTGATGCATCCTAAGACTTTTTTCTTATTCTTCTTTTTAGCCTTGTATGTTTCATTTTTTTTTTTTTTTTTTTTAGCTCAACGCTTATGGAAACCATGACAAAGTCAGGGTGCTTTGAAAGCTTTGCTTTCCCTTTTTGTGTACTGTATGGGTTTGCTTCCAGGTAGCCACTGACATCATTGATTTAAAGCAATGCATGCTGGTCTTGTGGACATAGCAAACCTCCAGTAAGTCAGCATACGCATCACTTTAGACCAGTGCAGTGATTCACTACCTAAAGTTCAATGCACCGAAAGACACAAGATAAGGAAGAGGGTCATTCCACGCCAACTCACCCAATTTTCAGAAATTTTCCCAGTTCATGTAATTTTTTTCAATGAAATCCATGACATTTATACTCCTCTCTGAGAAATGTAACCTTGCCAAATATCAAAGCTCTACCCCAAACCGTTTTCCTTCAATAAATTGATGAATGCTTTATTTGCATTGCTTAAACATACAATTTTAGAAAACTTCCAATGTTCCAAATGTTTACCTTAATGTAAGTGAGCAATTGGGAAAGTTTCACTGTGATATGTCTTAATTTAAAATCCTACCCCATTCACCTGTAGTGTGTCATCTAACACATTTTCAAAAAAATGTGGAAAAAAATTGGAACCCAACACATCTCTGAAATTTTCATATGTGCCTGATATAAAGGTGGTCCTGAGCAAAAAAAATGGAAGCATTCTAACAAATCCATTTTGGTCTCCAGTGATCCCAAAGTAGCCAAAAAACACCCTTTTCAGCTTGGAGACCATGTTTGAGCCTCTGGCACCTGCTCATCGTTGCTTGCAAACATTTTTTACTTTCAGTACTTGTAGAACCAAGGTAAAACTACAATTTCGGAAAGTTTCGCTACAAAATATTGAAAACCGAAAGAGATGTGGAATTTTGAAATGTAAAGATCTGATGCTCGAGGACAAGCGTTTACGTTATTCTATAACAGTCCATGTTTTGCATAAAACAGGCTAAATTTCAACTAGAAATCATTGTTGGGATCATATCTAGGCATGGTGAAAATTACAGGCTTAGCCATTGAAATTCCTTTAATTGGTGAAGCCTAATATAGAAAGATGCAAATAGGCCCATTTGCCTTTAAAAGGTATATTTCAAGAATTTATTGAAGGAAAACGGTTTGGGGTAGAGCTTTGATATTTGGCAAGGTTACATTTCTCAGAGAGGTGTATAAATGTAATTTTTTTCAATGAAATCCATGACATGAACTGGGTGGCCTAAGGTGAGTTGGCATGGAATGACCCAAGAGTAAGAGCGGTGATCAAAATAAGCAACAGCCAAATGCTGGCAAATTTTGAATTTGGCTGGTAGATTTCAAACTAGAAACAATGATTTACAACTGAATGCCTGGCAACTTTTACCATGTTTTCTGCCTATGGTTGGTAGATATTCACATTTCAAAAAGTAAATTTTGACCCCTGAGTGAGAGTGTAAAAAGGAGGGGGGTGTTACTCACAAGCTAGCACGCCCCCTGCAGTGCAGTCCACTCCCGTCTGCAGACTCCAGGGCAGCGGGGGCGCTACAGGTGGAGGTGGAGGTGGCGGCGGAGGCTTGCCCACAGACGATGATGACACTGATGCAAACGACGAGGAGGAAGGGTCAGAGGTGGCGGGCGCCAGGGACTGAGGGAGCGAGACTGCAGACCCCGAGGTCGCCGAGGTGGAGCAAGGGGGTGACATCTTTTGCTCGTCCAATAGCAGCGGCTTGATGCTAGGGGCTGACTGAGCTGCGAGGCCGAGGCCACTGGCCGACATGGAGCCCAGAAGCGAAGGGGGAGGAGGACTGACCGGGGCCGGGGGGCCGCTCTGGGGTTCCTCGGGCAGGAAGGAGGGCTCGGGGGTCTTGCAACTGCTGTCCACCGTCTGCGAGTCCGGGCTGGAGTCACGGGCGTCGCGGGAGGCCAGCGGCAGGGACAGAGGAGGAGTGTGCGGGGGAGAAGAGGAGGGTGGCAGCGCGCTGGTGGAGGAGGAAGAGGAGGATGAGGATGATGAAGGAGTAGGGGCTGGGAGCAAGGCAGGTGGGCTGGAGGGCTTGGGTAGCGACCCTCCAGCTGCCGGCGCCTTCGCCTCTCCGCCACCACCGAGGCCGACTCCGCTCTTGTCACGGATCTTCTTGCCCGGGCGGCGCCGGCGCTTGGCCACAGAGGATGAGCACGGCGAGGAGGTGGAGGAGGAGGTGCTGGAGGTCGGGGTGATCTTCTTGGACTTGAGGAGGGTTGGGCTGGCCACGCTGGACGGGGCCAAAACGTTCCTCTGCTGCTGCTGCTGCTGACCGCCCACTTTGTTGGAGTCCTTGCTCCCAACAGCACCTCCGCGGGATGGAAGCGACAACGGTTCCGAGCAAGGTTTCAGGAACGGTGAACGACTCTCGTTGTCCCGCCTGAAGACCACAGCGATGGAGGATGACCCGCTGCCGCCGACCACTGCGCCGCTCGGTCCGAGTCGGTCCACACCCAGCTTCCCAGCGGTCCCTGGGGCACCACCGGCGGTGCCTGTCGTGCTGCTCACTCCTTCCCGCACCAGAACCGACACCTTGGACTGCAGCTTGGCTTTCTTTCCGCCCGTCTTCTTGGAGTGACTGGACCTGCCGGATTCCTTCTTCGCTCCTTTCTCCTTCCTGGTCTTGCGGGCCCGCTTGGCCGAGGAGGAGGAGGCGGCACTCAGAGGCAGGGACTGGGCGAGGCCGGCGCTGGGCGAGAGCGGCGGAGATGACGACGAGGTCATCAGGTGTTTGTTTTTGGCTTTGGCGCGAAGAGACGCCGATTCAGACGACTGGTTGGCTTTCTTGGCGGAAGCGTGCAGCAGCTTCTTCTTGGGCCGGTGGGCGGGGGCTTTAGGTGGCGGACTGCTGCTCTGGGGCGGGGGGGATGGCGGGAGTTCGGGCGACAGCGGGAGCAGCGGAGAGTCTTCTAACGACGGGTAGTCCGAGTCCAGAGCCTCGCCGTCCAGTGAGAGCATGTCCGGCTCCTGTCGTTCAGAGAAGCGGTCCGACTCGTAGCCACGGTAACGCGGAGGGGAGGGGGAGGTGTGGCGAGAACGGGAACGGCTTCGGCTATGGCGTCTTCTCCTGTGCTCCTCCTCGTCCTCTTGTTCTTCCTCATCCGAACGCCTCCTCCTCTTCCTCTTCCGCTTGTGAGAGGCTGGGCTCAGGGATGACCTCTGGCCGTGCCCCGGTGACCCTGGCACAGTCGTGGTGGTGGTCGTCGTGGTGACGGTGATGGTGCGCTTGATGGCAAACAGGTCAGATCCGTTCAAGTCTTGGATGGATGGCGGCACGACAGGCCGTCCGTCTCGCCTCTTATCTCTCTCTCGGTCTCGGTCCCGGTGTCGTTCTCGATCTTGATCTCGCTCCCGTACGTCTTCCCTCCTTTCTCGGCTGCTCTTGGATCTCTTTGCGCTGCCCCTCTCCCGGCTGCTGGAGCCCTGGGCCCTGTCCTCCCTCTCCCTCCTGCTCTGCCCACGAGAGTCTCTGCTCCGCTCCCTTTCCCGCTCGCTCCTCTGTCGGTCTCGGTCTCTGTCTCTGTCTCGATCCCTCTCCTTCTCCCGCTCCCTGGTTCGATCGCGGTCTCTGTCTCGGTCCCGCTCTCTCTCTCTATCGCGTTCCCGTTGGCGCTCCCTCTCTCTCTCCCGGTCTCGCTCTCTCTCTCCATCTCGGCCCCTCTCCCTCTCCCTGTCCCTGTGGTGGTCATCTGAGTGACTGGACCAGGATCGCCGCCTGGACTGCGTGTGTTTGGCTGTGGAATTGTGCGACGGCTCTGGGCTGCTGTGCTTTCTCCTCTTCCTCTTCCGGCTGGAACTCCTACTGCTCCTCCTTGTTGTTGTCGCCGTCGTCGTCTCGTCCTTTTTCCTCTCGTCTTTCTCACTCCTCCGCTCCCTTGCTCTCTCCCTCCGCTCACGGCTGCCCTCCTTCGCCTCCTTCTTCTTCTTTCTCTTCTCTTTCTCTCCAGACTTGGCCTCCTTTAGCTTGCGTCGCTCGCGCTCCCTGGAGCTCTTGGAGGACTTGCGGCTCTTCTCGCGATCCGTGGAGAGGGAGAGAGAAGGGGACGGCGGGGGAGAGGGGGACTGAAGGGCCACGTTGGGGGGAAGAGGGGCCACCAGCGGGAGCGGAGGTGTCAGGGTCACCGACACAGGGCAGGCACGGAAGCGCTCCTTTCTGCGGCTGGTGAGCTTCCTCCGGAGGTCGCCCACGCCCACCACCGGCGGCGGAGGCGGCTCCTGCTCCCAGGTGGCTTCCGTGCAGACAGACACAAAGCCGTCGCCCTCCATCACCCGCAGGATGCGCTCCGTTTTCATCCCCCCGCCCATGCCTAGACCCATGCCTAGTGTGAGCCCGCCGTGAGCCACCGCCACATCATCTGCCACCACCGCCCTATCTCGCCACCTCTCCTTGTCGCCGGAGGCCCCCACAATCTCGCCCTCTTCGATCTCAGAGTGTTCAGAGTCATCTCTCTTTTCACGCACCCGCCGCTGTTCCCGTGCACCATCCCGGAGCGACCGTTTGCGTTGAGGCGGCTGCGGGCTGTGACACGCAACGGCGGTGGGAGGAGTTGTATTAGGGCCGGGCGAGGGAACGGAAACCGACGTGGAGGCTGCTGCAGCCTCTGTGGAGTCTGGAGGGGACCCCTGAGGGACGTCCAGCCCCTCCATCTCCGTGTCCTCTGTCCGGTTCATAGCATCCCCATTGGGGCTCACTGGAGGGCCCTCTCCCTCCGAGGCCCCCTCCTCGTGCTCCTCCGAGGGTGGGGAGCCTGTGGGCTGGAAGGGGTCATATTTATCTCCCTCCTCCTCCTCCTCGTCTTCCTCTTCCTCCAAGGCTTTGGGCCGCTCTTGCTCTGCTTCTCCATCCGTGGGCTGGAAGGGGTCGTAGATCTCCATCTCGGGAGGCTCTCTTTGGGAATCTCCATCCGGGTGCCTGGGCGGGCCCAGTCGATGGAATGCTGGATTGGACGAGAAGGGAGACGGATCGCTAAGTGAGTGGGAAGGACGCAGGGTGGAAGAGGTAGATGATACCACGTCGCCTGACGCGTTGGTGATTCCGCCGGAGCCCGAATGGCCTCGGTCGTCTGTGTCATGGTAACCGCCGCCCGTTCCCCCAGGCGATGAAGAGGACGATGACGGCAAGGAGGACGGCGAGGATGGAGGAGAGGAAGGGGAAGAGGGGGAGCTGGAAGGAGAGGAGGGCAACGGGCTCTTAGCAAGGGCAGAAGTAGGCCTCATCCTCATGCCTGGGGCTGGAGTGGAGCCTGGGACCTGAGGAGAGGAACCAAATGAAGGGCAGCCCAGTGCCAATAGCCCTCTCATCAGTTGAAGTGTTCTGGTGTGGGAAAGGGAGGAGTGAAAGTCTGGGGGGGAGGAAAAAAAGAAAAGAGTGAAAGAGCATAGTTTATCAGGTGGGAAAGCTCCCAAAACATTTGCAGAGTTTTATAACTTGGCAGTCTCGGGGAAAATCCTACCTCTCTTCCGATTGCCAGCAAATGGTGCCAAGGATGACAGTAAAGCAAGGGTCGATCCTTCTAGCTGCACCTCTGCTGTGAGCTCTACTTCAACGTCATCACTGTGGTAGAATGAAGCATCAAAAATAGTCCATCACAGCCATCACAAAAAAATAAACCAATTACATTCTGAATAAAACACATTATTTCTCCTAAGGCTGGCATGTAATACGATCCTGTGAAGACAAAAAAATATCTACTTAATATTGCTCAATCAAATCTTAAGTTTTAATCTTGTTTTATATTTATGTACCTAAATAATCATCTAGCTTTCCTATTGATTATAGCATCTAAAAGACAAACTTTTTGTAATAAGCAATTATTATTTTCATTGAGGACTATGCATTCACCTGTAAACCAGCTGCAGTGATGAGGACTGTCCTGGGATAAAAGAAGGGGAATCTATGGCAACCACAGAAGCTCCCTGTTAGCAATGAGACGAAGAGCCATCATTGCAATGTTAAAGAAAGGGCACAAATACAACCAAGGATCAGTGAATTAGTACAGTTGGCAGGTAAACACGATCACACTGTAACCCAGACAGTAAAGATTGTTGAAAGTCACTGACCAGTTCACCAGGCTCATCAATTAGGATTTCTCTGTTTTCTTGGTTACACCTCCAGGCCGTTTTGCCTCTCTTCTGGGAGTTCTGCTGTTCATCTTTATTTTCTTCTGTTCCTCTACATTCTTTGTCCTCTTCTTCTTTAGACTTCTCTTCTATCTGAGATGCATATGAGAGGGAAAATGTTGTGCAAAAACAGATATTAGGTACAAACTCCAAAAACTTGTACAAGGCTCATCACCAGGTGCAATCAAGACAAATACCTTTGGTTCTGGGAGGCCAACCCCTTTATAATCTTCATCTGTCCCCATCTGGCCAGGGAAAATTTAATTGTTAGCATATTTCTACCATCATTTCCCATTACAAACTGAACAGATTTGATGCTGGTGAGACATTTGGGATCTGTAAGATAAGCAAGCTAACGTTAACGTTATCAATCAGGGAATGACTGATTGCATGAAGATAGTCAGTGCAGTTCTTAGATAACGTTAACATTAGCATGGGACAAACTGCAAACTGGCGGCTGATTAACCACGCTTAAACTAGAATAAACACGACCTTAACAAATCTCCGCAAAGTGACACTGTCTACAATAACATTACAAACCCATGATGTTGGATCAGGGCGGTAAGTTATACTCATAGGTTAACCACTTCGCATGTAAATTGAACAACCGTAAGAAGGTAACGTTATATTTTGATGTGTGAGAATCCAATCAAAAGTCACTTAATACTACACAATCAAGTCGTAAACTCAAATGATCTTGCGATGTCTATGTTGTAACATTACAGTAACGTTAACATTACTAGCTCGTTAACTTAGCCTTCTTGCTTCTAGCACGCTAATGTTTCAGTTCATGTAACAATTCGCAACAATTCATAGTTCTAAAACTGGCCGAGAACATAAAAAAAAGACATCCTTTGATGTCTGCAAAGGATATTACACTAGCTAAGCAACCCAGTGCACCACCAACATTATTGGCTAACGTTAGCTAACTGTCTACATGATGAATTGCAAATCGCATTCAGTTTTAGCTTGGTAGCTATGCAGGCTATGGCTGCTAACCTGTGGAGAAAAGAAATGCATGCTTGCGGTAACGTTACCTTGTTGTTCGGGGTCAAACTGGATAAGACGACTTGAAAAGAGTTCGATCTGCAAAACCAGCGCAAATGTATTTCTATAAAACCTAAAAGGTTTTTAAAAGAATTAAATATTTCACATTTCTGAGCACAATAAAAGGCCCTGCCCATCCATGTCCGCCATTTTACTTCCCCCACCGAACTGAAACCGGCAACCAATGACTCATGGGAAGTGTTGTTTTTTGGAATAGGACTGTTCTGTCGCCAGAGAAATTTGCTGCCACCCACCCAGAGAGAGATTTACCGCTCTGCTGCCACCCACCCAGAGCCATACCGCTTTGCACCCACCCATCCACAACCTACCCACAAAACCAGCATCAAGCACATATGGTTTATGAAGATGGTTTAATAAATTCCCATGCACAGGCAACATTAACAGACCTACAGAGAAACCGCATTTCAGTTTGACAGCATTTTTAACATTTTTAACATAGGCCTAAGAATTTATTGCAGGTGCACTGTTTCACTGACAGCAACAAAAAAACAATAAAAAGCAAAACACTGCACTGCCACTGTTGTCCATGTTCTGCAGTTTTTGTATCCTTAAAAAAAAAGGCTATGTTATCTCCATTTTAGAATTTGCTTCTTGTACAATAATGCATGAGAACCTGGAGTCCACAGAAGTGACAACACGCTTGTTGGTGTATAGTAGGAAGATCTGCAAGTAGATGTTAACTGAGCATTGAATCAACGTCTGTATGTTGAAAAAAACATTGAGTAGATGTAGTTTCAATGTTTGTATGCTGTCTGTACTTATTTCTATGTTGCATGCTTACCAAATCCATCTTCGCCACAGAGCAGAATCAGAGTATCCACAAATTCAGAACCACACAAGGGGTGGGGATCAATAGGGAATCCAGGGGCCAGAGCCACACAGCCAAGGAGTAGCAATAACACAACCAAACCTCCTTTAGACATTCTTCTTTAGGAATAGCTGATGTTAATTCAGATCAGAATTCTGCATTACACTCAATTTAAAAATCACATGGGTTTCAAGTAATGCCACTGATCTCTGGGTTGTGCAGACCATGGGGTGATATTAAACTCAGTCTCTCTCATATGGAAATGATTGCAAAGGTAAAGCTTGAGAGAGGTGGATCAATAATTGAATCTGTGCTCCAGTGTTTTAACCCTTTAGTTTAGATATAGGCTAGTCTATTTGGTTTGGTTATTGTAAAGTGTTTATGTTCTGCACTTCTCTATTTCAACAATGGTTAGCCTATTGTTTCATTCTAAATGAAAGTTTATATTTCTGTATGCGTGTCAGTAGGCCTACACTGTGTCTTAGTTGGCGTTTCACGTATGTGTCAAATGTCTCACGAATGTGTCAAAGTTGTTCTAAATTCTCTCATTCTCATATTTACAGCTCTCAGCAATTTCAAACAATAGGCTAGAAATATTGATTGATTGGATCACGCTGGATTATCCCTGGAAATCATTCAGAGAGCAAAATTAGATTATGTGCATGGAACTTCATAGTAGTTTCATATTAAATGTTGAAAACTCAAGCGTTTCACCAGCTGAAGAGGAAGATATGAGGAAGAGAGTTATAGGCTTATTGAAAAAGACCAAATAAAGCTCAAGCTCAATTATAAGAACATAGAGAATGAAAAGAAGTGGAACTCTTACCAGAATGTTGTTGACATCAAGCTCTTATGTTAGACACTACTTGGGCTGACATCTAACTGATCTTTGCTCCTAGTACCCATATTATTACCAGATTTACTTTTTTTTATTATTTCTAATGGACGTACACTAATTGAGTGAATGTGTTATGTTTGTTGTCTCGTGGTAGCTTTTTAAATGTGGGAACCAAATGCGTGGGTGCCAATTTGCCTTGATTGACCAAAGTCCATGAGTGTGAAATGTGTCATGTTTTTTTTTCTATAGGCCGATTTGTTTTGACCTCTTCAGTCAACTTTGATACACCCATACTTCCGGTCATTGCAAGAAATATTGTGATCAAGGATTGGTGCTACTCTTTGACTGACTACAATTTGAAAAATGGAATAAAACACAAAACTCATTGTATATTGTGTGCACTTTTAGTTTTTTTATTCATTATAAGTTTAAAAGTTTAGGCTATCTCCATTTAGCATTCCATTTTGTTTAATTTCAATTTACGTGAGATACATTCTTACAACTCAACTTACAAACCCCTTTATATACACCTACAGAACATCACTACATGCCACTTTTAGTTGAACAAAGTACCATGAGGTCCTTAAGTTCACAGCCTTGATAACAGCACTTTGCAATAATTTCCGATTTCTTGACTCTTCTGTAGTCTGAAAACAAATAGTAAAGGATATTAGTTCCTGACTCCTAGTTCTTCTTCCCTTTTTCTCATAGGCTAAAGTACCTATAGTACCAGTTGCACTGTCTGTTTTTGGATTAGTTTAGATTTAGCCTAGTTTAGGTTTAGCCTTGCTGGGGCACGTTTGCCAAAACCTAGTTGATAAGTTAGAAGCTTTTCAGTTGTTGATTGTAATATAAGCCTACTTTCTATCTGGTCAGCAATGGTTTTAGGAATGCCCTAAATTAAGACCTCTCTCTCTCTCTCTCTCTCAGTCTCTCTCTCTCGTTCTCTGTCTTTCTCCTCTCTGTACTACTAGCTACTGCTATTCCAACTACACTTTAGTTCTATGTTGCATGCTTACCAAATCCATCATCTTCACAGATAAAAGCCAGAGCATCCTCTAATTCACCACCGCACAATGTTTCGGATCCAGCAGCCACACAGCCAAGGAGTAACAATAGCACAATCAAACCTCCTTTAGACATTCTTCTCCTAGATTTAAGGAATAATAGTTGTTAATTCAGATCAGAATTCTGGATTACTCTCATGTAAATTTACATTCAGTAATTCAATTGAAAATGTTTAATGGTTCGTTATCGTCACCAAAAATAATAATTAAAAAAGTAGTGAGCAGTGGGTCAATAACAGAATGTGTACTCCTGCCATTGTTTTAACCAGTAGCCCTGGTTACCTCCGCCAAGTGTCTGTGTGTCGGTCTGTCTGTGTACAACATAGTGTAATCCGAAAAGTACTGCACGGATTTGGATGAAGTTTTCGGACAACGTGTATTGGGACAAGTAAGAACTGATTTGATTTTGGTGGTGATCAGTTATCCAGAACACCGAATTTATTTTGTGTCTGTGACCACATTGCCTTGGCGGAGGTCTGCACTCTCTGAGTGCTTTTCTAGTTTCATAATGCTGTCCATAGCTAGTGACACACAGACCAAAATAGCGAAATGGCCGCCAATGCTAACAGATGTGGTCATATCAAATTGATTACGTTTTATTATTAGGCTATATGTGCCCATTTCGGTCTGTGTTGCATAAAATGCGGCCATTCTCATAGCCTAGATATTGACAGTGCCATGTGAAACAGCAGGGCTACATGTTGATTCACTCCAGATAATTCCTTAAACTAGTCTATCTGGTTTAGGTTATCGTAAAGTGTTTGTGTTCTGCACTTCTTTATATTTCAACAATGATTATCATTAAATTCTAATCAAACATTTACATTTATGTATGCATGTCTTGTTTCAGTTGAGTTTTCCTGTGGCCCCATCAGTTAGCTTTAGCTGTCGTTTTGCAAATTCAGTCAAAGTTGTACTAATTTGTCTCATTCTCATACTTACTGATCGTTCTCAGTGATTCAAACAATAGAAATATTGATTGATTGGTTCACAACAGATTTTCCCTGGAAAGCCGTTCAGAAAACAAAATTAGATTAGGCCTATAACTTTAGAGTATTATATCAAATGTTGAAAGTTCATGGGTTTCACTCAGGAGGAAAAGAGCTAGAAATTGAAAAAGACCAAACAAAGTTCAAGCTTATGTAAGAAAATTGAGAATGAAATACAACTGAAAATCTCACCAGACTGTGGTGTTGGTTGACATCAATCTCTTCTGAGACACTGAAGACTTGGGCTGACATCTAACTCTGGTCTATTACTCCCTGCCCCTCATGTTTCACAATTCCATAAGTAAACATACAACTGTGTTCTTGCCCTTCTGTTACAGTTTCTGTTTTTTTATATATTAAAACCAGATGTACTCTTTATTTCAAGTGGATGTGCACAGAAAATTCAAGACATGTTGTTTTTTGTCATAACTTTTAGACGTAACTTTTAGATGTAACTTTTGGCAATGTTTCGGTGCCAAATTGCTTTGAATGACCTAAGTTCATGTTTTGTCTGAGGTTTAAGTTGTGCAGATTTAATATAATTTATAAAATTTACATTAATCTGTCTGAAAAACAAAACTGACAACAGACTGAGGGGCTGAAAGAGGTGGTCAGAGGAGAATATCATTAAAATGTGACATTACATTTATCATCTTGTGTGTGGCTGACAGTGGCTTGAATACCTTATTTGCTCTCTGAAGGTGACTAATGGTTACAAGGTAAATAAGAAAAATAGATATTGGCAACTGGGTAAATGATTGAGTGTGTGCTCATGCCAAGAGCTTTCAGATAAGTTTGGGTCATTGGGAAGGTTTGTGTTTTGTTGCATTCCCTAATGCTGATAGATAAAATCTTTGTTTTACACTTTTGTGTCATACAGACGGTCTCAAATATTGAGAAACAATTGCTTGCTGGATGTGTTTAAACAGAGATACAGTATTATGGTTTCCCAACTGTCTCTGGTTTAAATTTAGCCCTTGACTGATAGAATTCTTGCGCTGCATTCACAACACTTCCCATTGTTCATGGCCAGGCTTGGCAAGGAAAAATTCTTCTCTTAGAAATTGAGATCAATGGAACAAATTCAAGATGGAGCACTGGAAAAGAAAATCTGAAAAGTTATCTGCAGCTTTGCTAGAATTCAGCACATTGTTCACAGACTGAAATGGTATTATGATTTGTCAACCCAGACTCAACATAAGCAGCTAGGCTATTTAATGCTTAATTTAAACTATGTGCCACATTCTCTCAGAAGGAAAATTCATGTTTTCTTAAAGGTACAATGTGTAACGTTTTCACTGTTCAATATCAAAATATGCTTTACCTGTTGACAAGCTTGTCCTTTCTCATAAATATTAACCACCACTATCAATTCCCTATGTCCGTATTGGCTTGAAATTTCGCATTTCCACGCACATTAACTTGGGTAGACTCTCCATGTATTGCCGCCATCTTGGAATACGGAAGCTGAAAGCAGTCATTTTTTTATTTTTTTTTTATTGTACCATTTCAGAAAATACAAAATTGAAGTACACAGAATAACAAAACAAACATACACACAGATACAAAATACCAGGGGGTACAGGAAATGCATTAATTTCATCCAAATAGATCAAAGTGTATACATAAATCCATTGTCTTCATAGCTTTCTGATTTTTAGAGAATCTTATGTTTCTAATGTACTGCCTGGCTTCATTCATAAATGCTTTAAAGCATGGTTTCTGATTTAAAAATTTTGACTTATGAATATGAAATTTCGCAAGAAGCAGTATTAAAGTCATTATATAGAATTTGTTTGATTTGAACAAAAGTTAGGGAGGAATAAGAAAAGTCTGACAAGATGTGTTTAAAGATATGGTTACAAATGGATTTCCAAAATTGGATACTGTGGTTGCAGGACCAAAACAAATGGGTAATGTCCTCAGGAAAAAGTTCACAAAAAGTGCAGTCCAGGGTAATGTCTTTCTTATATCTCTGAATAAAGCATTTTGTTGGGTAAAATCGGTGGATCATTTTAAAAGACACTTCTTTCACTTTATTCGTAATCAAATATTTAGATGGTAGACTCCATATTTTTCTCCAGTCTAAAGTAGAAAACAAGTTATTCCAAAAAGAAATGGAACTTGGCACAGAGATCAGCTGAAAGCAGTCATATCATTCGCGTTTTTGCTATAGACTGACAATAGACCGACATCCGCATGCAGGCTTCCGTAGATGTAAACGTAATTTGCGTTGCGTTACACTTAATTTCTCTCGAAGGCTACACATTGGGGCTTTAACAACTTACCCCCTCATTTTCAATGGGACTAAAAAAAAGAAATCAATCCCTTTTTGTAGATATTTGTTATATTATAATATAGATCCTGGATTTTGTTTTTAGTGTCAATCAATTCAGCTACTATTTACAGTCCGCAAAATGCAAGGAAACTATGAAATGCACAAATAAATTTTGAAACGGAAAATCTTTAAAATGAAAGTTTATTTCAGGTTTACATGTATTAGCCTACAAACAATCTGCTTTGCCTGACATTTAATATTAATGTTGTTTCATCATCCTTAGTGATTCCCAGTGTCATTACTAATTTTTAATTGAAAGATTTACAGTATAAGTGACCACTGGCAGTTTACTTTTCATATCCAGGGTGCCAATCCAGCAAGGGTAATTGTTTCACAGATTAAACACTTTCCAGCAGCAATACAGAAGCACAGCAGATCTTTAAATCAAAGGGTTTAAATGCAGTGCTGTTGCTTACCAAATAACTTAAAAAGCACACATATCTTTCTTCAGTGCAGTGTCTTTGGCTGTGTTTGACAACACAGCTACCGTAGTTCCTTGCCTCATTTCAACCCTTTTCCCAGTCGGAGAAGCAGTTGTGACTACAGCGGTTTGTTATTTTTCTTTGGTTATGGAAGTTGACTCGAAAGGCAAGGTGGCGTGAGAAATTTGCCAAGCAAATGTGGTGAACAATTGGTCTGGGCACACCCAAGGCTAATCTATGACACTTCACCAAGTCTCCCCTGCATTGCATCATACTACAAAACATTACAAAGTTAGTTTCCTCTGAATGGTCCTACACAATGTTGTCCTGTGACATTCTAAATGATTTTTGGGCAAGTTACAATAAACACTGAGTAGCACTTATGAATTATTACAGTAGTTCTCCAGGTCATAGAAGTCACAATAAAAGTGACAGCATTGTTCAACAATGCCTCTTTTTGATACCGTAGTGCTGGGTCCTCCTCTGCTTTGAGCTAGGACAGCTCTGCTCTCCTCAACAGAAGGAACACTGTCCATCATGACACCTGCAAAAAGAAAATACAGATGAATAGCCTAAACTCCTTTCTTTCTCACTCAGTCAGTTTATTCAGGGATATTGTGTGGCATCTGGTCTTAATCTTCCATTGGTTAATAAAAAATTACAGTCACACTGTATGTTAATTTCCCAGTCTTTCTCCCTCTCTGGTTTCCACTATAGTCCCTTACGTATGTCTTCCTCCCTGACCCGTCGTCCTGGCTGATAGAAAAGCCCCCGGTCGCCACAGACAAACAACAGGGCGTCTACTAGGTGCATCCCGCACAGCCGGCGATTCCGGAGGGAGACTGCAAGAGCACGAGGGGAGCCTGGTGCCAGAGATACACAGCAAAGCAGCAGCAGCAGCGCACTGAGACCTGACATTCTTCCTCCACACATCCACATAGAAGGGGAATAGAAATGTAAAGAAAAAAAAAAGAACACACCCACACACATGAGTAAACATCTTCACAAATAGCCAGGCAAAAAGGTGTTGTGCAGTGAAGTAGTTTCAACTTATTATAACTAAAAGTGCTTAAGACTGGATTAATCTTACAGGAAATGTAGTTAGTCAGCAATGTTCAAAACTTCATTAACTTTACCATTTGAATTATAGAGGAAGACTAAGACAAAGACATCAGAATTGAGTGAAGAAAGACATCCATGTGCGATCATTTTAGAGAGGCGGCAGGCTCTTACCTGGCTGCGACACGTCGTGGTCCTTCTTGTGTGTGTCCAGCAATACTGGAGTGGGGGATATATAATCCTGATGCCCTGCTCTCTCTCTCTCTCTCTCTCTCTCTCTCTCTCTCTCTCTCTCTCTCTCCCCCCCTCACAAATGTCCTTTCTGTCCAGCAATGTTCTCTATTGCTAATACATCGGCTACCTGTTTTGCTGTCCACTGTTTAATTACCCTCTTTCCAACTAATTACCCCACCCTCATATTCTTTCCACTATGATTTGTAATTACCCCCATTACATGGACTCCACTCTTGATTTTGCTTTCATCTGACTCCCCTGCCCCAGGCATCTGACTCCCCTGCCCCCCGACCAGACCAGTGGAGTTGTGTCCCTGATGATGTGAGTGCCAGCATTCCCTGTCCCAGCCTTTCTTTAGATGCTGACCAGAGAGACAGTAAGTTAAAAAAAACACACATCAGTCTTGCTCTATCAAATCCACCAAATCCACCACATGAACTTACTGTCATTTTCTTTGGCTTGCATTTGCAAATAGAGAAAAGAATATTTTCTGTCATGTCTGGATTCATTGATAATATCTAAAACAACTATGAAAACAACCATAATGCAGACTCTCACTTGAAATTTTTTCTCAGATGTCTAAAAAAACAGGCCACAAATGCTCTTCATTTTGAAATAACTTTAGATTCTCTCTCTGCCTCTCCCTGGTAGTCATGAGTGTCTTTGTGGCACCATTTTTGCAGTCCTGTGCATGTGTACAACAGGCAAATCTTTTCCTTGAAACAAATGAAGAAGTATAATTGATGAGCAAATATATCTTGAGTTCAGTGTTTTAAAGAATGAATCTCTTATGTACGGTTTGCAACATATTTTAACATTGTCTGTGCAAATAGAAGTGCACAGGACATTCTCTCATTCATTTTCCTTCATATTCACCTGTTCATTGTCATACATGTACACAAACACACACCCTCTCTCTCTCACACACACACACACACACACACACACACACACACACACACACACACACACACACACACACACACACACACACGCCCACACACACACACACACACATGACATACACACAAGACCCACAGACACAAATGCATTCTGCCTGTACATTTCCCTATTGCTATAAATGATTTAATAACATCATTATTACATCAATCAGCACCACCCCTTTCCATTATCTGTCATTACTCAGACTAAACCAGCACTGCATCAGAAACAGTTAGTGGTAAGCTCTCATACACCTCAAATTACAAAAGGCAAAGAGAGAGATACAGACAGACACAGGGCCGTTTCAAAGTACCTTGGGGGCCCCAAGCAAACATTAATCACATTGTTAAAAACTTCAGGCATCTTTCATTAGCCTACTAAAATTATTTGTGTTGATGTCATAGTTGTGTAACTGCAGCCTAACTGCAGTCACATTTTATTGAAAAACACCTAAAAATAAACTACTAATTACTGAAACAGTCAACCTTGGGGGCCCCTGCAGCCTGGGGCCCCAGACAAATGCCTGGTTTGCCTGTCCTGTTGCGACGGCCCTGGACAGACACCAGACACACCAACAGACAGACAGATGGAGAGAGAGAGAGAGAGAGAGAGAGAGAGAGAGAGAGAGAGAGAGAGAGAGAGAGTGGTGGTCGTGGGAGGGGGAGAGGATAGGGGAGTGTGAGGGTGAAAATGAAATCAGCACTGGCGTTTCAGCTGTTGAGGAAATGAAGTTGGAGCTAATAGAAAAAAATGTGAAAAAATATATGAAAGGATAGCAGTTAACCCACAGATCGCTGTATCTTACCAAACAAGGCCTTCCATATCTCACTGTTTCCTTTATTAATCATAAAAACATTTAATTGTGTAGGTGTGAGTTGGCAAATTAGCAATATTTGACATACAGTACTAGACAAATGCCTCAGATTGTAAAGAAGTTGATGCTTAGTGCTTTCCTCTCAGAGACAAATTATGAAAATTGGTCAGAAAAAAAGGAATCTTCAGTCTATTGTTATGACAAAAACAGGATCCTTCAGGTAGTGATGTTCCTTATGGAATAATAAATTGGTGGAATTGAACAAAAGCTAATTGGATTGGGCTCCTGAGGTAAGGTGAACCTGTACAGGTCTTCCCCTCAACTCCTGCCGCAAGGGCCAGGCATCCTGCTGTCCGAGTGTCTGGCACCTGGCTCCAGCGAGAGTGGGAGAGTGTGAACACAGAGAGCATGTTCACACCCCTCTGCTCCTTAAGGAGGAAGAGCAGACGAGAAAGGTAAGAAGTGTAAGAGAATTCTTATGTCGTCATGACATTTTACATCCCCTGATGAGTCAGTAGTCAGGAGCTGAACTAACTGTATCTTAGCTGTATATTATGTATGAAGAGTTTGATCAGGCCGAGACAGCTTGGGATTATATTAACATAGATGCAATAACTTTTGTGAGAGCTATTAGATCATAATATCACATAATGATCATGCATGTTACAAGAGAGAGAGGGACATCTCTCTCTCTCTCTCTGTCACACACACACACACACACACACACACACACACACACACACACACACACACACACGCCTCATATACTTTCCTTTAAAAATTGCACCTCTGCAACCAGTCCTGCCATATTTGTCTACTTTCAAACAGATAATCACTTCATACGTGGTGGCAGTTAGAATGGTGGCAGTTAGAAAGGTCTCATATGCTATTCCGTTTCCTGCATCAGAGAGCAACAGTGGGTGCAACAGTGACACCCTGTGGTTGGACAAGGAGCTACAGCCAGGAGGTGGTGGAGTCAGAAGAGGTCAGAAATTAGACTGACAGACCAATAGAAAAACACGGAATGAGTGGTGGTGGTGGGTCGTCATAAAAGGAAACAGAAAAAGGGTTATTAACAGCAATAAAAATGCACATGCCTGACATAGCAAGGGTACAGAGAAATTATACAAAACAAATGTATTTAGGGATGAGAAAATATTATAGCAAATTTGATTTGTTTTGCATTCCATAATGCAAAATAAAAATGTTCAAGTATTATATTGTTATAAATTGTCATAGACTTCAGGCCTAAGCTATATGCAATATTGTATCCAGCAATCAAATCACTACATCTCAGCTTGGACTGGGTTATGAACAGCAGTCGGTAAGGCAACCCCCTGCCAACCCCCCACCCTAGGAGAGGAGAGGAGAGACAAAGAGGGACAGCCATCACCACAGACGCACAAATACTCTACTACGCACCCCGCTTCATCACCATGGCAACATCGCCATGGCAACAAGACACGTTGTTCAGCAAATTCCTCAGATTGGAGGATTTCTATACTTCTGCAATAGCAGGCATTCAGCCTAATGCTGCTGCTGCTGCTGCAGCTCTTCTTGGCATTTGGACAAATACAAATACACATATGAGCTTCAAAACAGAATGCATCAACATGTGTTTATGTCATTCCTTAATGGAGGAACTGACACTTGGGACTACTGAAATTCTCTGTTTACATTGAAGATATTTCTCCAAGCAACTATCTCAGTGTTATATTTGAACAAAGGAAAATGTGTTTTTGTAATTTCTCTCTCATAATCTATCTGTCCCCTTTCCCAGTACCAACATGGAGGAGATTTTCTAATACTACTGCTTCTGTTGTAAACAAAACCATAAAAAAATAGTCTCATGCAATGTGTCACTTTCCCCTGTCATTTCCATCATTTGAATGTTTTTATTGGCTTCTTTCAAAGACGCAGAGACTCATTTACAGAATACGGACAGGGAGATAAAGGCTCCTTAGAGCAACTGTACAGTATTTACACACAGAGATCAAACCAAGAGCTAAAGCTCAAAATAATAATTCATAATATTAGCATCATAACAACCAACAGATAAAAAAACAAACACTGAACACAGACGTTTTGTACACTTCAAAAATCAAAGCAAAACAAACAGAAGTACTGTTACAGATTCTCCGAAATCACTGCAGTTTCTCTCAGAAAACAAACAAGTAACACTTTTTTTGCTTCTCTCGTAGTCTTTTAAAGAACAGAAAGAACACATTATTTAGCTTAAATACATTTCTCCTTCCTCTTTTCTTCAGAACGGAGACATAAAAAAATGACATCAGACACTCTGTTTAAGCCACGCCCCCCTCCTGCATGCCCTGCCCCAAGAATTTTTAAATCATTGAGCTTTGGGCACAGGTGGACCAGGAATTTATGGGTGAGCCATTTTATGAACACCCCATTAAAACATCATTATTTAAAATAATAACAGTAAATTGCCCCAACTTCAGGGAATACTTGATACAAATGTCCAGGTATAAATAATACAAATCATAATTGTTGATCATACATATTTATATATTTAAGAGGATATGTTTTGCGCAGAACACCTCCATGGTTTTCTGCAGGTGTTTCTCACATTCACTCTTTTGTTTTGTTTGTTTTCATTTCCCCCAATCCTTCTCATTTTCTGTCTCTCCATACTGCCTCATCCACTGTTGAAAATGTCAGCAGTATTTGTAAAAAACAAAACAAAACAAAACAAAATAAAAACATCACAAAAACTCCTTTGTATGTCAATTTTTAATCTCTTCAGGAAATCCGACAGCTTGGACCCCTCCAAAAGGAATGGGCCAGTCCAGACCTTCTCCCCTCCTACTGTACGTCTGAGGCTGTGTAGTGGCTCAGTCCATCGCAAAGCTCCGCCCCTTTAGGCTTTGGTGCTGAGGGTCAGTAGGTCCAGAAAGGAACTGAAGAGCGTCTCCAGCCAGCCCTGATTGGCCATGCACTGCTGAACGACCTCCTCCTGCCCGGGGTCCTCCGCCGCCTGCTCTATGCTGTCCGTCTGTTGGGGGGTGGGAGAGGGGGGGACGGGGCAGATGAAAGCAAAGAGATTCATCAACAGTGAGCGGAGAGATGGATGGATGGATGGATAGATGGATGAATGGAAGGATGGATGAATGGATGGTTAGGTGGCAAGCTTAACAGACAACTCCACCAAAATAAGAAGGATAAAGATAGACAGACCCTCCTCCATACTGACCATACATCAGTGTGTAGTACCTAAGGCTGAGGACTTCTGACCTACAGTATCTAGCACAGGCTTTCCTTTAGTGGGATTCTCACCTCTTTCTTGCAGTGCAGGAAGGTGTGATATTTGTAGTGATGGAGAGAGTGGTAGAGACTGTACATCCTGCAGGCCTCTGTGGACAACTTCAGGTCCTAGAGGTGGAAGAGGAAAGTGGTTAGACAGAGAAGAACCAGGGGAAACCCAAAACCATTCCTTTGTTATATCATCTTAATACTGAATTGATTTATGCAAGTGTTATCTCGTGCATTTTCTAGATCTGAGGGGAAAAATGGCGGAAGCCTGTTCATTTTGCAGGAAAATTACCCATGGGGCAGTGCATCTCTAATAAAGGGAGCTCCCCAAGAACTCTCACTATCAGAAACCGATTCCTGTGCCGTGGTGCAAAAGCGAAAATACTTCTGCTCACGCTGCCTGAGGTTGCTCCATTAATAATTCATTTAGTGTTATTGCCTGATGTGGCTTTGCTTTAATTACTGTTCGGTGTACTGTCCCTGCACAGTGTGTGTCAATGAAAATCAGAGGGATGTTCCAAAACAGGATGTACAATGATAGAATTGGAATGAGAGAGTATTATTTTCATAGCCATAATGCAGTTTGGTGTCTTTATGTTTGAGCTAGGCCTGACTCAGATGTCTTTTTATGACTGTGACATGACTGTTTCTAGATCATTCTGTTCCTGATGTTCCAATCAGTAGTGATAAAATGGGAAATTATGTTCTTGGGTTGTTGTGTTGCTTGCACTGTCTATGTTTGTCTATGTGTGAGTGGCTATCTGTGCTAGCATACCATGCTGGTACTAAGCATGGTCTGATTCAGTGCGGTCCACACCAACTGGGATGACCAATGCCATCTTCCATCAACCTGGAACTGCACTTATAGTCAGGCTACTTCCCTGTCTAGTTAAAGCGGCTGGTGGATCTACAGTATATGTGAAGCGTGCTGTCTCTTTATTGATGCACATCATTGTACTGTAAATAAACTCTGTTCCTGATATTTTTGTTGTCTGACTTGGTCTCCCGTTCTACTGATGTAGCCTAAGCATTACCATCAGCAGATATTAGGGAGGTATTACAGTTTTTTCTCTATTTGTTTGGTTCATTTCTTGAGACAGAAATTACAGTACGTTCTCAAAATAGCATGGACAAACGCACAAACGGCTTCACAATTGCTCACAACAAAATAGCATTTCTCATTCATTTCATCTAATTGCAAATGTCTTTGTACATGTCTGAAATGTCTTAGAAGTGCATCTTTGCAAATTATTAAGTACAAGAAACTTACAGTTAGCCTACATTTCGCACATTTCCCAAGTATATCTTGATCTAATCTCTTTGAACATTTGATACATTGATTATGCATTT
>JAODXP020000015.1:18689769-18779769 GCA_027497455.2 Sardinella longiceps | reverse complement strand
GAGAGGGAGGGAGGTGATGACTGGGGAGGAGCAGGAGTCGGCTCAGACGGAGAATCTGGAAGTGAGTGAGTGAGTGAGTGAGTGAGTGAGTGAGAGAGAGAACAGAGGGGGAAACTGCATTAGCATAGTTATGTAAATGGACAACATCTTTTACACTGTATAGTATAAGCTGTTTTAAGGATTCATAACAAAATGCAATTCTCCAAAGACCACAGACTACTCAGCAGCTACAGGTAATAGTGGCGGATCCACACACCTTCAACTTTAGGCCGTCCAAACATCTCATAGTCTGGCTCATCCATCTCCTCTTCCTCTGCCTCCCTCTGCGGTACTCCCTCCTCCACCTCCTCCTCCTCATCCTCCCTGGTCTTCTCCAGCTTTTGCTCCTCCACTCCCTCTTCTGCCTCTTGCTCTTCCTCCTCCTCCTCCTCCTCCTCCTCTTCTTCTTCCACAAGTCTCGGCTCCTCTGTCTCTGTTTGCTGTGGCTCCTCAGTCTGCTCTGGGGTAGAATCTTGAGGCTGTGGACTCTGGCCATTGGCTGCCAGTACAGGTGGGGTCTCTTCTTCCTCCTCCTCCTCTTCCTCATCTTCCATTGGTTGAACAGGTGTTTCACTGACAGGTTCAGGCTCAGGCTCAACCGATATAGGAGGGGGTGTGTTGATGGGCGACGGGGTCTGTTCCACGTGCGGTGAGGGCGGGGAGGGTGTGGGAGGTGGTGGAGCTGCCACCAGGCTGTGTGGCGTGTCGTAAAGCGCAGAGATGGCTGAGGAGATACTCTTCTGCAGATCCTGGTTTTTGCTGACCGAGTCCTCCTCATCGGAGGAAAAGGACGGGAGTGTCTCCAGATTCCTCTTCAGCTCCTCGTCCAGCCGCTTGCAGGGGCTTGGGCAGCTGCTCAGACCCAGGGAACCCTCCCCTTCGCCCTCACTGAACGAGGGAGCAGGGGGAGGTGGAGGTGGAGGTGGAGGGGGAGGAGAGAGAGGCCGAATGCCTCCCTTCACAGAGGCGGCATCCACAGGGTCCACGCCGGGAGTAGGCTGCTTTTTGCCAGTCTTTAAGAAGTCCAAGAATGAGGCCATGAACCCAGACTTCATTTCAGAGTTCTTGTCCTCTGACTGATGAAGAACCATGACCAATAGCAGAAAGACAAATAATAAAGGACAAACAAGACAAGCATACCAGTGAATATGGAATCAGATACAACAGAGGGACAAGTACTGTATGCAATACAACCATAGTGAGACATGAAAGAAGTATGAAAGCAGGAAGTGATGCAAAGCTAGATACGAGATTCACAGAGGATGTGTCTGTGAAACATAAGTCTCCATTCTCATATTTTAATCTGCAGTAGTTTATTCTCAACACTGCCTTTACTCACTTCTGTATGTCTCTAAAGGTAATACACCTTACTGAACAGCAGAGGCGCTTGAGGGTGGTTGCTATGATTGTGTAACCTTGGCAACTGCTACCCTAGCAACAGCCAGCTCTTTCTCTCCCTTTTTATTGCATTTTTAAGGACAGAGCCATTACAGTGGTTTGTCAATCATCTGAGTGCAGGTCTGTACAATGCCCTCTAGCGGGAGCATACTTTCACAAAGGGGCAGGACCTCACGCAAGCCCAAATCCATGTACAAAATTCATACATTGAAACACATTTCCTTATTTTTGGGAGTCTTGTCTGATTCTACCATGCTGATAGGCTTATAATAATTAATAATGATTTATTATGAGACATTTTTCTACGCCCTTCTGTTGGCTTGCCTCCCCCTCTCTTCATGGAGGGATGTGAGAGCCTAAATTAATAATGATGCACAGAGATGTGTCTGTGTGTATGTGTGTGTGTCTGTGTGTGTTCTCACCGAGCTCGAGAGTTTCTGCATAGCTGCCCATGCCTCTGGGGTCATCTGCTCATCCATGTCTCTCTCCCAGGCCATCTATGGATGAGGAGAACCAAGAACCACAAATCATCACTGTTATACTGGGCATTTCCCATATGCTCTTCACAGGCTACCTGTTGCTGTGGTAACAAGTCACCATTTTACCTCAGTTCACAACCAATGTGGAGCTCTTGGGTGCCACAGTTTCTGTTGTTTGTATAAGCCTCTGTACTACGGGGTCCCTTTGTGCATGTAAATGTAGTATATGACATAACAGCCAAATGTTTGTGATATCCTCTCATTCTCTATGGATGTAGATTATTTCCAAAGGCCACACAATAGATGAGTGGACAAAGAAAGATAGAAAATCTAGAAAGAAACCTAGAAATAGCCCTAGTCTCCAAAGGAAATCACAATTAATTACCTTTTCCTCCTCTTCATGTTCAGAATACATCATGCTGTCATTCAGACAATACCTAATTGATACTACTTAATTATTCAGAATCATTAGGCAAGTAACCTTCACAGCAGGTCTTTCATGTAGGCTATCTGAATAGAACTGGTGCATACAAAGGACCCTTATAATCTCCACTGTTGTAGTAGCTGCTGATCCACGTGCATTCGGGATTGGTATTCCATACAACATATCTTCTGAACCTCAGAACAGTTCAAAGATATGCGTAATGTGTAACTGGGATCAGTGTAGCTTACCATTAGTAGGCAAAACACTACACAGTGGTGTTATGACGGACTTTTACAACAACTAAAAGTATGTCTAGCACTACTATAATACTACTATAATACTTAAGAATTACAAAAATCCCTACCAACAGTGCACTTTGTACAAGTAGGCCTATCTCCTTATGTTTTCAAACCTGGCATTTAACTTTCGACTCATCCGTTCATCTTGTCCCCAAGGCTCTGAAGTCACTCACCTCTGGAACTTTGTGCTTCATCTTTTCCTGGGTTCTGTTCATGTCCAGCCCACTACCAGGACTGAGTCCAAGGGAGGGGGCCGAGCCTAATGACCCATCTGACAGAACCTGGTCAGA
This sequence comes from Sardinella longiceps, assembly GCA_027497455.2. Taxonomy (NCBI): domain Eukaryota; kingdom Metazoa; phylum Chordata; class Actinopteri; order Clupeiformes; family Clupeidae; genus Sardinella; species Sardinella longiceps. The sequence goes on along the minus strand of JAODXP020000015.1, from coordinate 18,776,840 downwards.
GCTGGACATAGAATCCGTTCTCAGTAAAGCATCCGAAGAGGGCATGGAGGGTATGGGCAGCTTGATCTGTAAAAGAGAGAGAGTTCTAGTTCAACAGAATAGTAATTTTCTTACCGGGGAGCTGACCTCCAAGTACTGACACAACAAACTAAAAGCAGCAAATGACAAAATCATCAGTAAGTTTTCCATTCCACATCTCACCTTGATAGGCCTGATGGGCTCCTGATGTTGTTGTTGGGGCTGTTGAGCCTGTTGCTGGGCCTGGTGCTGCTGTTGCTGGGCCTGGTGCTGTTGTTGCTGGGCCTGGTGCTGTTGTTGTTGCTGCTGCTGCTGCTGCTGCTGCTGCTGCTGCTGGGGATGTAAGTGCTGCTGAGGGTGCTGCTGCTGTTGCTGCTGCTGATGCAAGTGCTGCTGTTGGGGGTGATGGTGCTGCTGTTGTTGTGGGTGGTGCTGCATCTGTACCATGTGTGGCTGCTGTTGCTGAGGGTGCTGGAGATGTTGGAGATGGTGGGGATGCTGTTGATGCGGCTGTTGTTGCTGTTGTTGATGTTGTTGTTGTTGCTGCAGGTGGAGGTTTTGCCCTTTGTTCAAGTCTCTGTGCATCTGCAGCATTGGATCCTCCCTCTTGCCCCTACCCCTGCCTCGTCCACGCCCCCTACCTCTGGTTTCACCCACTGTTGGTCCCATTATACCTTTGAAGTATGGAGGCTCCGGGAGTGGACGTATTCGGGGACGACCCCTTGGCCGTGGTGGTCCCTCTCGTTTGGGTTTAGTTGGCTTCCTCCCTCGCTTTTTAGGGCCATCTCGGGGCAGAAGCTGAGGAGGCGGACCTATTGCGGAGTATCCAGATGACTGACAAAAGTCCAGGTCACCCATTAGTGGGCTCAGGGAGTCCATGCTGGAGCCAGCACCAGACTTTCGGCAGCTGGAAACCAAGTCAGGAAGTAGATCTGGAAGGCGACGGCTGTTCAGACGGATGTCAGCAGGTACATTGGCTTTGTCTTCATCATCCTCAAATTCATATTCCTGGGCATAGTTCTTCTTGACTTGTGGCTGAGAGTTGGGGTCTCTACGCTGCTTCAGCAGGTGGAAGGAGCTTGTCTTGAGTAGCTTCTTGGGCCGAGAGGAGCAGAAAATTGGAGATGTCAGCCCCCCAGTTCCAGAGCCTCCTCCAACTCCAGAGCCACCCATCATCTTGTTTACAGAACCATCTCCTCCCGGGCCAGTTCCTCCCAAACCCATACCAGGGGTCTGGGACTGAATAAGACCCAGTTGCTCTGTGTTGACAGTGGATGGAAGCTCATCAGTCTTCAAGGAGTCCAGGTCTAGATGCATGCTGGTATTCCCAGATTCTGAGAGGCTATGGCAGTATTGCTCATACCCTTGGTCTCCATGGTGACTCATCATGTCATAACCACTGCCTCCCACACCTGCTTTGACAGGATCCATGCTATCCTGTCCTGGCCCACGGCCTTCAGACATGCCATCATGTCCCCCTGGCACAGCTGTGGCACCTGGTCCTGCACAACTAGACTTGTAGTCTTCTGAACAAAACATGTCTTCCATGCCAGGGAAGAATGACCGGTCCTCATCTTGGAGCAAGGAATCTGGAAAGCTAATGGAAGTCAAAGGCATGAACCTTTGCTGTTGCTGTTGGTTCTGACTCTGGGAGGTTTTACCTACTGGGCTTGTGTTAAATTGATGCTCCTTGAGCTGGTCCAGTTGGCTTTGGGAGAGCTGAGGCTCTGGGTCCCTCGATGGGGCTTGAGTCTGTGGCTGGGTGGCTCTTGAGGGTGGCTGCATGTGGTGTGGGTGCTGGTGGGATGTGTGATGGGGGTGTGTCGGTTGAGAGAGGTGGCTGTGTTGGTGGGGGTGATGTGAGGTCATGTGGTGCATGTGGGAAGGAGCAGACAAGCCCAGATCTGGTTCGGAGAGGAAATCATGCAGGTCTGATGTGGATTGCTGGGGGTGGTGCGATTGGTGGTGTGGAGCCATCCTGTGCTGTTGCTGTCTGTGATGATCTCCACTTCCCCCATCTCCTCCTCCCATGCCTCCATGACCACCTCTGTCAGTACCGGCTCCTTCTCGGCTGTTGGTTCTTGAGAGGGAACGCTCTAGCATATCCAGAGATGAAACGGAGTTTTGGCCTGCTTGGCTCTGGTCTGGTTGACCTCTATGCCCATAATGGGATTCTAATGCCTGGGACTGGAGTTGTAGCTGAAGTTGAGAGGTCTGAGACTGAGAGTCCACTCCTCCAACACCTCCAGCTCCTGAACCTCCTGTTGGTCCCATCATGGCCTGTTGGCTCATGGAGTGCTGCTGCTGCTGCTGTTGCTGTTGGGATGTCTGCTGGGCCTCCATCTTGTTCCGAGTGGTGTGAGACAGGACAGACTGAAGCAGGTGGGCTGGCTGAGATTGCTGCGATTGGTCAGGGGGAGAGTCCATCAAGGAGAGATTGGACTGGGATTGGTGCTGCAGGTCAGGGGTCTTCCGCAAGTAAGGTATTTCTGCTGGGTCGGGTGGCTTCTTAAGCTCCATGTGGCTTTGTGAGAGTGAGTGCGGGTGTGAGTGCTGGGCATGCTGAGGGTGTTGCGCATGTGACGTGTGGTGGGCATGCTGGCTGTGCTGGTGAGGGAGGTGGGAGTAAGGGTCGCCCCGACTGTAGTGGACCACAGAGCCAAGAGCGTCATGGGGATGAGGGTGAGTCACGTGGGGGTGAGGGTGTGGCAACGACTCAGCATTTCCTCGGCCCCCTCCAGCCCCTGCTCCTTGCAGAACTCGGTCACTCTTGACATGTTGTTGGTGGTGATGGTGCTGCTGCTGCTGCTGTTGTTGATGCTGCTTCTTTAATGTCATTTCTAACTGACTCTCCAGACCTCCTGATACACTGGTACCTGTGGACCCAGGAGCTGTGCTGTTGGTTGCACTGTTGGTACGGATCACACTTTGGAGGTGGTATCGCTCCTCTGAGGCCTTGTTTAATTCATAGGCTGAGAGACCTTTGCCCCCGTCTCTGGACTGAGGGGTCTGTTGTGGTTGCGGCTGCTGCTGTGCAGAAACTTGTGGTGGCGGCTGTCTGTGGTGCTGGGAAGGGTGTGGCGCAGGGCTCTGTGCATGTAACAAGTGCTGAATTAAAAAGTCATCATCATCCTCATCTTCATCTTCCTGGGGGCGCTCTACCCCAAGCATGTCCGTGTCAGGCTTAGGTTTAGGAGGGGTGGGGTGATATGATTGAGGCGGCTGGGGTTGGGGACCTCGTGTGTCTGGGTAGCCCTGGGGTGAGGACAGGAATGGAGGGGAGAGGACAGAAGAAAGGTATTTATTACTCCCAGCTCCCCCAGGGGACTGGGCTGGACGGGTGGGAGCTGGAGAGTGCATCCCTGGACGTATTATGCCAGATCCATTGGATGGCGATGGGCTGGAATCTGGAAGATGATATGAGCTTCCTCCACCTCCACTCCCAACACTGCCTCCACTCGAACCACTGCCCCCACCTCCAGAGTTACCTCCCACTGACCCAGTGCCACTTCCTGTGGAGCCGGCCCCACTGCCCGACCCTAGGAGTGCAGGGGAGTGCCCTGGACCACCAAAGCTCAGGGATGGGCTTCCAGCTCCTCCAAGTGAAGGGGGCAGAGAACCATATCCAGATTCTGAACCATACACCACCTCAGCTGAGAAGGATCGGCCAGTTGCCCCTAAGCCAACATAACCTTTCCCGGCACCAACAGTGCTAGAGCTCAGGTCCTGGGCCTGAGGTGAGCTGAAACCCCCATATGGCTGGGGGAGGTGGGAGGCCTGTGGGTGGCTTGGAGAATAGGACTGTGACTGCTGCTGGGGTGGTGTCTGACCTGGTAGACCAGAGGAAGGTTTGACCTGGCCAACAGGTGAGCCATAGGCAGACAGGCAAGGCTTGGGTGGTGCCTGCTGTTGGGTGGCAGATGAGACAGGTGGAGGGGGTGGTGGTGGTGGAGGGGGTGGTGGGGCTGACTGGGGTGGGGGCTGTTGTCGAGAAGGGGCAGATGAGGAACCAGAGGGCGGGTTGGGGTTTGAATTGGAAGAGGACGAAGAAGAGGTGGAGGAGGTGGAGGAAGCAGAGGGTGGGGTGTGGGGTGTGCGAGATGAAGATGAGCCTGACGAGGAGTAGCCACTGCTGGAGCTGGAACTCTTGCTCGCTTTACCTACGGCTCCTCCTGAACCAACTGATGAGGAGGCTGAGGAGGTGCTGGAGGAGGTATAAGGTGGCTGGATGATGGGTCGGTAGACCTGATCCGATCTCGGTGAAGGCTTGGGATCTGAGGACGGACTCTGATCACCTAGGGGGCTACAGGACATCCCTGCATGCCGGTGGTGGGGCATCTGCTGCTGATACCCCCCTGCCCCACAGCTGAGATAATGCTGCAGGGGATGAGGGGCGGATGAGGGCAGCTGAGACTGGGCAGGAGAGGGCCTCTGGTAGTGCTTGATCACACTATCCTGTCTGGGCATGGCCCTCTCCTGGCTGGATGGTGGCTGGGGTGGAGCTGGCGTGGAGGAGAACACTGAGCTGTTGTACAACTGGGAGGACTGGTCCTGCAACTGAGACGAGAGCAAGTTGAACTGGGGAGGGGGTAAGTGACGTGCAGATGAGGAGGTGGGAACCTGTGAGGATGGAGGGGGTCCTCCAGACGGATCCTGAGACCCTCTGTAGGCTGCTGCGCTCTGTGAGGACAGCAGGCGATCAAAGCCAAGGCTGGACTGAGAAGGCGTTTTGATGTGCAAAAGGGGATCATGGGGTGACAGAAGGCCATTGGAGGTGGGGCTAAAGGTGGGCGTGTCTTGGAGTGAGAGCGATGAGGCCACCCCTGGGAAAGAACGGCCTGAAAATGACGCAGGGTGCTGATAGGCTGACAGTGCTGAGGAGGAAGGGAAAGATCCGGAGCCAGGGAGTGTACCAGAAATGAAGAGCTCAGCTGGAGCAGTGGTATGCATCGCTACACCAACAAAAAAAAGAGAAATGGAGAAAAAAATCCAGTTAGTGCTCAGACTTTACTTACAAACCATCTACCAAATGACTTTGACATAACAGCTGTAAAACTCAGTGGTTGCAGAACTCACCCGTCTGCCAGGAAGGGGTTCGGAACTGTGACAGGAGAGAGGAGGCAGAGGGAGGTGGCTGTGGACCACGGGACTCCAGGGCAGATATTAAGTTCATGACGGATGCATCTGGACCAGAGGGACTGGTGTGATGCAGCCCAGCATCAAACAGTCCTGACAAACCTGGGAGCAGAATGCATGAGTCTCTTTAGCTGTGTCTAAACAGGATCCAACATCTACACAACTGCACAAACACCTGCTGTGTCAGTCAGAGATGGAAAACTCTCGCTTCCAGAGCAAATACCCTAGTATTAGTTTAAGCCATTTACTAGACTCATTTCAAATATCACAACTCCTCTGCCAAGTAGGTAAGTTAGTTGGTGCATTAACACAACGAAATAGATACTATTAATTGAACGGGTAGAGCCAATGAGCAGAGGGACTTATTTTGAAGCAGGAATTTTCAACACCTGTGCAAATACACACACAGACTTGATCATTTAATGACATTTAATCAAACATGTATTCCAGTGAGTTTTTGTTTTGTCTTTGAGGTGACTGAAGTGATATACAGAGAGATGGCCTAATGCTTTGTGGCCTAATGGGATGGTGTGGCTTCCTTACCCAAGCTCCTCCCGGCTGCCCCCCATGCTCCACTCTGTCCGGAGCTCCCCGGATGATGATTGGTTGCATAGCCCTGCAGGGGGTGGGGAGTGCCATAAGCCTGCCGATGGAGGAGCTCTGTATCGGGATGAGAGGACCTGGAGCTCCCATACATCAGACTGCTGAGGAGAGAGAGAGAGAGAGAAAGAAAGAGTGGGTGTGTCATTGTGGAATTCTGCCATTTTTCATAGCTTTAGATTCATTTCAAATATGGAAATACTGTAAATATAGGCCTACAGATTAATAGTGAATTGTGCGTTCATGGAGTATGAATGGCCAACATGGACCTCTATGGTAGACACTCTGATATAATGATTCTATTACCAGCAATTTTTCAACTGGCAATTTTTTTGTTCTAGCAAATTACAGATTTTGAATGTTTTCCAGTTCCAGCGTCAGCTAGATTTGTTATTTTCTCATTCACTCCTTAAATGAACAATATTGTTATCCTCTCAACCAAAGGGATAAGAGTAAATCCCTAACTAAACCCCTTCCTGGTTGCTGACCCCTCAACCTCCCCCTATTCTCTCCCTCACTAGTAGATTACCGACATAATCTGTCTTTATGCATCCACATCCTCACTTTCCCCTGAGAAGGACATGTGGTATCTGTCCGTCAAATTCTGGACACCAGCGATAAAATTCATAAATTCATAATTCATATATACACAAACTCATTTGGAAATTGAAATGAATCCCCAGTGGATTCCCAGACAGGAACCAACATTACCTCTGTGCTAAGTACCATTTTGCTTGTGGATTCTCGAGATGAGATCACAGTTGGCACCCAGTGTGACCTATCTAGAGAGGTCTAGAGAGAACATGATTTGTGTTCCTGTCTGGGATGGGAGGGGTGGGAGATATCTCCACCAACACATCAGCAAGTTCCAGCTGTTTGTGGGATGCCTTTAAAACCTAGGAGAGGAATCTGTGAAGCAAGTGTGCTCCCTGCTTACTTGGCACCAACATGAAGACACTCCCAGAAAACAAAAGGAAAGACGCAGTCTATTTGATTTACATGTGTCAAAGGAGGTTTGTACTGCCTGCACCCCTCCTTCCTGTGGTAAGCCAGAGAAAATGATAGATGCAGTAAATCAGGGGAAGACTAAATAAATGTAAATAACAAATACAATGTGGGAGTTAGTTGAAAGGGGTTTGTCAACATGCAGTGACTTCTGTTTTAAGGAAAGCTTTCACCATCTAAAGTCAATCATTGATAGGTTGTTCATCTATTGCTTTTGCCAGCACCCCTTTTCCTCTGACGGTCAGAGAGTATGGCAGCTGGGCAGGACTACACTGGAGGGAGAAACACTGCTCTCATTGATGAATCCTCAGCCCTGGCCTTCAGAGTCAATTACAGAACACTTCCCACACTCCCCTGCCTCCACTGCGACCGCAACTCAGTCAATCTTCACAGCACTCACGGGAAAATCCAGTTTAAGAGGCCACAGACATCGCAACACACACAGACGCACAGACACAGGTGTCCCTCTCTAGATGGTGGTAGCTATCCACAGCAACACCCTAGTCGAGTCAGTGAATAGATGCTGTGATTTTCCACTCCAATTTCGATTGATGAAAAAGATGATGAGTCCATGCATGTAATTTGATGAGATAGTTGCCAAACACAAGTAATTAGGTTTAATGCTGTCAAGTTTTGGCTTTTTTTCTTAAGCCAACTGATTGCTCTTGAATCTTTCTGACTTGCCTGATATATTACGTTAAAATTTGGTGCAATTGGATAAAGGTTCATGAATGTATTTGTAAAAACAATGTTGTTGAGGACAGGGTGTGTACAGCATAATTAACAAAACATGGCAGCTTTTTTACGTAGCATAAGAAATGACGATTTTTATAAATGAAATTTCCTAGTTCTACTTCTGATTTCTGTTCAGCTACTGATCACTTATTTCCCCATTTCTCTAAAACAACCCCTGTCCCACCCATCCCCTTATCATGCTCCCTAATAACTGTGACTAGGAAAATAACATAGAAAGGGATACACATACAGCTTGACACAAAAGGTGGAGCAATTTCATGCAAATAAGTCGCCTACATCCCGGGCAGTGAAGACAACTTGTGATAAGAGCACAACAGCTGTCAAGACAAAATTGTGGTGGGCATTTGGGTAGTCATCAGTAGTTGCCAGCATGTGGGCCTACTCTCCATCCTCACTACTCCTTTATCCACTTCCTGTAATCCTCTGCCCCTGCTTAATCATGTGCCCAACCCATCAGTCTTCTGTCTAGGCTATTCCTTTATATCACCTCACCTAGGTGTAGACTATTCCTTTATATCCCCTACTCTTGCATTCTAACTTCCATCCTCAGCATCAATCTAGCTTCCAACCCCCCCCCCCCCCACCCACACACACACACACACACACACACTCCTTCGTCATCTCTCTTTTTCTCTTTCTCTCCCTGTCTGTCTCTTGCTGCCTTTTCCAAAGCAGTGAAAAGGAGCAAGAGTGAGTAAATTAAAGGATGAATTAGCCAGCTCCATTAAATCTGCTGTATAGAGCCACCTCTAATGATGGCGGAGCTAATTTCACATGGAGCCCCCTAACAAGTACATGCTGTTTATGGGCAGTCAGAAGCCTCCATTCATCAGGACCCACCACAACCACCAATATGGTAGCTTAGCCTATATGAATTTGCGGTTTATTGTAGATTTCTGACAAGCATTACATTATGGCTTCAACAGGTTAAGTTAGCCACTCCCTCCCTACTCGCATAATGGGATTTATAAATGAGAATGCAGATTTTACATGTCCAAATTAGTGCATTTCTGCAGTAAGGTGCAGCAATGCAGTTAAATGTTGTATGTCCTGCATGTGAACTGCAAATGTGTTTTTAATACTGTGTGTCAAGAAACTGTAGTTTTGATACTTGAATAGTGCAGCCATTTCTTGTAAGGGTGAGCTCCAATTCCTTGGTTTGGATACAGAGAATTTCAGATGATCATTAGGCTGCTGCTATCTAAAGCATGTAAAATCTGAATTTAAACACGTCCTACTACACACTTGCTGTTTTCCAAAGAGATACTTTACTAAGAATAACTAATATTGTTAAAAGTGTTATTGCTAAATTGTGGTCTTAACAACCTTGCGAAGACGAATGACTATGGACTCCCCAAAAACCTTCAAATTGATTATATACTGTACATACTGTGGAATGAATGAATGTTGTACTCTTATATGATGCAATTATTCAGTGGTTTTAGCCAACAGAGTGAAGTAGCAATCTATAGGATTTTGAGCAATTTTATACTGCATAACAGAATTTATACTGCATCAAAGTACTGTACATGGTCCACCTAGAGCGGAATATTTATTTAAGCCTACAAGTGTTGTATAGACATCATAGTCTGTCAATATTCAGTATGCTCATTCAATCAATTCTAGTGTCATCCAAAAAAAATAGAATGAGTGTAGTGAGTGTAGACTACAATTTTCATTAATTGTGGTAATCACTAATTTATAGCACAAGACAAGAGGTAGGTGTAGACTGGTTTAGAATGCACTTCTATGTTCACTGAAAAAGCTAACAAGTGCGGCTCAGAGCCCGAGCTCTGCCCTGAAAAATGATAAAGCAACTCATAGCAGTAGTATGTCAACATTCTCACTCACTCATAGGCCTGCTTATCAAAGCAAGAAGTCAGATAAAATACAGTTAAATAGGGCCTACTGTCAATAGGCCTACATGTAGCCTATAGGGGTCTCCAACAGGTAGCTCGGGAGCTACCTGTACCTCACCACCTGCTTCTGTGTAGCTCTCCACAGAGTGAAAGAAAATTTCATAACATAGTCACAAAATCTGTTTAAATCTAGCCAATGAAAGCAAGATTCGAATATCCTGCCCAGCTTTATTGCTCTCTGATGAGAATTTGTGTTGATAGAGTGCACCAGATTTGGCTATATACAGCACATTGAATTGCCTTACAGCACATTGAATTGCCTTTGTGTATGAAATGCGCTATATAAATAAACTTGCCTTGCCTTGCTATAACTACACAAAATGAGAGGCTGCAAATTTACAGTAGAAACAAATTTACCGTAGACACCTCAGATGTTAGTTTGCACTGTGCTGTGAGGTTAACATTTGTTCTCCATGCCTGTCAGTAATAACAAGGTGAAATAGTTGTGTAGCTCTCAGCCACACTGATTTTGGTCAAAGTAGCGCAGAGGAAAAAAGGTTGGTGACCCCTGATGTAGAGTAAACAATGTAACAACACAATTTAACAGGAGCAGGTCTATCCCATCCACTACACTCTGGCTGGTTGATTTAGCCTATCTCAAATCTGCATGAAATAAATAACTAAGGTGAAGTCATGATCCTTTGGAAAACATAAGATGGGCACACAAGGAGGGATGAGGATAACTGTACATTTTTAACAATTAAAAACACAATTAAATGCTCACTACAGTAAACTATCACTTAGCAGCCTACAATTATTCAAAAGAGATAGTCTAGCTTGGCTGACATCCAAATGCAGGGTGGCTTAATATGCAGGCTAATGCAAACTTTTGACTCATCAATTCGGTATTACAGAAAACATCCATATAAGAAGAAATATTGTTTGCAATGCTATTATTATTTCAATAAAAAGACGTATGCCAGTCTGAATGAAGAATGACCGACTATTTTCGCACACCAAGGTTGATTCAACAGCGCGCGTCTTCACGTCCTTTCACTGGTGATGGATACGTGAACGAGGAATCAAAATTGATTTGGTTGTCACGGCGACTAGCTACGTAGCTACGCAGCCTTTGAAATTCACAGGCCGCGAATGAGAAGGTCCAAGTTTGGCAAATGGAAACGCAAGCAAGCTGTGCTGCTGTTAAGAAAGTAGGCTATGAATTTATAAGTTAATGAACAAAATAATTGACTATTAATTTCAATGTAAATAAATAACCAGTTCATAGCAAATTAGCCCGTTAAGATCCCTCATAGCTTAAATTAGCTTACTAGCTAACGTTAGCCCGCTAACACTGCAGCTGCTTATCACATAACCACGTCTAACGCTAGTTTGTAGAGATCACAGTGGTCTGTCAAACTGGGCTTTGAAGTATTCTACCTGACAATCTGTTCAGACGTGTATTATGAGTTTTATGGGCTGCTCAATGTTTCCCAGCATTCAGGTTATATGATAATAACGGTATCGATACATTCTATTACAACCAGCAAATCATGTTAACGTTAGCTAGCATATGAGACAACAGTCGTTTCCCTTATCTGAGAGAAGAGTATGTAACATTATACAGCCTCCTCTATGCATAGGCATGTGTTAAAATGCCTTTACCTTTGCTCAGTTATTTGCTAATAATTGAGTTGTATAACACAAAACTAGATTGCCAACCACTAAAGCCTTGTCTGCCAGTTCTTCCTCATTGGAGATTTGATTCCAATTACTTCTGTTATAAAATATGTTATAATAGGAATATTACCACGACTCGAAAAATGAATTACTGTCTCGTTATTAGCAGTCACCGGCCAATTACCATGCCATGCTTTAATAAGGTTAGTGCTGTATCCATATCTTACGCAATAAAACCTTTTAACATTTTAAACGTCAGAGTACCTTAATTTATTATCAGTGGGCAGTGGTAATGGGATGCTGCATTGTTTACATTATTGTTTATCGATTTAAATATCCCCGTTCTTTTTATTATCCGCTGCATTTGCGTCTAATTTTAACTCTGCTGATTTTATTTTTTTTGCACAGACATTGTATTGCACCACTGTGCATTTCTCGAATTAAGGCCGTTCCATTTTGCAGACACTTGGCTATAGTGCCAGGCTGCCTACAGTAGCTAGCACTCCTGGCATCGTCAAAATGCATTTGATTTTTGTGATTACATGCCTCCCTATGCCGCCTTGTCAACTCACATTGCAACCCATGCGCTAGCTGAGACAACTACATTTGCATCATAGGAGTCCGTGGACGTAATGCCTTGCATGTGCCCAGGCTGTGAGCACAATGAACGTTTGATTTTTCATTTTTGATAATACGCTAGGAAGCTAGCCAGCTAGCTCGCTACGATATCCTTCATCCCATCCCCCTTCTTTTCGCCCCTCTCCCCCCTCTTTTTCTGTCTCGGTCTACCTTCCGTATTAAGCATTGCCTCTCAATTGCATTCCTTGCATTTTCTGGACACCCCCTCCTCCTCCACTGATAATGACAATAGCCTACAGATAGATGCACCTGGACCGTATTAATATAATCAGTGCATAAGAAGCAAAGTCTGACTATAGATTGCATTGCGTCCATAGGTATGGCATTGTTGCAGCACACTAAAACGTGTTTATGCATTCAGTGTATGAAAGTCTACTTGCACGGGCACAACCGCCTACCTTGCCTTTGCTGATCTCTCGTAACTCCATCCCGTTCCAGCGCCCAAATCACCGAATCCTGTTCCAGGATAATTTCTATCCATTAAAGAAAAGGCTAGGAATGAAGATGGAGAGACAGAGGGGGGAAGGGGAGGGAGGAATATCCTAAATTGTAGACACTATCACACCCTGTATCCTTTCCTCTGCGCTCGGTGTCTGTTTATTTCTCCCGTTTCACCAGCAAGTCCTCAAGAATGGGACCAGCTTAGAGGGGGAGAGGAATGGAGGGAGGAGAAGAAGGAGGGGGAGATGGAGGATACGGAGTGGGGAGGAGGGGGGATTGGGGGTGTCACACCAACCACCACCACTACCACAAAAATCCGGTTCCCGTCTTCCCTCCCCTCTCTTGCCTCAGTATATATTTCAGTGCCTATTGTCCTTCTCATCAGACAGCGGAACGGCTGATGCTCGAGCGTATGCAAAGTGTGGACTCTCCTGCCATTGCAGTCTGTTACAGCCACAGGAAAAGCGCCGGTGCCTTTTCTGTCTTTTAGCTTACCGCAGCGTAATGCCGTAGCTATTATTGGAACTGCGATTTTTTTTTTTTTTTTTTACCAATTTGTTGATTTCCCTCTATTCTCTTAAAAATAGGTCTCAGACAATGTTGTGAATCGTGTATGTAGCCTATTCAAAACAGACAGATTTTGAAAAAATCAGAGGTCACGTTAGATGACAGTCGGCGTCAATAACACGACTGCAGACTTATAAGGCAAAGCTATGTTGGAATTTTGTAGAATTCACGGACAACAGCAATGGGCCTGTTTGGCTGGCTCTCTGAATGACTGGCTGGCTGGCTGTCCAGCCGAGCCGACTTGCAATCTTGCCGTCTCGCGCGCCGCACGTCCCCCTCTCGTGTTCTCCCGCGGAGCGCGCCCAGGCTAGAGTATTGTCTAGGAACCCACGCACCACACGGCAACGTATGAAATTCACTGAGCAAGAGCGAGAGTGGATGACCCTCAGCTGCTCACAGAATAAATTAGCTAAATTAAATTACAAGACAAATGCATCCAAGTAAACTACAGCATAGTTGACATGTTCTGCTTTAACATACAACTAACCAAGGAGTTGTGTGCAACAGCAATATTTTTTTTATTTAAAAAAAAAAATAATGTTCTTCATTAAATCCTTATTAAAAAAAACAGTCCCCTCTGCACCACATTCATCAATTAATCTACAGTGAAATATAAAATGGCCAAGTCATTCATCACAACCAAAGCCTACTGTTCTATACAAAATCTGCCAGTATTTAGTAATATTATGTAATAGACCAGTTCAAGATAATCCAGTTCATTCCCTTTTTCCCCATTCTGTCCTCTGAAGTCCAGTGTCCAGATTTCAGTCCCCCTCCTCAGGCCCTGGAGCCTCTGATGGTGCTCCCCTTTAGACAAAGAAAAGAGATAATGAACTTGATTTTATAGAAGATGCAGGTCTAGGTAGGTTGTAAAAGACGTGTCAAAGGACAAAAGCATGATTTATGCCTTGATCATAAATTTGCCCAATTTCAGTCAAGAGAACATTCTAACTAAGCTGCTGATTTTCATACCCTGAGTATGGTGGAGGGGGTGCATCATGCATGCCGCTGCGGTTGAGGGCATCAGAGTAAGAGGGCAGCCCTGGTGGCGGGTTCTGTGATAGCGGAATAGACTCAGGTTGTGTACCTGAGAGCTGCACAGGAGCACTGCAAGAAATAAAGGGATATTTAAGCATCAGCACTCACAGACTGGTCACTTTTTGATTGATAGAACTTATTAACGAAAAGTGCAACAGTGCTTACTAAACAGAAAAACAACTTAATAACCACTCAATAACAAACTGATGTTACAATCAGTTGACCATCATCCAGTGATATAGCAGTGCCAGAAATATACTCTGTCAAGGTGTTAAGGCCCTCTCCAAATTTTGCAAAACTAGACTGATAAAAAGGCTGTGTCTTTAGAGTTTTCTTTTGCCCTTGCTCACACTGGCAGTGTACCTTGTTCATTCTATCAGAGCACCATCACCACATGTTGCCATTAATTGTTGGCTTAAGGACACAGACACTATCCATTTTATAGAAATGTACATGTCTGCTCTTACTTTCCCCTTCTGCTCACACTCTTGCCTCTGTTATGATAGAAATAGCAGCCAAGCACAGTGGCAAGGGCAGCCACCAGTACCAAAGCTACCAGGCCAGCTACCAGGCCAGGTACATCCACCCTAACAACGGAATCTGAGGAAGAAGTACACTTAGGTCAGTCACTATTTCACTGTTTACCATACCAACACCCATTAAAAATGTCTTTTAAGATACATTACTGTGTTTGTACCTTGACTATTGACATAGGCCTGCCAAAATGACTCCTGTTAAAAAAGGGAAACTATTAGGGCAAACTGGTCATTTGAAGGTGTACACATAGTAAATAGCAGTCTATGAACATTGTACTTTTTAGGTCTGTGCTATGTTTTTCCGAACCATTATAAGAACACGCAAGATCTGATATCAGCAAGTATTTAAGAGTCCAGGATCAACGTCAAACGTTTGCCCTGGATCAATGTACCTTAACCCTAACCCATTCATCCAGGGCAACAGGTTTGACATTGATCCCGGACTCTTAATTACTTGGTGATATCAGATCTTCCATAAGAACACACCGTTTTTGCATCATCTTCAAACACTTCTCTGGCCTCCTCATAGGAGCAGGTCTCCTCTAAACACTCTCTCTCAATGTTTCCTTGTGTCACCAGCTCAAAATCCCAGTAGTTGAAGAGAAGAGAGCGTGATAAGAAAAGGCTTGCTGATTGCTCTGAAAGGAACACTGGATAAAAACAGAGGAGTGTTCACAGGGCCAGTTACTGACTAAAATATTCAGGAAAGAGGAGGTAGCCTATAGTCAGGGACTGAGATAAATGGGTTACCATTTTGATCCCTAATGATGGCCCTCCCCCAGGACAGGTGCAGCAGCAGCATCCAGATACACGCCGTCACAAGGCCCCTCATGCTGCAGGCCTTCCACACAAAGCAAATCATTACATTCCTTGACAGACTGAAACTTAAGCCAAAAGTGACGTTAACCTGGTGGCTGTTAGGCACGAATAGCATAGCATTCATGTTAAAGACTTTTTCTTTTTACGCATAATGCGTCTTTTACTACAGACACACCCATAAGGCCAAGGTAGGCAGGAGCAATAGATTTTTTCACCACAGAAATTGTAGTTAATATCAATTAGGCTGAATGTTTGATGGTGATTACCCTGGGACCTACACCAGACCATGGAAATTCTGTGCGTCAGGAAGTGCCATTAATAATTTGTAATGAAGTTATAGCTTTCTGGAACTTACTCAAACGGTTGAATATGTTTCTCATATTCAAATGCCGTAAGTGAGACTCGAAGAAGGATAATAGTATTTAGTTGGATTGTCTGAAAAATGGCCAGGTGGGTGTACGATAAGCGGAAGACAAAGTAAAGATAAAAGACTTACCTTATAGCTTGTCCCAAACGTTCGCTATCTGATTATACGCGGGTATAACTTGCCACTTCCGTCGTGTTTGTATATATGTGAAAATAGTTTTTATAGCGAAAATATATGATACATTACATAAATGTTTCGGTCACCTCGCATTTCAGCTGTCGCTAGCAGTTTCCCATTACTGTGAAAACAACGACATGACGCATCATACCAGTTTGACAACATACCTGTGGGACAGCTTTCGTCAGGAGTTTACAGAATTTGTTGGAGACAAGCTGACAAAATAAACCCAACAAAATAAGGAATGTATTACTGTAGTACATGCAATATTTTGGGAGAAAAAAACGACACAATTTATTGCACCGAATTTTACTAGCCAACAGAAAAGCAATATTTTGGAAATTTAAAATATCTTTCCCGTCACCACCTCTTGAAAGAAAACCCTCAGCACTCTGGAGTCATTTGCTGTTTCTGAAAATGCCTACTATCCTCTGCTACTACATAGTACCCCTACATGGATCTCTGCAGAAAGCAGTGTGTGGTATGCACTATGCAGTACTCAAAAATAGAGCAGGAGTAGTGTGGGGCTCAATTAACTTTCAAGTCTGTAGTCCATTAATTGATGAGGTACTGGTCATGTGGTAAGCAGGCATAGGTGTTGTGTGCTGTACTGTGTACGGGGCACATGCAGTATTCTTTCATTTTCCAACCTCAGCCTCATCAACCAGTCATTTGTAAGTCCAAACCCCAAATAAAATGTTTTTGCATCAACATGTTTCACAGTGGAAAATCTAGAGTTTAGGATCACAATACTTCGAGAGCAAGACGTAACAACTACTCTGACTTAGTTAAGTAAATAATACTTTAATTTGGTATAAAAGTCTTTGGTTGATTTCAGTACATTGTGTCCATACAAAATTGTTGCATACATGGTGCACATACAGTCTTGCAGCAAAATCTAGGAGGTCAGGTGTAAGGTGTAGTTTATCAGACAAGTAAAACATTGTATTCTGCTACAATACATTTAACCAGAGCAAAGTTGCAAGAATCAATCGTCAAACAATTCAGAACTTGACATTCAAAGCTTGACAACAGAAGATTGTGTATGGACAGAGATATAATTGAATTTCTAAGTTTTTCCAAATGAGCTTTTACTTCTGTGGTTGAGATTTACTTTCAACAGTTACAAAAAAATAAAATAAAATAAAAAAATGTTTAATTAAAAAGGTTGGATCCCTTTGAAGTCTATGGTTTGTGCAGAAGTAAGGTTCCATCTAGTGGCCAAAGAAAGCAATGCTCTATAATTACAGGGGTAAACATTCTGCCCATCACACATAGATATCCCTTCTCAAAGTAGACACTGACTTTCCATTAATGTAGTAACTTTCATTTGTTATATCACCTTTGTGCTCCACACATTTACATCATTGTTGCAAGGCGGTGTATCAAAAGAATAATAATTATCGTAATAAAAAAAAGTAGCTCCACATATGCAGTCACAAGTACCTAAACGCACAGCCAACAGCTCATCCACGTTGTACCCCCTCCCACCCCAAGCCCCAAACCAAACCATATACACACAAAAGAGAAGATAAAAATAAAAGGAATCTAAGCTTCTTAGTGTTATCCTACTTCTGTAAAACTTTCTTTTGTAAGTTTAAAGATGTAGCATATGTCTCTACTCCACAAATTACTTAAATAACACATGGTCCTCATGTTGCAAAGAAAAAAAAAACATAAAAAAGTCTTTTGAGTCATTACGAGTTCCACACAAACTCAGAGCCAGTCACAGTATGGCTCATTATGATACTGTGGGGCCCAGGAGTTCCTGAAATGTGATGGCACTACAACTACAAGGGCTTGTCTGAATCATTCTTTAACTGTGACACATGGCTGTAGACAGTGTTTCTACAAACACCTCCAAATATAGCTCACTGTATATCAGGTGGCAAAATCAGGCTTCTTACATATTTCTTTGTGAATTCAGACACCATAATGCACTACAAAACCAAACCAAACCAAAATCAGTGTAATTCAAGCATAGCCCTGTTGCACAAGCCTGCTGAGTGCACTACATACTGTAGCAAGTGAATTTTGAACTACATAGAGCGAACACAGATGCGAACGAGCCCTTTACATTGAGTCAATGGAACCTACAACATTCGAAACCGAAAGCAAGATTGTAGGTTCCATTGACTCAAAGTTAACTGCTCATTCGCATTTGCATTCGGTCTATGTTGTTCCAAATTCTCTCATTCTTCTTGCCATCTAGTGCAGTCATCACCCTTGTGCAACAAAGCTATTCTTGAATTATACCAAACTTTTGCTTTAACTCATGTTCAGTCCCTTGGTGGCTTGTGCAGATAGGGCAAAATAGCACCCCACCATGGCAGAAATGTATTCTTTCTCTTATCTACCGGTAAGCTCTTCAAGAGTCTTCAAGTTAATTCTCCTGTGGGTTTTTTTTTTTCAGTTAGTTTGATATTTAAACAATCACTTTCCCTTTAATGTCATCTGGCTGCATACTGAAATGATATACCCACATAAAACCAAAAAACATTAAAACAACAATTAAAAAAAAGTTTGAAATACATTTCTTTGTTGTTGTTGAAAAAAAAAAGTGCGAATGAAACGAAAATATATATCATGCTTCACCACAACACAGGCCTCCTTAAAATAACCCTTCAAGCCCAACACACTTGCTTGGCCTGCCATACACAATAGTTAGAGGATACTGCATGGGCATCCACTGCTCTTCTGTTTGCCTGCATGGTTGGCAGGGAGAGGTGGACTTTCTGTCTCCTGGAACTTCCTGAGAAAGCAATTAGAAGAGATAAGGAACAATTACAGAGGGAGGAAAACAAATGGAAAGGCACCATATAGCAGGACTCCTACTCCAGCAAATGCCTAACGCACACCATTAATTGATGATCACAAACCTGATTGCCCTCACAACCTCCAGGAAAGCCTCATCCACATTGTAACGGTTCTTTGCAGAAGACTCCATGTAGTGGATCCGGTTTTCCCGAGCAAAAGACTGTGCCTCCTCTCTGGATATCTGCAAAAGTGCACAAGCAGACCAAGGCCTTCATCATGCTAAAGAACTATCATCTATGAAACAATTCTTACACTGTGGACATGGACTTTCTCTCCTTGTTGTAGTGAACCACAGCAGCTGCTGTGTACCGTGCCTCAATCATGAAATATCATTCTATTGCACTGTATTTGACAGTTACACACCCATGTATGCATCATATTAGCTGCTCATTACCACTCTCTGCTGATCGAGGTCTGACTTGTTGCCAACTAGAACCATGGGGAAGTCATCACGATCTTTCACTCGCAGGATCTGGGTGTGGAACTTCTGGATCTCATTGTAACTGATAGAATGACAGTAAGCATTCAGACAGAGTGGAAGGAGGGAAGAGACCTTTTAAAATTGCAGCATAACAAAATATGAGTTATTCTGTATGTCTAGTGTGTGTAAATAATAACCGAGTCTGCTTACCCTGCGAGTTTTCATTGTTTCTATACCTTTAACATAATTAGATGACTGGATATTTTGTTGCAGTCAGAGTTCAGTTATTAAAAGAAACTCATAAATATAGCTAGTGATTCTACCATCAGCCCACAAATATCTTCAATACTTAAACCTTTTGAATCTAGGCACACAACTCCTATACAATCATAATACATAGAGTACAGTATAATAACACATAAAAGAGATCAAGCATGTGTGGGACTATGATTGCCCTCCAAAAAAAAATAAACAAACACTCTTCAAAGAGATACCAATCAAAGAGGTCAGCCTCATATCCAATAAAGTAACCACTGCAGTGTTGCACAATGCAAGTTGCCCTTATCACATTAATAATGCCACAGCTGGGGGAAATACATCAGAGCTGTGTGTACTTACCACAAGATATATACAGACACTCTCAAAACCTGATTTTCAGTTCCCATATTAGACATGTGAAAACACACACACACGTACACACTTGAACCGTCTCTTTCGTTCTCACTCACAGACACGCACAGGGACTCACCTTCCCCTGTCATTAAGGGCAAACACTAGTAAGAATCCCTCTCCTGAACGCATGTACTGCTCCCTCATTGCTCCAAACTCCTCCTGACCGGCCGTGTCCAGAACTGACCGAAGGAGAAGAGAAAAGACATTTGAAAAGGCAAACATCAACCTGCGCAGACAGGCAACATCAGAGCGGCCCAAGACACAGCCACTCAAAACAGAAACCAAACCACACAAACCTCACACACACACAAGTTGGACAAACAAATAACCAAACAAACATCACACTCTGCTTGGCTACACAGACCTACTTCCCATACTCATCATGAACTCCTCTCTCTACCTCAATAGATACAGACGGCAAGTCTGGTTAACGCCCCCGAAATGCGAAGGCGGGGTTGCGTGGGTGGAAATTAAGGATAAATAGTGGTCCATTTATCATGCAAGTGAGCAGAGAATGACTTCTCCAAGTAAAGAAAATGGTTTAAAATAATACCGCACAACTGGTTAAAACACATACTGTATGAAATGTTTTGCCTGACAGTGACCGCTTGTGCTAACACTAGACTGTTAATTCCTGTAACACTGACAGAAGTGTATTATTGGATTCATAAATGTACTTCTCTATCTCAGTTTAGCGACCTAAAGTTAGCTACATTTACAATGGTGATGAATGAAGGTATCGATAGTAAGATAACAAAGCCAACAATTATTAAACAAAGTTGTCCCCAGTATCATGTTTGAAGGTGTACCAAGTTGACAATGCACATCACACAAACCGTTTGAACAACATAAATAGCTGAAAGCATTGCCTTCAAAAATGAGTCAAGCTTCATATAAATAGGGTTCAGTGAAACTACAAGCAGAGCACCTGATTGACTTGCAGCTAAAATGATCCTCTGTTTTCTTGCACAGGAGGAGCTTTTTGGGGCTTTCACTAGACTTGTCGTCTGTATCTATGACATCTTACTGATCTGTGGATTAATCAGGTATGGTATAGGGACATGATGAAAAAAAACTGACAACTTCCAAATACAGATGCCAATTCATCACAGTTTGATGGGAATTATGCACCCAAAATACACTACAAGAGTCATAAAACTTCCATCAGATGACTAAGAGGATGCAACAAGACAGATCAGCCAGCAGGCTCTGTTATTCAATAGGGCCTAATGTTCCGTCAAATGTCTTTATTTTCTCTATCATCCCATGAATATATTCTTTTAAAGACATTGCTGTTTCAACTGGTGCCAATCTTAGATGCAACCTACACACTGACCCTTTTCTAGTGTAAATCCACACTGTTACATTGTGTGTACAGAATCTGTCAATATTTTTTGTAAAGTAATTACAATATGCATCATAATAATGTTGGTGGTAATGCTACTCAGTGCTTAAATGTTTAGACATAGACATAGAAATTAATGAAAAATCTTTCAATATGGTGTCTAATGGGCCTTCTACTGGTACTTCATTATAAGTAGGACTACACACTATACACTATTACAGTATCCTTTTAGAAAAAAATATACATAGTTGTGATTAATGTTAAATGCTACTTAAATTCAAGGCTAAACAAATGTCTAGTGTGCAACTGATACATCTAACCTGAGGAGCACTCAAATAAAATGCAAAAGCTTTGTAAATGAATGCCATTCCTGTCAAATAAATTTAAATTTAGGAAACAAGGTTCTCTTACATGCACTTGTTCTTTTTGTGTTGTACCAAATATATTTTCCAATGCCATGACAAGTGTTTAAATTTTAATTTGTCATTAAAATCTTAAAGACTAAAAGCATTGAATGCAATAATATCCACTGTTAATGCAAGTAGTTCCAAAATAGTAAACTCAGTACATACAGAAACCCTTTTAAAAGCACATTTCTACAATTTAAGCACACTTTTGAAAAGTTCACTTTTCTACCTTGACTCACAATGGAATGCTGATTCTTCTCATCACACATAAAAAATATTGAACATATAGATTTAGTACACGCATGTTCCCAATAGTCCCAATCCACTTTCAAACAGCACTTTAGATTGCAGTCTTAGACAACTGGACAACAGTTCTGAAAAGGTCTGAATTGGTTTCAAAACCTCTTTTGGGATGACTAGTAGGCCTACCGAAAACCTTTATGGACACATCTTTCTGATATGTTCTTCGTGTCAACTTTATAGTCCATGCTGATTTAAATATTAGTTTCTGACAACTGTAACTTTTTTTCTGTGAGCACTTACTGTCAAGCCGCGTCTCTATCCCGTCAACACTGCATATTTTAGTGTAGGAGTCTTCAATAGTTGGGTCATAATCTGATACAAAATATGACTGAAACGAAAAAAAAAACACATTCAGATTGAGACTTCAATTCGCCACACGGGTGAGTGTAAAGAAATTTTTGGCCAAGGCAAGCGAAGACATGTTGAGAACTCCTCTCCACACCCTTTTAGTGGTGATTAAGACATCTCTTAAGATGATGGTACAAATAAGAATCACTGCGACAGAAACTGAAGATCAGTCAAATGTCAAAAGCAAACTGGACTGAGCTCCGAAAGTAATATCTCACCTGAATGAATTGAATGGTCAATGCGCTTTTTCCTACACCGCCGCCGCCCACGACTACCAACTTGAATCTCTCCTCTTCAGAGGACATGGTTTCTCTCTAGAGCACAACTGTAAAAGGGAAAGTGACTTATGGTGTGAACCAGGACATGCTCAAATACTAACGTTATAGAAAAGCAGAATGACACATCACGGCATCCTAAACTTCGAATCTAGCATTGCGTCGGCTACAAAAAGCAATTCCCAAGAGCGACAGGCCATCTAAGAAGCATTAAGGTTTAGTGGACAGCTAGTGTTTATTTTAAGTTAAGGAAGTAGACCCAGATCGAGCCGCAAGATGACATATTTGTCGTTAATTAGCCTATATACAGCCTGTTAAATTATGCTGTAACGTTAGTGCTACGAAGTTTTCAGTCCTCGTCCTAAGTTTATCCTATGTCGTAAACGTGAGGCTTTTGCTATCCTATCAGGTTCGATAAGCCAAGGATCATTGGACAACAAAGGTTATCCTCTTTGTATCTGTAAATTGCCCAATCCTACAGGTGTGAAATTAAGCTATTTCTCAGCAAATAGGCCCAAATCATTGTTTGCTACGGTGCATTCCTTGCACTGGAAAAAAATCTTGGATTACCTTCCTTCCGCAGACGCCTTCGGTAAGTCGGTCCGGAGATGCCAAGTTTTCCTGCTGTAGCGTTTACACAACTGTAGAGTAATTAGCAAGCTTTCCAGCAATAGTTATGTTTCTTTTTCAGTTGTTATAAACGCGGAAAATAACTGTTAAATCAACATAATCGAACTAGTTCATTTCAGATTGACGGATGACTGACTACAATTTGAGCGTACAAACTACTTCTTCCTTTGTCATTTCTTGAGTTTCTTAGCTCCTTCCGACTTTTTCATAGCCTGGGGCGTTTTTTTCTCAGCCGCAGTTCTCGTACGTATGAATGGGAGTGTCTGAGAGTTCCGTTGTTTTACTCAGCGATAGTCGATAGCGAAGTCCTGAGATGAAAAGACCAAGCTGGAGCTGTTGCTCTTGAGTTATAGGCTGAAGATGGTGTACAATACATCCTGATAGGCGAACTCCAATTCAAACGTGGACGTTAATTAGCCCATAACTGTACCAAATACTTTGACAAATATACACCAAGAAGGCCTAGTCTGAATGGTATTAGTCTCGGTCATTTCCTTATTTGGCGATTGCTGTCTGGTGAGACCACCGCTATCGCCTGCAGTGCATCCATATACTGAGTTGAGATAGAACTGAACGTATTATTAATTTTGTTCAGAATTACGATCGAGTTGGAAAAGATTCGGGCTGAGTAAAATTCTTTGTTGAAGACATGTTAATGCACTGTAGCCTGCTTTTAACGCTTTATAAGACTCAACTAATATGGCAGCATAAACAACGTTGCCGTGTGCCCAATTTGTGCCAGGCACGACTACCTTTGGAGAGGGCGGGAGTTTGGCAACATCCAGTCCGCATGGAATTTCAGCATCAGAAAGCGCCTTCCCGGATGTGACTCATAATCATGGGCGTTTTAGTTAGCGTTGCTGACTTGCCTCCCTACTTTGGAACAGTTCACAGAAATAGCCCATTTGGAATATTGTTCCAGCATTGTGCTGTAGCAAACAAACTCATGTTTGATTATCTCAGGTCGATTGTAATGCTTGTCAACATAATTTCTGATTTCTAATCAGTTTCTAACAGGCTGTCTGGGCTATATTTAAATTCAAAGAATTCCATGTTAGACTACCTAGATCAGGCCACAGTATGCTCACTGAAAGGCTTGCCTCATAATAAAAACAGACATAGGGACTCAAGTCTGGGGCTGGACTTGAGTCATACTTAAGTTGCCCATCCAGTGACTTCAGACTTGACTTGAGACTCGAGGTCTAAAGACTTGGACTTGACTCGAGACGTGAGATATGGGACTTGTGAATTCCTCATTTATTTATTTTTAGCACATTAATTTCCAAGTTGAAAAAAGTTCCCTTCCAGCCTTTTTCCATCATTATGTAACATTGCTCATACAAGCAGCAACAGAATGCAAAATATTAACGTTACAAAAGCTACACCTATGCGACCTGCTAATCAATGCTGATAACTACTAGTATTGAATTAATAGAGTATGTGGTGCTATGCATTGTAAGCTATTGTGTGTTACCTAACCTAAAATCATGATGTTCCATGAAAGTTACGGGCAGAGACTTCCGACTTGTGACCAAAGACGTGGGCCTAGACTTGGCCTTGCTCCTCAAAAACATGAGACTTGACTCGGACTCGAGCATAGAGACTCAACCTGACTTGGACTTGCAAAAAAATTACTTGTGAACCTCTCTGAATAGAAATAATACAAATTTGATCAGCATGTATTTCTGAGAAGGCTTTTTCTGTGTTGGTGACTGCATTTGCTTACAATGCCAATACCTTAGGACATTATATAATTTTAATATGTAAGAAAAAGATGAGGTCAGACCAGTATAAACTTTCAGCTTTAATGAATACTGTGGTTTCAGTACAAGCTGTGGTGCTAAAATACCATCATCAAAATATCAATTCAATAAATAGTAATAATTTAATAAATTTGTCATTTCATAAATAATAAATCCACACACACAAGCATTTATGAATCTCTCAAAATTACAGAGACTTGAAAATCACTTCTTGTAAGGATAGAATACACCAACACTCCATTTCAGACAATTCAACAGTATAGACATGTGATGACAGGCCATTCCTTTACAGGTTAAGCGTGTATGACTGTCACATGTACAATAGAATTACTGATAGACATGCAATGAGGGTGTCTGTTCAATAAATGCCTGAGCAAGAGCCCTGCTCTGAAGTCAGGCATCCTGAGTTCCATTATTATTATTGAGAATAGGTTTTAAACAAAAAATCTTTTGAAATCAGCTCTACCAGTGAAACTGCTTCAGATCCAATCATCCAAACAAAAATCCTCAACAATGTCTCTTTCCCTTGATTTTCCTGTAACTTGGCTTTTTTTTGTATCCATTTCTTCTTGGTTTATTTTCCCCAACAGTCCAACAAGACTACTATTGGCCACATCACCATTCTTTCAGCACCTGTAGGGCAAAGCAGGCTGGCCCACCTTGATCCGAGGACCTAGTAGGACCCCAAGCAGCATCTTCTCCCCCCAGTCTAACAGCTTATTAACAGTGAGACTTAGCGGTGACATGAGATCTGAGTCTCCGCTTAACCCCTCAACTGCCTCCAAGGCAGTGGATGGAGACACTTTCTGTAGAGGACCACTGATGTGCATGGGCGATATCTCTTTGACACTTTCAGTCTTGGATTTGCTACTATACTTTGGCGCCCCCTGGTGGGATGTGATCACTCTGTCCTTTGCCTGGGCCGTCACTGCTCTGTCTTGGTTCTGTCTGTCCTTTCTTCTTGTGACAGATCGTGAAGAGCTTCGATGTGCATTGGAATGTCTGGTACTTGAAACCTTCCTCTGCCTCTCCTTCTCCTCCTCAACTTTAGGCCTAGTCTGTGATCTCCTGTTACTGTGTCGCGCTTCAGACTCCCCCTTGTGGACGAGTTTGGAACTGTTTGTTCCATCTGGCCGGGGGTTGGCACTCTTGTCTTTCTGGAGCGTCTGCAGGGAAGCACTCACAGGAGTTAGGGCTAAAGTGAGACGTTTGCGCTTCTCCGAGATCGACACTGGGTCTGATGGGATTTGTAGTGTGGTTGGCTTCGGGGGAATCCGCTGGACTTCTGATGGTGCCTGCAATTCTATTGGCTGTAGTGAAAGAGTGAGACTTTTCATCTTCTCAGAAAGCGACAGAGTGAACTCGGGAGACTGTGATGGAGATAACGCTTTGCTTCCACTCTGCACTTTGGCATCACCATTTCTTGAATCCTGTATCGACGTGTGGATGGAGGCATCACAGCGTTGCTTAACTTTTGTGTCTTCAGCATGTTCCTTGTTTCCATGTTTTAGGTCCTGAGCATTAGGGACAAGTTTGGTTGACAGTGATACGTTGGAGCCACAATCTGTTTGGTCAGTGTTGGGCTGCGGTGAGTCCAAAGCTTTACCAGACAGCCCAGTAGTTGAGTGGTGTGCATTTGAGCACTTAGGGGTGAGAGTGCCCTGGAAGAGTTGAAGCTGACCCAGGAAGTTAAAATTTGGGGAGATGGAGGGTCGGCGCTCCTTGACAAACCTGTGAATGCAGGCAGAAACTACATTGGATACACACATACAACACAACACATGGTCTGCAGGCTAATGGACAGATGCAATATGAATAAACTTGATGATTTCTGTCTGGCTGTTTATGCTGTGAAGTCTCACCTGTATGCATGATCCAGGTCCATTCCAAGGCGATACATTATGTAGGCCACAGCAAGAGCAGGAGAGCGAGAAATACCAGCTGCACAGTGCACCAGCACTGAGCATCCCAGAGCCATGGCCCCATCTAGGATGAAACATAAAAGTGTGAGGGTGATATTCAGTGCATGTAAAGCATGCAACATGTCTGCCTGTCCAACTTGATGTATGCGGTCTTGCTCTGTGTTCTTACCGATGAAGCGTAACGCCTGCGGGATCCACGGCAGCAAGTCGTCCCTTAGTGAATCGTCAATGGGGATCCGGAGGTACTGAGACTTTGGAAGAAATGTCGGTTGAGGGGAACAGCGGCTGACGCTAAGGACATATGAAATCCCCCGCGCAGACAGGCTGTCCTACAACAGGTGAGAAAACAGACACAGCATTAACTAGGTTAGTAGCTCCGGTCGATCCAGTTGAGCTCATGTCTCCGCAAGTGCACGTAATAGGTCAATCAATCACAGAGTACTAATGCTTTCATTCATACTTGTGCAAGAGAAGACTAAAAGAAAAAAAACTAACATAAATGCAAAGATCATTTACGTGCAAGTTTACCTGCGTAACATCTGTCTCTGCACCCAGGTACAGATGCGGCAGAATGCAGGACAGTGGCGGGCGTTCGTTCTCTCTTTCTCTGTTGAATACCATCCTCCTTTCTTCTGGGGTTCTGCCTGTGCAGGAAAAAAAACGAGCATGTGGAGTGACTTCATAGAGTCAAAACAAGAGATGACGCAGATGCAGGGACAACTTCGCAACCTTATTTCAGCACAAATGTATAATTATATGTTGCACAGCATTAAACACGAGCAATTTAACAAAGAATGCAGGAAGCTGATGCACTCAACAGCACAGTAAATTTAAATCATTAAGGAATGCACTGAAATGGGGCAGTGTTACATGCATATTATTATACGAAACTCCTACTGTTGTAATTACTATAGAATAACTTACCAATGATTTTTTTTCGTCAATAGACTGTAGATCGAAAATTGGATCCCGAGGAGGAAGAAATACTAAAGGAAATGCGTTGTGTGGCGTAAAAGTTCAATGCCCAGAAAAGTAGCCTACACGCCGACAACGCTATATCGCAGTGCAGCGCTGGGGTTTTTCAAATAAATCCGTTTAAATAATGTCTCTTCCGTATATCCTTATAAATGTACGAAACGGCTCTCTGTGTAAGAGATGTGTTCCACTGCTCTCCGTTCTCGATCTGCGACGTTATCGCTGTTTGTTGTTGAATGTCTATACCTGAGAGAGGGAGGAAAAGGATGAGGTAATGCCGATTCCAGACGCCAATAATAGTACATTTGTATGTGATGTCATTTTCAGCCAATGAGCGCTTTGCACTCTCCAGTGACGCGCGCGCGGGCACGCTCCTTTTGTTCGACATCATCAGTTTGCCCAAGGACCCCAGCAGTTTGCCTGGGATGGATGGGGCGCTATTCTGCTTCTGAAAGGGGGGGCATCTCTTCCACCTTTACTGGTTACGTCTGCAGCTATTGCTTTGGCTTGTGGAGCCTGTTTCTATGTGCGCAATGGCAGATTTTCTTTCTTTATTTCATTGTATGTAAACAACATAAATTATTGAAAATGTATCACTCATTCCGTTATATTTAAACCACTAATTCCCGCAGTTTATTCAGTCAAGTGTAGCCAGTCGTCAGAGGTGTCCGACATCATTTACACATTTATGCCCCCTTCCCCAAGTATATTGTAGACATGCAGATTTAGACGCTTTCTTGATATCTTACAGTTTGCATTCTGGTTGCAGACGACCCGTGGTATCTTTTGCAAAAAGCAAGTCCTGACCCAAATAGGTGAGCGTGGTAGAACACTTACAAAACCTGCACGATATGGTGCACTTGACCCATCTACCTACCCTGCCCCTTTCAATACTTCAAATACCTTCCGTCTTGCATACGATGGCGTGTATGTTTGTGTAAGCAGCGTCAGGACTGTCAGTTAGAGTACACTAAACGCCAACATTGGCAGGGAAAATAATCACATAAAATGTTATCATTTCCAAAAGAAGAAAACTACGCAACACCCCAATGAACACTATACTAACCAAAAACAACACGAATTCTGTTTTTAAGTCCCTCCACTCCCTCTACCAGTCATCCTGTAGGCCTACTGTTTTCCCAGAGACATTCAGCTTATTAAAATGAACTTAAGGGTGGCATTGTATCATGTTTGAGGTCATGCATTATTTGATCTCATCTCTTCAGATTCAATAACTTACTCTCTCATCAGGCATACCTAAAAAACTACAGCTAAACTATAATAATAATAATAAAAAAAAAACTACTCAACTGCTTATAATGGATATACTGAAGTATTTGTAAAACTAAATACAGAAAGCAAGTAACTGGATGAAAATTGAAAACCCAAATAAAAAAATTCTGACACACACAAAACATGGAGAGCTGTGTGAATATATGGCATAGTTTTACTTTCACATTTTTCAGTACAGAGTAAATTGGAATCTAACACAGGTATCTGACAGGTTTAACACCGATACACTGGGGCTGTATTAGCTAGCGGATACTGCACAGACACACTCACGCACACACAAATATGACAATGATTCAAATTCAACTACAATGACAAAGTCCCATTGAATACACAGTTGCATCAAGGGAAGCATAGTGACTCCTTATTCAACATATATGACAGTGTCCCATAAACTTCATTAGATTCTTTTTTTTTTATAATATGGTACAATCACACTCATCCCACACATACACACCTAATGCTGAACCAAAGCAAGATGATCCCTGGTGTTGTGGTTGACTGTTGGCAGCTGGTTTGGTCCTAATCGGTCTCTGTTTTTCTGCCATCTAAGATGTATGAGTGTACTAACAACTAGTGTGTTATCTCTCAGACTACTGTGTGCGCATCAGAGTACTCGCTCCTTTCAACAGGTTCACATGGTAAGTGCTCAAACAGGGGCCTCTTGAACATCGGTCATAACCTCACCTCAATACAAATTCTGGCTTTAGTCCCATTTGTTGTGTTTTGTTGTGGTGTATGTGTGTGTGTGTTTGTTTGTGGAGACTGAGTACAAGACAGGAGATCACTACAGATCTCTGTAGTGTGTGTGTGCGTGTGTGTTTGCGTCTGTAAATCTCTGCTGCACTCTTCATGTGCAGACAGATGGATAGAATAACATAGGACTCCCTCCTCTCTCGTTCTCTCCATCTATCTTTCTCTCTCTCTCTGCCCTGTTGTCCTCCCAGCCCCCCTCGCCTCTAACAGAGGAAAAGTGGTGACCTGGACACAACCTGAACATTTTGGACCACACCATGAAAATCATGAAATGTACAAAACAATGAAATGGGGGCAACAAACTTCAAGTTACACGGCACTAACATCAGCACTGAGATGAGACAAAATAGGTCAATACATTTTCAAAAAAAAAAAAAAACAACGAAACCCACACATCACAACCAAACACACAAACCATCAAAGTCATGACGGGGGTTGTAATAATACATGTAATAAATGAGGAGCCCACGAGAGGGTCTACCGAAGCGTGCATGGTCACTTCCCTGCCTGAGCCTTGTTAAAGTGCACTAAGCCTGCTCTCCTGCGCCTGGGAATACGGGAATGTCCACATGGAATCTTTGCGGTGATGATACATACATACATGCTGAGCGAGCTGATGAGAAAGCTGTGCGCGCGCACATGTGTGTGTGTGTGTGTGTATGTATGCGTGTGTCTATGTGTGTGTGTGTGTTTGGTTGGATCAGAGCGGAGATGTTAGAATGTTAGAAGATGTGCTGGGAGGGCGGGGGAAGGTTAGGTCAGTAAAGGGTGTGGGCAAGTCTCCGGCCCATCGGGAGGCGACGGCCTCCTTTAGTGTATTACTACTTCATCTGTACAATTCTTCAGATTTGTGCATGTGTGCGAGCAAATGGGGTTTGGTGCAATCCTTCCATCCATGGCTTACAAGGAATGTTTAAAGAGACGTGTGCGAGTGTGTGTCTCTGTGGATGCGTACACTTTCGCAGGAATGCTATCGGAAGTTGAAATGTTAGCGCGGGCGTGCGTGCGCTGACCACTCGACGCTCGCCACTCCCAGCATACTGTATAATGCACACCAGCTGCCAACACAAGCACAGAGCACACCTCAGTCACCAGGCTGGACGGAGAACACAACAATCACCACAATTCTGTACCACGCACACTTTCACTCGTACACCCAGCCACACACATGCACACACACACACACACACTCGCACGCACTCTCCAACACTCTCTGACCCACACACACACACACACACACACACACACACAGGTAAACACCAATAAAAACAAGAACTGTAGCGCTGATGATAACAGTAATAATAATAATAATCATAATAATTGTAATTAGGACAGTTATATGGCCGTCGCAGAATGCCGGCTATTTTTTTTTTTTTCCCTTATGTACGAATGCTTCAGAAGATTTCTTTCTTTGTTCAGGGTTCTGGAAAGTAGAACGCTGGTCTGCGTGAGGGCTCTAGGAAGGTGATGGTCTAGGCATGGATTTCGAGGAGAAGACTCTAGAACTGTTCCGACAGCAGCTCACAAAGACGCTTGGAGACGGTGTCCTTACTGCTGCGCAGAGTCAGTCGGTACATCTGAGGAAGAGGAGAGAGAGAGCGAGAGAGAGACAGACAGACAGAGAGAGATGCAAATTATAATACTTTATCATATATACTAGCCCATACTATAGGGAGACTACTATGGCTGGCACATTAGCCTAAATACAGGTGGGCACAAAATAGGCACATACTAACTGTATGCATAGACATGACACATACACACACACGCAGGTACATACTCGCACACACACACACACACACACGCACACACACACATACACACTGCATGCATGCATACTTCTATAGACACATGATTAATGATGACAAAAGACTTGGTCCAACTGAGAGTGGGGTTCTGAACACGAATAACACGCCCAATGGCCTGGGATCTACCACTGCACCGAGGGAGGGGGAGCGAGAGAAATAGAAGAGAGAAAAGACTGAAGAAAGAAAGGGATGAAGAAAGAAGGCTTGAGACAGCATTACGCTGACAGCGAGAGTGTGAGATGAAAGGGGCAAGTCAGTTATGAAAGAGAGAGAGAGAGAGAGAGGAGTTGGGAAGGTGATGGATAGAGAGAGAGAGAGAGAGTGAAAGAAAAGACAGAAAGAAAGAAAGAGAGAGAGGAGTGTTACCTGCTCCCCAGGCTTGAGTTGCAGCAGCAGACACAGAGACACAGACACATCAGTGAGATGCAATGAAACACAAAGGCTTTAACGACTCGTCCCTCATGTGCGTACATGTGTGTGTGGACGACGTGTGCGGCTTTGAGTGGATGCGTGTCGAGGTTTGCGTGCTCGAGAAGCTCAAGTGTGAGTATGAAGACTACAGAGTGTGATAGAAAGGCATCACAACACTCTGCTTCTGATTTCAGCAGAAGACTGTACACTCAGAGGGGATAGGGTCTAAAACTGCTCAGTGTGTGTTTGTGAATGCACACAATTATGGGGTGGTGTAATATCAAATGTGTAAAGCAATCTTGGGTACAAGAGGAGACTGACTCATGGCGGAAAAAGTGACGAAGGCAAAGGGGTCGGAATCTTTGTATTAAGTGCATATGCGTGTACGTGTGTGTGTGTGTGTGTGTGTGTGTGTGTGCATGAATGCATACAGTATGTGAATTACCTGGGCTTGGGCATTGGGCTCCAGTCTGAGTAGGCAGCCCACCTGCTGGGCCTTGGTCTGGATGACACCAGCACACACAAAGTTCTCTGGGTTCGGGTCCACGTTCTCCAAGAGGGCCGTCCCAAGGCCCAACAACTGCACAGGACAAACAGGTTGATGGGTCAACAATGTATGCGAAAAACTGAAAGAAATGGTCTTCGACAAGAGATTAAACTGCCCGCTTATTAGTTTTTGCGTATTTGTAAATTTCTTTTCTAAATAAAAGTTTCTCACTCATATAATTGTAATTTTTGGGGGGGAGATTTTCTCAAGTGTAGGTACCCATTAAACATAGGTAACTATTCTACATCCAAATCCTACTGGGGGTTTTGGAGATAGCTGGGCACAGAAGGTAATGTGTCGGTGCGTTAACCAAAAGCACAGGCCTTATTTGCTTATCTCTTACCTTTGCTTTGACCACCTCTATGTCAATACCATGGTTTGCCTTGAAGATCTTCTGTGCTTCTTGCGCAGGCCTGAAAAGGGGAAGGCAAAGCGCATGTAAGACTAGTGGGAGGGGCAGATTGAGTAACTTTGTGGCTGAAAGCTTGAATTTATTGCACAATAATCTAATGCAACCAAGAAACACAAACAATAAATCAGTTACAATCTCAGTAAAGCCACCGCCCTGGAACTCAAGTAAGGTTACACACTGGGTAGGTTACACCACTTTATGATTTTCTGAGGATGAGAAGAAAGCTATTTGTCATGCTGTATCAGTTTACACATATACCAACCTCTTCTTTCTATACTGTAATGTCTATGGCAATGGCAAACAACTGGTTGTGTTGGCAAACAATGTTACTTGTCAATTTAGTTATTAAATCTCAGCCAGGATGGCTTCGGGAGAAATCCCGTACCGTTTTATCAAAGTTCTTATAGACAAGTAAAAATGGAGCACTCCACGCATCGATCCTCGTCTTACAACATCAGAAGCTTCTCGTTTGGGCCGAAAGTCTTTTGGAAGGGGAACCAGGAGCACGCTGATGAAACCTGCAGTCTTCATAAGTGGCAAACTTCATCAGTGGGCTCCTATTTCTCCTTTCAAAAGACTTTCGGTCCAAACGAGAAGCACCTGATATTTCTTCTTCTACTGAAGACAAGTTATTTCACTCAGCAGCGTTTTTAGTGACGCCTGCAAGTGTAGACACTATCTAAATGAATGGGGAGATATCCATATCTTCAGATTAGCAGGTTGTACTTTAAGTACTATAGAACAACTGAGTGGTCAATGTCCTCACACGCCACTAGCACTATTATCTCAGGCAAGTGACTAATCACACACTGCTTTCCATGACCCTCCAGCCTATTCTAGTCTCCTGCTCTACAAATCACACACACACACACACACACACACACACTTACTGGCTGAGCTGTTTCCAGCGCTGAAAGAACTCCTGCGATTGCATGTCAGTGGGCTGGAAGAACTTGTTGATGGTGACGGGAAGCTTGAGGGTGAGATTCTGCAGGGCTCCACCATACCTGTAAGTGTGTGTGTGTGTGTGTGTGTGTGTGTGTGTGTGTGTGTAGGGATGAAACAGAGAGCTTTAATGTCAATGGTGAAACTGTGTATAGATGTGTGAATGAGTGGTAAGAACTCTAATGGATTGAGTAAGAATGTGGCCACACTTGTGTACCTGAACTTGATGTTGAGGAGCGGCGCATCGATGAAATCAGTCAAACACTCGATGTTAACAACCTGCTGCACCTGGGCTCCCCCCTCAATCAGAGGCTCTACCGTTTTAGTCTGCACATTTAGCTGTGAGACTAGTTAAGGACGACACAACACACAATACACACATGCACTCTCTCTCTCTCCTGCTCATATTCAAACAGACTCACACCGCCCCCATTCATTGTCACAGAACATCCAATTCAATCATTCTAAACACAAACATTCTTCCAATGAAACATGGATCCTACATGCAGTACTGCAACAAAACATGTTGTTGCAGGGCCAGCATTTCCCTCAGCCTGAGCTGCTTGTAGATTTGCATTCGCATTAATGCTGAGGCATTCGAGGCATAACTGATAAAAACACTGACTTTGGAGACAGAGAAAGGATATGAGACGGCAGTTCACCCGGGCAGGACACTGTAGTGGTGAAGCTGACAAACTGCACTGAAGTCTTATTGCCGTAGAACAAGTACATTCTCCCTGCGAGAGAAAAATACACAAACAAACACAGTTAAAGACAGTCTGCAACATACCATGTATATTTATATTCTTTTTGGATGAACAGGGATGTAAATAGAACTTGTTTAGTTGTATACAACAAAGTCTAGAGCTACAGTCCACTGGGTTAAGTTAAGGATGGAACCCACTTTGGTGACTTGTGTTTCTGACTGATTGCATTCTCTGAAACTTTAGCCTGATAGTTAGTTAACCTGCCTCAGAGCAGAATTAATGCTGAAATTCCTGTTAACGAACTCTCTATAACTACTGAGACTCATCAATATTTAGCCAGGATTTGTGATTAGCTGGCTTGACGGAGCCATCAAGTCAATTTTGTGTGGCTGCTGCCTTAAGATGTTATACAATCTTGACAAAATTAGGAGATTTTAGTTATGGGAAAGTGAAGTACAGTCAGTGATGCAACTCACCGAGGTTCTGACGATACTCAGACTTGATTCCAATCTGCAGCAGCTGGTTCTCAAACAGAACTCCATTATTCTTACACACAAACCTACCAAAGCAGAAGGAGATCAAGACAGACGGAATGAAAAAACAATTCCAACAAACGGAGTCACTCTCTAGTTCAGAGCCCTGGAACAAACACTGAACCAGACACTGTTGAGTAGGATGAGCAAACATAGGGGACAGGGATTTAGAAGTAGAGAGCAGAATGTGTAGAGAGAGGGAAAAAACCAACCACAAATGGACTGACACCTTCTCAGGTGTCAGGTACATGTAATTCTGATGACTACATGCACATAATTGCACCCGGTTAAGCAAAGTTTCCACATGGAGATGTGCATCAATTTCCCTCAAATATTCAAAAGGTCCTTGTTTTGCATGCATGGCTGGTCATGAGCATCTGAC
The DNA here is from genome assembly GCA_027497455.2 of Sardinella longiceps. Classification (NCBI taxonomy): domain Eukaryota; kingdom Metazoa; phylum Chordata; class Actinopteri; order Clupeiformes; family Clupeidae; genus Sardinella; species Sardinella longiceps. Next base: position 18,741,533 of record JAODXP020000015.1, on the reverse strand, counting down.
CTGCTCTCTATGCAGGGGCAAAAGGCACATTAACAGGGGGAGAAATTACTACATAGAATACCAAATATCATATGCAAGACTTTAACAGTCCCTAATAAACTTTTGTGAGAACAGTGGCCAAAACAAACAGGCAATTGATTATTGGTTATTTAATTGATTTAGTTGATTATTTAATTTACTGCCAGTTATGCTGCAAATCTGAAAAAAAGAAAGAGTAAATAAAAAAGGGCAAAATGCCTCACCATTTGATGGTTTGGTATACAACATGGAGTTGTATATTCTCATTATGTAAATACACCGTAGGCTACAACGACCATTTATATTTTTTCTCAATAAAATACTTGAGGAGACTGAAAGTAAAGCCTGAAGGAGGATCTGCCTCCTTGCAAGGAATTGCAGTGATCCACCAGAGCAGCTAAGCGGACGTTCAGACAGAGAACCACTGTCTTGTCCTTCATCTGCTCTTATTATTCAATTATCCCTCCTTACACTGTTTATCCAGAAACTTAACCTTTACAATTTGATTTACTAATTCAATTTCATTATCCCTGTAGCTTATTACAAGTCAAGAGCTAGACATCGGTTTCAGACTGGTTCAGAAAATTGTTTGAAATGATCCAGGAGAGGGATTTCCTGTGGTTTTGAGGAGAAACGTTCTATTATAAGGGTAATATAGTGGAACCACTATACTGATAAAGCAAGAAGCAAAGAAAACCAGTGGCTAGCCAACTTGTGCTGTCAGCAAGCCAATAGCAGCTGTTAGGAGTCTGCTATCTGGGGAGGACAGGACAGGGAGGATTCCTCTAAAGCAAAAAAAAAAAGGAGGAAGTCTGAGGGCACACCCAACCACTCAAGACCCACAGGAACATATGAGTAGACACTGATGCCCAAGGGACATGGTCTTCATAGCCTTACATGAACCACTCATCTCCATAGTCATGCACTTTGGCAAGGTGTGTGAGGAGAAACTGACTGTGGAAGCCAGAAGCCAACCTTGATCAGATACACAGTATTAGCCAGACTTGATCAGATATTAGTTGTGTGCCTTTGCTTTCTTTCCCTCCCCAAAATGTGGCACAAAAACAGTTAAGGAGAATCATCCATCCATGACACAGATCATCTTTCAGATAAAAACACGCACGCACACACACACACGCACGCACGCAGAAAACCACCTGCACCAGAGAAGTGTAGTTGTGTTAGACTATGTGCAGCTCTAAAGCTGAAGGCAGTGAGGAAGCTCTTACTTGTTGAGCAGCTCTTCTGCTTCAGGCAGAGGGGGAGCAGGGTCCTCAGAGACCGCAGGAGGAGGGGCAGAGCTGAGGAGGGAGGGGGGAGGCCAAACGTGAAGGGGAGGATAGAGGGATGAGAGGAGAAAAAAGGGATGAAGAGGGATGGTGGGAGGTGGGTGAAAGGGGTGAATAAAAGTGTGAAGTGTCATTGGGAAGAGATGGAGAATAGGAAGAAGGGATGGGAGGAAGAAAAAGGAGAGTAACAAATCCCCCAAAAAGGAAGAGATGGCATGTTGAAGATGTGGACCATATCAGATGTGAACAGAGTGGAAGATAACCAAAATGTGTGTTTGAGACAGCGAGAGAGAGAGAGAGAGAGAGAGATAGAGCGAGAGACAGAGGGAGGGGGGAAGAAAAAAAGAGAGACAAGCACAGGTGTTAGTAGCAGCATTGTAGAACCCAGCCTGGATAACATGACACCACTGCTAAGCACACAACACAACACAACACAACACGCAGACAGTGCAGCTAGTGGCAACACACAACAGCTACATGCATATTACTAGAGCTATGCACACAACTGAGCATTTCAAGTAGTATACAGCATAATACTACTCTATAGGTCTATAAGGGAGATGTACATCCCTCTATACAGTACATACATGTATAGATATTTCAACACATATGTTAACATAGTCTACATAGAATGTATTTTATATGAAGACATTTCATTGTTAGCATAGTTTGGGCATTTTAAGAGTATGACTACATGTTTTGGATTTTCTCTCTTTCTTTTTTGTTTTAAATTAAAAAAAAAAAAAAAAAAAGGTCACAACAATCCACCACTGGCCCCTTACTCCGAGTCACCAGGACCCTCAGCCAATAGGGTTTCAGAGGTCTCAGGGGGTTGTTCCAGATCTCTGCCACCGTCCAATCAAATGTGAGGACACACCAAACAAAACACACGCACATACACGCAACACAGACGTACAAAAACCATGTGCACACCACACGCACACACACACACACACACATCAACAAACCAAGGGAGGGTATTCAACAGGGGAGGAAAAGAGAAGGAAAGATAGAAGGAAAAAAAGCAAGAAAAGAGAAGAGAGTCACATACACAGCAAGATAAAAGACGACAAGAAGATAAAGAAGACATTTTTTTGATTACACACAAAACACAGAAAAACCAAACAAAGTCTGAGTGAAGAGCGCAAGAAGATAGAGAGACAGTGAGAGACAGAAAGCGCAAGAACAGTTGGACACACAGCGACAGAGAAAGGAGCACAGAAGACTTGCTTAAACAAAAAAAGCTTTTTATCAAAAACAGGACAGTCTTAAGAAAGTTTAGTCTTAAAAGTTAGTTGAAATCAAGTTAGGAGTTAGAAAGCATTCCCAGGGGGGGTGGAATTCGATGGGAGGGTCCCAAAGGTGATGGAGGGTTTTAGCCTACCTCAGGAAGCCGTCGTCATTGACTCCCGCGCTGGGGGCAGCCGGCCCCTCTGAAAACACGTCCACCAATAGGCTGCCAGCACTGGGAGGGGCCGAGCTTGCCGGAGCGGCCGGGCGGAGGCCGAGCAAGTCAGCGGATGGAGAGGGCGTGGACTGGAGAAGGAATAGAATGAGAGAGAGAGAGAGAGTCAGAAAGGACAGGGAGTTTAGAGATAATGATGTCACTGTTGATGCATCCACAGCTTACTGTGTACAGAGGAAGGAATCTGAGGTGGATGGGAGGAACACAGATAGCCTATGTCTGCTAGTAGCTAAGATAACCAACTGTTTCTAACAGAGAAACATCAGCAGATAAACGCCTGCCAACTTAAAAGGTGTGAGTGTGTGTGTGTGTGTGTGTGTGTGTGTGTGTGTGTGTGTGTGTGTGTGTGTGTGTGTGTGTGTCCCAAAGTTTTGTTGACACATAACCATGTCTGTCTCTGTAGAAAAGTTGAGGTAAGAATTAGGTGTTTAGGTAGCCTGCCCATTGCCTTCCTACGCAATCCTGCTTGATTCTCATCTCCCTTCAGTGCGCCGTCTGGGATTTGTCTTACTGAGCTTGATTAGTCAGGACGCATTTCATCCTGGCCAATCAGCAAACCGACGGAGGTGTTGTGAATGCAGCGTCAGCGTGAATACACTACAGGCTACCAATCAAGGGTTGATCCAATCTTTTTGAATTGAAACACCTGCAGCAAGTTATCGTTAATCAACCTCTACCTCTCTACCAGAATATCCAGATCCCTCTGTGCAAAGGAAAGCGTAGAACAAGGGGCTGTTTTTGTCCAGGCTAGTGTTAACGCCTATTTAAGCACTTATGTGCGTGTGTGTACATGTGTATACTTGCACGTACTGTATGCATGTCTGTGTGTATATTTGAGCATGCCATATTAACATACGCCTATTTAAGCACTTATGTGCGTGTGTGTATATGTGTATACTTGCACGTATGCATGTCTGTGTGTATATTTGAGCATGCCGTATTAACATGTGTGTTTGTGGTATGTGGGTGGATGTGTATACTCTACTGTAACTCTTACAGCGTTGGACGCAGCCATAGCAGAAGTGTCTGCTCCCCTCTCGCCTCCTCCGTTCAGCTCTCCTCCCTCTCTCTTGGCATCCTCCAGCTCGTTCACCGACACCGCCCCCGGGCCCTTCTTCTTCTTCAGTTTAGCCAGGATGGACGACTCGCGCTCGGGGAAGGGGGGCATCTCCTCCAGTACAGTGGCCTAACACACACAAACACACACACACACAGAGAGAGACAGGTCTTTTCAAAATAGCCCAGACGAAACCAAATCCAAAACACTGCAGAGGAGAGGACTGGAAAAGATTATTGATTCAGAGGCGTTATGACTGAGGTATTCCATTACGTCACCGGCCAGTCGGTTTATAATCAGTGTGTAAACTGGCTGTGCAGTGTTTCCCATAGACCAGGTAGCAATTTGTGGTGCTCCCTGGGAAACAATGACAAAACTAAGTGTAGAAGTGTCGTGGCAGTCGGGGTGTGTGCAAAGTGTGTTAAATATACACCCTTATGCTTATATATTGATCTTCAGAGTCGCCTGCTGAGAATTTTAAAGCTACAAGAAGCACTTGAAATTATTTAGCTTAATCTTAATCTGTGGTACTTGTAGCTGATCCTATGGTGCAGCACCACAGATTGGTCTATGTATGGGAAACCCTGTAGACTCAGCATCCAAAGATCTGAGCTCCCATTACGGTCTCATATGCATGTCCTCATCGGACCAACGGTGGCACAAATAAAGAGGGAATCCCGTGCCTCACCCATGTACTAAAAAGGACAGTTCCTCAATCATGATTGGCTGAATCGTAGACACAGAAAAGAGACAGAAAGAAGAGGTGGGAAAAGGAGAGAGAGAGAGTGTGTGAGTGAAAGAGGGAGTGCGTGTGTGTGTGTGCTCACCAGGACGTCCGTGCTGGCGATGGAGGACAGCTTGAGGTACTCTACGGCACGCTGCTGCAGCTCCACGTCGCTGTTGCGGATCTGGCTGTCGCAGCGCAGCACCTCCTGGATGGTGGTCTTGGTCTCGGGGAACAGGTTGATGAACTTGATGTAGGCGGAGAGGAGCAGGGCCCGCGTGGGGACCGAACACAGGTGGAACTTGGAGTGCAGCAGATTGAACTGCACCAGGGGACTGCAGGAGGACAAGGCAGGGGTGTGAGGAACAGAGAACGCCATGGCCACGTAGCATTTCAATGGCTCACGCTACTTGTGATTAGCAGGGAACATTTAACATGCTAAAAGTCCCAACATACACTTTCATACAATGACAAATGACAAAAAGATTGCTTTTATCTATTAAATTCTATTATATCTATTAAATAAAACCTGAATATGTGCTTTTGGGAAAAGTGCAAACATTCCAAAAGCAGAGACGTGAATGTTTCAGTGGTGTTGATATCCACATTTCAGACAAAATCCAGCCAGTGGCAATGGCCTGTAAATACAGTTTTTGGCTCGCAGATATTTACTGACCTGGACCGGGGGTCACCAGCGATGAGATTACCAAACTCTCCCAGGATGTAACCTCCGACCTTCACCATATTCTCGTGGCAGGCCGGGGCCTGGAGGGCCTGCGGAGCATCAAAGGATTGGTCACTAGAGGTCAGGGAGGCATACGGCCACTGAACAGACATCACTTCACTCACTGTAGCTTTTAATTATGCCCCTTTCTGACATGCTCAACTCACTGCTTTGTAGTAGTAAAGGCATTTTAACTCCACTGTTCAGCAGCACAATACAATATCTGTACTTCTGGCCCAACAACAGTGAGACAGGAAGATTTGTTGTTAAGATCAGCTAATCAAATACACATGCATACTGTTGCATGACTCAGCATCTTTAACTTAGCATAATCATTTCCTGTGCTCAAGTGCTGAACAGATCAGAATAGACAGGAGAGGGGGGGGGGGGGAGGGGGGAGGGGGAGAGAGAGAGAGAGAGAGAGAGAGAGAGAGAGAGAGAGAGAGAGAGAGAGAGAGAGAGAGAGAGAGAGAGAGAGAGAGAGCTGCTGAGACTTAGTGTCTGGATCAAAATGGGGATCAAAATGGTTTACCTCAAAGACAGTCTTGGCGGCATAGCCCTGCACATCGTCCCGGTTGATGACAATCTGGATGACGCGGTACCAGACCTCCTCACTGACGTAGTCTCCTGCGATGCGGATCAGGTTGAGAATGGTGTCCACATACCAGGAGTAGTCCACAGCGTACTTCTCAGCCAAGATGGCCACCTTCAGCACCTGCCATCAGATCAAAACAGCACATGATGAATACTAAAATGACATCAAATGTATTTCACATACACTTCCAGGGAGGCTACACTGGATGTGTTAAGTCAAAGCCTTAACTGCCATAAAAATGACCTTCAATTATAAACAATTGAACTGACTACAAACACGGTAGCACAGCCAACTTTTTCCAAAATAAATAAATAAATAAATAAATAAATAAATAACCATTCATTTCAATGTTTTTGACAGAACTTGATTTAAAACTTCCATAACACATCTAGCATCCTAGGGTTATGCAATCCCTAAAAGCTATCCCTTTTAACAGCTCAATGATTGCAAAGGTGGAATGACATTTTAATAAGAATACAAATTTGTTTGGCAAGATACATTTGATTAAAATGCCCCTGCTAAATACATAGCAATGCCCATACTGTTTAAACTTTATCTGTATAAGCATTATCTTAAGTACACTCTAGTGTGGGAAACCATTATACCATTATCAAGTCTGTGGGAACAGATAACAGTGGGTGAATGGGAACCCATGTAAACCAACAAGAAAGGAACATAACCTAGTTTTGGGCATAGTACTACATATGACAGACAAGCTGACAGAGATAGGCAGACTCACCATTTCCTCGCGGATAGAATAATCGGCCGTCTCCAGGTAACTCAGCATCTCGGCAACAATCTGTTTGGCGTTGCTACGGTCACACATGGCGTAGAGGAGATCAGCAGCCCTCTGGCGCACGCTCACGTCCCTCTCAGTCTGAGGGAAAGGATTCAGGAATAGGCAGCTCAGCCAAAAACCCACCATAACAATAACAGGCTACAGCAGTGGTAGGAGAAAAGATAACTTCACTGCCACACATCTGATCCATACAGATGCTATCAGTTGCTTTCAGTCAGTCATCACACAGGACATTAGTACATGATGCACATATTGACATTCATCTGCATACAGTACATCATCCTGCAGAGTTTGGAGAATGTCTCTGGCCCTCATTGACGCAACCGTAGGGCCTCTAAATTGAGAAAGTATCTGGGCGTGACTTTTTAAATAAGGCACGTTTCTACTGCTGTATTACCAACACTGGTCCTTTCTCGCGCTCTTATTTGAGCAATATGAATAGCTTCATAAATGTGAGCATTGTTGTATGAGGATTCCTGCGCTCAAGCTTCATGTTCTACATGAACATGCTGGTTTCATGTTTGTTTGATAAATGAGGGTCTATGTGTTTGTGTATGTATGTAAATGACTATCTGCATACCAAACCAGGATTATTGGATTCACTTGGATAAATGTTTATTTGCATGCCTCAACATTCATTTAGAAATCACTCTCTCATATAGCCTAAATCAGTTTCGGAGGTATTCAAATCCAGCAAGAGAGTAAAAGTCCAGGAATCAGTTCTGCTTATGCACATAAAGGAGAAGGCCAGTAAAAATGAGAACAAGAGAATTCAGTGCAAACTTTGACCGAATTAGCCAAACACTATCCAACACTAACTGATGGGGCAACAGTGAGCTTTGTTTCACTCATCTCATTCCTAACGACAGCTCTCAGCGATGTCAAACTAAATCAGAATCAAACAAAAGGGAAACAGAATATTCATTGATTAACACTCTATTTCTTGATTAGCTGATCTCCTTAGTTGTTCTATAGAGAGGTATCTGGTGTAAGTGGTAACTGGTTGGAACAGTAGTGCTGCTGTGTGCGAGTACTTTAACTCTCTGGACTTTACCACCTCTGGTGTGTTTATGTCTGCATGAGTAACACACCGTTATGCAAACAATGCATGTGTCCCTCAATCATTATTGACTTAGTGTGTGGGTTGCAATAAGCTTGCCAATCAATTGCTAATTACACACTCGGGTGTGTCAATCAAGATGATGACTTTCATTTTTGACCCATCGCCGAACCCTCAGTCAGAGAAATCATAATGATTCTGACAGATGACTGACAGAGCGCTGTAGGGATAGTTTCTGGCCTTTGTACTCGTCCATAATGGACTTCCTACATTAATGACTGAAAAGAGGGCATTCATGTGTACAAACGACAACAACCATGTGCATTCCTGGCATAGGCACGGCCATGTGGGTGTGTACTGTACCTTGAGTGCGTTGATGACGGTCTCGATGTGCGTTTTGACGGCCTCGTGGGAGAACTCGGAGCTGGCCAGTGTGCACATGCTCTCCAAGGCCAAGTAGCGCAGGTTGGTCTCTCTGTGCTGCAGGAACTGGCCCAGCTGGTTACAGGCACGCACCAGCAGGTTGGGCTCACTGGAGGGGGGGAGGGGGAGTTGTGGGGGAGAGAGATTGCAAAATAAAGAATTTAGAATAGAGAATGAGACAGCGAAACTAACATTTTCCTCATCTAGTCGGAGACGAAACTGCCACCAAACGACCCGTAGTTAGCATCACAATGAATTGTAACATTTTGCATTAAAGTAAATTAAGCTAAAATAGCTGCATTATTCCCATTTAAAACAATGGTGCAAGCGAACATCATTTCAACTCGACTCAAAACACAAGCACCACGTGCAAGTACCTGTCATAGTGGATGATGAGTGCGATGGCCTCAAAGAGAATGGCGTTTTTGGCGTTGGAGTGCTGGACCTTCTTGGACTTGGGCGGCTCCTGGGCTTTGTTCAGAATGGTCTCCAGGCACTCTACCAGCCGGCCTTTGACGGCGCCATCCTCTGGCGGGGGGTAGCACTGCAGCAGTCGCAGCAGCTTGCAGGAGAGCCAGGGCGCCGGCACAAAGTAATAGGTGTAGTCCTGCAGGTCAGTGGAGGCTGACGACACAATCTGGGCATGGAGGAGAGGGAACTCATTAATCACACAGCAGTGAGAGCACACATGCACATTTTGTCAGTGCACTCATACAAAAAGTGCTAATAAAGTAATGAGTTTATGCATACAAGTACAGTGACCGCGGCCTTCACTTACCCTGCTGAGGCGGGATACAGCCAGGGACACGCAGGTCTTAAACTCATCTGGATTCTTCTGACTGAGGCAGGTGATGAGGGAGATGGCTGCAGTTACCACACCCTGCAGTCACAGAATTGAGGGAAGGGAGGGAGGGAGTGGGGGGAGAGAGGGAGAGATCAACACGAATGCATTCAAAAAGGCACAACAAGCACTTAGCAAACTCAGAGATATCTGTCCTGTCAACAATATTCACAACTGACATGATGACTAGGCAAGAATGAGTGACCCTTATTTGGGTCAAAACCAAGATGACTAAGCAAGTGGAAAAAGATCTTTTTTTTTTTTTTTTTAAAGATATTTTTTGGGCCTTTTTGCCTTTAATCAGATAGGACAGTATAGAGATGGACAGGAAACAAGTGGGAGAGAGAGATGGGGTGGAATCGGGAAATGACCTTGGGTCGGAATCGAACCCAGGTCCCCGGAGTAATGGTCTGACGGTCTAGCCACTGAGCTACGGCACCCCAAAAGATCACCTTTTAATGCCGTTGTTTTAAATGAAAAGGAAAAAGGATGTCCGTATTACGCATTAAAATTTGATCATTTATTTGTACTAACAATGCCATTTCTGGCCACCAGTGTCAGCTGTGACAGGGCCAGGGGCGTAGCACCAAATTCTGGGCCCTGTGCAAAAGCAGTGGCCATGGGCCCCTCCTCACCACCTGGAATACATATTCAAACTCCCCAAGGGTCCTCCCTCCTCTGGGGGCCCTGGTGACTCAGTCCCCCTTTTCCTCCCACTAACACACCCCTGGACCGGGATATGGAGAGTGGAACACTTCACTGGCTCATCAGTGGCCAAAGGCAATTTCAATGACCAACACAAACCTACATTGCAACATATGGTCCAAACACTGTCCACAGTCAGACATAACTAAGCAGAAGCTTTGTCTGACTGTGGTTTATATATTGATTGAGCAACATTTCCTCTGCTGTGAGGTTTACTCTGGCAGGCAATGCATGAGAATGCATTTCTTTGTCTTCATTTTTTTCTTAGTAAATCACAGCCTGAGTCTATAGTAAAGCTGAATAAACTACAAACAGGTGATCAAAATATGTTGGGGTTTTTATTTTGCATAAAGCTCCTGTGTGGTGTATACATGACACAGCTAACACTATAGAAAGCACACAAGAGTGTGAGTGTGTGTGTGTGTGAGAGAGAGAGAGAGAGTGTGTGTGTGTGTGTACGTGCATCAAACTTACCATGTGCTGGTCGTTGAGCAGGTGCACCACTCTGGAGGTCCATTCACCCATGAGCACAAGGTCTGGGCAAGTCTTGTAGAGACGCAGCAGACACAGGGCTGCAGACTGCTTCACACTGTCCATGGTGTCCCTGTTAACACACACACACGGCCACCGCACACACACAAACATAAACACACACAACCTCTAATTAGGAATTCATTTCACACTACCCACGGTGTGTACATACAATCACATCAGCATAGTAACACCTTAAAGGAGAGTACCGGAGTGAATTCAAACATAGCCCTGTTGAAAGAGCTTGCTAAATGCGCTAGTTAGCGAGTGGAACAAAATAATTTGGTACAGCACAGACCGAACGCGAACGCAGAAGCGAACAGGCACTTTACACTGAATCAATGGGACCTGACTGTTGGAAACCGAAAGTAAGATCTGAGGTTACATTGACTCAATTCAAAGTGTTTCGCGTTCGTGTTAGGTCTGTGCCGTTTGAAAATCTTTCATTTCATGCGAAATATATTGCTGTTAGAAGGCTCGTGCAGCAGGACTATGCTTAAACTTACTCCGGTATATTGCTTTAAGATAACATAATGGCTGTTACCAATGCATAGTATGAATGAATTCCATTCTTCAGCAACATTGACAGAGCCATTCCCACACACACACAGCGCTATCTGGACACACAAGCCATGTAATCACTATTGGCTCTACCCAAAACTCTCACACACTGATTCCACCGGAATTCTGAGTGTGCAATTTCAGACCACAAACGCTCAACTTTTGTTACTCTCCCAAAAGTGCTGAGCTGGGCTGTGTGACTATCACTTCCTTCCATGTCTCCACTGCAAGCTGAATTTTGTCAGCTCACATGACCAACCCAATTCTTTTTTTTTTTTTTTTTTTTTTTAAACGGCAAGAATACACCACCCATTGTAGTTATTCTGCCAACAGTTTCTGAAAGTACTTTTGATTTATCCTAAGTATAGATTTTGAATTGATTTGAGGTTGATTAAATCTATGTTTGCTTTTGAAATGATCTCTTATGAACACCTAGTTCTGCTTTTGCTGCAATATCACTGCATCTCTGGCTGAGTGATAAGACCACAGCACCACCACCAACTACTAGTGATTGATAGCAGGAACTGAGCGCAGCTGTCACTTGAGAAAACTGGAGAATGTATGGAGGATATTACTGGCATGCAGCCTGGCTTGCCCCCAGTTGTGTGTGTGTGTGTGTGTGTGTGTGTGTGTGTGTGTGTGTGTGTGTCCGCAGCGTGACATATTTCACAAGACGGAAACGGGAGGAAGGAAGGCATATCCAGTGGAGTTCAATTTCAAACCTTGACGTGATGCCATCCCTTACGCAAGAACAACATTAAATGTACATGCCATTTCCTACATGCTACCTTCACAGAATGAAAAGGTGCTATTAATCATACTGTATTCTGTATTCAATTGCAACAGCAGGCAATTATACAGGCATATATTTAATAAAAACAGTCAAAAACAGAACATGCTTAGAAATATCTTTCTCTGCCGCAACGTCTAGGAATATCTGAACTTTCAAATTTTAAAAAGGGCATATGAAAAGAAAAGAAAAAAAAATAATAGAAAAAGATCATTACGTGAGTACTCTAACTTGTGTGCTATACCAGTCAAATGTATTGTGTATCCTCCACACTTAATTCTGTTCCCATGTCCTACTAGCCAATATTGAACAACATGTCGCAACATCTGGTCAGGTCATAGTAAACAAACTAAAGTGTAGCCTAATGCCCGACATCTGCCAAGCTAATCTCACCCTGCCACCAGGATGCGTGGGATCTCTCCGGCGAACGCCTCAGCCATCTCGCGGCTGCCGACGTTAGCGATGCAGTGCAGGGCCAGACACATGAAGGTGGGGTTCCGACTGGACAGGTCATTCTTGATGGCGTTGTTGATCAGCCGGATCAGCTCACTGTTGCTGTTGACCAATACCGAGATGAACAGATAACCCTGTGATGGAGGGCGAGAGAAGAGGAGGGGGGAAGAAAGATTTTAAGAACACTTGAGGTCAGATCAAACAATTTAGGGCACGCATTTGCAATGGCTTCTGAATGAAACTAAGTGGAAGGGACAAACTGAGGCAGAGCACTTGCCTTGAACCCAGTGTGCATGCGTGTGCATGTCTGTGTGTGTGTGTGTGTGTGTGTGTGTGTGTGTGTGTGTGTGTGTGTGTGTGTGTGTGTGTGGAGTGAGAGCACAGGAAGAGGGGAGCATCAGCAGTAGAGCTGCAGTCAGCTGAACTCCATTAAGAGCATGAAGTTCAATAAGGACAGGCAGCTCTGTGCTCGGGGTTAAAGCTCAGCCACAGAAAGAGTGTGTGTGTGTGTGTGTGTATGTGTCTGTGTGTGCGCACGTGTGTGTGTGTGTGTCTGTCTGTCTGTCTGTGTCTGACTATTTTAGTCTGGAGTCGCGCGCTTATTTCCCTGTACTGTGTCTGCCTACTTACCTTCCTCAATTTTTTTTTCCCCCCTGTTTCTTTTTTTTTCTCTGCAACCTTCTCCAGACTCTGGTGGCTCTGTCTCCAGAAATCTCTTTCTCTCTCTCTCTCTCTCTTTCTCTGACTCTCCCTCCCTGCGTCATCTGCCTCTCTTACATCCCTGAATAGTCCTTCCATCTACACAGGCCTTTTAAACGCACCACAGTGGCCAAATGCAGCTCTTCCAAATAGCATCCATACACACTTCAGGAAAACGAAATGCAACACACTATAATGATAAGCTTCAGAGCTATAAATGACATTTTTAAATACTAAAGAACTATTCCTATTCAGCCTCGCAATGTAAAAACAATACATTGGAGGGATGTTTTTTTTGGTAGGCACAGTAGATTGAATTAAACACTACAGCATCAAACTGCCACTCTTGGCACCTTTTAACACCTTACAAGAATTTCTGTGTCTGCAGACCAGTTCTGCGACACACACACACACACACACACACACACACACACACACAACCACACACACAACCACACACACAACCACACACACACTCAAATCCTAGGGGGAAATCTTATTCCCTGACTGGAAATTCCAGCAGGACACCCTTGGCCCAGCCCAGCAGGAACTTATGCTGTGTTTGTCCACAGTCGGCTACTCCACAGCATCCCAGCGCGACATGGGAAACAAGCCCCGAGGCGTTCCTCTCCAATCTCAGTCTCCATTGTGTGCCGAGCAACGGGGTCAAGGCTTTTCGAAAACTAGCCTACCATCTCTCCATTCCGTAGCCTCTCAGCAAAATCAGCCTTTAACATCTGCAGCATAGGGTGGTTTATTTGGACGTCTGCAGACAATAGTATTATTGTGTTGTGGGTAGGGTCTCTGCATTTGGGCTCCATATTCAGAGGAAGCGGAGCTGAAACAATGACTCAGGCTAAAGCTGGAGGAGTGCGTCTCAGTTAAATGACAGCACGCACACACACACACACACACACACACACACCTCTCTCTCTCTCTCTCCCTTGCTTACAGTGAGAGTGATGTAGCTTATGGCCCAAGGCTGGCCAGAACATCACTCCCAGATGTACATGATGACATCACCTTCTTAGGGGCTGAGATTTCATTTTGAGGCGGGGTGCCCGACGGTGTCAACAGCCAACCTCCTGCCCATAATTCACTTTGCTAATGTCTAGACCGCGGAGTTCATCGTTTAGATGCACAGGAGGATACAATAATTCAAATGCCCATTTTTTTTCTTCTTCTAAAACTCATGAGTCATCCTCAATGATGCCACACCTAACGTCTCGTCCAGAACACCACCCTGACTGCGATGCTTAGCCTAACACTATTAACACATTTCACTGAAGTGTTACACGCTATATTAGAATTGCTAAAACTTTGTTGGGGCCAAAGCCATCTTAGCCTAATATTCAATGATGAAGTGATAATGCAGTAATCAGTACATGCTCAGTTAAAGCTGCAAGTCCTGTGAAGGGCTGTGACTTTTTCTTTTTTTTTTTGCTCCATTATGCCAAAGATGCATATTCCCACTGCTGCTAAACAAGCCAAAAGCTCCACCACACACACACACACACACACACACACTCTGACAGTCCTGCTTGAAATGCGGTTTTCTTTTGGCTTTGATACCACTTTGGCCTTTCATTTTCACCTGTCAGAGCTGAACAAACTTTGAGACCACACCGAGACCTAATGTCACACACTCCAATCACCTGACCATGCGAGTGCATTCTGTTTATGGGTCGTTTTCAGGCCGTAAAACTTTATAGCACGGAGGTTAAACTACATGACACGAATGCCTAAGGCTGCACTCTCTAGCAACCCAGTCTCTGGCTGGCTCCCCTGAACACAACCCACTGACAAGTTCATTGATCTTTTTGTCTTTTGTACCTAAACATTACGTGTTGACACTGAGGGCAAGTCAGACAGACAGACAGAGAGAGAGAGCAGACACATATGTGTGAAGGTAAACAGAGTGGAGGTTCAATGCAGTTGAAATCGGGTTGCTAGTGATCTGAGGAAGGAGGTTTAGCAGCCATCCCCTGCCTTACATTACATGTGTGAAGCCAAAACACACACATAGCTCAGTAGAGTTCCTGCAACTGATTTACCCACTCAACCCCCACTATGGACTATAGACTGACACTGACTGGCACTGATCAATGCAAACACAACAAATCAGGGGAAAAAAAAAAAAAATGGCCAAAAAGAAACAAGAAAAACTGACTTGTGAACAACAAATGAAATAAAGAATTCCATCTTGACTTACAATCTGTTTTTCAGTGTATTTGTTGGAGCTGAGCAGGTTGACTGCCTCCATGTGCCCGAAATCGATGTCGTGGCCCAGCAGAAAGATGAAGAGCAGCTTGCAGACATACTTCTTCTTGCTGTAGCCATCCAGAGCTTTGTCTCCCTTGAACTTGGAGCGGATATTTGCCAGCTCCTTGTTGATACGCTTGATCTCTGCTTCTTTGCTCTTGCCTGGAGGGGGGAAGTGGCGAGACAAAACAAATATAAGGTAAACAGTCCTATATGTGTTAGTTATTCAACATAGCCTTGTTACCATCTCATCCAGTCACTTAAATACAAACACTTTCAATAACTGACTACAGTTGTTGTAGCAAATTAGAGCCATTTTAAATTCTGTGTTGGTGGACTTTAGTCTTGGTGGTTGTACTTGGGTGCTGGGACAGAACCCCTCACCTGGCTCTCAGAGCCAGTGAGAAGCAGAGCCAGTGGCTCTGTTGGAGCAGAAGCAGCATTGGCAACACTATCCAGATGGGTCACAACAGGGTGTCTGCACACCAACAAAGCCCATGCTGTCCCGATGACAAACTCCAAGTGCTTAACAAACACCAACAGTCTTCAGTGACTGAAGTGATATTAAAAGAGTATTGAGACACCATTAATTTTGGTGTGGGCAGCAAGCATATGTTTTCAGTCAGTTCATGGCAAAGGAAAACAAAATGTAAAACACAAAAAAAAACTCACATTCAACTGACCTTTCTTATATTTTCCTCCGAAAGTCACACAAGTCTTATTACAACCTTTAGGCCTACCAAATGATGTCAGCAACTTGTGCTCATCACCAGAAAATTTAAAGTGTTCACTGTTTACGCTAAGTCACACACATATCCTCTCCAGTATTAAAATATACAGGTAGCCATCATTGCAGCTTACATCAGGTAACACTGCCCAACTGTGCTGATTTCATGCAACACACCATGTCCTAAGGACTGCATATTGCTTCAGAATGTTAGCAGCTGACAAGATCTCCCTTGTGCATGTTGTGTGATTGGATATTTCATCTCAGTATCACAGTATTAAGAAAACAGTCACACGCGCACGGCTGAGCAACAGTCATACAGAATTCATACTGAGAGCAGACTGGATGTACTGGGAACCTTCCAAACCACACATCAGGATCCCTGGATCTTTCTGAAACCCACTGGGTCACATAACAATGCAGAGAGGCAGGGGATTTCCTGTGGGTTTAAGAGTGAAATCACAAAACGCCAAAAAAAAAAACTGAGAGAGATCTCCTCAAACATGTTTCAGCTTGGGCAACGATGGCCAGGCATGTCTGGTTAGCAAGGGCTGTGCTAGAACAAACAACAAGCCAAGTGGCCATGTTTAGGCTGTGTCAAATTGTTATGTCTTTGATTCATAAATGGCAAATACTGGAAGCACATCACAGCTTTCCCTGTAGTCAATCTAGCTGGGGTAATGCTGTGAAGAGTCAGACAAAATGGGACAGAAGGGCAGGGTAAGCCCGCTACCACAGAGTGTATGGGGAAATCAGAAATGTGTGTTTAATGTCAGCGTCTATGGACTCGTATTCTGTGATAGGCCTACACCTTCAGCTCCACAATGTTTTATATTGCACAGTACTTGCTACAGCTGGAAAGCATGTTTAACGTGACTTAGCCTAGGCTGCATTACTTATGATAATTTTTACCGGTCATTCAAAGAAACCTATGTCATCCCTGACTTTTCATCATCCTTGTCCTTCTCCATCATGGTTTCTTATCTTACTTCCACAAACTTAAGTGACATCCCAATGAAACATTCTTGACCTTGAACATTAGAAGGCCTCAAGGCTTGACCTCACTGAGGAACTACAGAGGGAATTATCTTTGAGAAGTTATCCATACCCTTCAAGGGGCCTGTCTCTGGCTCTCTCTCTCTCTCTCTCTCTCTCTCTTCCATGACAAAATCATAATCAACTTTTGACTATGGCATGTGAAGATAGAGCCTACTCCTTGAAATACATAATCAGAACGAGTAGATTCTAACATCCAATTTAACTGTGTGCCCGTATCACACTAAAGATACACAAAGTTAGAACTAGTGACAGGTGGGCAGATAGTGAGGAATCCCTACAGAAAACTACAATCAAATACTATGTGTTAGGCATGCCAAGTAATTCGAATTATTTGATCTAAAAAAGACGCAACGTGCAGGGCTCCACAATCTACAGCTCGCACCCACGTCAATGAGACATATGAAAAGCCTTTTTTGCGCTAAAACTGATGGGATGACACAATCCCCTGTGCATAATCACCAAATAATGCGGACACACTCAGCAAGGAAGCATCTTAACGACATGACCCTCCAGCTCAGAGCAGTCCAGGTCAAAAGCCTGATAAATGGATTATCGCGAAAACAGTCGAATCCACTCCTTTTGGCGAGGACCGATATCAACAGCTAACTGCCTGTTGGCGTGAACAGTAGCAACATCTGACGGATTAATTGTTGCTAGTCTGTAAAAATAGAAACGTCTTCCGTAGCGGCCTAAAGAGCTAACTTACGATACAACACCGATTCTTGCCTACGTTCCACATTCGCCGCCCGTGCAAAGCTAGCGTTACTGCTGTAGCGGCCCTCTGCCAGCATCAAGAGATGCAACGGGAATTCAAAACTACTTTTCACAACCGCGTAGATGACCTCTCAAGCGATACTACAAATATTTCAATATTTCCATTCAATTGTTCATTATGACAACTCCAACACATTTTTGACATCATTGTAATTTAAGAATGGAAAGAAAATATGCAACGTCAAACATTTTTATTTGCACCATAAGGGCTGCCATAGGAAAAGGCCAACATAGGATTCAATAACGTTACAGGGTACTTACAATTCCTGATGTCCGAAATGAACACCGCTAATCCTCGCATTCCATCTCCCTTCGACACGGCCGGCATTTTTGGTTCACTTCGGTTTCAAGCGCAGAAAAATGAAAATTATAGTGATGGTGTCGTGTGTTGTATAGCTTGCCGACTTCAAGCTTATGTTAGCTTGCAACCTAACCTATATGAATTCTCGTTTTGAACATTCAATGTTAGCCAACACTGTAGTTAGCTAACTAACTCGTAAAAGGTTAACACTAGCGAGCTAGATTAGCCAGCTCAAGGGATCGTATATTCTGTGGCTGCAGTGCTGCCTGCTGAGGTGGCTAGCTAACTATCGGTTTAGTGTATCATTAGCTGCGACGATTGCTAGCTGCTGTTTCCGTTGGCTAATTCATTCAAACCTACCTATTTGCGTTTCACCGACTGAACGTCAACAAACGCACCTGAATACAGCACAGTTCAATATAAATCGGGAGCAAAATTACACTGTAGGCAGATGCACCTTCTATTACACGCTAATTCACAAGGTAAAACAGAAATGTCAAAATAATACTATCAGTCGAGATCACTAACATGAGTCACGCAAGGCAAGCTAGCTAAACAGCTAGCTAGCTAGCTAGCTAGCAATGTCAAATGTTGGAGTACATCACCCACAGGACCGTGATCATGCAATCAAGTAATGTTCTTAAACGACAACTGATAGATTGTAAAATAATGGTTCACGAATTGAATGTATTCAGTGTGTGGTCTTCAATAACGGAGGTTGCCAGATCGTATGGTCCGTATTCCCGGACGTAGCTCGTGACTGCACAAGCAACGAGCACTGGACGCGTTTGCTATGGCAAACTCTTGCGCTTCTCCAGATTTCGCTCCGCCCCTCACACTGTCCCTTACCACTCAATTTGCGAATTGAGACTTTCTGCCTGCTGTGAATAAAGACATTGGTTCATAACAAGGTCTGTCACTTTCATTTGTGATTTTAATTGGCCCCACTATTATATCACTACAGCTGGACATCTATCCATCCATCTATCCATCCACATAGGCCTGTCTTTTTTGTCTTTCCATCTTTCTAGACTCATCTTGGATTCCTACGTTGGTCTACTTTTACATTTGAATTTTATCTTTCAAATGTCATCTTGACTTGCGTTTGTTGTAGGCTACATAAGAAAATATTTGATTACAGGAGTTTAGGGAGATTTCTCTGCAGAGGTGGCCCTCTCAAGCCAGGGTAATTAGCCTGAACATTCTGAGATTCTATAACATTCTATGGTGGTAAACTGAACATTTTATCATTGAACTGCATTTAATAGCCTGACTTGTAAAAATGGGTATTAACATTTAAAACAAGGGTGTCAAACTCATTTTTATCGAGGGCCACATGAGCATTGGGATAATCCTCAGAGGGCCGCCATGTCAAGTTTACATGCGCGACCACAGACAAGGGTGAAAAAATAGGCCTATGCACATAAGACATGCATAAGACAGTCACAATACACCACCACTTCATTTTGGATCCCTTTCCTATTGGTAAGCAGGTCTATGATGCACCTCATAGGGAGTTGCAAGGATTGTTTAACGGAAGCTGCATCCCTACAACTATTTTCAAACAGGCCATATGCCTACAATTCTTTTCAAGCTTTCTGAAACGGGACGCATGAAATTATGTTATATTTGAGACCCCTGATTTAAAACATTTCTAAATTCACTTACTTTCAAATAATGCACATGGGAAGCCCACGGATTGGGGAGACCCAAAGAGATGCAAATGGTTTTACATGCTTGTGTATTATTATTCTAATCGCATGGTATGGGAACTGCTCTCAATACAACAGGAAAGCACTTCAGAGAGTTGTGCGTACAGCACAGACCATATGCGGCTGTGACTTACCCTCCATACTGGACCTATTTGAGGGAAGATGCATCAGGAAGGCAAAGAAAATCTTGAATGATCCTAGTCATCCCAACCATGAACTATTTGAGCTATTACCATCTGGCAAACGGTATAGAAGTTTGAAAGCTCGCACTACCAGACTCCAAAGTAGCTTCTTTCACCAAGCAAATAGATTGCTGAACTCATGCTGATGACAATAAGGCACTTTTTTGCACTGCACATTACACACACAGACACACACACACACACACCCCTTTCATTTAATTATCTTTTTGAGGAGACAAAACGCAAGAATTTTCACTCTTTTATAGGCTTCAAACCTATGATGAGAAGTAATAAAGATATCTTGAATCTTGACTAAGCACAACAGTATGCATGCATGAGGTATCTGACTTGCCACAGCAGAGCTCATCACAAGATGGGCTACCTACTACTAGATCCTTCCTAATCCCCATCATTCTCCCCGGTATTGTCTCTTTGCTGCCATCTGCAGGCAACAGCAACATTCAGACCTAAATGTCTGCTGCTCTACCACAAGCATCTTCTGGAAGATCTCTTGTGTGAATCAATGCATAGCCCTGACCTGTTCCAGGAGGAGAAGTTGTGACCAGGACCGTTTCAAGGTACTTAGGGGGCCCCAAGCAAACAGGGCATGGGGGCCCTTCACCTCCCAAAAATTCCTACGTAAACCGCATTGTTATAATCTTCAAGCAACTTTCATTAATATAATCATTTGTGTTGAACTTGCAATTGTCTAACTCTGTCATATTTAATTGAATGAACACGACCAACTAAACTACTAAAATGACAATAGTCATTCTTGAGGGCCCCTCTCAGCCTGGGGCCCCAGGCAATTGCCTGGTTTGCCTGTCCTGTTGCGACGGCCCTGGTTGTGACGATTTGAAACAACATAGAATAAACCAGCAGCTGAGGGTAACTTAATTGGGTACAGCACAATAACTCATTTGTTTCATTTTTTTTTAATCCGTATGCACAATTCAGTTGATGTTAGCTGCCAATTTGTTGTTTAATTTATGTTGTATGTCTTATGTTTATATTTTTTGGTTCTTTTATCCTGAAGACATCACATGGTGACCTTGAACAGAGCTATGAATTGATTCAGACCAGATCTCTCCTTAAAGGTTAGGCCTGTAAAGATATTTTTTTTAGAACTTACCGGTATTGGCAAATATTTCATACTGACCACTTGAATCCTCTCTGATAACGATACAATAGACTTGAAACTTTTAAATTGGAAACTGACGATGTAAACAATGTATGTATGTCTTGAAAATGCACTCAAAGTTTGTCCTTTGGTCGATGGGGTTCTGACACAGATACATTTTCAAGTAGGCCTATGTGTTCTGTTAACCATTTTAGCCTGGCAATCAGACACACATGAATGGCAACTGGCAACGTGTGATTGACCTCCCCCTGCAGTTGCAGCTCAAGCATGACATTTGAAGTGATGTTCACCTCAAATTTCAGTCTAAATTAATTTCACCCAATCTTTCCAAAATTGATGTTGTATCCAGCTATTCTAGCCATTTACAGTCATATCAGCATCCAGCTTGCCTCATCTTGACTGACCCCAGCTAAAAACCCATGAATAATGACTCAGAATTGATGCCCGGCCTTCTCTGGAAAATTGCAGGCTCTTACGATATGTCCCATATCTTGCAAAGGCGTGGCTTTTTCAAGATTCAAAGGTCAAAAGTCACAAGTTAAAAATCTTGGGGTAATTATTGACTAAGATCTCTCTCTCTCTCTCTCTCTCTCTCTCTCTCTCTCTCTCTCTCTCTCTGAATAGTCATGTAAAGCACATTTTTAAAACATCCCTTTTTCACCTAAGAAATATAGCTAAGGTTAGAAAGTTACTGTCTTTTGATGATGCTGAAAAATGAATGTGTGCATAACCCTAACCTCCAGGCTTGATTACCGTGATGCTCTGTTTTCTGGGGGTAATAATATTTGAATAGAAAACCTTCACCTACATGTAGTTCAAAATGCAGAAGCTAGAACACTCACTAGAATTAAAAAATATATATATGAACACATTGCATCCCTATTGGGTCCGTGTATATTTCGGTAATTGGATTTTCCCTTTTTGAATAGGAATTAAAAAACAAAAAACGACTGGTTTATTTGACTTTCGTTTTGAAGCCCATGACCAACAATTGAATTACGCAGCATTTTTCTTTCATTTGCATTTTTTGATTACACTTTAGAAAATGAAATTCAAAGTCAACAGGAACGGAAAAACGGACCAAAACCAAGCATTATTCATATTCTCGCACCAGAAGCCACGTGCTATAGCCTATGTTGATTTAATTTCTGAATCGTCCCTGAGCCAACACAATATTTATGGATAAACATAGCCTATCAATTTGCAATCAGCAACTCTACACTCATTACCATGTGATTACGAAAAAAAGGAATCTACACAGGCAATAGTCACTTTAATGCAAACATCCCTTTCAACAAGTGCCAGGGGAGCGCGTCCCAAAAAAACTGAAGAGTTTTGCCACCGTCCATCGCGGAACCCTGGATGATGGACACATCAAATAGCCTATACTGTATCTAATTAAGATTTTATGCCATGTTTTTTTCTTTATTGAATGAGCTGCCCTTATTTTTATCCATAAGAAAAAGTTTGGTTGACG
Organism: Sardinella longiceps; assembly: GCA_027497455.2. Taxonomy (NCBI): domain Eukaryota; kingdom Metazoa; phylum Chordata; class Actinopteri; order Clupeiformes; family Clupeidae; genus Sardinella; species Sardinella longiceps. The sequence goes on along the minus strand of JAODXP020000015.1, from coordinate 18,719,164 downwards.
TTAAACAGTGCCCAGTAGCCTTCAAATTGCCTAACTCTACTGGCTTTAAACATTTTCATACTAGGAGCTCAGTCTGATTTATCTGAACATTGATCATTTCTGCATCAGCTGGCCCGACATAGCGGCACAGGCTATTCTATATTCCTCTCGCGGTGTGTAGACGTTTTTGAAAATTCTGTGCTATCTTTCCGCCACTGCCAGGCTCCTCAACAAACTATGTGCTCTGTTACAAGGCTTTAGGACTATCTGCTGTAGGCATATTGGATCACTCTCCTTTCCCGAACAGACAAGGGCTTTCTAGCCTCACAAGCGCCTTGAATCTAGCCTGACATAGCCCGACCATACTGTTCATCCTGAATCGCAAATAGACCAAAAACAACTGTCGGTGACGGGCGGATGCGAATTTGAGCCTATATGGTAAAAAAAAAAAAAAAAAAAAAAAACTTTGGCGCAAATGGCTGTGGGACAGATGATGAGTTTTGCGATATGGTTGTGGATGAAATAATAGCCTGTCCGCGCACCTCTATAGCCAGCCTGCCTCCCTCCTGGAACCCCTGCCCCTCCTTTGCCACCCTGAGGAAAAAATTCTGGAGCAGCCACTGAAGACACCTCTGTGCTGGCCTCCTAGTGGAGCCTCTCTCCAGGCCTGGACCCTGGCTCTCTCCCCTTGGACTTATGGCCCTCAGCTCTCTCCCCCCTCAAACACTCCTCCACCGACTCCTCACACATCACTACCCGTATACCAAGCACTCTCCTCCGGGGAGAACACCTCCACCAGCTCCGGGGGGGAGGGACACGCCCACTTCCTCGGGCAACCCCCTCAAGTTCAGAATTTTTGCACAAAATTATCTTCCGCCCCCGCTTTCCACTGAAATGCCCGCATGATGACAGGCCTTGTTTAGCCAATTCTATAATTTCTGATTAGGGCTCCAAAGACATTATTCTCGCTTATTATTCTTGCATTAGCCTATTCGCGCTTACAGTCTGAATGGCGGCTTCCGGTGCGAGAATATGAATAATGCTTGTTTTTGGTCCGTTTTTCCGTTCATGTTGACTTTGAATTTCATTTTGTAAAGTGTAATCAAAAAATGAAAATGAAAGAAAAATGCTGCGTAATTCAATTGTTGGTTTTGGGCTTCAAAACGAAAGTCAAATAAACCACTCTTTTTTTGTTTTTTTAATTCCCATTCAAAAAGGGAAAATCCAATTACCAAAATATACACGGACCCTATTGGCTCCCTGTCAAAAGCCAAATTGACTTTAAAATTCTCCTTCTGACCTAAAGGACTTGAGATCCCAACATGCTAATCTCCTTGCAAAATTTAAAATATCTAAATTTACGATAGGGGAAAGAGCTTTCTGCTACTGGGTGCCAATGGAATTCTCTCCCTCTTTCCATTAAAGGGGAAATCCTGTCAATTTTCAACAAGAGCTCCATTGCTCAAGCTACTTGAGATTAGCCAATACTGAAGACGCAAGACATTTTGGACTAACCATATAGGTTTCCTTGAACAGAGAATAAGCCCTGACCGTTAACCCAATGGGGCAAGTTTTCAAAACTGTGTTTACAGCATTTAAGCATGCTCCAAATATCACCCCAAAAGTTATGCAACATCATCAGACACATTACAACACAGAACTGTATTGTGTATGGCAACAAATGGCTGGGAAAGTGGTTAAAACTGTGAGCTTATGCAAGCAGCCCAATATTGTTTGTTTACAAAACGGTTTTGTAAACACTGCATAAAAACACAATTTTAAGCACTTTGTTAGACATTTGTAGTCATAAACACTACAGAGGTGTGTTGTAATGTGTCTGATGATGTTACATAGCTTTTGGGGTGACATTTGGTGCATGATTTGATGCTGAAAACTGTTTTGAAAACTTGCCCCATTGGGTGAACTGTCAGGGCTTACTCTCTGTTCAAGGAAACCTATATGGTTGGACTAAAATGTCTTGCGTCTTCAGTATTTGCTAATCTCTAGTAGCTTGAGCAATAGAGCTCTTGTTGAAATTTGACAGGATTTCCCCTAATGGAGTGGACACTCTCAATACTAGACTTAAAACCTTCCTCTTTGGCGCTTCCTATAGTTTGGGATGGTGCATGGTATATCACTCATGGGTTTTTTTTGGGAACGACTGCCTCTGCCGTTCCCTTTAACCTGGGGTAAGACGGGCACTGACTATCCTTACTGGGGTGCTGAGCTGCCCAGCACCATATGCTGCTATAGCCTAGTTGTAACACTGGTGGACGAATCCCACACAAATTTTGTCATCTACCCGGTGCCCACACCAGAACTGGCCCCATGATGGACCCTCAGCTTGTTGGCCTTTGATGAACTGTAGCCTACCTAAATGCTACTCCCACTATTGATTCTACCCCTTACATTTGGTTGACAGCTCTGCACTGCCCAACCACAACACATAACAAACTATGCTAACTAACAAACAGAATGCAGAAGACCTTAGACCAGGGGTAGGGAACCTATGGCTCGCGAGCCAGATGTGGCTCTTTTGATGGTTGCATCTGGCTCGCAAATCTTTAATAAAAAAGGATGATATCGTTAAAAGTATAAAACATTCTCATGTAGCCCTATTTCAATCCATTTATCTATTTCAGTCCAAGATGATTGGAATTTCGCTAGCTTAGCTGGTGCCTTAACAATTGTGAGAAGCTGAAAACCATTCACAGATGGGGAGTATGCCAAAACACTCATGCTTGATGTTGCCAATTAACTTTTTGATGACTTATCGAATAAAGACAAGACTTAAGTTTACTCATTTTCATTAGACCATTTATTTACACTTCACATGACACTTTTTCAAGGCCTAGCACACTATGAACCTTCACAACAAGGCAGACTGCCATCAGTAAACAAAAATGCAGGCAGGCTCCTGTTAATCATAGCTGTTAATGCATGGGATGTACACATGGAAGAGCACCGCCCACCGACCGCTGCATCATCGAATCAGGGGCTAATTAAAAAACAGAGGGCAATGTGTCCTCCAATGAAGTGGGCTTCTGATGAGAGACGCGGTACTAGAGGTGGAGTCATATGGGATACCCAATCATGCAGTGCGGTTCATTTTAAAGGGCGGGAGTCAGCCCAATGTGAGTTTACATAGACAGTGCGTGGTGGTGTGATTTCATCCTCCAAGTTCAACATTGAAATGGCGGAGACTACAGACAGAATGGAGGTAAGGAACGTTTGGAAATTAACGCAGTATTTTGCAGTGGGCAGTGTTAACTTAATTCATGCCATTGTACATTTGATCTCGAATGTTGCTTTCCTGTTTTACTTGCCATGGATTTATTTAAAACGTGAATCATTATTCTAAGATCCAATGTTCACATCTTTCAAACTTGGCTAACACAGCACCTGGTAACATTAGCTGCAGCTAGCTAGCCAGGTCCGCACATTGAGCATCCATTTTAGCGAGTCGAGTCAATTCATTTGCCATCACGTGTTGCCAAGATCGCTATTACCTACTAACATAAAGGCCTTGGTTTTTCATTTCCACCTATCTCCTGGTGGCTATTGGTCGTATTAATGCCGAATTATATTTCTTGCCCTCTCTACCTGGCAATGGTTGCCTTCTTAAAGCTATTACAAGCAATGACTTGGCTTCGGGGCTAAACGTTATCCTAACGTTATCACAGCCGCTAGCATAGCTAACATTAGGTGCTTCGTAGCAGCTAATGTAAAGCAAGCTCATTGGATACGTAAGCTTGCCAGGTAGAACTACAAGTGAAAAATGTTTTTATTTGTTCAAGTATAGATTTCTTATGCAAGATGTAGTATTTAGTCTGTGACTGTTGCAGACAATGAGGGCATTAGCTGTATGTAAAATTTTCCTGGCCTCGTGGGTTTTATTAGCCAGCTAGCTTTCGAGCTACCTGTCTGACTAGCTAATTTCGCATCCCATTAACGGCACATTGATCCAGGAGTTGGCAATAAAGTTGTGGCCATTTAAGTGACTTACTGCAGCAAAACTTTTCTTTAACGTAGCGTTTATTGTGACACTACGAAACCTTTAAGATATGATATGAATGAGCTAGCGTTGCAGAGGCCTGTCGCATACATTTTCCTGCCATGTGGGTGATGAAGGCAGCCCTTTGTGCCTCATCGGCCACCTGCCTATGCGTGCTTCCCCCAGGACGGTAGGCCAGGTCAACCAATAAGAGCGAAATCAAACATCAGCTTGTCACAGAATTAATCATTGGGTTAGATGTATCCTTTAACCGATTGATGAATGAGTTTTAATTTCTGAGTACAGCTGTTGTAACCTTGATGGAATATGTGCCAACTGGTTGTTCAAATGCACAATGACTAATCAATCGGCGTTGACTAGCCAGATCTATGAAGCCCATGCAATGAAATTAAGTGTTCACTTATTTCAACTTAAACTTATTACTGACTTAAGCTATCCACTTTTCCTGAGGTTTCACAGGGAGAGAGCTCAGCGAAGCCTGCAGCGGAAGACATGACTTCCAAGGACTACTACTTTGACTCCTACGCCCACTTTGGTATCCATGAGGTAAGAGGGGGAGACCAAATCACCTTTCCAGTGAGATTTACCAAATTAAATAACAACCGATTCATCAATATCCACACCCTTTTTCAATATCTTTTTCTTGCTTGCTTTCTGTACTTGTAGGAGATGCTGAAGGATGAGGTGCGAACTCTAACCTACAGGAACTCGATGTTTCATAATAAGCACTTGTTCAAGGATAAGGTGGTGTTGGACGTGGGCAGCGGGACTGGCATCCTCTGTATGTTTGCTGCTAAGGCAGGAGCCAAGATGGTCATTGGGGTAAGTTCAAGTTTTAGTCATGTTAATTTTTGTTAACTCCTAGGTGAAGCTCTCTCATATGTGCTTCCCTATGCATGGATCAAGACTCACACGGCCATTTATTGATATGGCGTCACACCTCAGGAATGGTCTATGTGTACTGAAAGATGTATAAGAGTGGTTTATAGTGTTGAATGACATAGGATAAGGCTGGAATGTTCCAGGACGAGCCATGGTTGGTTCTCTTGTCTTGCCATATGTTAATAATCCTATTGGCCATTTTGCCATTTGCCATTTTGTGGCATTGCATTTGAAGATTTGTATGAATTGGCATGGTTTTAATATCCAGGGGTTTCTCTGCAGCTGGTCCAGAAAAATGTGAGAGACTTAGGAACCAGACTGGTCTTAAGTTTAGTTGTTAGGTTTAAGAGCCACAGGAATAGGCTGAAAATATTTCTGCTGCATCTGCCATCCAACCTGTCCAGCATCCTCTGATCACAACTTCAACAGTGCTCTTTTCAGAATAAACTGCATTCAAAGTTTGTGAAATTGTCTGCTGCCATGTGATTTTGATGCTTACTTTCCTAACCTACAGATTGAATGCAGCAGCATATGTGACTATGCAGTGAAGATTGTGAAGGCAAATAAGCTTGACCATGGTGAGTAGAGATCATAGACTTGCATGTTGGTGAAACCAGTAGCATCACATCTCATTGGTTCAGACAGAAAGTAAAATTTAGTGGGGGGTCCCAATAAGCAGTGAAACCAATGGAAAAACAAACAAGTAATTTTTTTTTTTTCCTCCTGCATTTCAGTTGTGACCATCATCAAAGGCAAAGTGGAAGAGGTGGAACTCCCTGTGGACCATGTAGACATAATCATCTCAGAGTGGATGGGCTACTGCCTCTTCTACGAGTCCATGCTGAACACTGTCATTTATGCCCGTGACAAGTGGCTGGTGAGTGGGTATTAAAGCTTTGAAAAGGACCTCCAGATTAATTGGCAAAAGCTGGTGGAGTCGTCTTGTGCAAATATATGCTCATGTAGTGAACAAACTCACTTGGCCAAGCTGAGCCTTATGTGTTGCAGTTGTCAATACATACGTCTGTCTAACCGGATCTCGACACAATATCTGGGCTTTTAGATTGTAAGGGATAATGAACAACAAGGCGTGCACAATATAGAAAAATAATGTAAGTTCTAAGTGGTAACAAGGCTCTGATGCACAACGGAGGAGACTTTACACCTTCAAGTCACAACGTTTTACAAGTCACCCATAGGGATGAATGGGAACTGGAGCAAAATGTTTCAAAGCATAACGAGCACTGAATTTGGCTCTGGTGTTGAGCATCCCTAAGCCATGTTTAAATAAAGTTCTGACCAAAGATTGTAGAGTGCTTGAGAATTTTGGTTTGAGCAATGTGGTTCGGGAGGAGCCCAAAGGATTGATTGACAGCCATCACTCAAACTACTTCACTTTTAAAGAAGATTTAACCCTTCTTGCATGCCCATTACATCATGTGCCCTAGCATTACAAAGCTTAATTTCTCCTCTCCCATCTGTCATTTCATTGGTAGGCTTTTTGTTCATTCCTCCTTATCCAAAGGGGGTGCCAGTGAACATCACTCACATGATCTCCACTGATTGCCTCTTAGGGCCACAGCTAACTACCAAACCTAGCATGCTTATACCAGAGACTTTATTATAGGAGGAGAGACATGGAAATGCATGGGAAGAATGAGTTATGCAAAGATGGCTGACTTCAGAAACTGGAAGTCCTGCCTTGCAGTGAAAAGAGCCAATCGTGGTGTTTGAAGCGGCATGATGGACGCTTGCCTTTTGTTTATAACCTCCCGTCATAGCCATGTTTGCGCAGATGCAGTGAGAAATTCTTGTTTAAAATAGTCTTTTAAAGTGCTATTTGGCAACGTCTGATATTGACAGCATTCAATTACGATTTAAACAAGGATTCAAACCATATGCTTTTTAAATGAATGCAACCTGCTCATCTGGAGATATTGATATCTCCCCATTCATTTAGATATAGGCCTGCACTTACTAATCTCAAATAACTCCCCAAAGGCGTATCCAAGATGGCTGCCGAGTGAAGGGACTTGCCTTAAAAGGACCTTGCTTATACCCACTGTTCAGTATCAATCAATCTGATTTGGTGAATTAGTCAAAGTGATAGAATAATGATAAATAAGCGGTTACACTTTAAATCCGTATTCCATTTGTATCAGTAGTTGAGTTGCAGTAGAGCTGTGCAAATGCATAGTAACGGCTTATTGTGAAAGCAAGAGTTGGCAGAAGCACAACAGTAGTTAAGTTTGTGTGGCTGTCCTTTTGGCTCAGCTGGCCTGGTATGTACCTCCAGCCCCAACCTGACAGATTGCAGAGGCTTCACTGAATGCCAGAGCTCTGAATAGCCTCCTAATCTGCCACCATGAAACACATTAACCCTTTCTCTAACTCTTTCCTTTCAACAGAAACCAGATGGACTCATCTTTCCTGACAGAGCCACCCTGTATGTCACAGCTATTGAAGACAGGCAGTACAAGGATTACAAAATCCACTGTAAGTGCCTGGCTGTCGACATTGAGTTTCATATATGGATTCACTGTGCCTTGCGATCATTGGCAGATGTGCTCAGGTGGTTGGGGAAACTGGATGGTTCCTACTTTGGAGCAACTTGTTTCATTTGCTGATCTTGTACCTGGGGGAAGGGCATATAGTTGTTGAGGGCACACCTATTAAGTAATTGATCATAATTGGTGGTACAGACTGATGCTTGATGCCTTAATGTGTAGGCTCCTCTTGGCACTGTCGGTGGAGCTGAAAGGCTGCTGAATGTAACTGTGAATGTGTCCTAAGTTTTTTTTTGCCTTCTTTCAGGGTGGGAGAATGTCTATGGCTTTGATATGTCCTGCATCAAGGAGGTGGCCATCAAAGAGCCACTAGTGGACGTAGTGGACCCCAAACAGCTGGTCAGCAGTTCGTGTCTCATCAAGGTCAGTTCTACCTGCTAACCTGCTTACCATTAAAGTATCCTCTTGCAGTTATTCCCTGCAAATCTTTTGATTGACTGATGAATTAATTTGAATTATTGTCCGTCTGTGTTAACCTCTGATTCTCCTCGTCTCCAGGAGGTGGACATCTACACAGTGAAGCCTGAAGACCTGTCCTTCACCTCACCCTTCTGTCTACAAGTCAAGCGCAATGACTACATCCATGCCCTGGTTACCTACTTCAACATCGAGTTTACACGGTGCCACAAGCGCACTGGCTTCTCAACCAGTGAGTTCATGTGCTTGGCCTTTATTGGGTCTCGTCATCAATTCAACTTGAGCCTCTGGATTCTTTTACTTATGGTGATGCAACCAATGTAGTGACAGAACCTTTGCCAATGTAAAGTGGATGTTTGGAGTTGAAATATGTTGTCTTCCTACTAGCTTGGATGTTGCGTCAGATGTAGTTGATGGCACAGGTCAATGTAGCTGATGCGTCGGTCTCAAACAGTTGCATCCAAAGATCTGTTAAAATGGCTTTGTTGCATAATTAATGATTCAGAGACTGTCTACTAGTGAATGCAGTGGCATAAAGCATCAGTGATGACAGGATGTCTTTGAGAGGCTCAGGATGAATCCAAATTTCAGTGTTTGACATGATCCAAGTGCCATCTTTTAGTCACAAGAGCCGTGCCCAACCCAGCTACTAGGTTAGCATGCCTCCTGGAACCCCACTTCATGATTGGGCCATACAGACATGCCATTCAGGAAGGAACATTGGGGAACATCAGATCAGAATTTAGGACTTGTCAGAATGAATGTCAACTACAAAAAGTAACAAAATGTATAATGGACATTCAGTTTTGCTACTCTCCCAATATTCAAAGAACACTTGATTTTGGTACCTTGTGTGGAAGTGTGGAAATGGCTAAGTACTATACTAATCATTAGATTAGTGCAAATATGAATGATTAGATGGGACGGCCCAAGTTTGTACCTGTTTGCAGAAGGATTAATCATTCATGTTTGTGTCTAGGTCCAGAGTCTCCGTACACCCACTGGAAGCAAACTGTGTTTTACTTGGATGATTACTTGACTGTGAAGACGGGAGAGGAGATCTTTGGCACCATCAACATGAAGCCCAATGTCAAGAACAACGTGAGTGTTACTTGTTTTCACTTTTTGATATGGCCTACACTGTAGGCCATATCGACATTACCTGACCCTCAAGCTGACTGCAGTCGGCAGTATGTTTTTTATTAAAAGGTACCCATCCCATAGGTTTCAATGGAAAATGCTAAGCTGGCTGCAGTATTTATTAAAAAAAGGCCATTATGTAGCCTTTTGATGCTAATATGACAAATTAAGCTAAAAAACGTTGCCGCTCTGCTACCCCTTCTCGGTTGGCTTTTTGAAAATTGAATACGCCTAATGTTTGATAATGACTCGTGGCTCAGTTTTGTTGACTGCCAGTAAACATGCATGTTTGTCTAATACTGGTGTTTTCCTTCTACCCTCACAGCGAGACCTGGACTTCACTGTAGACATTGACTTCAAAGGTCAACTCTGTGAGGTGTCCAAGACCTCGGAGTACAGGATGCGTTAAATCCTCCTCCCGACCCCCCTTTATGTGTCTTGTCTGTGTTAGGGGTTGGAGGGATACGTTTGTGTGTGTGTGGGTGTGTGTAACTGACCTCATCTTCGGCCTGTGCTGTGATGCGTACTTGTAAGCAACATTTTTAACTTGCTTTGTGTAATTTGTTCAAACTATAGGCTTTTTATACATTTGTTTGTATAGAATATGGCGTCAGAGGGGACTTTGTTGTGCAATAGTCAGTCAGAACATGTTGGTTTTTACTCGTCCTAGCATTGGTCTTTTAACCACACACACTCACACACACACCCCTCTCTTGCCTGTACATAATGTTGAAGTTCAGTCACTTTGATTTCCATTGTGAATGTTTAGTCATGGTAACATTCAGCATCCTGTGCTGTTTATTTTTTTCCCCTCAATATTTTTTATGGTTTGAAAGAGATGCCTCCTGTGATGCTCGTTACCCCCCCTGTTAGCTGATCAGCATGTCTGCGTTTGTTACAAGGGGGAGAATAAAAGTTAGCCATTTTTTTTATTATAATTTTCTTTTTTGAAAAGTCCACATTATTTGTGTGTAAATTGTACGGGCCCTCTTAAGTGGGGCGGTCATTGTTGAAGGAGCACTCCCAACTCTCAGCTCTGTGAAGCACTTAGAAAAGAAAAAACAAAAGTGTTTTCATTCTGACCAAAATGTGCATTGGGCTTGAGTGCCCTCTGGTGGAATGGAGTGGTGGTGTTTACGGGGGGAAGTTTGGGAGGGGGAGTGTGATCAACAGGATGTTTTTGTTTTGTTTTTGTTTTTTTTTCCCTTTCCTTGCTGCTTTTTTAATAAAAGTATTGAACTTAATTTTGCTTTCTGTTTTCCCTTTGAATGAACTGGATGCAGTCTTCAGTAATGGGGGTTTAAAAAAAGGGGTTGATTTCTAATTTTAGTTGTCTAGTGTCAACTGTTATACCTTATATTTGCTGTGATTTCAAGACCCAGTTTGACTATTCTCATGCACTCTTGTGTATAATGCAGCTCAAGTTAAGCTTGTTGGGTAATGCTTGGATAAGGTTTGGTTGGATTAAAAGCAGAAAACCAAATTTTGACAATATTTAGGTCTCTTAAACCATATCTGTATTTCAGTTAAAATTGGCTTTTGTATTTAAAAATTGCTGCCAAAATGATTGCTCACTATATGCTTACTTGACATTTTGTTTACAACCGAGTTGATCAGGTTTAACTTTTAACTAGTTACCCATGTTTTATTGCTTTTGTTCATATTGAGCTTCAGTACAGGCCTGATAGAAATTCAGGCGCCGTGCCTGATTTCAGGCGTACAAACATGCTTGTGAGAAAAAATGCTTGCCTTGAGAGATGGAGGTGGGATTTACAGTAAGTAGGATTAAACGAAAATGTGAACATTTTTCTCTCATAGATAAATATTGATAAATGACATGTTCTGAGTTAAATGTGCATCCTTGTGTGGCCATCACTGCCTACTTGCTAAAGATATGGAATTTGCTCACAACCAAGTAGTGCGATGGAAGAAAAGTTCAGGCTCAGGATTTTTTTTTTTTTTTACCATCAGCGCCGTCAGTAGCTCTAGGTGTGTATGCAGAGAGTGAAATTGAAATGACAATTTTGTAGCCTTGTTCCACATTTCTCTCCTCTCCCATTCTGAGGTCTCTTATCAAATGATCTACAAAGTCAAGTCATGCATGATGGGGTGTTTAATAATATTCTAAGAACATTCTATTCAAGTACTCCTGAAAATAAAACAAAATAATTATAAATAAAGCAGTTGTCTAAAGTGCATGTCATTGAAGCCCTACAGGCAATAAGACAGTCTGATCTGGAATACTTTTCAACTCCCAGCCCTTCATTCAGCTATTTAATTATCTAATTATCAGTCAGAAAACCTTCCTTTCTCACTCCGCTGGTCTTCTGATGCATATGGAACAGAACTGTGGATTGTTAATGATTGCTGATGAAGTACACATGATGACCGGCCACATACGGACGGAACAAATTGAGCTGGATAGATGACCTACAGTAGATGATAGATAACATGATGAACATTCCAGATCAGACTGTTATTCTGCCACTGTAGATCTGCGGCTCCCCTGATTGTCCCAGGAGGGCCGCAGAGCTAGAGTGGCATCAGCTCTTCTTTAACACATATCAGGGCGCACTCTGGCTGCCCGGCAGCGAAGGACCTTGAGGAAACTGTCAATCTTGTGGGAATCTCTGCGAAAACAGGACAGCAGAAAATGGAAGTTGGCTAAGCGGGAGTTCTTGTCGTTTCCAGGGTTGTTGGAGAAGGGAAGGGAGGAAATGACTTGGGAAGATGGGCCCATCTGTAGAGACACAAACATCCCCTTAGAAGTGCTCTTAAGCCTAGAGGTGTATAGAAAGGGTCCTATGTTCCCCGGTCCCAATACAAAGCGGATATTCATAGGATAAACAGTAACGTGAATATGCAATTTGTGAATGAATGCCAGCTGTTCCAACCTCTTCCAAGTGTCATGCACTCACCTTGTGGGTCAAATGATCCAAGCCATTACCCAAGGTGTTGGAGTGCTCTTGAAGTTCTTTGGCCTTGCTGTATAGAGCTCCTTTTTCAGGGTGCGCAAGGTTGGGTACCTCGTTCAGCAGAGCAGTGAGAGGATCTGACCACGCCACCAGCAGTGAACGGGCCAGCGACAGCAGTTCAGACTCCTGCATGGATAAACCAATGTAATAATTATAAACAATCATATCAGATGGAGAGATGATCAGAACAGTTCGTAAGATGGTCAGAACAGTTGGTAAGCCAGTGAAACCAAGGTAGGTAGGTATCACTCAAATACATCATGATACATCATCAACAACAGGTGCAAGCTGCATTACTCAAGTCAAGTGTTGTTTTATTGTCATTTCAATCAATGACTGTATAATACTGATTTCAACCATTACTATTTCAACATACTATTACTATTAACTGATTTATCATAAATCATATACTGCTGAAAAAGACATCAGATGCACGTGTGTGATGAGGCACAGAGCTAGCAGAACTTACAGGCACTCTGAGAGCCTGCTCCTTGTCATTTGGAGTTTGGAGGGAAGCTGTGTGGCACATTGATGGACGGAAAAGGATCTTTCCCATTGGAGAGAAATGGCTGTTCTGCAGATCACAAGGGAAAAGGAAAGCACATTTAAGGAAATATCTACCGAGCCATACTCTTTCTTTCTTAAGCACTTACTCTCACTCTCTCTCTTTCTCTCTGTCTCTCTCAAACACACACACACACAAACTCTCTCTCACGCGATCAAACACAAACGCACACATACAACCAAAAGATGATTTTTCTGATAAAGTAACTCACAAGGTCACTGGTGAGAGAGTTGCTGAGAGAGTGCATCTTGTCAGATATCTGAGAGACTCGCTCCAGCAGATCACCAAGACCCAGTGCGTCTGAAGACACTGTTACACACAATAGCACTACCACTGAAGAGAAAGTGAAATTTATTTCATATCAGTACTGATATATAAGTTCAATTCAATTCAATTCATCAAATACAATAGCATTGCTTTGTGATGTTTTACAGACCCATGAGTAACATGGGGCTAGGGAAAAAACCCTTCTATTTGTAATTCTTTTCAGGATCCACGCCTCATGGGCTCAACCCAACAACCATCAGTCCTGTTGTGTCAAATTCACAAATTGTCCATGGTACAGAATACTGTCGGACAACATTATATGGTATGTTATAACCACCTTGTCATGCAAGAATGACAAGGGAAGAAATAAATGAAAGGAAGAACAGGGGTGACCACAAAATAGTCACCATAAGCACAGCAATATGCACAGCAATCTGTATGCAGACAGATAGATACTGATTGAAGACATAATAATTTTACCTGTACAAAGACAGAAGACAGACTAACACTGATGTTGGCACCTATAACTCACCTGCAAAGTGCAGTTTGGTACTCTGTGATCTGTAAGTGGGCATTCTTCTGGAACTTCTTTCTGTTTTGGAGTTCTTGCTGCCTTTCTCGGATTTGATGCTGTTGTGTCTTCTGCTGACTCTGGCCACTTTATAAAGGGCCTTGTCATTTCTGATTTGTTTATGCAGTTGACCTGTGTTCTCCATGGCCAGTGTGCTAAACTGGTTCTCGCTCGTACCTTGCTAATGAAAAACATTGTTTTGGGTTCGGTCTTCATCAATACACACAGGAGAGCTATTTGTGGGTGTGTCAGGTCCTAGTCCACGATGGCACAGATAAATAAGTAAATACATACTTATCTTTGTCTCTCACACTCAACCCTTCCAATTAATGGGAGTTGTGTGACTTGTCAAGAGGCCTCTGTGCGTCAAGACACAGACAGTTTATGAAGCTTAGCGATGTGGCAATGATGGCGTTTATGTTTGTAACTCATGGTTCATGTGGACCTTCAGTTGCTTCAGCATCATAATGTGGCTCGAGCTGTCCTGCTTTTGAGCTCCACTAGGGGGCTCCCTAGCCATCAAGAGAAGGTCGGCAGAGTAGATGTTAAACATCTCCAGGTAGAAGATGAGGTGGACACATTATCACAGACAGTGTCTGTAAAAGTCACAGAACTTTTGACGGTACCGAATGAAAAATAACTATTGTTCTGATATGATGCTATCCTTATAATGGGGACTTACCCTGTGTCATGGCATAGCTTGTCCCAGTCCTTCTCTCTTAATGTGAGGCCAGGAAGGAGGCTCCAAATTCCACGTCCTGATCTCAATCCACCAATCACATGCCAGAGGAACGTTACACTCATTTTTGAAACCACTGATCAGACTGATTTACTTTGTTTATCTCAACGGGAGCTAATGAGGTTGTCTTATGTTGCATATCTTGTCTTCTGGGTCACATGGTTGACCAATGGCCCAACCCAACTGGCCCTGATGGCTGGGTATGTGGAGAATGCATGGACAGGAATCCAATCAGAGATTAGCCAATGCTGCTTGGAAAAACATGTTTTTGATTTGATTTTATAGTATTGTAATTGCAACCTGAATTGTTTTTTTGTTGATCCAAGAACAATTATAAGTATACAAATGTTTGCGATGGGTTAAGCAAGCATATCGCATAATGGTTCAGGTCATATAGTTTGGAAGCTTGTTACACAGCTTTAAAAAAAATCTGAGGACCAACTAATTAAATTGGTGTAGCCTTATATTTGCACACTTGGAAACAAAACCAAAACAAAACAAAACAAAACCAAAACAAAAACACTATCTGCCATAGACACACATTCATTTCACTACAGCTAACTACAGTTCCTCAGCAGAAGCTGTCAGGATACCAGCCTTATCAATATTGTGAGGAATATAACATGACGTTACCATAACTAACTTCAACCTTAACCAAAAATCGACAGGAAACAGACCATCTTACGAGGGCACAGGGATTCACCCTCAAACTCCACTTGGTGTGTGTGTGTGTGTGTGTGTGTGTGTGTGTGTGAACACCTGGCCAAGGCTGAAGCCACACCATGGTCACAGATTTTTCTTGTTTCCCAAAAACATTGAAATATGACTTAGGCAATTATCCTGTGAGGCTGACGATATGCTAGACAAAAATGCTACCCTCTGCTTTGACTACCATGTAATGTTGTGAAACAATATTCTATGCTACAATATTTTTTAGTCAAAACCATGGACAAATTGTGATCTATACTGACTGTACGTAGCCTACTTCACTGGGCCCTATACGTTGAGTTGTGAATCTAGACAAAGTCTCTACCTAAGAAATAGAGGGGCGTTTTCCCGTGCCCCTGTTACTCATGGGTGCTCCTTGTTCTGCCTGTGAAGTGCTGCAAGGCAATTGTATTGTATTTGGCCAGGGCTGTTTCAAGGTACTTAGGGGGCCCCAAGCAAACAGGACATGGGGGCCCTTCACCCCCATAAACACCTACTGTACATGAACCACATTGTTATAATCTTCAAGCATCTTCAATAGATTTTTTTGTATTGAAAAGTTGTCTAACTCCAGTCTAAAGTCATTTTTTATTGGAAAAACACCATATAAACTATTAAAATGGTTAAACAGTCAATACTGGGGGCCCATTTCAGCCTGGGGCCCCAGGCAATTGCCTGGTTTGCCTGTCCCCTTGCGACGGCCCTGTATTTTGCACTCTACAAATAAAATTGTATTGCACTTTATTACAAATACAATGCAAGGGAACGCAAGGCCGCATTTTAGACAACTTAGCAACAGAATTCTGTGAAAATCCCACAAAGCAACTCTAAGTTGGGTAACTATAAACATTTCTGGTGGCATCCATCCAGAAATGCAAATCCACAAATAAACCTAAAATGTTTCTCACAGCAAAGTGATAAAAGAGTGTGCTCTCAGTTAAGCTTTTATGTGTCTTTGTGGGTATTTGGTATTTGCCTTTAGGGAGAGGGGGCTCGAGGAATCTCATGGAAATGGTTGTCCTCTATGTCCCTGTGTTTGTTTAGGGAGAAAACACAGATCCCCTATAGATAATACTTGTGTGAATGTGTGTGTGTGTGTGTGTGTGTGTGTGTGTGTGTGTGTGTGTGTGTGTGTGTGTGTGTGTGTGTGTGTGTGTGTGTGTGTGTGTGTGTGTGTGTGTGTGTGTGTGTGTGTGTGTACATATGTGTGTTTGCATGTTCATATAGACAGACAAGCAATTACTTTTGTCCTCTGATCATTTATAGGTATATCATAAACAGGTACAGTATGTATGTAATGTGTGTGTATTTGT
This sequence comes from Sardinella longiceps, assembly GCA_027497455.2. Classification (NCBI taxonomy): domain Eukaryota; kingdom Metazoa; phylum Chordata; class Actinopteri; order Clupeiformes; family Clupeidae; genus Sardinella; species Sardinella longiceps. The sequence continues at coordinate 18,703,026 of JAODXP020000015.1, read as the reverse complement.
CTGTATGTATGAGAGAGAGAGAGAGAGAGAGAGAGAGAGAGAGAGAGAGAGAGAGAGAGAGAGTGTACATAAGAGTGTGTGTGTGTGTGTGTGGGGTGTGTGTGTGTGTGTGTGTGTGTGTGTGTGTGTGTGTGTGTGTAGGTGCGTTCATCTCACCTCATGGACATTCACCCTCAAGTTTATGCCCTTGTACTGTACACATTCACCTATATGTCATTCAATCCCTCCTTTTACACACAAACACACACACACATGCACGCACGCACACGCATGCACACACACACCCCTTCTGAGGACACAGGTATGACCTCCAGCTCTGACTTTGAGAGAGCCATATCTTTCACCTTTTTTAGCCCCCTCCCCTTCCCATGGAGGCTGTTCCTCCTACCTCCTGCCCTAGCTCCCTCCTGAAAGATCCCTCCCTGCCTCCACACTCCAACCCCCATCCACTCCCACCTCTACTCCTACTCCAGTACCCCTGGGCAAACAAGACAGATAACTGTTTCCCATTCTTCTTTCCATTCTCCCATTCCATGCAAATTTCCGTCCTGTGTATACTTGAGTCAACTTGCCTTTTTTTCCTCAATCACTTTTCTTGATCAACAGGAAACATTGGGGTACTAGACGAGTGTGACTGTGCTTATGCTGAAGAGTGTGTGTCTTTGTGTTAACAGTTTTGTAGAAATGGGATTGTGTGTGTGTGTGTGTGTGTGTGTGTGTGTGTGTGTGTGTGTGTGTGTGTGTGTGTGTGTGTGTGTGTGTGTGTGTGTGAGAGAGAGAGAGAGAGAGAGAGAGAGAGAGACGTGCACACAAGCATGCTATTTCTCTAAGTAATTGATGACTCAGCAAATTGACAAAGTACCTGTTGAAAAGACTGAAAAATGTGTGTGTGTGTGTGTGTGTGTGTGTGTGTGTGTGTGTGTGTGTGTGTGTGTGTGTGTGTGTGTGTGTGTGTGTGAATGTATAGTTTGTGTGAAGGACAGGACTTTAACCTTACTTAGGAGCCACCCCACCCCCATACATACTCTATCAGCCATGCCACACACGTGCACACATAGCCTCCCCCTCCCCCTTTCTCTGCTCAAGAACAGGCCTTTGTCATTCTTAAGTAAGGAGTTTGGTTCATTTTCTCCTGCCCAACCTCAACCAACTCCCACTTCTAACTTTGGAGGAAAAGTTATAGCGAATGAAAGTTGCCTTCCCATTTATCCTTCTATTGCTCTGACCACCTCCCCCCTGAAAGGATGGACTTGGCGTGTTGAGGAAATTCCTGCAGTACCCCACTGGGCCTCACTGCGTCTGCCTCTCACAGTGTGCATGTGCTCACACACACGTGCACGCCAACATACATGCACGCCCCCTGCAATCTATACGCAGCCATACATTGAAAGGAAAGACAGGAACCTGCAGTTTTTTTTACTTCCCGTGTCCTAACTGACTTCCTCTCTCCTCTCTCACCATCAGACAGGACGCAAGAAAGGCTGACACTTTAGAGGGTAAGCCAATTAAGTCTTCTTTACATTTTGGTCCATACACATAGTAATGATAGCATGCTTAATCTTTGGAACTCATTTGTTGAATTCATTTGAAATCAATGTATGCATGACAGACTACACAGGAACTTGAGTCTGGAGTTGTAAAAGGAAAGGGAAAAATATGGAAACAAAAATAAAGAATACAATGATGACATGATGTTTTTGAAAATTATGGCTGCCTGCAACTGTATGGGTGACCGTTTGTTTTTGTTGTTTATTTAAGTCTGAGTTAGCCAGTGACCTCTATGAATAATAAACTTAATATCATCTCACGTGTGCCTCGGACCTCTTGAAAAGAGTGCGTGAATGTATGACTACGCGCAGCCTATAGCCTAGCAACGCCTCTCTGTGAAACATTATGCGCAGAGCCCTCAAGCTCATTCCTGTCGAATCCAGCTGAAACGTAGAGAAGGTAATTGAGTGCCATTTGATGTTAATGTAATTATGAGTGATTTTTAGCCTTCTTAGCCATGTTTACAATGAATATGAATGAATCTGTTACTTTGGGAACACAGTGTACTGGAAGGAGGAGGGGGCGGGGTAGTTCATTTTCTCTTTATCTCGGGTGAACCCCACGGACACTAAAATGTGTCTTATTCCTTCATTTCATGTATGCGGTTCTTCAAACGAATGGCGGTGCAATTAACCCAATGGTTTGTGTGAACTTTGGGAATGGTACAAAGTGAACTGGACTTGGTGAGATAAGCCAACATTGTTGCAGCCAGTGGGAACGGTCAAGACTTCACTACCCAGAACCCACAGGCACTCAACACAATTGGACACAGGTGTTGGGAGGTTGCAAAAGTGGTGCTTGCAGGTATAAAAACCATTAGTTTGAACAGACTTTGCGCACTTTCAGTCCGGGCACTCGGGGAGGTTGAAGGTACTTATTTTACATTTCTACTCTTTACCGGGAAACCATAATTTCGTCTGCACAGTGTTGGATTTCAAACTAAATGAATTAAGTATCCGAGTGCCAATGGCGTCATCGAATAATATGGGTTACGAAACTTCCACGTGTAATTAATTGTAATGTTATGCTAATCTGGGCCTTCTGTTGAACTGTCGTTTTATTTCATTTGGTTATGCATGCATAGTTTTTTTTTTTTTTTTTTTTTTTTAAACGTGTCGACGTTTCCCTCAATCAATCTTTAAAACGTGTGGCTGTTGCAGTTGGGATTTTCATTATATGCCCTCCTTTTTTATTAGAAACTTGGATTAATCTGCTTCCACGTCCACGATGCACCGATATGTTTTTTTTTTTTTGTAACTTTAAGTCTGACAAACGCTGTTTGACTCGTGTCTTAAAGCGCGCTTCGTGATGTGCATTTGGGATAACTTAATACGCTGTTTCTTTTGTCCAGTGGCACTACCATCGCAACGTTACTCAAAGTATCTTGTAACTTGTGGATACCTCCTTACGCGTGGCATCGCTATTGAATGGGGAGAAGTGAAGTTCTAAAGTTGCGCGCTGTTGCGACACTTCTCCACATTGACAATATTATGTAAGACGTCAACCGCTCACTCATCAATACAGTAAACATTATACCCTAATCGTTGTTCAGGTGGTTTTCGGACGTGGAAAGTTTTGTTTATAGCTTTATGCTTAACCTCGACACCTCGCTCTCGCGCTTTTCAGGTAATCCTGTGACCTTGGAGAATCCGCTTAAATGCGGAGAGGCTTGAAGTAGGGTGGTCTTTGAGGAGCGCACGTCACCTACCTGTCGGCAAAGCTAGAAATTCCTTTTAGCAAGGGATGGGGTGGTTTACGTCAAGAAACACTACTACAGTGGAGGGATGAGGAGGGGGTGGGGATGTTGACGGTGCAAAGCAGGGATATGCCCAGCAGGTGGCCCTCTTCAACAGAAGTAGGCTGCTTTGTCGCGCTGACGTGACGGTCTCTGCACTCTGCGTCCATGGCTGTTTTGCCTGATATGAAGGGATGCCTCTTGCGCGTGGCGCAGAACCTATTAAGTGTTTCAAATTATTTTTTTGGAATGACTGGGCAACTTGGCCTACAGATGGGGGGCACCAATGCATTTGGGCCCCACCAACAGGGGGGGGACACTTCACTTGTCCATCTCATGTTTGATGTGAAATTGCCATGGCTGCTTTTTGAACTTTGGTAAGGTAACTCCCTCCCACCACCCCTCATTTTGTTGGTGAGAACGAGAGATGGATGGCTCCATCTCTCCTCCCCCTGCTGCCTGCACTCATGTCCACATGTGTGCTGTCCTAGCTCTCCTCCCCCCCCCCCCTTATGTACACTCCCCCTCCCTCTTGTCAACTCTAACCACACTGTGCGCTCTCTCTCCCTCTCTCTCTCTCGCTCTCCCTCTCGTTCTCTCTCTGCACATGCACATACAGGAGCACACAGGCTAAGACGCACAGTCAGAAGCAGCACTGAACATGTCGGACTCTGAGAGCGCTGCCGCCCCCGCCGAGGCCCCCGTGCCCGCCGCCTGTGAGGCGATCAAGGCTGACCTGGACAAGTGGTAAGTGCCACCGCTCAACTGGAGCACTTGGGACGGGTAGGTGTCAGTTTTGTCAGGTGATGGGGAGGTGTGTAGACATGGGTCATCTCTTCGGGAAGGGTTGAAGGTATGCGTTTCCCATTGGTTTTAAAGGGTGTGTGTTAAGTTTGGGGGTTGCAGTTGGTAGTGGTTGGGTTGATGCGTCTTTATGCAAGAAAATGGTGGTGTTGCAAGCTGCCATATTGGGGTTGGGAGAGGCAGGTGGTCGGGGTTTTTTGCTTTCATTTCAACATCTTAATTTTTGACCGTAGTAATTTTTTATTTCAAACTTCAATGTTGCAAATTCCACAACACTTAGCTACAGTTAAGGGGGCTCTCGTCCAAACGTGATGCTGCTGCTCACGCCTGATTGGCAGCTGGGAATGTGCCTACGTCACACTTTTTCTCCGCTCGCTCGTGCTTCTCCACTGTCGCCACACACTCACCCCCCCCCCTTCCCTTCCTCTCTCTCCCTTCTCCTATGCATGGCCCTACTGCTCCTGAGGCCTTGTAGTGTCAACACCCCTGCTGTGTGTGTGTGTGTGTGTCCGAGCAAGCAGACTCTTGCGTTCTGACCAGCTCGCTCACTCTCCCCTGTCCAGTCAGTCCGTTACCCACCCTCCTGCACGGATTAGTGAGAGCTTGTTATGGGTTTTATTTTCTGTAAATGCAGAGGGCTTGGGACCCAGGAAGTGCTGTGCTAGGCTAATGCGGTGGCTTCAATGACAGGACAATGTCAAAGTCAGGTTCAATACCCATCATGACATAACTTTTAGTCCCTCTCTGAGTCTGTGTGCCAGGCTACAGCCTCCCCTCACCAAGCCCATAATAACTATTTGCCTTTTTTCCATTTTCACACCTTGTGGTATTTACCACTTTGATCAGTTCAGAGTCATTTGGCTCTGCTCAGGCTCGTCCACAGGCACCCTCCGATAAGGCCTCACACTCTGGCTTTTTTGCACTCTGGTGTTTAGATAAGCAGAGGGGTGTGTGAGGGTGGGTTTCCATGTAGGCGTGATCATTTGGTCAGTTTGCCAGGGAACTGTGGTGGTGGGGAGGGAGTGTAGTAACTGGTGTTAGGAGTCCTCCTGTTCCAAGAGCAACTCTCCTTTTGCTAATTGATATTTGGTGTGTGTGTGTCTGTCTGTCCTCACCCCCCACCCCCACCTCCTCTCTGGCTGCTGTTGTCATTGAGCTCCATAAGGGCTGCTCGGTGCTGCTGACCAGCTGAATGTAGTACTCTCAGAAGGCTGACTCTTTGCGTAATCTATACCCTAGATGTATTTTTAGGGCCATCATAAATAGTCCTGCATGCGTGGGCCTTGTGTGTGTCAGTGCATCCATGTTCTGTAGACACAGCCTGTGTTTCTTAGGAATCTGACACTATGGCGGCCATCTTGGTGTTGCATAGCCTGACCACTGTGTGAAGCTAGTCCAATTCTCCTCTGATTTATCAGCACAGGATCTGACGGGGGTGTTTTGACTGCACCACACCATTCTCATCTCTGTAGCTAAAGTAGTAATTTGGGGTTTTTTTGTTTTGTGTTTTTTTTGTTTTGTTTTTTCTTGGCTTTGACCTTGCTTGCTCTTCTATAAATATCCTGGGTGAAAGATTGGAATTCCAGGCAAAGCAGGGACCCTGAGGAGACTTGAGGAGAATGATTTGTATTACCTTCCTGTGAAGATGAGCAGTTGGTAGTCCTTCAAGGTTATGACCTTGACTGACCTAGAGCAGCAAAACTATGGCCTATAGGCTTCAAGCCTTGTGACTCTGCATATAGCTGTGCATTGAAGGGGCAAAGTATAGATTATGTACATCTTGGGGTCCATAATGACTAACCATATTGTTTAAAGATTAACCAGCTGTATCTTTTTAGTCACTTTCTATGTAATCTTAGTGTTGCAGAATACCTTTGTCCTTGGTTTTTTGTATACATTAGTGTTGTGTTGATTTGTGTTCTGGGGCCCCCTCAGGCCAAAGGACTTTGAAATCATGGGCTCATTAGAGCATTCTCACACTAGTGTAGATGGTTGGATGAGCATTTTTGTATTTTTTTTCTTTTTCTTTTCGTGGTCAGTGTTGGATAACTGCTTGGTATCAACAGTTTGGACGAAATGCTGGGGGATGGGAATGTTATTTCACTTTTGCTTCTTAAAGGTACAGGCCGCCTTAATGTCTGGCGCATCTGTTTCTCTAGTCCTGGCCCATTCTTGGCTGTGATCACCTACAGTGGTAAATAATGCATAGGCCCCCATAAGGAGTGGCACTCACTGTAAATAATTAAATCTTACAATTAGAAGATGGGTCCACATCCTTGCCCACCATATTGTCCCACTGACTGGCCTACAGACATAAGCCTGCTTGTCTTCATTACCAGCTTAATGTAACTGGAAATGACTTGGGAGTGACCAGTATGTAGTGGAGTCTGGAAGGCAGGTTAGTATTGTATACCTAATCCATTGCTTCCAGATGCAACTAGTTTCATTTTTGGTAAAGTCTTTTTAGGAACGGTAATCTGTTAAGCCCTCGTTACGGCAAGCATGTTCTATGGGCCTCTGTGCGGACATGCATTGTGTTTTAATTGGGCTTTTGTTTAGAATGGTTACATAATCTCGGGTCTAATTGGTTTTGTTGGCATTGCCCGCACCAGTAATGGCTTGCCAGGCAGATCAGGGTTTTGAGTCTGGTAGTGAGGGGAGTGTTCACTCTTCAGTGAGGGGAGTGTTCACTCTTCAGTGAGGGGTGTCCTTTCCCCCACCTCTCCCCTGTGAGCTCTCATTTAATATTAAAATGCCGGCGTCTCGCTCACTCTCTCGCATGCGCTCGCTCACCCAGTCTCTCGGTGGGATTATTGGATTTTGTTGCCGGAGGGATGATTTCTGCACTGCTGCTGTTGGGTCATCCTGGCCTGCCTGCCTGCAATCCCAGAGGACGCAGGCACGCCATGCACACACAAAGCCAGGAGGACGTGCACACACACGGCTCAATAGGACGCATTGGTGTAAACCCCTTTTAATCTGTAGCAACCAGCTGTGTGTTACATCACTGGCTGGGAGTTGGGAGAGATGGTGTGTGTGTGTGGGAGGGAAGATGAGCTTTGGGAGGGGCTACAGGGATACCCTCTTAAGAAGGATGAGGAAGGGGCTTGGATGGCCATGGTCACTGGCCGTGTGTCGAGCCAGAGACCAAGGATGTATGATCCAATACCTGCCGGCCCCTGCAGTTTTGCACAGTCACGCGATGTTTGTGCGTGCGTGCCGTGACCAATTTTTTTTTCCCCTTTCTTTTTTTTTTCTCACAGATGGGTTTCTCCGCCCTCCCCTCCCTCCCTCTTGCTCTTCCGCCTCATCACACTAATGCACTCTGTCAGTGTCTGCCGCTGTGTGTTGGTGCAGTGTGCCTGGAATTCTCTCTCTCTCTCTCTCTCTCTCTCTCTCTCTCTCTCTCTCTCTCTCTCTCTCTCTCTCTCTCTCTCTCTCTCTCTCTCTCTCTCTCTCTCTCTCTCTCTCTCTCTCTCTCTCTCTCTCTCTCTCTCTCTCTCTCTCTCTCTCTCTCTCTCTCTCTCTCTCTCTCTCTCTCTCTCTACCGTTTTTAAAAAAGGAAAAAAAAGATGGTTCAGCTTGGTCTCCAGGCTGGTTATTGAGTAGTGTGAGGCCAAGGGTAATGAGTTCATTCCATCCATGTTTTGATAATTGATTTTACTGCACTCGTTGCAAAGGTCATGATGTGAATATACCCCTGTATAAACCCCTTTGTCTCATGATTAAGTGCAGGATTTATTTTCTGTCCACATTTATGGTTTCACTTGTTGGAAATGTTGTGTGTTAAGTATTTGTAGTGGTGGCTGGGTGGGATTTCTGGTGGATCATGTAAGGGGAACATGTTGCTGCTCTAAACTGTCCACTGACTTGTCCTCCTTTCCCTGCAGTCTGAAGGAGAACGGAGAAGAGGGCTGCAAGGAGCTGATGGAGGCGTTTGCGGCCTGTGTGAAGAGCGCCGCTGGGGCGTCGTGAGAGAGGCGCTCGGCCCACAGGAAATGTAAGCCAGTCGTATTAATCTGCAACAAGCTCCGGGCATTCTTATCTCTATAATTTTAATATCACTTGAGGGATGTTCATATGTTTTTCATGAATTTGCATTGACCGATTTGGTATATCTATTCCTCACCCTCTTGTCCTCTGTTTTCCCTCAGGTCCACTGCACTGAGTCCTCCACCTTCCCAGCATTCCCTTCTGCACATGGCACTGGACTGAATGATACAGATTCTAATGGGGGTTTGGTGGCAGAGTCTTCATGTTTCCCTTCGTATCCCTCCCGCCTGTAAAGCTTATGTGATCTCTGAGCCTCCCCCTCTGTCCCATGCCCCTATGGCTGAATTGTAGGCAGTTCTGGAGCGCCCATGGCTGTTTTATGTAAATTGTCTTCTCAAGATGCTTACATTTAAATGCAAATAATAAAGTGATTGGTACAGTGTTTTATTCTTCTGGTGTCTTCTGTTAAATATAGAGCTTGGGAAGTGTTGGTGCTTTTTTAAGACCTAAAATTTGGTGTGTTTGATGGACTTGTTTCCCAGCCTTTTCCCTAATATATTATAATCCTTGTACATCAACTTATCAATGAAATCTTCCTACATTCCTACTCTATTTATTTGATAATACATCAATACATCATTGCACTGATGTAATATGTACAATATAGGCATTATTTCTTTGGTCATCAGCCATAATGACGCCTGCTTCATGCATGTTCTGTTGTCCATGTGATGTTTTGGACAATATTTATCCCAGCCCATTTGTATTTATGGCTATTGGAAGTAGGTTCCATCTCTTTTGCTTCAGATGTTGGAAGATGAGCTACAACTATACATAATCTGCATTTGACTCCTGCCCAACTGCATGCATTTGTGGAAGGGAAGGGGAGGAATCTGCCTTTCACTTGGGTAAAAGCAAAACTGAACTGGTCCCCATGGTCCTAAATCCTAAAAGCTCATCAATAAGGTTAAAGAACAAGTGCCTGGACAACTTGAAGGTCCCTAGTAAGTTGCTAATACAATTAATTTGATACTTTATCTTGAACCAAATGCTCATCAGAAATGACTGCATGTCTGATGGAATTAAGTTCTGCGTGTGTGTCTTTGTGACTTGATGTGTTGATGTATTTCTCCTCGGGCACGGAGTTGACGTGTGAACAAGAAATATGGGAGCAGAAGAAGCCAACTTATCTGCCCATCTAACAATGCATCCATTCCCCAAAGCGTGTCTAAAAGGTATGCATGTTTTGAACTTGTGACAAGAAGGGAAATGTTAACTTTGCCCAAAAAAGACCGCCCCTCACACATGAGTAAAAAGAGTAATATTTCTATCCAGAGGGATGAGACTGCACATAATATGTGTGGTGAGCTATGAGCTTGTTGGATGGCCTGTGATTTTTGAGTAGGCCTATGTGTAATTATGCTTTTGTGTTATGCATGAGATATGAAATAGGTCTGCAAGTTTTTTTACACAATTCCTTCACTGTGTGCACTGACTTCCTTAAGGGTTCTTGACCGTGACATTCATACGATGCCTCGTATACACATTTTAGTGTGTGTAGCCTACACACATAGCTGTAGTGTCTTGTGTCTTCTATGACTTATGCCCTCCTTTACTATGTTTCCAGGAACATCTCCATTTCAGTGCACAGACAGTTCCTCCACCCCTCATGTAAGACGGTACTTAAACATACACACACATACCTCACTCAGCAGACATGTTTACAGTTGCTCCATGGGGCCCATAGAAACTCCAACAGCTGCCTGTGTGGAAGCATGAATGAATGACAAGGAAGAGTTTCAAATTAGCTGACTCGTATGCTACATGTTCCCCACCTTGGCAGAGTTGGCAGATTCTAAAGAAGACAAATATTTTCTGATACTGATATTTTTCTTAAGACTGATAGAGAATCAAATTCCCACACATAGTGCTCTTTGATAGACAACCAGCTGCCCTAGTATCAACAGCAAGATGAACAGGAAAAAGTCCGGGCTATGTAAATGGACTCTTTCTTAGGCCACGTTAGGGTCACCATCCGGGCAAGTGCGTCCATGTGTGCTTTGAGTGTGAAGAGCCAGTTATCCAATCTGATTAGCTCAAAAGCCCCCTTTAAAGGGGATAGGTCAGGTGTGTGTGTGTTTGTGGAAGTTGTATGTGGTGTGTGTGTGTGTGTGTGTGTGTGTGTGTGTTTCTAATTTTATTTTGTCAACAATAAATGGCAGATAAGAGATTTGATTTAAAGAAAGTCCACTCTCAGAAACCATCCAGTGTTTACAGTGAGATACAATTAAAGAAAGAAGAAAAAAGGACACGTGTGCATACCAACAACGTGTTGCTAGAGGGAGATATTTGCTCATTCATGTTAATAAAGATTTTTTTCCCATGGCGTTGATTACAGCAAAACATCTCTACTGCCATCGTGTGTACAGATGCGGTACTATAATAGATGGGCTGTTCAGCCTGTACGGATGGAAGAGACATTTAAGCTATTGTTGGAAACACTGTTGGCCAAATTTAATAAAGTTAATCGAATCAACAAAGTGAGCTATTGTCACAACGTTTGAAAATGTCCCGGTTATTTTAAGACTGTGTAGAACGGACCTAAGAGCGCATCCATCGTTTTCAAACTTTGGTCGTTTTGCAAGGCATATAAACATTATAGACCTACATATATTTCTTTACCATGAGCTTTATCCACCCTATGGTCCATTTAAGGCACCATTTGGTGGAGCATCTGTGCAGAGGAGAATGTGGTGTTGTGGTTGGGTGGGGCGGCGGGGAGATGGGGTGTTCTGGGAGAAACGGGAAGGGAGGGGACGATGGAGAGCGCAGGCCGAGTGAAACCCGGATGCTGATGCTGCCCGTATCGAATCAAGAGAAGCAAGGGGAGAAAGAGACAGGGAGCAGGGTGTACGAAGGTGGGGTACTGAAGTCCGTTGTCACGAAGCAAGTGTTGCGCTTGTGAAAGCAACACTTTTTAAAGGAATACGTCTAGAAACGCAAGGACAACGCAAGGCTGCGCGACGGGCTGCAGCTGCTACGACAGGAGGAGAAGATGCTGTGATCCGGTCGCCGAGGGAGGGAGGAGGAGAGGCGGAGGATTCTACGCCAGCTAAATATGCTTGCATTTTCTAGAACAAGGATGTATCGCATCAAACGTCCAGGCCCTCAAGTCATGCAAGAAAAACACTATTTGGCCCTTGCCTTGTCTTAATTATTGGCAACGGGACTGGATTTAGACTTGTGCTTTTGGATAAACGGTGTCTTGCCAGAGCGTGTTCGCCCAGGGTGGCTCTCTTTTCTCTATATTTCCGGATGTGAGGCCTGGAGTAAAGTAAGTAATACTCCAGACACAGGACATCTTTTACCACTGCGGTTTAAAGGGGAGAACATTCACTTGACGGAGAATGTTAACGTTAGAAGATATAGCCGATACGATTATTCAGCCTGAGATTTCGAAGGCAACTCAACAAACATCAGAATAACGGATTGTGTTGGATAGAGATAAAACTATTGCAATTCTCAATGAGTACTGTAGCCTTTTCAATTTCCATAGCATTAGGTTTAATTCATTATTATAACATTATTAGTGTCTACCGAGTTAACTAAATGTATGGAAGCGTAGGCCTAGCTGACAGTCAGGCCGCTGGACGGGCTGGCCCACATGCTCGAGGGCTCTAATCATAATTTTGTCAGCGCCTTTGAATCTGCTATGACATCTACCCTACAAGAGTCTTATCTACACAATCAACATTCTTGTGTCTCCAGCATATTGTGTCAAAGACACCGGATATGTAATTTCTGTTAAGTCGCCCTTCCAGCTGCCAGCACATAGTTTCTTGTAGTCACCTTAATTTATCATGAATCTGATCCATTAGTTTGATGCGCGCTCATTACTTAGGTCTAGGTCTAATTGACATAATCTGATACCATAGTTTACGACTAGGCCTATTAACAGTTCAGCAAACACATTTAGGTCTAGTTAGTATTTCCATTAGCATCAGTAAGCATTATTGGACAGTGGTTGTCAGTAGGCCACACTATTGTCATCACCACTAGAATCTTAGTCCATTCCTTGTCCCTCTCACCGTCTGTAATGTCGCTACGGCGGGGTTACTCGGCGCGCAGGACTCCTCATTGCAGACTCCCCTGGAAGAAACTCTGATTTTTGATTAGAGCTCTGGTCGCGGAAACAAATCGTTTGAAGAAATGTCCAGCAAGGAGTTGTCGAGTCAGCCAGCTCAGTATGTGGGGCCGTACCGCCTGGAGAAGACTCTTGGGAAAGGGCAGACAGGTAAGAATCAGCATTGATGTCAGTACCCCGCTGAGCTCTTATGTGTCAAGCTGTGACACCTTAGTTGTTCATTATGATAGACAACACTTTGCATGAACCTTCCTTGATTATTTGAAAGCTGTGTAGCCTAACTACACGTAGGGGAAGTTGTTTCCTGTTTCTGTCAAGGAGTCGGTGCAAGGATATCCCCCCTCCCTCCCCTCTCTCTCTCCATGTGTAGCCTATGGCCTGTGCATGCTGCTTCTGTTCAAATGATGTGCCAGGCTGCCAGCCTACAGTTGCCTCATCCTGAGATAGCTATCCCTGCTAGAGAAAAAAGCACACTGTTCAAACTTGTTTTGTGTTCTAGTGTCCAATCTGTCGAATTGACAGTATGTGTTTGTAGATAGTAGTCTGGCTTTGTGGATGCATGAGGTTTGATTTCTTGGTCAGTGACAGTGTTTTATGTACTGTCACACTACTTTGTTATGGCACTATTTTGCTATAGGGCAGGGGTTCTCAAAGTTTTGATAGGTGAGGGCCAATTTAGGGACTCAACATTGAACTGAGGGTCGCCAAGGGGCGGAAGAAGAAGAAGAAGAAAAACAAAACATTTTTAATCATTGTAGTGACCAGGTTGCATCTCTACAGTTTACATTAATTGCGATGAGTTTGCCTATAGATAACTCTAAACACTACTAAATGGGGAGTCATTTTTTCAAAGCAATGTAGAGTTTTACAGACATTATCAGATGTCATCGCGGGCCGCCATAAATGTTTCCGCGGGCCGCCATTGGCCCCCGGGCCGCTCTTTGAGAACCCATCCTATAGGATATTATGTATGTTTCCATCCTTATGATTCCTCCACAGTAGCCAAGATAGTTGAGTAGGTTAGACAATTTCT
>JAODXP020000015.1:18539769-18684769 GCA_027497455.2 Sardinella longiceps | reverse complement strand
GTTAATATTGATATTAGATCAATGTAACAAGTAACAACAGGGCCATTATCTTTTTTTAGACATCATTGTAGGCTGCATGAAAGACGGCAAAAGATCTTAGTTTGACTACCCCTGACATATGAGTACAGTAAAACAGACATCGTATTCTAATGTTACTGACAAGTCATCAAGAAAAGGACTCCTTGTGAGTCTTTGTGATTAAAACAAAATAGTTAGACTCTCTGGCTCCTCAGCTACATGTGCAATGCAAGCCATAAATGGTTAACCCCATGCCCCTCACCCTATCTGACTTCTGTATCCAGGGTGCGTTGCCATTCGACCACGACAACCTTCGGCAGCTGCTGGAGAAGGTGAAGAGTGGGATGTTCCATATGCCCCATTTCATCCCGCCCGACTGCCAGTCGCTGCTCAAGGGCATGATCGAGGTCGACCCAGAGAAGAGGCTCTCGGTAGGTGGGGACAGGGGAGTGAGAAAGATAGAGAGAGCAGGTGTGGGAGAGAGGTGAGGAAGCAGTAGAGGTGAGAGAAAAAGAAAGATAGAAACAAGGCAGATAGAGAGACTGTAGTCTTCATGTCTCACATCTGAAACATCATAAAAAATGACATGTTTGTTTATCTGTACTCATTACTGACACAAGTCCACAAGAAACGAGTCAGTTGAGGCACAGTACCTATAAGTCCTAGTACACTGCTCCAGCAGGCATTCCCAAGTTTCACTAGATCATAAATTACAAGACACTTACTGCAGGCATCCAGTTACTCACACATCAGCTGAGGTCAAGTCCCTAGAGAAAACTTCGTACAGAGAGAAAATATTTTTGGAACTCTATCTGAGCCTTATTCATGCGGCTATAAACCCAGGATGTCAAATTAGTAATAGAAATGCATTATACTAAGTTTTCTGACAAAAACAAATATGCTACTAAACCAACAATTCAAAATAATTCTCAATAGTTTGGTAGTACATTGTTTGGATTTGGATTCTTTTAGTCTGTAGGAGGGACCAAAGAGGCCACAGTATTAGTTTCAATGTCCCTTAGAGCTGTGCTGTTGTGAATTTGAGCACATTTTCATCTGTTTTTTTAATACGATTGCTGCCTCTAATCTATAAAGCAAAAGTATTTTCAGCTCATTATATAACTGAGAGTAATGTTTGTTTTGTCGCAAGCTTAGTGCCTTAGCGTTAAGAGGCACAGATCTTGATCTAGTTACCTTTATTACTAAATCAATATAGCCATAAGGCGATTCTCAAGAGTGGGTGTTTTGACAGACAAAATAAAAGAAGCATTTGATCTTTTGCAATGCTTTACACATGTGACTCACTTCTAAGCAGTGTTTTGAACAGAATCCCTGACTCATAATAATAATAATAATAATAATGATAATAGTAATGCTTTCAGAGAGCTCTTTGCTGTTTGACTGAGAGTTTTGTTCTTTTTCAATATCTCCCTCCACAGCTTGAAGCAATACAGAAGCATGCCTGGTATCAGTGAGTAATAAAAAATTCCTCTTCGAACAGTGTCCAGGTGCCCTCTTAAAAAGAGTCTTCTTTTATTATTCATCCTATCTGTTTAACCTTCTCACCATCACTCTCTCCTCCGTCTCTCTCTCTCTCTTCCTCCCGCGTTCCTTTAGGAGTGGTCGGAACGAGCCCACTCCGGAGCAACCCCCTCCTAGGCGGGTGTGTGTGCGGCGGATCCTCTCCCTAACGGAGCTGGACCCGGATGTGCTGGACAGCATGCACTCTCTAGGCTGCTTCAGGGACCGCACCAAACTGGCCCGAGACCTCCAGTGTGAGGAGTGAGTATCTCCGTCGCTCAATGGTGTTTTTTACCCCCAACGGCACCTTCCAGGCAGCACAGCCTAAAAGGCACAACCTTAACCCTTACCCTAAACCCAACCCTCTCAACCCTCATCCTAATCCTAAATTGGGGGGAGTAGTGCCTTCAGGGCAGCGCTGCCTGGAAGGCACTGTTGAGGGCAAAAAATACCAAAGACCATCTCCATTACCACCCCTAAGGGCCGAGTCATAAGCATCGCCAGGAATGCAGATGTGAACGTAAGGACACCATGATGTGTAGGGTGTAGTGAACTTTCCTGATGCACCGCAACAACGCGTGTGACAACATGGGAGTCAATGAAGCAGCTGCGCTGCTCGTGCCTGTAAGCGTTGACATGACCTTGCGACCATAGCGCCTGCTGCGACTTTGAAATGGCCCTAAAGCTTGGCCTGTGTTGGGGCTTCCACGTTGGGGGGGATGTGCCCAGTCAGTATTGTTTCCTGTACTTAGTCTGGGAAATCCCATCTTGATCTACAGGCAATTTCATTGCGTTCTCCAGCTCATTATGACCGTCTGGACTATTTCCCCTGTTTCATTTGCCTGTGATGGGGAGCTAATTAAAAACAGGCCCTGACATGATGGGGGTAAGGTTAACACCCAAAACCCGGAATCAAGAAAGCCTCGAAAGCCAGGCTATCCCTTTGCCAGCAAGGAACGGAATAATTGTGTTTTCCTTCCTTGGTTATTACCTGGTGTGTTGATCTCATAAGCCAATTACTTTTACGTGGGCTAGTGGATTTATGTGGCCTCAGTTAAATGCAAAAGGGTAGGATCTCTAGTTAACACAACCGCTAATTGATCTTACTTACAAGGGATCAAAATAGTGTTAATGATAACAAGTGGGTGGATGCAGAATATAAGATTACATGTGTTAAAGAGGATATTTTTGTACAGTTTATGATTCATTCACATGTTGATGAAGCATACCATATATATGACACAGCTGTTGCCAAGGCAACTCTTGGAAGGTTGTTAACAGCTGGTGTTAGTAATTGTGCAGACGGCATGTACCTTTAAAGGCAGGAGATGGAACGCTACTTACAATCCTTCCTGTCTGTCTGTCTGTCTGTCTGTTTGTTTTTCTTTCTCTCTCTTCTTCTATTTGTCTCTGTCTGTCAGAATAAACCAGGAGAAGATGATTTATTATCTACTGCTGGACAGAAAAGAACGCTACCCCAGCTATGAGGATGAGGACCTGCCACCCAGAAATGATGTTGGTGAGTCATTCCATGTGTGTGCAAATACAGAAACACACCCACACACACATATATTTGTGTAAGCAGACATTTTTGCATGTACATTCACATTTAACCTATACTTCCCTATAGCTTATACTTCCCTATTTGTGTGGTGAAATATTTTTACTAAGTTACTATACGTGTGTGTGTGTGTGTGTGTGTGTGTGTGCAGATCCTCCCCGGAAGCGCGTGGACTCTCCTATGCTGACGCGTCATGGCCGGTGCCGGCCGGAGAGAAAGAGCCTGGAGGTGCTGAGTGTGACGGAGCAAGGGTCACCTACTCCACCACGCAGAGCCCTGGACACATCCTCACACAGCCAGAGGTGCTTACACACACACACACACACACACACACACACACACACACACACACACGCAGAGCCCTGGAGACATCCTCACATAGCCAGAGGTACACACACACGCACGCACGCACGCATGCACACACACACACGCAGAGCCCTGGACACATCCTCACACAGCCAGAGGTGCTTACACACACACACACACACACACACACACACACACACACACACACACACACACACACACCACCACGCAGAGCCCTGGACACATCCTCACACAGCCAGAGGTGCTTACACACACACACACACACACACACACACACACACACACACACACACACACACACACACACACACACACACACACACACACACACACACACACCCTGCGACCCATCCTCACATAGCCAGAGGTACACACACACACACACACACACACACACACACACACACACACACACACACACACACACACACACACACAGACAAACACAGTACATACATATCCTCATACATACACACACCCTTACATTAAATAGACCTCTCCCCTCTTGGACATGTCTGCACAAAGTCAAGCCAAGCCAAAGGCACGGTCACAGCATAGTCACACCCCTGAGCTCATTCCCCTCCAGGGTCTTACACAGCTTGGGAACTTTTCCTCACTCCAACTAAATATGCTGAGCAAATACGCTATAGAATTTTCTGAGGCCGCGCTGGCGGCTTTACATAAGAATCCCATACAAATTGCTTAAAGGAATAGTTCACCTCTTTCACCCCCTTACCTGGAGTTACATATGTGGGTAATAGCATTTTGGTCTCAGTGCATGCGTTTTCCTAGTCTGGCAACCCCAATTTCACCTTTAGCTTAGCATAGGCGCTGGAAAGTAAAGTTGCCAAAGAGTTGTTATCTGGCAACATTACATTCCAGCGCCTATGCTAAGCTAAAGCTAAACAAATGGGGAAAATTTGGGTTGCCATACAAGGAAAATTCAAGCACTGAGACCAAGATGCTTTTACCCACATATAACAACAGGTAAGGGGGTGAATAACCAATTTTCATAGAGAGGTGGAATATTCCTTTAAAGTTGTGGCCTTAATTAGTGTTGTCATCACGTCACCACACCATTTTGCAGTGTGGGAGGGGAAAGGGTTTATGACAACATCCCCATTTTCTGACGTTAATTTGCTCCTTGTTATGAAAATGCGGCCGATAACAAACCACAGTTTTCTATGTAGCCTATTCTTAATGGGAATGGTGTAAACTGGCCTCATTGTATGGTGGCCAAATTACTTTAAGACATGCCCGTTTCCCACAGCCATTTTATCAAGCTCCATACAGCACATGGCCACCATCACACACACACACACACACACACACACACACACACACACACACACACACACACACACACACACACACACACACCCATACATCAAATAGACCTCCCCACTCTTGGGCATGTCTGCACAAAGCCAAAGGCACAGTCACAGCATACCAGAGGCCCCAAGCTAGTCCCCCTTCAGGGTCTTATGCAGCACAGCTCCACCTTCACCCCCCCCCCCCACACACACCCCCCCCCCACACACACACACACACACACATGTCCTCCGTATACATTTACAGACCAACCCACACTAAGACATACAGCACATACCGTTAAACCGCTTTTGTGTCTGCTGAAGTTGTGGTTTGTGTGCTGCTGACTGTGCTGATTCCTTGTGCTAGCTGTGGGCTACCTAGCTGTGGGCTATCTAGCCGCCAGGCTAGCTCACTGACTAGCTAGCTAACTGACTGTCTGTCTGTGCTCTTTCCTGTTGTTGTTGTTGTGCCACAGGTCGCGCTCGGTGAGCGGGGCCTCCACAGGCCTCTCCTCCAGCCCCCTCAGCAGCCCCAGGGTGAGTTCCTCCGCTCAGCCTCTCTCCGCAGTCACACACACCGCTAGCCAGACCTGGTGCAGTCAAATCTATCATCATAGGCCTATCCTAAATTGTCTGCTACACACTATATATTCTGCTATGTTAAATACACACAACTGCAAATGCACACATAACACACACATAGTGTATCAGTATTCACTTAAACTGTTTAGTCACTTTCTGGTTTACTACCCTGTTTGATCTCTATTGTGGTCCCAGTATAAACTACTGTAAATCAAGTCCATTCCTATTTGCTTGTTTGGTTAGCTTTTCATGCACATGGAGGATAAACTGCTCCAGTGCTGTTTTTCTAATGTGCAAAGCCGTTATTGGTAAAACACTGAAAGTATTCAGCTGCTCTTATCGTAGTTTGTAATACCTGCTCTTCACTGACACTGGCAGTTTGGGAGGGAGGGTTTAGTGTGGGATGTGTGGCTTGTTTTGGTTGTTTGCCTTGTGTTGCCATTTGATGTGTACCGCAATGCAATGCAATGCAATGCAATCCATGTAGAAGAACTGACTGTTGTTTTGTATCTAAATTGGTCTGTGGCAGAAATTGTGTTTTGTGTGTACTGCAAGCCTTCCTCAGTCCAGTGTGCTTTATCATACTAAACTCATCTCCCTCATACTGTCCCATTCGCCATACCACTGACCTTCTACGTGGACTAAACAATCAATCACACATATAGGTCAACGCAACACAAACCCATAGCACCTCCAATGTACATACACTATATGCGTACATATTTCACGCCCTTCCTTTGTCTCTCTCTCTCTCTCTCTCTCTCTCTCTCTCTCTCTCTCTCTCTCTCTCTCTCTCTCTTTCTTTCTTTCTCTCTCTCTCTCTCTCTCTCTCTCTCTCTCTCTCTCTCTCTCTCTCGCTCTCTCTCTCTCTTTCCCTGTCTCTCTCCAACTCTTTCTCCCTCTCAACCTACACACAGCTAGTGACTCACAAACACATACAGTAAATAAGCAGCTCACCTCCTATATAACACACATACAGTACTCTTTTCAGTTCCCCTGTATGCAGGGTGTGTCCTTAAGAATGTTAGCATGGAGAAGCCAGGGATAGATGACCTGATTGTTGAAAGTTGCTGAACACACTCCTAGTTTATTTACATTTGATATTGTTTGTGAAATGAAACAGATGAGAAAAAGAGCATGTTGAAGCTTTCAGTAGAATCTGATAATGCTCGTCATAAATCGTCATAAATCATAACTCTCATGACCATTACTCTCTCCATCTCTCCATCTCCCCATCTCTTCTCTTCTCTCCTGTCCTCTGTCCTCTCTCTTCTACTCCATCAGAGCCCCGTGTTCACTTTCAGCCAGTCCGAAGTCACCTCCGCTTCCACCACCCTGCCCAAAGACCCCAAAGCAGGAAGTGCCACCACTCCCCGGGCGTCCCAACGTGCGCCCGATCAAAAAACCCAGACCCTGCCGTCCAAGGCGCCCTCCGATCGCCCGCCCCTCCAATCCATTAAGTCCCTCCCCCTGCAGGGCCCCCGCTCGCCCTCGCAGTCCCCCTCCCCCCTCCTCTCCCCCATCCCTCGCTTCTTTGTCTTCCCCACGCCCTCCGTCCTCAAGTCAGTAACTAAGAGCCTCTATCCTAACTCTGCCCATGTGTCACAGGTAACCCCCCAGGGCTCCCCGCTCCCCACCCCTCTCGGCACCCCTGTCCACCACCCCGGGCACCCCCCTCCCACCCCTCCCTCTTCCTCGTCCTCCTCCTCATCCTCGCGCGCCGAGGGTGGGGGCGGCGTGGCCGGAGGTTCCCTGTCCCTCACCCCGCCCTCCAGTCCTGGGGGAAGCGGTGGGATGGCGGCAAGCAGCTCCGTCCACTGGCGGACACGCCTCAACTCCTTCAAGAACAACCTGCTGGGCTCACCGCGCTTCCACCGACGCAAGTTGCAGGGTAAGAGACAGACATTGTGGGTACTGGAGTATTACGATGCACAAAGTACCAGTGCTTTTGTGTCTGATTCTGACAATGATATAGAAGCCACACAATTATCTTGCCTTTTATATCCATTACATCCATTTTATACCCACTAAACTCTGTAAGCTGTAATGGCATCAAAATACTGTATTAACTTTCTGCTTTTCAGTCAAGATCTGTGACTTGTAAGTATACAGTGGAGAGAGGCTGCTACAGCTCTACATTTTTAACAAACTTTTAATACAAAAGAAACCAACCAAACTGGCTGAACAAGCTTGAGCATACACACACATACATCTTACGCAAGAGACAAATTAGTAGGTTAAGAATGTTTGCCCAGTTTAAACATGCACAATAGCTGCCGGCAAAAAGCAGTCCACCGTAAGAACCTATTTGCATCAGTTACTCTTTCCTTCCCCTTCTCACTTCCACATTTTTCTGTCCCCCTACACTCTCTTCTTTTCATCCCCGCCTCTGTCTTTCTCTTTCCCCAGTTCCAACATCCGAGGATATGTCCAGCCTAACACCAGAATCAAGTCCAGAGTGAGTGAGATGACAAATGCTCATTCAATGCCTTTGATTTAGTGTCGGGGAAAAAACAAAAAACCTGTTCAATAGGTTTGTTTTGACAGGAGGTGGTGACATATAACAGATGCCTGTAGGTGATACAATTGATGTTTGATGCTCTTTGAAGCTAACGCCTTCACTCTTTTTTAAGGGCAGGGTCTGATACTATGCATTCTGAAATGTAATTACTGATGATTTTTGATAGATTGTGAAAGGTACAGTATTAGTCACACTGGAGAGAACAGACAGATTAAGGCCAAGTTTACCTAAAGAATTATCCTGAACCATGCACTTCACTTCTCACCTCAGACTATTTAATTATTTTTTAGTTTCATCAAATTTATTAAAATTTAATAGATTATAATTTTTATTAATAGTCCAGCTATTTTCCACAGTTGTGAGTGGATTTGGTGTCTTAAACACCAGCCATCTACACAGTTATTAGATGACTGGTGAAAATGTCTGAATGAAAGAGATCCACATACAGATAAAAAAAAAGCAAATATTTAGATTTTTTATGTCACTATTCTTCAGGAAAGAAACCTGTCCCTTATCTTATCACCAGTTTTTTTCTTTTTTATCTACCTGTCCTATATATCCTGCTGATTGTAGACTCGCTGCTCTCGAGTGCACAGCCTGTTTTATCTTTCATCTCCCAGTCTCTTTGACTCCCTGCTTGTTCAGCTGCTGTATTGATCTGTGTGTGTGTGTGTGTGTGTGTGTGTGTGTGTGTGTGTGTGTGTGTGTGTGTGTGTGTACTCTTGGAGCAGGCTGGCCAAGAAGTCCTGGTTTGGAAACTTCATCAGTATCGAGAAGGAGGAGCAGATCTTTGTGGTGATCAGAGACAAACCTCTGAGCTCGATAAAGGCAGACATCGTTCATGCCTTCCTCTCAGTAAGAAACGGATTTTCTGTCTGTCTTTTACATATACTGTAGGATGCAAACGGGGACAGTAGGCAGTGATACCATGAACTCTGAGGAATCTGCCCAAGGCCAAAAAGGGCTCTAGGTTACTGTGCACCCTCTGCTTTGTAATTACTAAATGAGGCTTGTAATTAGCCACCTGGCTTTATTATATCAGTGTGTCTTCATGTCTGTGCTTCTCTGATGCACAAGACTGTATCGGAGTAATGTTGTCTTTACTAGTGTAGTCTGCATTTTTGAGCAATATCCTGTGTCTTCATCCTTTTCATGTGAAAGAGTGAATGACTAATTTGTTTATTTTTCTGTCTTTCTTTCTTTCTTGCTTGCTTGCTTTCTTCTTGTCTCTCTCTCTCTCTTCCCCATGTGTGTCAAACGTCCATTAACAAAAACCTATCTATTCCTCATGTCATTTCTCCTTCAATTATGTCCTCCTCCTCTTGTCCACACCTCTCTATCTCTATCTCTATCTCTCCATCTCTCTCTGTCAGATTCCATCTCTCAGTCACAGTGTCATCTCTCAGACCAGTTTCCGAGCGGAATATAAGTCCTCCGGAGGTTCATCTGTCTTCCAGAAGCCTGTCAAATTCCAGGTGGACATTGCCTTCTCTGAAGGAGAGAGGGAGCGAGAGAGGGACAGGGGAAAAGAGAAGGAGGACAAGAGGGAGATGGGGATTTACAGTGTCACCTTCACTCTTATATCAGGTATGATG
Organism: Sardinella longiceps; assembly: GCA_027497455.2. NCBI lineage: Eukaryota > Metazoa > Chordata > Actinopteri > Clupeiformes > Clupeidae > Sardinella > Sardinella longiceps. Next base: position 18,675,331 of record JAODXP020000015.1, on the reverse strand, counting down.
AATGAATGAATGAATGAATGAATGAATGATTACATGAATAATTTACTGTCCATTCTATTCATGTTGGACAAAATGTATGTGTTTGTTTGTTGTGTGTGTGTGTGTGTGTGTGTGTGTGTGTGTGTGTGTGTGTGTGTGTGTGTGTGTGTGTGTGTGCGCGCGCACGCTTCTGTTTTCAGGTCCTAGTCGCAGGTTTAAACGGGTGGTAGAGTCTATTCAAGCTCAGCTGCTCAGTTCTCATGATCAGCCTTCTGTGCAGGCACTTGCTGGTGAGTGTCAGAAAATTACAGGTATGGATATTCTCTTGATGTTCTCACACACACACCCATCCACCCACCCACACACACACACACACACACACACACACACACACACACACACTCACACATGCATGAATGCATGCACAAATGCATGTAGCAGTGCACACATACACAGACACTGTGAATACAGAAAGATACAGTTTGGTGTAGCAGGTTCGGTGTGGAATGTAACTGGGACAGCATGATGTGCTGCAGTTCAATACAATCAATGACTCAGCAAATTCAAGTTTGTGAATGGTGGTCATTGTTGACATAGATTTACATAATTTGTAAATATGAGATCTTAATCTTTATATGAGATATGACATGATTTTGCTGAACAGCTAAGAGAAGTAGCGATATCAATGATATATTGATTTGTTAACATTGTCCCTTTGTGCCCTTTTCCACCAGATGAGAAGAATGGGCAGTTGTCCTCTCATCCCTCCGGCGCCCTGAGTCGCCAGAACTCTCGCCGCTCAGAGGGTGGGGGCGACCGCGATCGGGACAGTGGAGGCCTGCAGCGCCGGGGCTCCAGCAAAGACAAGACCCGCCTGCTTTCCTCCAACGGAACCCAGTCTCAACCATGAGTTCTTCTACACCTGACACCTATCCACGTCCCCTACCCCACCCCCTGTCCTCCCTGAAAAGAAGCAAAAAGAAAGCCTTTCGCCCAAAAGAAGCCTGTCACTGATCTCTAGAACCCCTCCCTCCCCCCTCCCTCCAAGATTCAACACAGCAGCAAGTAGTTTGGAGATAGAGAAGCACTGTGGAGGAACAGAATGCATTTTTTTTGGTAACAAGGAGGTCTTTTTACCCTATCCAACACCGAAGACATCAGAGGAAGCGCTTGCCCTTAGAGCTCTCCTGATGGCCAAGATTCATGTATATGTATATATATCTGTTTGGCTGTGCTTGTGGGTGTATGTATACATATATATGTGCTCTATACGTGAAGGAAAGAGGTAAAAACAGCTGTGTTAGTAATGTGGTGCATAACCAGGAGCGAATGTATCAAGTTTTCTGGAGCACAGGGACAGATAACCCCAAATGATCCGTGTGCAGATCATCCTGTGGTTTTCAGTGAAATTAAACACGTCAAAGAAGTGGTACCAAAAACAAATCGTGAAATGGGGCCGGATTTAGAAAAAGAAAAACTTATGTCATGGAAATGCATAGAGACATAAAGCTACCTAAATTCTTAATAGTTTATATTAGCTATTAGCTATTTGGCCTGTCAAATGATATGTACACTTTACATGGGCACAATCTGTGTGAGTTCATCTCACAGTGATGTAATGTTAAACTAGTTTGCCTTTCAAAATAAGAAATTGCTTTTTAAAAAATGTCATAAAATCTTCTCAACTCTTGGTAATTACATCAGAGTGAACAGAACTGAATAGGACAAAACAATGGCAGTCTGCATGAGACTCTGTGAAAATTAACTTTCCGGATTGGACATTGCCCCCCTCCCCTTCAACGTCTGTACAGGGCTGAGAAAGTTACATTTCTTGGTCCAAAATGGTTCCTTCCAAGTCCAGACACACTAGGGTTCACTATGCATGAATGCAGTCAAGGGTTTGGAGGGGCTGGGAATAGGATTGTTTGTTTTTTTAATGACCTGAGAGGGAAGGGGGACACCGATGGCACAAAAATAGAGAGTTCAGAGAATACTTTTTGTTTAATTGTCTTCTGTTCTGATTTAAAATGAACGACACGTTTATTGTCAGTGAAACAAGACAATGTAGTGAATGTCAAAAAAAAGCTATTTTCAAAGTATTTATTTGATTTATTTATTTATGTCGTTTTTGCTTTTTTTATTGATTTGTGTATTTATTGGTTTTAGTGAAAGAGAATTCTGTGACATTAACTGCTGCTGGAAATTGTGAGGAAGACATTTCGTTTAAATTGTCAATTAAGAGCACGACTTCAAAGACACGTGAGAAAATGGCTAACCCAAAATGGCTGTTGAGGCTGGAATACTGGAGTCTTCTCACAGGACCTGATAAACTGATGGATAGAAAAATGACCTCGTTTTAAAAAAAAATCAATGCTGCAAACATCCTTCCAGCCACCACTTCTAAATTTTTTTGTGTTTACCATCTGATGTGGTATCAGTGAGCTGAATTTAAACAACAACGACAACAACAACAAAAAACACAATGACTTTGGAAGGATTTTATCCTTTGGAACTTTCTAGAACCCTTTCCATGAATGGGAAGAAAATGACAAAGACCTAAAGAGGAGAACAGACACAAGGTTGAAGAGCAAATGGATGTAAGCCACGTGTCTGCTCCTTCCAGAATGTTAAACAAGAGAAGAGCCCAAAGCTTTGAACTCTGATACACTACATGACATACTGAACAAAGCCAGTATTCACACAAACACACACACACACACACACACACACACACACACACACACACACACACACACACACACACACACACACACACACACACACACACACACATACACTGATGGTGTTGATGAACTGTCTGTGACAGATTCTTGTCATCTCACAGAGGAAAAGAATAGCGAAATGAATGAAAACTGGATTTTAAAGCAGGACAGCACTGTATACACATGAAAAAAAAATAACAAAAACAAAAAACATTGTGTAGGACCCCACCCAACAACCACACCCTCTCACCTCAGCCATGCCCCCCCTCCCCTACACCTCCCAAAAAAGAAAAAAGAAAAAAAACTTAAAGTGCAGACCTGAGATTGGGATCAGGACGCTAAAGGTGTTTGGTCCCAAGAAAATCCCATTACTTGTCTCAAACAGACAAACTCATCCTAAAGCACAGAATACCCAGGTTACATAGTTGCTTCCATCACTCGTAACAGCAGACAGCATCAACACACACTTAAAAAAAGGATCACATTGGTGCCCTTCTTCTCTTTGTCACTCCCACACTTATTTCTACTTTTCTTTCCTAGTATGAATATTTTGCTGTCATACATCATGCAATGTACTCGGTAGCCAGCTTGCCTGAATGGTAGGCTACAGTATATGGCTTTGGTCGTTTGGCCTCAGTCAGATGCTCATCAATCACTCCAGGCCATCCACCACTCGGCTGCTGCTCTGCCTGATATTTAGTTCACCAGCCCTTCTAGAGGGTATCTCCTGGTGCTCAGCCTTGCTGTCTGTTCTGTCCGTGGGACCCCTGCATGTCAGTGCTGAGCTGAGGCCTTGGGTCTCGGCGTGCTGAATGTCCGAACTGCATGCCTGTCCACGTCTGTCCTCTCTCTGCTGACGGGAGCTGGTTCCACAACACACTGACATCGCCTTAACCGCGCTTAAGATCGTCCGCTTCTGGAGCTCTGTCTCGCCTCAGCTGCAGGAAGCACATTTCATTGACATTACACGTTACGGGATTGTACGCCTCCACCACCTCTAGGGTTTGTGCCCATAAAACACACACACATGCGCACACAAACACACACATACATTAGGCACATGCCTTTACCCCTTCCCGTTCATAGTGGAAATGACTACAACCCTTCTGGACTTTCTGTGCTCACATCTAGACTGACGGGGGAATGTCAGTTGGTCTTGAAAATACATCTTCATCCTTTTGTTCCTCCCCTCTATCATTCCCCCCAACCACACCCCCTCCTCCTCCTCACTCACACACACACACACACACACACACACACAGCTTTCACACTCTGTAACTCTTCCTAACACACATTGAAACTCACATTGAAACTCCTCTGTTTGTCATCCCCCTCTTTTCCCAACTTTTACTCTCTACTTCCTTCCTCTCCTCTCTCACATCATACATTATATACCTCACTCCCTCATGTATGCGCTTCTGTACGCACTGTAACCCATTGCCTTGATTGTTTAGTCATCTCTGTGCTCATGCTATGAACCTTGACTCTCATTGTTGTCAACATAATTGACTATTCCAGTTAAGATTGTAAGATTATACTCTCTTCCCCCTCATGCACACTAGAAACTTTTTTTCCATATTAAAGATTGACATCAATTGGGGAAAAGCATTATAATAATGATGAAAATGAGAAAAATGTCTGTATTATAATTAAAATGAAAGTGCACTATTACTATTGCCTGTGATAAAAACAATAAACTACATAAGAAAGACATGTTCTCATTTGTTTGTTGTCACAGTATGGGCAATTACTCAAAAGTAACATACAATTTCATGGGCAACCATCAAATAATAAAAGAGAAATTCACTTCCAACGTGGATTTAAAGTTTACCATTAGGCCTAGGATGGATAATCAAAAAACACGTTGAAATCAACTGTTGAACTATATTGTTTCTGGAATCAATATAAAGGGAAGCAAGCAATAATGATTTGAAAGCACCTTTGATTCTGTGCCTAGGTTCCGAATTTTCCTTTAGAGATAAGTAGGCTAGGCTGTAACATCACTAAACACCATACTTGTGCGTGAGCGTGCTCGAGCACTAGTGACGTCAACGCGCATGTATGTAAATGATGGCGCTGAGTTTGTGGGGGGCGCTGGCCTGCTTACTGTATCTGGAATAGAAAGGGTGGGAGCGATTTGTAGGACTGGGTAGCCTACACATCTGTGTCGGACAGCTGGCCATCGCGTTCCTGATTTTTCCGATATCTAGTAGATAATTGAGGTAATTACACAGGTAGGTGTACTACACTGGTTGTTCATTCTGTTGCGCAAAGGCTTATTTTGTGCTTAATATAAATCATCCTGTGCATCGTGGCTTAATTGCTTTTGTGTAACAGTGTAGAGCTAGATGTTGACGGATGGAGAGAGCGAATGAATTTGTGCGCTCTGTTTAGGCTATAGCCTACCGTAGTTATGCTGAAATGCGTAGGCTATTATTGTTGGATACTGGATAGTGTGTACGTGTGTGTGTGTAACGTTAGTTTTTCGTTGCATTTCTGCATGCAGATTCAGTGAGTAATATTAGCCTATTACATTTTTTTGGTTGTATGGCTGTGTGCTGGAGTTTTTCCTGTTTCACTGGTCATGGTTGTAATTGGCGGGTTCATTTTCTGCTTTCAAAACTCTTCAATTGTTTTTTTATTTTTGTGGAACGAATAGGGCAAAGGAAACGCAAGGTAGAGTACCAGATAGTGATGAAGAGCACCGAAGTTAACATGGCGAATGTCAACACAACCTGTCGCTATCTTTTAACCATCAAACGTTAGACTATCAGTGCAGGGTTATCTCTTAAAGTAAACTCTTCCTGTGTGGCGACTTGACTCCATCCTTTACTCTATTGCCGTTTATATAATTTCGTGAAAGTTCGGCTTGTGCATGAAGGCATAAAAAGTGCGACACAAATTTGGTTGAAGTAGGTTACCGCCTAACTACTGCTTCTCAGACTTTCGGCTGCACAGACCGTATTACGTCACAGCAACGCTCTAAATGTGTCGCTAGAAAGTAACGTTAATAAAGAGTTTTGGCACTGGATATTTATAGCTTCTGTACGTTGGGCCTATAGAAGATTAGATTTAATCCACGATTGATATGAAACATAAAAGAGCGAGAGAGAGAAGACCTAGCCTACTTCATATCAGTTTAGTTTCAATTGGTTTGTTGTAGAGCAAGTTTTCCCTGTGGCTCATGTAGAACCAGCTTTGCAGTTTCTCCTGTCTTACTTTCCCACTTTGCTTGTTGCTGTGGCCGGCCTCTACCAGCGTGTGAGAAGTCTTTGTGCTCTCTCTCTCTCTCTCTCTCTCTCTCTCTCTCTCTCTCTCTCTCTCTCTCTATGCCTCGCCCCCTCCCTGTTGGCATGTGGCAGATGCCATGGGTTGTGGGGCTGGTTGTTTCATACAATGCTGCTCTTCTCCTAGTTGTTTTAAACGGTGACTTTCCCCTGTTTCCAACAGAGACAATAGGGACAAATGGATGCATGAAATGTGCACTAAATCCATTCAGTAGTTGACTGGGAAAGACACATGTAGTTTGAGATGCTCTCTTTCAGTGTCTCAGACCGACTGAGTGCCCCATAACACAGAACACGGATGCAACAAACATGCCTCTGTTACCATCATCTGACACAGGCATCTGTTACTTAACCGTGCCATTCAAGCCTTACCACAGGGTTTGCATTTTAAACCGTGCCAATGGTGTCATGATGCATGGTTAGTTCCCAGGTGAGCTTGCCAAATGTTTCATTTGCTCAGAACAGACTGACACACATTGAAGGCCCTTGAACACTTCCCAGTGCATTTTGTTTTCTGACCTCCAATAGAGAGAGGCACAGAAGCATTGTTAATGTGTCCGAAACACTTTTTCATCTCACTTTTTCCTCAGTAGGTTTACTTTATAGAATGAGCTTTCAATCCCAGGTTGTAGATGTCCTCAAAATGACTTTGAGCATGTCACCTTGTTCTTTTTGTCACATTCTAGTCTGAAGATGAGTAAGTCTGTACTCATGAAACCACGACGTAGGTCTGTCTGTCTGTCTTCACTCACACCAGGGGATTCTCTCGCTGTCTTTTTATTCCCCACAGTCATGGCGGAAGCCCACCAGGCCGTGGCCTTCCAGTTCACCATCACGCCAGAAGGGGTGGACCTGCAGCTGTCTTACCAGGCTCTCTCACACATCTACAGGTCCGGCCTGCGCTCCTGGAAGAAGAGAATCAGCCGCATGAGGGTATGTGTGTGTGTGTGTGTGTGTGTGTCTGTGTGTCTGTGTGTGTGTGTGTGTGTGTGTGTGTGTGTGTGTGTGCTTATTCACACATGGTCCCATTCCCTTAAGGGTCTCTGACATTGAAATTCCATTATGCTTCTCCACGTGCATACAGTATAGGTACATCTGGCTGAGTGTGTGAGAAATTATTAGAGTACATTCTGTATGACCCATTTCTCATCTGTCTCTCTCCCTATCTCTCTCCCTCTTTCTCTTTACAGAACAGTGTGATAAAGGGCGTCTATCCCGCCAGCCCCTCTTCCTGGCTGTTTGTTGTCATAGCGATCCTGAGCACCCTATACATGCAGTCGGACCCCTCCATGGGTCTCATTGCGAAGATCCAGGAGCATCTGCCTCTTCGAGTCAGGTGAGACATGGCCTCTTTTCACAGACGGTCTCTCAAAAATAGTCTCCACAGTTATGTGTCTGCTTAAAGGAATAGTTCACCTGTTTATGAAAATTGGTTATTCACCCCCTTCCCTGGAGTTTCACATGTGGGTAAAAACATTTTGGATTCAGTGCTTGCGTTTTCCTAGTATGGCATCCCCTATTTTCCCCATTTTTTAGCTTTAGCTTAGCATAGACGCTGGAATGTAATGTTGCCAGATAGCAACTCTTTGGCAACTTTACTTTCCAGTGCCTATGCTAAGCTAAATGTAAAATTAGGGTTGCGAGACTAGGACAACACGTGCATTAAGACCACATGTTACCCACATATGTAACTCCAGGTAAGGCGATGAATAACCAATTTTCATAAAGAGGTGAACTATTCCTTTAATGATAAGGCATGATGGGCATAATTGTACAGTTTAAGAATGATAAAATGCACAACTTAACCGTTAAATGTCACTCACAAGGATGCTTTGAATTCTTGTGTGGGATTTTAGGCTTTTCTGTGAGCTGCTACTGTGCTTCAGAATGATTAGATGACCTGTCTGTTACTTACACTGAGAACTGCTTTAAATAGAGAAAATCGATTTCTTCTCCAATTACCTGGATTATTTTACATTCTCTTTTTGTCTCTCTCCATCTCTCCCCCTCTCTCGTTATCCTCATCCCCCCTTCTCTCTTTATTCTCATCTCTCATTCTGTCCTCTAACAATCTTTTATCTCTCTCTCCCTCTCATTTGCCCTCCCTTTTTTTCTTTTTTATTTGTCTTTCATACTCTCCCACCTACTGATAACCTTTAAACCTTCCATGTTTGTCTACCACACCCGTCTCCCTCCCTGCCTAACAATCCTTCTTTTTTACCTCACACCTACTCTTCTCTGCCATCCTCATTGGCTCTGTCTTCTTACCCATTCGTCACTGTGGCACAATGACTTCACTTTTCTCTCTTTTTTTACCCATTTCTTTTTCTCCCTTCATTTCCATGTCCTCTTGGTCAATCTGTCTGTCTGTCTGTCTGTCTGTCTGTCTGTCTGTCTGTCTGTCTCTCTCTCTCTCTCTCTCTCTCTCTCTCTCTCTCTCTCTCTCTCTCTCTCTCTCTCTCAGTGTGTCTCTAAGCTCTCAGAGCCAGACCATGGTGTCTGCGCTGGTCTTCAGCACGCTCCTGTGGCTCTCGCTCATCCTGACCCTGCGCTTCTGCCTCAAGCTGCTGCTCTCCTACCATCGCTGGATGTTCGAGCAGCACGGCCGCATCTCCACCGCCACCAAAGTCTGGGTGGTCAGTAACACTCCACACCCACCCACATACCCCATCCATATCTTCATCTCTCTTCATCTTCATCACTCTATCTCTTCTCTGTTCTGTTTGGGCCTGGTTACCCTGTGCTGGTTTTGAGAAGCTCTTTTGAGTTGGCCATTTATATTGCATGAACTGGGACATGCCAAGAGGCCTAAGGCAGGAAGTGTGTATCTTCACTGCTGATTAAATGGAGGAGAAAAAACATACCAAGGCAAGCCAAAGCGCTTCATCGAAAACAAGGCCTTGTACCAAATGACAACATTGTTTTTCAAAACAGACCTTAATTACATATACACTCAAAGCATTTTTTAATGTTCCTCACTTCGCCACATTGGCGGAACCCTTTAAAGATACATTAGTTCTCTGAAGATCTGTGAAGGATAGTTGAGGCTCTTGTAAAGGTGGAACCCTTATGGGCTTTGCCAGTGTGGCAAAATGAGGAACCTTTACAAGAGCCTCAAGTATCCTTCAAAGATCTTCAGAGAACTAATGTATTTTTAAAAGGGTTCCTGAAAGCTCCCTTATGGGTTCCACCAGTGTGGCAAAATGAGGAACCTTAAAAAAAATACTTTGAGTATCTTTTAATTTTAAGAGTGTAGTGTTCTTGATAGTGTCCATGATTTCTACTCTTTGTCTATTTCTTTGCCTTCTCTTCTCCCACCATTCCATCTCCTGGCCTTACATGTTCATGTACATGTGTTCTCCTTCTCCCAGCCTCTGGTCAGACTTCTGTCAGGGAGGAAACCGCTGCTCTACAGCTATCAGACGTCCCTCCCACACCTGCCTGTCCCACCCATTACAGACACAATGCAGCGGGTGAGCATTACTCTCTCTTTCTCTGTGTGTGTGTGTGTGTGTGTGTGTGTGTGTGTGTGTGTGTGTGTGTGTGTGTGTATACACACCTACGGTGTGACTCATATTTGTGGCTTATGGGTTTGTGGGACAAAGGTTAAGTGCTCCTGTGTTTTTACGCACACATTCCATGTTGATTATTGTTTGATTTCATTTTTACTCACTGCTGATGGGAAAGCAGTCTAGTCAAGGGGGGGTGAGGATGAATGTGGATAGTCAATGACTCAGCAGTTCAGCTCTCTGCATGGAGATTAGTTTATGAGCGAGGCATGTAAGCTTTTGTTTTCATATGAATGCTTTTGTGTATGTTATCAGATGTGCTTAATACATGAAATATCATTATACATTTTTCTATCATGAACACTCACTCTTTCCCTCCCTCTGCTCCCCACTCCCCCATCTCTCTCTCTCTCTCTCTCTCTCTCTCTCTCTCTCTCTCTCTCTCTCTCTCTCTCTCTCTCTCTCTCTCTGACACACTCTCTGTCCCCTCTTTCCTGTACTCCAGTATCTTCTGTCTGTGCGTCCACTTGTTGACGATGAAGGGTTTGAGCGGCTGACCAAGCTGGCTGATGAGTTTGAGAAGGACCTTGGGAACCGTCTGCAGCGTTACCTCAAGCTCAAAGCCCTGTGGTCCACCAACTATGTAAGTCTGGAGCAGTCATGTCCAATACAACAGCCACTAGAAACATAAACTATGTACACAGCCGGATCACAGCAGGACACCACAGAGAACATGGGATCAGTGTCCCTTTGACTGTGCTACCCCAGCGGTGTGGCTTGCTATTCAACACTCTAAGTAATGACTACATGTAACCTTTTGTGGTTTAAAGGAAAGTACCGGAGTGAATTCAAGCATAGCCCTGTTGAAAGAGCTTGCTAAATGCGCTAGTTAGCGAGTGGAACAAAATAATTTGGTACAGCACAGACCGAACGCGAACGCAGAAGCCAACAGGCACTTTACACTGAATCAATGGGACCTGACTGTTGGAAACCGAAAGTAAGATCTGAGGTTACATTGACTCAGTGTAAAGTGTTTTGCGTTTGCATTAGGTCTATGCTGTTCGAAATTTAATGCAAAATATATTGCTCGTAGAAGTCTTGTGCAGCAGGACTATGCTTAAACTTACTCCGGTATTTTCCTTTAAAAGAGAATTGATATGTCAGAATTAGTTTATGTTGTTTACAAATGCTTTGTCTTTTAGTTTGCACTGTCTCTGTATTTACATGTTACGCTTGTTACTCTCTTGTATGAGCAATTACTCTGATTGGGTGCACAGTGTTATACGTTTTTTTAGTCTGTCCATTTCTGTCATCTGGTGTCTCTGAGCATGACCTTTTTATAACAAATTTGTAGACAGTCGTACACAAAAAAACAGGGTCTGGTTCCCCAAATTATTCATATCACTGAGTAGTCCTCAACTTTAAGTTAAGGCACAATTTCAAACAAGTTTGTAGACTCTAGAACGGTTGTGTGGTCTGGACCGCTTTTACCTCAACACAGTTTTAAGCACACGTGTTTTATAGCTTTAAAAAATGTAATTTTGATCTCAAAACAGCCATGGAAGATCTGATCTGGTGGCATTGTTTTTTGTACTTTATTGAAAGCATGCTCAAGACGGTCTAACTGGAAAAAGGAAAAAACAAAACAAATACAAAAAAACAGTCATGCCAGAAATGTGGATTTAGCCCCTTAATAGATAGCTAAGAGCAACTTTGTGAAGAAGACACTGAAGGCTTGTTCAGTGGAAACACTTAGAAAGTTAAACACCTTTGGTATGTCTTCCTCTTGTCTTGGTGCACTAAGAGTCAACTTTATCAGGGAACTGTCCCCTGATGGAGACAAAACAAATGGAGACTAATCTCCTTTTGACTCTTACTGACTTGTGTCTCTGACAGAACCAGCTTTGACAAGCACGTTATTTATGCTTCAGCAGAACTAGTTTGGCTAGCAGTGTCAGGCTGAGCTGGTCACTTACGACTCATGAAGGGACTGGTCAGTTGCACACTCAGGAAGTAGAGACTTGCCCTAGGCTATGCAAGAGTGAGGGAAATAAGACTCTTGGGTGTTTGCTCTGTGTGTGTGTGTGTGTGTGTGTGTGTGTGTGTGTGTGTGTGTGTGTGTGTGTGTGTGTGTGTGTGAGTGTGTGTTTATGCAATCACAATGTTATCTGATGTTTCACATACCTCAGTGGCAAGGCTGCATATCCGATGATGGCATAATTCAGCCTGATATAGTCATGAAGTTTGTCCATCAGTGGTTTCTCAGAGGTTTATGGGTTCCATAGCTACCATTGTTTCCCACAGAAAATTGGTCTGTCAAGGTGGTTAGTCTGTGTCAGAGATTTGTGAGCATTATTGTTGGAAATGTTATCTTGTTACTGCTTTCATATCACGTATTATAATTGCCTGTACTATATTTTGTAAAGCAACTTTTGAAATTATGTTCACAACAAAACAACATTTTCTATCTTTTTAGGGGACATAGTTAAGGTGGAGGGTGATTTTTGTCATATTGGCTGCCTTAACTATAAAGCACTGGGGGAAACCCTGCTTACAAAACTGTTCACTTTCCAACTCAGTTCACTTGCATTTCAGTTGAACCTATTGCTGAGGCATTCGTTAGGTCAGATATGAGGGTTAGGGTTCTGTCTAACCTCGTCTATCGAACTGTATCTGATATGATGACTAGACATCTATACCAAAGAGGATTCAAGCGGAGTTAAAAGATCTTTGTCTATTACCTTCCTTACTAGGCTCACTCAACACCAAGGGGTTATCATTAGTTTTATGCTGTTGTAGCCAAGGAATGGCCTTTGTAAAAATGGGCAATAACAACTGGAAAAAGTACTCAGTTGAAACAATTGACACTGCCTATTGCACAGACCACAGCAAAACGTATTATTTGTTGTAAATTGTTGTTATTTCAAGAACCTTGGTTTTCAGAAAATAATGCCAGTCCTAATTTATCATGTGCAATTCTGCATTTATTTTTTGTCTGTGTCCATGTGCATGTTCATAATTGATTGTGTGTGTGTGTGTATGTGTGTGTGTGTGTGTGTGTGGAATTTGCTGAGTCAGCCTGGGATTTGTAAGTTCCCTGTGACTTTAATTTTCAACCCAAACAACACGACTGCCGTGTTTATGATACATAAGCTAAGTGTGGTTTGTTTGTCCATCTAAGGGACAGGCTCTGTTCTCTCTGTTTAATTCCACTCTAGGAGCAAAGGCCCATAGCCACATGTTTAAGCAGCCAGGGACACAGAATATGCCGGGGGCTATACATGCTGCAGCTTGAAACTGTTTGTTGCAAATGTTACCAGTAACCAGGCAACAAACCCAGATGCCTGCTAACACATATTTCTCTCTCTCTCTCTCTCTCTCTCTCTCTCTCTCTCTCTCTCTCTCTCTCTCTCTCTCTCTGATAAAGGTGAGCGACTGGTGGGAGGAGTATATTTACCTCAGGAGCCGGAACCCCATCATGGTTAACAGTAATTACTATGGCATGGTAGGAACTTATCTCACACAGCTTCCCTCACAGAAGCCTCAAACTCTTCCCATGCACTTAGCTCTTCTTCTTTCTCCATGTCACTTTTGGAACCTCTCTCACTCTTCTGTTTCTCTGTTTCCATCCTTCCCCCTGTCTGTGGCACAGTGCTGAGAGATTCCTGAATTAAGGCCTAAACAAGGTTAGAGGAACAGAATTCAGGGAATTTTAGCATGTGCCAGTGAGCCCTCCTCCCTTCCAAAATGCACCACTCGCTGTCTTTCTCTCACACTTCCAGCTTTTTGATTGGTCTGTGCTGAGTGTTAATACGTATATAAGTGGCCCCAGAGAGGGATCAGACCTGCTTATTGGCTAAGGGAGAATTCTAGAACTATTAGAGGCAGTTTAACAGCTTTGGTTGAGCCTTGCAGTGATTTTTGATCTTTGCCAGTTATCCAGTAATAATTAGGGCTTTATGTCAGGGGCAAACCGCCTGGGCCGGCTAAGCCTTCTATAGATACAGACCTAACTTGTCTCAAATACATTCAAGTCAAAGTTAGTCAAAACAGCATGAGGGAACTGATAGTGTAGGCCTGTTTGGTCTTAGTTGTTTTGACTTGGCTCAAGGGCCTTCAAAATTGAAATTGAATGCCTCTAATATGATTGTCTTTCTTCTGACCCATATCTAATTGAGTGTGGCTGTGTGTAGAAATTATGAGATGTCTGGGCAGCATGGTTATTATAGCTAATGAAACTAACATGAAAACTAACTGAGGCTAAATGAAAATGATGGCTTTAAAACAACAAAAAATGACGCTCCTAATATTGCATTACTGTGCTTTCCTTAAATAAATGCAAAGAACAATAAATTACAACTAGCATAATGGCATAAGATAATAAAGGGTACATTATAACAAATATAATCAAGAGTATAAAGGATAAAATGAAATGTTGTAAATAAAATGTAGACAGCCAAATCATGATTTAATTGATTAAAAGTACAGTAACTGCATTTATCAGTTAGCAGGATTTTGGTACAGGTTGGTCTTAAGTCTACATTTCAAGCTGGAAAAGTGGTATTTTTTTATGTCTTTGTTGGATCCAAAGTTAATTTGCATAGCAACTGAAATGTGCTTCACCATATTTATTTCTCAGAGTGGCTTTTGCCATCAGATGGCCTATTTCTCTTGTGAAGTTGTATACTATAGATGAGGTCTGCAATGCACATTGGCATGTTTACTGTACAATCACTTGCTTGTTTAACCACAGGTTAATAACCAATATTGCTCAATGGATATACTGTTTGCACAGCTGAGGTTTTCATACAGTGTGCAGTACAGAGTTTGTAAAAGCTGTATTTAAAGCCCTAGTTACTGGGGAACCAAAAGTCTAGTTATTGTTTTGAATCATTTGAAAATCCTCCATTACAGTATGTAGCCTCTTATTATTCCTTATTCTAATGTAGCATGAGAACTTAGAATTGTGTCCCTTGTTTTGTAACCAATTGTTCAGCTCAGTTTGTTTAAGGTTTGCTACCTGTCTATCAAATTTTCCTTTTTGCTGTGCTGTGACATGTTATGAATGTAATTGTGTCACATTCTTTGGCACAGGACTTCTTGTATGTAACACCCACACCGCTCCAGGCAGCCCGAGCAGGAAACACCATCACTGCTCTTCTGCTCTACCGCCGCAAGGTCAATCGAGAGGAGCTGAAACCTGTGAGTAGCCAGTCTTCTCAAAGATCTTTAACGGATGTTCCAAGCTTGTAAACTTAACTGTGTCTCTATCACCCTGTGGAGACATTGGTTTGAAACTTGCTCACCATTCGCCAACCATTCTTAAGAAATCTGTTCTGAAATCCCACTTAGACAGAACAAAATTTGTATTCACCAATATAGTTTTTTTAAAATGGGACATAGAGAAAATTCTTAAGAAGATAAACTCTACCCAATTTTTTTTCTTCACATGAATTCAATTAACCAAGTCAGTCATTTAACGTGTATTCTGGGAAATTCTTTAAGATGGCACCATTTTCTAAGATGCTGAAGGTAATTACATGTTTAGTTAAAGGTTTGTTTATGAAAGCGTTTAGATTCATGGTTTAAAACATTATTGAGAAAGAACTGCTTGTTCCACTTGTCCAACATCTGAACATGTTGTCTTACACCTGCCATGTCAAGTACTATATAAAAACCGGTTATGAAAGGATAATAATACCAACCAAGGCAAGTCAGAGACGGGACAGGCCTGTTTGGTGCATGGATTATAACTGAGGCTTGACAGTTAGTCCAGGCAGATGCATCCTGGACCACTGCGCATCAAGTTAAAAGTGAAATGGTGCTGTCTGTAATCTCGGTGTCTGATTGGTTAATTTGCACAGTTTTGGTCACCAGATACTATTCCAATGAAACCAAGCACTCTTTGCTGTAAACAGTTTGCTAGAAAAATAACTTTGAATGTTCAGAAGGCTACATTACATCATTATTCTGCTCCTTAGAATGTTGCAGGAGGCTCACTTTGAATAGGCCTTCTCAAGTCCGCAAGTCAATTATGTAAGGGATAATGTATTGTTGTCACTGCAACATTGCTTCAGATTTACTCATAGAGTGACATGGAGATCATTCACTTGCAGTAAAACACTTTACTCTCCAATTAAAGCCAGTTGTATGCCAAATTTGCCAAATATGATAGTTTATTCATGAAACATACAGTGAATATGTGGAAACTACACACAGCACTATCTGGCATCCAAATGGCATAGTTAATGCACCCTCTCTGCTCTGAACGGAAGCTGGGCTTGCATCATGATTTGTGGCTGTTTTGATGCATCAGGTACTGGACAACTTGTCCTTAATGCAAGGAAAACATAAGCCCTAGGTTTATCAACCCTCCAACAGGATAATGACCGCCACCCATAGAAAGGTGATATCAAAGAAAGTCCCTTGTAACTTAAGCTGTAAAAGTGTTTTTTTTTTCTTTTCACTTTTTGAAAAATGATCTCCTGCGTAATATAAAACTAAAATAGTCGTAGCATAACCTATTATGTTTTGAAACGATTATCCATAATAGTTTTGAATACAGTAATTTCCCGAATTTAAGCCACATTGTGTACAAACCACAGTCCAGTGTTTTATGCATACTAAAGAACAAAACCATGTATTGACCTCACCCTAGTATAAACCTCACATGTATTAACCAATTTATTAAACATGACCTTATTGGCAACATGCACAAAATCATGGCAAAAGAAAGCCAAGCGATTTTCTAATCATTCTACCGCTATGGGGTTAGGCTAATGCAATTCCAACTACTGACTGGTGATGTGTGTGTTGGTGCTACGCAGTGCACAGTCACACGACAAAGAACTGTGTAAGGCAAACGTCTCGGTCAATATGGCTGCCTGCTTATTGATGGAGTTGCACGACCATAAACTTAGGTTTAAGTCAAGGAAGTTTTGTTTTATTATGCCCCCATCTGTTAGAGTTAGCTGCCAGTTCACAAATCTGGTCCACATTGTACCAAATACTGCCATTCTTATACCTACTGACAGCACTCCACAACCTCAAAGAACAGCAATATGGGTTGATTGACTCCAGATTATTATAGTTTATTCCAAACGTCAATTTATAATCTGTGTAATTGAAGCACTATTTTCCTTCTCTGTGTAATTTTGTCTTGTCTGGGTGTCATTCCCTCTTTACCTCATAGAGTCGAGTTCCTGGCACTGTTATCCCTCTATGTGCTGCTCAATGCGAACGAATGTTTAACACCACACGGACACCAGGGGAGGAGACGGGTAAGACACACACACACACACACACACACACACACACACACACAGAGAGAGAGAGAGAGAGTTGCATGCATAAACATTTGCAGCTTAAAAAAAAAAGATTTTATGTTTGTGGAAATTAATACATGAGACAGACCGAGAGACACACATACAGTACTCACACACACACTCACACACACACACATACATAATATATCATAATTTTTTATTTATTTAATTTTTTTAGATGTCATTTATTTTTTCCGATAAAGAAACTATATATACTATATATACTATACACTACACAGTTTAGGCAGCAGTATTACTACTTGTACTACTTCTTATGACCACTAGATGGCACTCATTGTTTTTATGAAGCAGAGAGGGTATATTATGAACTACTCGGGCACGATTTCTTTTTTATGACCACTAGAGGGCACTAGAGCCGCTGTAAACGGTACAAACAGCACTGACCTGTTTGACATGGCTGGCTGTCTAACTGGGTTAGCCCCTTTTTTAAGCTACATCTCTAAACAACACTCCAGGCAGTCGAATGCCAAAGCCTGAATACCCCCCAGAATGCGATTCTAATGTAAGCTAGCTAGCCATCAGAAACTGGTCAACTGACTAGTTTTTCTCAGAGGTGTATAGTCAGAGACACTTATATATACAGAGACACTACTGCCTTAGAAGGACTTTGGTATAGTTCACCCAGATCCTGGCATCACTACACTGCAAGAGAACAATAGTAGGCTACCTGTCGTAACTCTTATCTCTCCAGTCTCTCATGGGTGTCTTCTATCTCTTCCCTCCAGATGTCCTTCAGCACTGGCAAGACAGTGAGTTTGTAGCAGTGTACCACAGGGGCCGCTACTTCCGGCTATGGGTGTACCGTGCAGGACGGCTCCTTTCCCCCCGCGAGATTCAGTTCCAGATCCAGCGCATCCTGGATGATCCGTCGCCACCACTTCCTGGAGAGGAGAAACTTGGCGCGTTAACAGCTGGAGATCGGTGAGCGCAACATCTTTTTATTTATTTTTTTGTAGTTGTGGGCAAAAGCTTCTGTGTGATTGTGCAATCTGGGTTTTGGATGGAAACTCTAACTCCGCCGCTGTCTCTTTTCATGTTGCACTTGAGATGCTTCCACAGTAATCAGTGGAACGGCTCCTAACCAAAAGAAATAGACATGTTCTCAGTTACGCTACTGCAATTTGGGTTTTGAATGGAAACTCTAACTCCGTCGCTGGCATTTCATACACAAAGGAATTTCTATCTCTGAGAAAATTAAGCACCAGCACTTTGCTTATATGAAAATACACGCTTCCTCAGTTTTCGTGTGGAAATCCCGCCCCCGGTGTACAGGAATAACGCTGTCTATGGCACAGAGTGGGCAGGAGGGAGGGCCAAATGACCGTTGAGTTTGATAGACATATCATTGTTCAATCATTTTGATAGGGGTGCTCAAGATGATTGGTTGCCATTTTTCCCGTCCTGTTCGGTGCATTTTATTGTTTGCAATTGGGGTGCGAGGGGGATTTTAAACAATACTGTAAAAAGTGCTCCTAGAAAACAACATGGGCCCTACCTTTGAAGTATTATAAACTGTTAACCAACTGTACAAGTCACAATGCAACTGGGGAGCTTAATTAATTAAGGTGGCTGATTTTAAAGGTATATTCCAGTTTTCAACATATTTAGTCAACAGTTTGACGATTGCTCCTGTCTCGAGTATTTGGCTAATTTAGAATCGCCCCTGACCTGCTTCAAAATGGCTAGCTTTGTGCATTTGGAATCCTGTCCCAAAACAGCCTTAAACGTTTCAAATAATGTGCACCTCATTGAGTGGTTAGTGTTGTTCCAAAGCAAGTTTTGTGCCAAAATACACTTCCTGTCGTGTTTCATAAAACTCGAAGTTTGTTTTGGAACCTCCTGGAACAACATTAACCGCTTGGTGAGTTGCACGTAATTTGAATCAAATGTTTTAGGTTGTTTTAATGCACAATGCTAGCCATTCTGAAGCAGGTCAGGGGCGATTCTAAATTGGCCAAATACCCGAGAAAGGAGAAATTTCAATGTCAGCCATTCTATTTCATTCTAGAGATGCCAGAAGAGGGACTAAATGTGTTAAACTACACATATACCTTTAACAATGACACTGTGGTCATCAAATAGTGTTTAATGTGTCATTGGGCACATATGCACTGAGGTATGCAGCTCCCAGCGTTTGGTGAAAAGGTACTTGCATTTGTGCATACACCATTCCTGTGTGCCTTTGTACTTTAGGACAAAATCCAAGCCCTACATGGAGCTGATTTTGTCCAGGTTGTTATGAGAATAAACAGATCTTTTTAATGATGGGGGGGGGGATGGCGCTTGATCAACAAAGTAACAACGTGCTGTGTTTTCTGCTCCATTAGAGCAGAGCTGCCAGCAATCATTACACATAGTTAACATTTCCTCTCGGTCACGTCATGAGTAGAAGCACACAGTCAACAGAATCTGTACATACTGTAGACTACTTGGGAAAATGGAGGCTTTGTGGTGAGGTGGTCTCTGATTTTGAGCATATTTAACCATTTTTTGGTTGTGTCATCATGTCCCTGTAGTTACACTTGGATGTTGGAACTTGTTGCTTTGATTGGACTACACTATTTGAACAGATGAAAACTGATAACAGAAGTGTTGGTCACAAAAATTCAGCAACTCTAGGGGGAGCTCTGTAGTTAACACCGACACGGGCATGATTTTTTTTTTTTTTCTGTTTTAAACTTTTCTATTTGGCAAGGCCAACATCAAGGATCCCTGGAGAAAATACCTGACTCATGTACACACTGTTGAACTTCTATGAAAGTAATGGAAACTGAAGCATGAAACATGACATTTCAACACATTAAGTTGGCCAAATGGATATTCATAGAAATCAATGTGTGTGATATCCAGGATAATGGCCTAGAGGACTGCAGTTTGGCTCATGCTCAATGTCGGTAACACATATTAGCCACTAATACATACCTAATTAATGCCTGTATTAGTGACTTGTAAGGCATGTGTTAACAACATTAATCCTTTGTTAGGCGTGTATTCTCAAATTTCTTGTTCATGACTAATTAGGCCTTCATTCCAGATATAATCCTAATAATGTCCCAATAAGCCTTGATCTCTGGTTAACCCTAGTAGTACCTACCAAAATAGAACATGTATAACCCACTAGTACACTGTCTGAATAAATCCAGAATAGTGGAAGAACACTTGTAGAATAAGCAAGAATAGCTTAATGTAGCTCAATGTCATTGTTGTATTTCACTGCCCAGGTTGCTGATGTATACTATATGTTTATATCCACTATTCTGGATTTATTCAGACAGTATACTAGTGGGTTACACATATTCTATTTTGGTCCAAAGATGATGTGTACCAAGTTTCGTGTGAATCAGACAAAGTATGGGACAGCTGAAATTTTAGTTTCACTTTTGACAAAATCCACTCCAGGGGGTGTTCTGGATCACCGATCACCACCAAAAGTTCATCCAAATCCGTGCAGTACTTTTCAAGTTATGTTGTACACAGACACACACACACACACACACACACACACACACACACACACACACACACACACACAATAATAAATAGCCAAACCAATGGAGGAAAACTAAAAACAAATTGCATGGCTTGCATTTGATGTTTATTTAAGGCTTAATTGTACTTGGCAGACGTGTTAACCAAAATCAACACCCAACTCTAAAAACAAGCTCTTAACTTTCTTTTTTCGCCAAGTACACAAACGCTTAAAAAAAGACTCAACCAGTGCTAAATTTGTAAAGTGGGAAGGTCCTGTACGCAGAGGAATGTGAATTTGGCAACTCAGAATGGGGGTCGGAGGTAACTGAATAAAAAATAAAATTTCCCACGTAGCTTCTCTGGCTGAACCTAAACAACTCTATGTGTAGACTTGCATCAGGGCAATGCCTATTGTAGTTTCTGAACATATAACACTAACAAAATTAAAAGAAAAGAAAACAAGTCAAGTCCTTCCTTGAGTCTGAACACAGTAAACACACAAGTTTGAGTTCAAGACCAAGCAGGGCCGTCGCAACAGGACAGGCAAACCAGGCAATTGCCTGGGGCCCCAGGCTGAAAAGGGGCCCCAAAGATCGACTGTTTAATTATGTTGGTAGTTTAGCTGGTGATGGTTTTCAACAAAAAATGACTTTAAACTGGAGTTGGACAACTTTACAATATTGAGGATGCCTGAAGTTTATAACAATGTGGTTCATGTAGTAGGTGTTTATAGGGGGTGAAGAGCCCCCATATCCTGTTTGCTTGGGACCCCATAAGTACCTTGAAACGGCCCTGAGACCAAGTCATCAGTGAGCAAGTCCAAGTCATCAGTGAGCAAGTCCAAGTCATCAGTGAGCAAGTCCAAGTGGAGTCCCAAGTTGTGCAAATGAAGTAACAAATCCTGACTCAAGACAAGTGTGGACAAGGTGATTGTTTTTGTTGCTGAATTGTGATTGGCTGGTGGCCATTTTTTTTTTAGGGAGAGATTCACCTGTTGGGAGAATCCCACCAGACGATGAATGCTGTGGTTACTGTGGTGATCCCACTGTGTGTGTGTGTGTGTGTGTGTGTGTGTGTGTGTGTGTGTGTGTGTGTGTGTGTGTGTGTGTGTGTGACCTACTTTCCCAGGTGCTACACCACAAGTGAGTGCTTATAGACTAGGTTGATGATGTTTCCTTGTTGCTTAAATACCACAAAAATGAAGTCATTAGGCGCAGTGGTCCTCACTTTATTCTGCAGAAAAGCAGTACAGGTTGCCCTGGCTTCTGGGGGTGGGGATTGGTAACTGGCACATGTCTCCATCCACGTTAACTGTGAATTGAAGAGCCTGCACACTAAAAATCCTTTTTTGTTGTCTTTATTTTCCCATGGCAGGAAAACGTTAACGTCTCCTGAGAATCTGATGAAGACTTAACTGTCGAAACGTTATCCTGCCATGGGAAAATAAAGATGACAAAAAAGCATTTTTAGTGTGCAGGCTCTTTAATTCACAGTTAATCAGCCTTGCCTGGCTCCTAGTTGGGATGTGCGCAATCTTTAACCATACCTCCATCCACGTTAAATCACATGGCTTTCAGAAGATATATAGAATATCTTACACCTGTTTGTTTACGGTTGATCCACTGTTGATTCACAAGTGTGAATAGGCCTATATGCGGACAGGTTATCCATTTTTGTTCAATACCCGAAACAGGTTTGTCCATCACAACTTTTTTCATCGTTAACAACCTTCTCATTCACATGCTGCATGGCCAGAGCTTCAGTTTCGTTGAAACAGTAGATGAGGGGTGGTGCAATAAAATGGTATTGTTATTACTGTTTGAGTTTCGGAGGAATCGACCAAAAATCAATGCGGTATGCAGAATGCAGTATTTCAAAGTTTGTCATATGTAAACGTTATATATATATAGTTAAATATATAGTTAAATATATAGTTAAATTTAAAAAGTGCAGTGAATTTTTTTGCTTCAATGCTTCTTCACATACTTGAGTAGTAACTTAATTACTAACAAGTAAATATATAGCCTATAAATACTCAAAGACCATGTCGTATACATGTTAAAAGTTTTAGTGTCAAAGAGTGTAATGCATGAAACAAATGAAAATACCATATACAGTGCTTTTATTCAGGTTACAGGCTTTCACTGAACCCTTGCTTCCTATTTGGTATGTTATCTAGTACATGAGACTTATCAGGAAATAATCGGTGACATCGAAACATTACATGGAGACTGTAGCCTCTTGCATCACTGCCAGAAACTGTCTTCATCATGGTCAGCTTTTGTGCCACAATGAAAAGGTAATCACCTGAGGTCTAAATCCTTAAATTATCGATGGTCACAGCAACACTGACAGAATATGTTGAAAAACAAGTCGGCATTTCCAAAACAAAAGACCACATTATAGAATGTCTTGCTTTGTGGAATAATTTTATCATTGCAAAAGTTCCGATTTATTCATATCGAAACATTGACACTAGACTGTATTCAGTTGTTTTTGTAAATTAGGCCTAGTCAAATGAAGTAATTGCTGCAGCCACATCACAGTGTTTATATTGGTACCAACACATGGCCATTATTTACAGTCTCAAGCTGAAAGACTAAAAGCAACCATGATACAGTTTCACTCTTATCTTTCACTATTCAAATAGACTCCATGGCTGTGTTCACACGTGCAAACCCTTAAGTAAAGGACTGAAGTGCAGAGTGGTTAGAGTTGTTTTGTGTTTGCAGTGTTTGCAGCGTTTCATCTTATTTCTTAGAAAGTGCTGGTGCTTTTGCAATGCCGTCATGTCTTCCTGTCATTGTTCTGTGCCTGTCTGACTTTCCAGTCCAGTGCACTTTCAAAATCATGATTTGTGTACGTCACGGTGACCATGACTACCACACCATTTGTCCGGAATCTTTCAATTCTCTCAGGAACTCTCTGCTAGTTTGGTTGATATATTCCTGAATATCTGACACTGCAATTTTTCATTGTCATGCTCATCCTGCTAATGCTGATCTTGCTCCTCCTGTCCCCAAAACAATATAAGAACATAATGACAATGTAATCACATTAAATCCGTTTGGTGAATGTAATATAAAAATGACCTGTGAATGTCTATTACATTGTTGTTCAATGTTGCATTTTGATTTCACTTTACTTGAGATAATTTATTAAGAAAAAGACGCCTGTAATCCAGTATGAGGACAACATTGGAGTTATTGAGGCCTCCTACTGCTTTATCAATTACCTTGGCTATTGTTTTCAATTATTTGGACTGGTTGTGCAATGCACCTCAAGTTATAATTTTCCTTAACATCTGATTAAAGGGTTTCCCAAATTAAAGTCTGTTGCTCAAACCTTTTTTGCAGTATTCTGTGTAAGGTTTCCTTAAGAATACCTCCTCAGTATTTATGGGTTTTCTATATTTTGGTTAAGGAATTCATAAGGAGAAATTAGATGATGTTACCAGTTATGGTGATTTGTGTTCATGTTCTGTCTTACTCAAATGAGAGGAGAGTCTCTTCTCATCAGAGAAAGACATATAGCACTCTGTGCTCTGTGGGTTCGTCTTCCTGTTGAATTGCACAGTCAGCACTGCATGTGACCGAATTGCTTAGATCTTTGTCCCCCGCTAAGGCAATGTGTTTCTGCAAATCCCCCACAGGACCTACTGTATGTGATGTTTTTTTTGTCTGTGCTTCTGTCTAGACAGTCATTTTAGCACCTTTCTAGCTCAAGTTGCAGCTGCTGTCAAACGATTAAAAAAGATCTGATTGATCACAGAATGCCATGATTAATCACCTTTAGTTGGATACATCAAGTAATTTATTAAACAAAACCCACAATAAAATAATCCATGTCAATATGAAAAAGGTCATGGGAGAGACACTTGGAAAGAGACCAAGCATCTAAGACTTGGGAGGAGAGCTTTGGACAATGTTAGTCGACATGCATGTTCACCCTCCACTGTCGGATGTACAGGAACTACTCCATGGTATTGATCTAGGTGACTTGATAACCTAGCCTAGTCTAGCCATTTTCTAGCTGAAATGGAGCAGAATGCATTTCATGAAAGTGGAACCATATCAATCAGGATTAGTGTGAGTTGTTGTTTTGTTTTTTGTTTTGTTTTTTTTACATCTGAGTTACCGTAATTTCTTTTGATTAATCACATGAGTTAAATTGTTAATTTTGTCAGCACCAGTTAGAACCCCATTCCTTCCTGGTTCTGGCAGGAGAGTCCGAGATTGCATGAATGTTTTTCTGAGCAGCTATCTTGAGGACCATGCTTTTCCAAGACCTTTTCGCTGACTGTTGCATTTCTCCTTTCAGCTGGAGTTGATTTGATTCAGTATTTTATTTACCTTTTTATCTTCTTTACCTTTTGATGTCTTCATCTCCTCATCTTGTCTTCCTGCTGGATCTCTTCCTTTTCACTCTTTTTCTCTTTTTCACTCACTTCTCCTTCTCTTCTCTTCTCCCTGCCTCAGGGTACCTTGGGCCCAGGTGCGGAAGCAGTACTTCAGCTCTGGGGTGAACAAGCGTTCGCTTGACTGCATCGAGAAGGCTGCCTTCTTCGTCACACTGGACGAACAGGAGGAGGGAATGATGGGCGATGATCCTGAAGGCAACTTGGACCGCTACGCCAAGTCCCTTTTACACGGGAAATGCTATGACAGGTGACACAGGGCAGGCATACTAACTAGATTGTGTGTGTGTGTGTGTCTGTGTCTGTGTCTGTGTTTGTATGTGTGTGTGTTTGCTCTTCTGCTGTTTTCATATATATATATATTTTTATTTATACGTTTATTTAACAGGAACAATGTACAATGTATGTATATACAATGTATAACTGGGCCTGATTGTAACCACAGGCTAATTTATATGAGTAGTCCCTGCTTTCATATCTCTTCACAAAACACTCACCTCGTCTCAACTATTTACTTTCCCTCTTGTAATATAAACATTATTTGCTTATCTTTGGCCTATTTCCACTCATGGTCTCAAATCAGAGTTTGATAGCTCCCCCGATTTATTGCCTCACCCATACTAGGGTTCCATCATGGAAAGCCGTTTTATTCCTGCGGACACCTCTTTTTGCAATCTAGTCCTTGGGGGAAATGAACCCCAGTGCTTTTGAATCAGACCAGATGTTTATTGCTTTCTCAACAATCCTCCTCTTCAGCAGAGGTCAATCAGAAGTTATTTGGACTGAGAAAGGGATGATGATGTCACTCGGTAAACAGAGTCAGAATCCTGTGTTCTCTGCGGACTGAACGGTCATCAAGTTTGTGTTTTGCTTGGAGAGTTACAATGAAAATTTCAAAATTTCATCCAACCTGAAAAAGCAGCCGGCACACTATGTTTGTCTGCCTGAAGAGTCTCCTCTCCAGCTCCCTGACTGTCCATCTCTGTGTTCTCCAAGACCACTGTTTTAGTGAGAAAAAGTGGGGATATGCTTTTCTTCTGTTCCTTCACAGAGGAAGCTTTTCATTTTGGCTGCAGTCCAAGAAGAACAGGAAAAGCCTCTTCAGCTTCAGCAACTCATTACTGATGTAACAGAAGGATGCAAAGCCTTGAAGAATGCACTTTTAGATGGTTTGCTATAGGAGGATACAGTCGGATGTTCACAGGCTGTATAATTGTGAATTGAAGAGCCTGCACACTAAAAATCCTTTTTTGTTGTTTTTATTGTCCTTTTTTGTTGTTTTTATTTTCCCATGGCAGGATAACCTTTCCTGCCATGGGAAAATAAAAACAACAAAAAAGGATTTTTAGTGTGCAGGCTCCTCAATTCACAGTCAATCAGCCTTGTCTTGCACCTAGTTGGGATGTGCGCAATCTCCAACCATACCCACAGGCTGTATAATGCCTTTCTTTTCGTCATGCTTACAGTATAAGCCATCCACTTGTGGCGTCATCAAACTGCACAAGTAACTCCATGGTCTTTTATTTTGTAATAAGATGTGGGGTGCTGTCAAGGATTTTTTTTTTTTGTCAAGGATTTTTTTTGTTGTGTTGTTCTACCCTGCTCAAAACATTGATGTGCCCAGGGTACCTTGACGAAACATCTTGGCTTGCTACGATGGCCATGGTTACAGATAAAGAGGAACCAGAACTAAAGGATCCTATGTCGGCGGAAGAAGACTTCCTTGGCTTGATTTGACAATTTACTTTCACTTCGATTCACTTATTGCAAAAAAATCTGGAACATCTCCACTGGCAATCGTTTTCTCTCGAGAGATTGTTTTCTCTTCCTCAACCAGTCACAATATCCTTGGTCATGGCATATTGTTGTGCACGTCAATGGCCTGCTGTAATGTCATGTACTTCAAACTATTCTTACAAGGATGGGGAAAAGACAGATGTCAATGCTACTGAAGAGTGTCAAGGTTTTTCTTTCTGCTAGCTTTCCCTCGGTTGAACGCCTTGCTTGGTTCCCTCAAAGCCCTGCTAATTTCTCCTCTGGCCGATGGTCAGCTTGTAGCCGTAACACTTACTACAAACAAAAAGCATGCACACGCTACTTCACACCAACATTACATTAACATTTCTAATTTGGCAAAATAATGTAATTTCTTTCATTTCTATCCTTTATTATTTTCTATCCAAATTTACTTTAAATATTTTAAAAAGATTATTTGAAAGAGTATATTCAATTTGGAAGTGTGCTGTTCTCAGTTTAGTTTTGCATATTTATTAGGCTAAATGTGAATGTATTGCTTCCATGAGGGCTTACAAAGACGTGAAATCATCAAAGTTTACTTGTACTCATTTGGATTGTAATCTTTTGCCTCTGCGTCTTTGTACAAGCCAGAGTGTGTCTGACTGAGCATTTACTTTTGTAGAATTGGTAGATTATCTGAATTAGTACATTATCCGACTGGCACTTTAAAATTACAAAGAACCTTTATGCTCACGTGGGCTGGCACTGCTACAGTTTGTGCAAATGCCAAAGTTTTGGTTACTGCCCAAGTTTTTCTTGTGTGTTTATCCACTGTCTCTATTTTCTCTCTCTCTCTCTCTCTCTCTCTCTCTCTCTCTCTCTCTCTCTCTCTCTCTCTCTCTCTCTCTCTCTCTCTCTCTCTCTCTCTCTCTCTCTCACAGGTGGTTTGACAAGTCCTTCTCTGTTGTAATTTATAAAAATGGCAAGAATGGCTTGAATGCAGAACACTCTTGGGCAGACGCTCCCACAGTGGCTCATCTCTGGGAGGTGGGTGATGATGTTCCCTCCGATTTACTCATTAACTTCCCACTAGTTGATCATTTTTTAGAAAGGGTTGATCCTTGTGTCCCAGAACATTGCAAGCTTAGTCTTCCAACTGGAAGAGGGACTGCTGAGTGGGCATTGAGGTGTTTTTTTTCTTCTTTTTAAAAAACTACTCAACGGCAAGTCACCATTTTTGAGAGCTCAAGCAGTGTCTTCTTTAGGCAAGTTGTCTGAGCATCTCAGATTGGAACCTGGGAAGTGGTCAAGCTTCCCCCGGCCACTAAAAGAAGTTAGATCACTTGCTTTCACAAGTAGTTTGATTGAGGAAACAAGCTGTAACCACCAAGTGTGTGAGAGAGAGAGAGAGTGGGAGGGAGGGTCTGTTATTAATGTGGGTAATGAGTAGTGATGCTCAGTTAATTTCTTTTCTGTTTTAACTTGGGGAGTTTTGTTTTTTTGTTTTGTTTCCTTGCAATAACCGTGGTCCATCTTGCAGTTCGCCTTGGCCACGGATGCCTTTCAGCTCGGCTACACCACCGACGGAAACTGCAGAGGAGAGGTGGAACGATCTCTGCCCCCTCCTCAGAGGCTGAGCTGGGAAATTCCAGTGGAGGTGGGTGGGACACGCAATCACACACACACACACACAGTCAAGCACCTGCTCTGTAGGCTATATAATCACTTTGTACACACAAAAGCATGTGTGGATGCAAAACTGACCTCAGTGCTTATTGGAAAAAAAAACTCCCCTGTGGGTTTTTGGGGTCAGCTGGGACTGGGTATGCAACCATCTAAGCCTGGTGACTCAGAGAGACGGCAAGTGGTCTGCTCATCTCAGGCCTGCCCACAGTAACCACAATGCAAGTCATAAGACCGGTGAAAATGGAAACTTCCCAAGAGTCCTTTTCCATTCCTTCTCCATTCATCAACTTCCACCTTGTCTGAAAGAGAAACTTGTCACATACTTATTTGGCTTTTACTTTTGATGAAGTTAGAGGGAAGTATCTATGTAGCATGGAGGAGAATTAGAAACTTAAAATAGGGAACTAGTGAACCGGATGTTCAAATGTCCTTGAAAAATGATTACATAGCATCTTGCAACTGATTTCATTTTTATCATGCTCTTTTAGACACTAAAGTATTTCTCTATTGCCTGTCTTGTCCTTTGATGGTTGTTTTTGTTTTTGTCTTTGGAGGGTTGTCAAAAGCGCAGATGCTTACCCTAACGACCTCGCAAAATTCCCCTGAAAAGCGTTTAACACTGCCCTGACAAATAATTTCAAGAGAATTTACAAGAGTTCAGAGAAGAATAGCTGGTCAAAAGAAATCAGCAAATCCAGCAAATGGATTTAACGCTGGACAGCAAATTACACAATTATCAGCGCATAAACGGGAGAGGATTATTCGCGGATTGCAAGCAGCATGATGACAGAGTAGTTGCCTCATTAATGTCACATTTTTAAAAGAGCTGGCGAGAACATTTTATGAGTAGGCTATAACAAGGTAGCCTGGCTATCGCGCAAACTAACCGTTTACACACAGGAGCAAAAAGTGAAACCAAAGGACATGATGTCAAAGCCTGGTCTTTGACTCCATCTGCAATGGAGTTAAAACTTAAAAGCACAAGTGCTTTGGCATGTGGATGAAACAAGTCACGTGGACAAAACAAGGTATTTGAAGGACATCTAATCAGTCATTAAGGCACTTAGTGTATTAGCAGAGGTGAAAGTAAGCCGGTACGCACCTATACTACGTACCGGTATAAGATTGACAGCCGGTACGCCGTAGTGGTAAGACATGAGGGTTCCTGCCCCTTTGCTCTTTAATGTCAAAAGTGCCCTTCTAACAGTGCCTCCCTGTCTTTGGCATTTGTGACAGTAACACTTGTTCAGACTTGGAAATTCGCTAATATACAGTATCTCACCAATTATTTGTGCTATTTGCAAATAGCCTACATTTTCTGGCATCTGGCACTCCGAAGTTTTTTCTTTGTTGTTTGTTTTTGCGCACGCGAGCGCCGAAAAATACAATAGCGGGTAAAGCGGTTTTGCTTCATTGTCTTTTGGAAGCTTTGATATGGACATACCTGCATCTACAATGGAGGTATAAGGTATCAAATTAAAGTAGACAACCAGAGGCATGCATTGGTACCACTTGTAATGTACTTGCTTGAGAATAAGGTGGTTCAATTTCAGTCAGTGTAAAGAACATTTGGCTAGGGAAATATCTTTATTTGATAGCCTTGGCTTAGTTAGCTGCTGGACTTCCATCTAATAACCAAGAGCTCAAAAAATAAAACTAAACAAAAAAACACTACACATTATGATATAGACCTATAATTTGAATAGAAGACTTTTCTATCTCCCATTTGTAGAGAGTGAACACCCCAAATCCGTTTGCCAGTTCAGACTTCAGTGCTGAAGTCTCACTCACAAGAAAGGGGAGGGGTTTGAGTTTCAGATCTTTTTCTTTGCTGTAGCAGCTAGACTTGCATAGTGTACACTAGTGTAACAAAAAAATAAAAAAGAGGAGCTTCATAGAAATGGCTATATACATTTTTGGTTTGTTGTTGTTATCCTCTTGATCTAGGCCATGATATGAGCTGTTCTGCATTATTTTTATTATATTACTGTATAAAAGGGATAACCAAGTAGCCTAGATGTTACACTCAAACACAGGCTCAAAGTCATGACTACAATTGAGTCAATGGTAAAAATAAATAAAGAAAAAAACATTTTTGCTCACACACACACCGTAGGTTTTGAGTCCCACAGGTGACATGTGGGCCGTGGGCCTGCCATTTTCAGTACTATTGTAATGTGGCATTAGTACTTTGCAAACTACTTTTTGGTGTGAAATCAAATCAAATTAGGTAAGCCATTGAATTAATTGCTATAGCAACCTGGTAAAATTGACTTGACTTGACTTTTTCTGACTTGAAAAAATGGGTAATAACATTTAAAACATGTCTAAATTCACTTTCTTTCAAATAATGCATATTTTTGGGAAGTCCTGAATAGATAAAAGTGGTTTTCCATTTTTGTGCATGAACATTCTAAAAGCTTCTATCTAAAAAACAACAACAAAACAACTAGTGAATTTCATCACATGCTTTAAATGTTATCACTCATTTTTTCAAGTCAGAAAAAGGGATAATTAGTATGACAGAATGTTCAGTTTGCTACCATGGAATGTCGGAATGCTAAGGTGGGAAATAAGCCCAATGCCATAGGCCTGCTTACCTTTTTGTTTGAGCCATACATAACACAAAGGCGCACTAGAATAGGCTATTGAATTTTTTTTTTTTTTTTTGTAGTACAGGTAAGAAATTCAAACTACTTTCACCCCTGTGTATTAGTGAGATTAACCCCAATGAAAATATTTGTTAGTCCTGTAAGGCAACAGCCCCTTAAGTAAACAGACATTATTGGGTCATAGCCGTGGAATTTACCCCTGAGGCGCAGCTAGAAGGAAATGAACTTCTGGGTTTTCCCCGACTTGATTTCTGCCAACTGCTTTCACACAACAATAGTGTATCAAAGCATGACGTGGGAGACCCTTTTTTTGTATTGACTTACAGGTCAAGTAGGGTTGTTTAATGAATAATCAATGATCAATCATTTCTTTTATTAAGGCTTGTTCGAATAAAAAGTCAAGCTTAATGAATAAGCGTTTAAATCTGGTGCATTAGCAATGGGACCTTTTGGCCGTGAGAGTGAATGGACAGATAATCGTAACTTTCTGGTCCACTTTGATTTATAACCTAGGTCACACATATGCTGCATGTGAACTTTTGAAGTTCGTCTACAATCAATTTATTTTTTACGTTTGTGAAGCTCAAAATGTAAGTTTTGACACTGTAAACATTATATGTGAAACCCACAGCTCATACCAAAGCAGACCAGTAGTTATATTTATCTGTTCATTCATTTTAATAGATAGGTCCCAGCGCTAACAGGAAGTGGGTGTGACTTTGGTTCCCTATTGTGCAACAACGAGGAGAGATGAAGGAGGTGAGGAGGAGAATAGCAGTGTGGGACCATTTCTCAAGAAATAAAGTTCAATGCAATTACGGTGACGCTGTATTTACCTACCAATGTCATTTAAAATGCCGTCTGATACCGGAGAACTGTTCTCATATCAGCTAGTTTATAGCAAAAAGTATGTGCGCATTGCCTAGTCACAATGTTTTCTCCGTTGTGAAGGGAAACAGGCATGCTGTTGATAAATTGGCTACTGCTTATTAGGCCTATGTAATTTGAGAAAAATTGTTATTCGTTATTTAACATAGTCTACTGAAGGCATACCTGTGTGCCTTGCTCCCCCGCCCTCTCGTCCTGATAGGCTGTGAAGGGGTGAGGGACATAAGCTTTTTGCTTGTTTGTTATATGGAAATATAATGAGATGCAACATTGAACTCAAATTGAACTTGGAACTTGTCAGTAAGCCTAACACAATTTACAATGCATTTTTAACTTGGAATGTAGTGGTGTTTTTTCCTTCAGTTTGAACAAAACTGTGTGAAAGATCTTCCCATCACCTGCTGTTATCCGGCAATTTCGGTCAGAAAAGTTCCATATTTCGTCATGCACTCAAAAATGCTCATGATATGGGGGCGGCGTGGCTCAGTGGGCTAGTGCGTCATACCACAAATCCGGGGACCCGGGTTAGATTCCGACCCGAGGTCATTTCCCGATCCCTACCCCTCTCTCTCTCCCACTCGTTTCCTGTCACACTCTTCACTATCCTGTCAAATTAAAGGCATAAAAGCCCTAAAAAACATATTTAAAAAAAAATGCTCATGATGTACTGCATTTAAAACATTGTTACAAATCTAGCCAAGAACTGGATTCTTATTTCACAATCTGGGACGTTATTAACCTCTGGGTAACAGTCGAAAAAAATGTATTTAACAGCATAAACAAAAGCTACATCTGAGCTCTAATAACTGACGGTCTATTCCTTCACAAAATCACTTTGCACCCAGGTCTACACGGTCGATGTGGTACAAGTTCGCACCTTATGGACACTGATCCTTTCGCTCTCATTCATACTGCGGAACGCCAAAATGCTGTATGTACTTAATAACTTTGGAGGAATATAAGTCATTTTATGTGCGCTTTTGACATTAATTTGTGCGGGGAAGATGGACTCAAACCCGTGTATAGCCTCTGAAAGTGGGGAAGTGACGTCTTTTTTTTTTTTTTCGCAAATAATCGATTAATTGTTTGTTATCTTTCTGAATAATTGACCATGAAGTCCCAACCCTAAGGTCAAGAAACATGGTTGTATGCCAGACTATTTCCTCAGTTCTAACAAAACTGAAGGGCCTCAGGAAGCTCCTAATACAATGCTCTCTCATCCCTAGTATATACAAGCTTCAGACTTCACAAAAAAAGAAAAAAGCTGTTCCCACGAATACAAGGATACAAGAAGTTTTTATTTGTCACATGCATAAGATTACAAGTGAAAACAAATGCAGTGAAGTTTGTGTCTGGTGTCAGCCTATTTGTACAAAGTACAGAAGTACAGTATTAAAGTGGACAGATAGAGGGGTTGGTGGGGGCAGGGGTAGGGGCACACCAGCAAGGACCAACATAATGAGGGAATTAGTAGAATGTCATGGAATTCCTCCTGGAATCATGGAATAAAGGCTGTTCCAGAAAAGAAGAGTCATGGAATTTTATCATTTTGCATATAGACAGGGAATATCAGGGAATTTTGTTACTATGTGTATCACCACATCCCTCTTGTTTCTCAATTAACTGGAATAAACACACATGAATCAACATTGGTTGATTCATGGCAGTTAAGTGTTAGGAGGTAGACTCAAGGGAGGACATTTAGGACTAGTTTGGCTGTTTTACATGGCCTTTTCTGCTCAGCACCTAATCGTTTGATTAGACATAGCCTAATCTTTTATGGTAGGTCATAGAAATTCTGCTTTCTGGCCAGGGAAGGTCATGGAAAAGTCAGGGAATTTTAAGTCTGATCTGAAGTGGGAACCCTGTAATTAAGAAAGAGTTCCTGTCTATTGCTCCCACCAAGGTCGCAGAAACTTGATTGATGACCAGCTGACCTTAGTCAATCACATTGTCTCTGTCGCTCAGTTGAGCTGCTTTTTTTTTACTTCTCTATTCAATATACCTGAGGTTAGGTACAGCTTGATGTTCCCTAAAATACAGCCTAGCTCCCGGGACAGACCTTGGTAATGTCTCGCTTTGACTATTGTAATGCCTTCTTAGCAGGCCTTCCAGCCTATGTCGGAGACGGTTACAGCTAACCCAGAATGCATCTGTGCCACACCTCTGTTCATTGAGCTTCAATCGCTACCCCTAGCTGCTCGCTTCAAATTCAATAATGTTGGCCTACAGTGTGATAGATGGATCAGCTCTCATCTACCTTAGCCAGAGAATTTAATGTACTGTAGGAGGAGACGCATCAAGCCATTGAAACGCATGGAAAATAACGTTGCGCTAAGTCAAAGAGGCATGATTGATGCTTACTTTCAGTTTATTCTCTGTCTTATCGCTATATGCCTTACTTTTGTGCAGAGGCAGAGAGCAGATTCAAATTCAAACAAGGATTCATACGACCTGCTGATGTGAAGATCTGGATATCTGGCCATTCATTTAGATAAGCCTTGCACTTATGTCAAAATAACTGCTCAAAGGTGTTTCCAAGATAGCGACTGAGTGAAGGCACTTGCCTTAAAAGGACTTAACTCATTCATAAAACCAAATTACCCAACTCTGTTCCTCTAAGGAATGTTGCATAGCAAGGCCAATATCTCACACAGTTCAATCCAGGCCATTTTCGTCAGCTGCTGTTCCGTGCTGGTGAAATGACCATTTCCCCCCCCTCCCCCTCATTAGTGGACAACTCAAGTTCTGATTGATTTGTTTCTCCTTTTGTTTCCTCCTTTCTGCCCTTTTCTTTTTGTCTTCTCTCCCTCCACATTCTCATGACAGGTCCAGCAGCAGACGCTACTGTCACTCACTGTGGCTCAGGCCTTGGCCGACGATGTCGACAGCCATGTTTTCCCCTTCCGGGACTTTGGCAAAGGTCGGATAAAGAAACTCAAGATGAGTCCAGATGGTTTCATTCAGCTTGCTCTGCAGCTGGCCTACTACCGGGTGAGGAAATATTTTTACACACACACACACACACACACACACACACACGTTTTCCCAGTAGACTGGACTGTGCAGATTTTTCTTCTTTCCTCTATACTTAAAGTTAGTGCTGTGCTTATTTGGTTAATGGTTGACTTAAAAGGGGAAGTTCACATTTTCCAAGTAGATTGTGTGCAGATTTTTCTTCTTTCTTTTGTGTGTTTTCCAAGTTAAAAAAAAAAAAAACGATTCTCAGTTTTCCTCATATTCTCCCTTTCTCCTTCTGCAGAATCGAGGCGGGTTTTGTCTAACCTACGAGGCGTCGATGACGCGGCTGTTCCGTGAGGGCCGGACGGAGACTGTGCGCTCATGCTCCAATGAGAGCTGTGCATTTGTACGGGCTCTGGATGCGGGAGAGGTAAGGCTGGACAGGAGGCTGCCACAAATTGGTCCTCTTGTCGCAGCCCCATTTAAAGAGCTATTCAGGCATTCAGTTCCCGCACACCATAGTTGCTAACCAGTTAGCTACTTACCAATGGCCAATCGTGATGCAACCAACAAAGTGTTTTTTGGAAATGCATCCCTAGTTTATCATGTACAATTTCACAAATATTGACCGGTCCTGTCTGTGGACACTGGGCCACACTGTGCAGTCCCCCCCTCCTCCATGCAGTCCTTGTGCTCCTCCTGGTGCACTGAAATACACGCCTCTACCTGAGGGCACTAAGCATGTCTTACTGTCTTTTAAATACACTACACTCTAGATTGCACTCATCATGTAACTCCACCAATAGCAAAAACAACAACAAAGACGAGGGTGGGGGGAGGGGGGGGCGTTGATGCTTGAGCAGGCGCCTCACGGCACGCCTCTCTTCTTTTAATGCTTACATTCAAGAGGAGGCTTATATTTAGGTAAACATAGGGTAGGTGTGTAGTGCAGGGGGAAATCTGGGCAGATTCTCTCTGTGCTCATCCACCTATTTCAATGCAATTCAACAGAGAAAAACACTCAAACTAATCATTTTTACATTCAAACTTAGGACAAGAGTGGCTTCTGTGTCTGCATCTGTGTTGTTGTTAAAAATAATGTGCAGCATCTGTGTTGTTAAAAATTGCTGTTTTTGTGTATTTGTCTACTGTATATGTGTCTACCTATTGTGTGTATTGTATTGTTACATGTTACATGTTGTGTTGCTACATTGTCACAGTTTTGTTTGTAATGTCATTGTGAAATTGTCAAAAAAAACAACAACAAATATTAGCATTTAAGCACTGCAGATTGGTCACTTGAAAAGCCAGATTATGACACATAATGTATAGTTTGGACTGTGTCACAAGAACCTTCTTGTTTCTCCAGCCATTTGTTTGTCCAGCAATTTATCAAGACTTTCAGGTGTGTTTTGTCATATGCAGTCACTGATGACTTTTATTTCTATTCCTCAGCCAGTAGAGAATTGCAGGAAACTTTTCCGATTGGCTGTCGAGAGACATCAGAACCTCTACCGATTGGCTATGACGGGCTCTGGGATTGACCGCCACCTGTTCTGTTTGTACGTGGTGTCCAAATACCTAGGAGTGGAATCCCCTTTCCTCAAAGAAGTGAGTGACGGCTGCAAAATTTTGTACAATACAAATGATAGTCTATGGAAAGCTACTGGCCACATGTTTACCCTTTGAATGATAGCTGAGTATAAATGGATACATAAATGAGTAACAGTACATCACCTGATGTAGTTGATTTGTAAAATTTCCCACCAATGTGTTTGTGTACTGTGTGTTGGGTGTATTTACGTGTGTGTGTGTGTGTGTGTGTGTTTCTTTTATAGGTGCTTTCAGAACCATGGCGTCTGTCTACCTCACAAACCCCTGTTCAGCAGATGGAACTGTTTGACCTGGTGAACCATCCTGAGTACATCTCCCTAGGAGGGGGCTTTGGGCCTGTGAGTAACTGACTCTCCCCTCCACTTATGAAGGCAGGAGTAAAGCTGGGAACAGACAATTTTCTCAAGTCTTTCACGAGTAGAACAAGATTGAGTGGTCCAAACCTACAGACTTGCTGTGATGGGTTTAGGAGTTCGTTCTGAGAACAGACCTATGGTGCGTTTCCACTACGGCCCGGGGCCAGCCCGAAGCTTTTCCCCGGGCTCAAACACCGGAGTTTAGCCCCAGTCTTGCGTTTCCATTAGCTAAAGCACCGGGGTTTTTCATCACAATGCTAAGAACTTTTAAACTTGCTTTATGTTGCTAGGCAGCACTAATAAAATGCTACCTGAACGTTTTTTAAATTCTTCAGTTTTATCATTGCATCACGTTCCATTCCAAAAGCCCCCAGTTCAGCCCCGGTTTGGCCCTGGTCAACTCCGGGGCCAGCCTGAGGCCATTTGAGCCCTGGCCCCGGTCTGGCCCTGACAGTGGAAACAGGAAAAGTCTGAGGCTTTACCCCAGACACCGGGGTTTTACCCCTTAGTGGAAACGCACCATTAATGATTGAGCTGTCCGCATATTAATATCATTGGTATCGTAATGAGAGATGAGCGAAAGAACGGACCAATTAAGATAACATCAAACATGTTTGATTTGGTCTTACTCAGTTGTAACTGTGTCAACAATGGAAACAATCGTATTGATTTCAATCTGTCACCCAAACACACACACAACGACTCCTGCCACAACTGAACAATGTGACCTTTGTTGATTACCTTGGATTACCTATGACTGGCTTAATAATCAATAGGTCTGTTCCTAACTGCACTCTCTTTCTCTGCGCTCATCTCACCTTACAACTGTCTTTTCACTCCAGGTGGCGGACGATGGCTATGGTGTGTCTTACATCATTGTGGGAGACAACATGATCAACTTCCACGTCTCCTGCAAGCGCTCCTGTTCAGAGACGGTGAGAAGCATACAGTACATAACAAAGCACAAGTCCATAGCCACAAGGGACAGGGACCTTTGTGAAACCCCTCGCCCTTGGCACCTCCACTTTGTTAACGTGTAGGTTGTGTCTCCTCAAATGTCATCTGAGGGGGCGCAGTGGCTAAGTGGGCTAAGGCGTCATAGCCGATTGGGGAAAAATAACTAACTTTCAGTAATTCAGTTTCATTTCTTTATGCCTCACTCAGTCAGCTTTAGTGATCAGTTTGTTAATTGGTCTGTAGCATCAAATTTTTTCTTACTGAGAGCATTCAGGTGCCTGGAACAACAGGGCTATTGACTGATGCACACCGTACTTGTCCTTTCAAAAGGGAGTTTAACCCATGTAAGGATGTGCTGGCTTTTTGTTCCTGCTCAGAAGTGTAACCATCTATTGTAAGTGGTTTACAAATTCATGACCAAACCTGCAGTTTGACCACACTCGTTACTATGGCAGTCTATGGCAGTTGGAGCATGTACTCCATCACAATGCCTTCGCCCTCGCTAAACGTGCCCATGCACTTCATGCATACTGTTGTCCCGTACGGATCCAGTAGCTCTCCATCTCTTAGCCAAGAATGCCCCACAAACTAGTGGTTCACCCATCTCTGGAGTTCCTCACATAGGGCTCAATCTATCCTGGCAGTCTCTCATTCTGACCACGCACTGGCCACATGCCTGATGTTCCTCAACACTGTTGTTGGGTGATGGAAGTCTCTGTAATGTCCATGGAGTGCACAGAAGTCCCCTATCGGCTCTAATTTTCTTGCTGATGTTTCGGCGTTTATATCCTTCTGGCATCAGCTATGCAGTGTTATTAGCTCCTCCAGATAGGCCAGTTCATTGTTGATGTAAATCAGGCCTAAGACAACAGTGTTGTCATGAAAACAAAATGGTGGCGCAGTCAGCCGACATTATAGTTGTGTGTGTTCAGAGTCCAGCAGGAGGCTCAGACGCTTTGCACAAAGTGGAATGATGTGAAAGCAGATGGTCAAATCAGGCTGGGACCACACGGCCAGTAATTCCCTTCTCGAAGGAGATGATGAGGAAGAGGGGAAAGTGGATTTTACAAACAAAATAGAAAAGAAAACTTCAGTTAGTCTGCTTGTGTTGTACTGTGAGTTAATGTGGAGCACATAAGATATTATACTCTGTAAACAGATAAGACAAAACAAGTTTATGTACCAAGCATGCCAATTGGTCTGTATTTCTGCATTCCAGAACACAGCAGGCCATGTCTTGTGTGTTCTTTCACACCACAGTCAGTGTGTTCACTGGTTTTGGACTGTTTTTTTTTTTTTATGTTTTCATGCATAACATGAACATGAACACAATTCATAGGTGCACAAGCACTGTGAATGTACTGATTGTTACTTCATTATTCATTATGCCTACCACAGTAACTTAGAACATACAGTAGATGGCACATTCCATTATCTCCCTTCGGAATGCGATTCTCTTCTCTGATTGGCTGATGGGTGACTCTAGACTATAACAACAATAAGCAGCCTTGTATATCTACTTTCAACTGAAAATAGTACCCAAACCGAACAGGATAACTTCTTTTAAATTTGAGTTCCATGTTAATTTTATGTTTTATACGTTTCTTTAAACATACGAGAGATAAATAGAAACGGAAGATAAGCGGGATAACGGCCTTCGAGGTGACCGGTTCTACATAAATAATGGCTTGGCGGATTAACTCCACCTCGCCATTATTTCTGTAGAACCGGTCATCTCGTCGGCCGTTATCCCTTTCTTAAAAAACCCTGATAGTTGAGCCTTTGTTCATCTACTGTAATCATCTGACCCCCCCCCTCTCTCTCTGTTTTCTGTCTCTCTACTCTGTGTCCATCAGGATTCCCATAAATTTGGAGCGCACATTGCCCAAGCTCTTCGTGATCTCTTGTCGGTGTTCAGCACAGACCCCAAGGGATCAGCAGACGCTCCCAGGGAGGACAAGAAACACATGTGAACAGACCAAAACCAATGAAGGGAGCCATTGAAACCACACAGTTACTGTTAGTGCACCAGTTTGGGTGATCAGTCTCATAACTGCTGAGTAGCTCAAGAGGGTGACAGCCTTCATATGTGTCCTTATATACTCGAGATCAGGTTTTAGACATAGATGGAGAGGTAAGGGACGAGAGCGTGAGTGAGGTAGACGATGGTGAAGAATTAAGCACGTAATCAATGCAGTTTTTTTATACAATTTATTTGGTATTCCTAATATGTTTGTTGGCCAGGTGCATTTCCTTAATAGCCCAGTGGGACATTGTACTATGTATATCCTTAAATTACCCAGATAAGTGCATTGGCAAAGTCAGGTGTGTGTGTGTGTGTGTGTGTGTGTGTGTGTGTGTGTGTGTGTGTGTGTGTGTGTGTGTGTGTTTGTTTGTTTTGAATATGTACTCCAGATGTGCACCAAGGCCTTAGGGTCATACATTTTTTGTAATGAAATCCATTATAGATGGTTCCGGATCATGGTTCAAGTGGAGGAGAGCATGTCCTCCACCAGTCTTACTGTAGTTCTAATAGTGTGAAGACCCTGGGCAAACAGTCTTGTTGACGAATGTGGGGCCCAGATTGAGCGCTAAGCACAGCCTTGTTGATATTGGTGGACCTCTGACTGCTTTGATGGATTTGTTGCCACAATGTCAATTGACAGAGTCGTCGGCAGCATTTAGTTAGTATAGTAGTCGGTTCTCGGAAGTCGACTTGGTGTGTGCTCACTACATAAAGCCAACCACTTGGGAATGTATGAGGGAACCATTGTCAAAATGCCAAATGTTGCTTGGGGTTCACAAAGTAGAGATAATATGTGGCCCGTGAACCTCCTTGCACTGCATAGAGGGAGAAACAAATATTTATGTTGGTTATCCACCACACTTTACCTCATATCCCTGTGTCTAGACATTAAAATACTATTGTTTTGAGATTTTGAAGGGGGGTGGGGTGGGGTGGGGGGGCTTTTAAAGTACTTTTCCTTTCTGTTTCCACTTCACTTTGTGGGTTTAGAATACTGCTCCTTGTTTTGGGGGGTTTCCATTGAGGGGGTATTCCAGATCATGCCAGCCTGCTCGCTTTTGTCGGTGCTCTGGTGGACCATCTTCCTCTTTCACCCCTCATGCAGATATTCTTCACAAAATAAAAGAATGGTGAATTTTAAAAAATTATCTGTTGTGTTATGAGTTTGTGATCATCTTTGCTTGTCTTGTGTTACATCTTGGTGAATGACCAGACAGTATACTTAGATTATCAGCTAATTAAACACTGCGAATAAACATAATTAATTATGAAAGTTACAGGATTTTTCTCTCCATGTTTTCAAATAAAAAATCAAGTATACAGTACCTGCCACTCCTGCTTCAGTCCCCCACCACCCCACCTGCCCAATAGTTTATGGTCAATGTGACAGATGGGGAATAGTGCAAAGCTTACAAGCATTGTTGTACTTTTAGAAGGTATGTCTATTTTTTTTATTATTATTATTATTCTTTTTTTAATCAATTATTGAAGGATTACGAGTAAATGTCTGTCTATGGTGTCCTGATCAGGACTTTGGTTTCATTTTGCCATTCTCATTGTGCTGTAACTGTGCTGGGAAAGTGATAGAGGGTGCCTTTAGAATAATATCTACACACTACCTGCCAGTATGTGCTTAGTTAGTGTGTATATTCTAATAGAGAAAGCGAGCAATAAACATGGCATGGTCTGGTATTGCTGAAAAAAAGGATGCGAGATCTAATATTGCAGAACATACAGTAGGACTACTCTACATGTACATTGAAATCCAATGTTAATATCAAAAGACTCCAACACAGCTCATGTAGGCTACTTTGAGTCTTCTCCAAGCAAATGACCCTTGAACCAGAACCCCAATTTGGGCCCCTCGGTTCCACTCAAGGGCAGTCGGTCTCATTGTGATCTTTGGCAAAGTGTGCCCACCCTAGAGACCTGAAATAGGCTACTGTATGTGATGCATTGTTTATGTCCTTTAAGGCTTACAGTATAACTAGTAGACTACATCCTGTAGATCTAATATGCACTGAGATGACTCCCACTTTTTTCCACTCCATGGACAATGCATATGTAACGGAGGCCAGCTAGCGCGGCTAGCTCAGCGGTAGTGTGTAAATCCTCATCACTCAATTCCATGGGCGCTTCTAACACGCTGAGTTAGACGCTTGGGCTTTTAGCTCAGTTGGTTAGAGCGTTCCACTCCCACGCTGGGAGTTTGTAGCTTGCGGGGTGGCGGGTTCGAGACCCGTGTGCGGTGCGGACCGCCACCGGCTACACATAGTCCCCTAGAACAGTGGCTCTTAAGCCTGTGAGAAAGCTCAAGTGGTCTGCAAGGGGATACCTAAATAATAATAGTAAATAATATAAGGATTTTGCTGGTGTTTTCTAGACAGGTTATAGTTTGTACTTGAGTTCAAAGTAACATTTAAAGGATTAGAAGGCATTAAGGGCATTTGACTTGGGGAGAGAGAGAGCAGGGGCTGGTGGCCAATTTGTCCCTCATCTGAAAAAGTTTGTGAAACACTGCCCTACTGTATTTGCATTGTTTTGAATGCTTTGATTTTCACCGTCATGAAACTTCAATTAATAGGCTTTTATTCATATTCAGCAGAGCAAGACTTTTTACAAAAAGTTTGTTTGGTTGTTAGAGGTGCACTGGAAGCTCCCCTTGGACTAAAATGTATTGAAATATTTGCATAGCCTAGCCTGTATCAGTGGA
This sequence comes from Sardinella longiceps, assembly GCA_027497455.2. Lineage (NCBI taxonomy): Eukaryota > Metazoa > Chordata > Actinopteri > Clupeiformes > Clupeidae > Sardinella > Sardinella longiceps. The sequence goes on along the minus strand of JAODXP020000015.1, from coordinate 18,633,049 downwards.
TATCTGGGCAAGTAGGCTATTTTGGAAAACCTGCAAAAACATAGGTTATATGTAAGTGGGCCTATTTTGGAAAATTTGTTGAAAGGGATGTGTTTTTTTTTTTCCCCACCCATAATGTACCCTATCCATCCATAGGGGTATAATGGGCTTGGTGATGACGCCACCAATGCAATGCATGCCAGCACTTTATTTTCTAGGCAGGGTGATGTCATGCCTACCAAATAATCACTAGGCCTATGTGCCTAATTACTGCCTTCAAGTGGTACCGACCAAGCCTCTGTGTCAAGGACTAAAATACAGTAGGCTAGCCTAAAATCTAATGAGGCCCTGATTGACAGTCCAATGCTCGATCAGAGTTTATTTGGCAAATGGAGCGTATTTAAGTCGGGTTTCGATGTGTTGCATGTGAGTTGCGTGTTAGTCCGACATCCGAATCTCGGTTGCAGAGAGAAATTGAATGCATCAATAATAATAATAAAAAAAAATGCACTAGTCTCCATATGCCTAGCCTGATTAGCCCGACCATAATAATGCTGTTCATATGAACATTCGTATGATGGGCGGGCTATGTCAGGGCTACGTTCCTCCCCGCCCCCGTCCAACACTGTAGGTCAGGGCTATTCAATTAGTTTTCCAAGGGGGCCACATTTAGAATCCAAGAACTTGAGCGGGGCCGCAAACTTTTCGCGGTCACTATTTTCAAATAATCAAATCGCAACACATTGATAAAAAATGCATATGGGTGGATGACAAATAAACCTGAAAAAAGGATTTTTAAAAAACTTCAAATATCATCCCTAAAAAGTGTTTATATGTGTTGCTGTGAGTCTAAACTTAACCAATACGTAAATATTTTTTACATTTTTTAATTAAAATAAGTATTTATATATGAATTTGTCAAGGTAGTGCCTAAAACTGTCATATGGTGTGACATCAAAACAATTTGATATAAAATAAAAATTAGGTATTTTTTTCTTCTTTAATTTACGTCAATGTACTTATTAATCATGTTTGCTTTGATATGCAACATTTGCTTGTGAATATTTAGGATAAAAACTTAACATTTGACAAGTTATTATGTCAAGGAGGAGAATGGTCTGAACTCTAACCAGATATTTTAGCATATTTCTGACATTCTTTGTCAAAAGTTGCTCAAAATTCTTGAGATTCTTGCAGATGTCATTTCCTTTCTACACTATTGATTTTGTCATGATTTGTCAGTTAGAAAGTCTTGTTTTATGACGTTTTCTATGATTATTTGACGTCACACCAAATGGCATAGTGTCACGCCACATGATGAAATGCACCAAATCACAATGTATCAGCGCAAAAAAAGGTATTTCATGAAAATAAAATCATTAACAATGAATTTTGAAGTCCACTGAAAAGAACTTTAGGGATAACATCTATTTTTCAACTGCATATTACATGTGAAACATGGTGACATGGGGGAAAAATGGGAAAGGGAAATATAAATTGTACAGATCCTATTTTGCTAAATTCTTATCACAGATTTAATATATTTCATATATGATTTTTAAATTGAATTCGTGTTTTTACATATATTTCAATATAAAAATGCAGTTTGGTCATAGAGTGTGACAGAAATGTCATATAGTGTGACTGTACATTTTCAATGTCCCAATGTAATAACAATGTAATAACAATGTCACTCCATATGACATAGTGTCACTCAATATGACATTTTGACAGTTTATCTAATTTATTAGACAACTAAATACAGCTAGATATTATTTAGCATGCAACTGACCACATGGCAGCAATGCTTTCTAAGAATTCATAAAGAAGATTTGTGAAAAATAACAATTTTTATTGCAAATGATGTCACACCATAAGACACAATTTTTTGGCCACTATTGATGATGTCGGATATGGAGCTTTTTATATAAAAATCTAAAAGGCAGACCTGACCTCCTGACCATGGCAATCACTCCTGACATGCTATTGTAACTTCCTGATGAAGCAGGGTCCGTGTCATGGCAATGATGTCCAAATTAATGCCCGTTGAAAATATAAAATACAGTGTCACACCATATGACGTCCATTGTAGGGACAAAATATATTTGATTAGAACTTAGTTGGACGTTATGCATGGGCATCGAAACTTTCTGTGGTTATAGAAAACATCCACTTATTTTATTTGCCTGGTAAAATTTTGAAGTATTTATACTTTATATGGATATACATTCTAATTAGGAAAATCACACGCATAGTGGACAGTCACACCATATGACATTTTTTATGTTTGGATAGTTGTTTTATGTCAAAATTTAAATACAACACCAAAATTTTTAGTATGCAGGACGTTGATCCTATCAGACCAACAACATTTCCATATCAATTCTTAACAATTACCATTTTTTATACCTGTGTGACAAAAGGACAGTCTGAATTTTGCTATCCGTCATCCACCCATATTTGCTTTGTTTTAACAATAACTTTGCATGTTAACAATAGCTACAAAGTATTTATCTACAAAATTTGCATTTTTAAATTACCAGAACAAAATATTTTAATACCATAACTTTGTTTTTAAAGTGAATTATTCATCCCTAAATGTTCTATTACAGAACTTATTTTGCACTCCAACAGGTAGGCTAAAAGAAAAATTTTAAATAACATGTAAACACGCAAGGATTCTAATATAAGTACAGTTGTCATAAGAGGAAATGCTGCATCAATAGACCAAACCGGCTTAAAAAAATAAATAAAAAGGCTGCGCAACAGCGCCAAAATCTCTGGTGGCCAAAACCGGAATTACATGTACTTGCTTACAATCGCCATAGAGAATGAACAGTGGAAAATACCTTAAAAATAAATCAAAAAATATTTCCTAATGTATTAATGCCACTTAAATTGACGTAGTTTGGGGACATATTATCTATTTATTAATATTCTGCAAATTATAAGGTATATATTAAGCTTTGGAGACTGATGACGATATATTAGTTTTAAAGGTGATGAATCGCGTCGGCCGCATCTGGGTGATGTGGCCCGCGGGCCGCCAATTGAATAGCCCTGCTGTAGGTTATCCTTTAACTGAAATAACAAAGTGCCAGAGGATGAGATCTCTGTTGACTGGATGATAGAAACATAATCCCCGAACCCGATTGCACCTTCAACTGTATTTGACGGTAGATTTTTTTTTTTTAATGACACAGAAAACTTTGGATTAAGTTAATAAAGTGGAATTCCAATGGTTTAAGCAGGCTATTTATTAACCATGCGTGTAGGCTATCCATCCAACTTTTTGATGTGAACCACTCCCAGCGGCGGTAGGCTAGTCTCTCAAAAGTGAAAGGAAAAATGAGACACCACACCACGCCGTCCGAACGAAGGTAAGTTAGGTTCGTTTATGACATGATTCAATATGTGTCGAAAGAACAGCTCACTCGATCTTTCTGTGCATTGCATTATTTGTCAATTATTAATGGTAGAAATAATCTTAGCCTACTTGCTGTTGTTGTCTCGAAATGGATTTACAGTAATCTTTAGCCTACTCGTGTTACATCGGCGAACAGGCTGTAGCATGACTGAAGTTGTTGAATGACGCCAATTTTGAGCGCAGCTGCTTGTCATCCCAAATCAACAAATTGGCTTGTTTTTGGTTAAACAATGAATGTAACCCACAGATTTAGTCTATTGTTAGTCCAGGTCATAATTTAGACTACAGATCTCGTGTTGTCAGAAAGACCACATAGGCCTACTTGTAAAATTGGCTCAACAATCAGGTAAAACCCAAATGTGTAACCTACTAATATCACAAGAGATATTAATTGGGATGCTTTGCACGCAGGTGGAAGTTGGCCTACAATTCGTAGACTCCAGTATCTTACTCTAATCACGCAAAGATTCAGTGATATTCTGGACATTGCTGTGCATGGTCTTGGTAGGAGGCTATGTGTCTGTCTTATCCCGTAAAAACGTTGATATCAAGTGTTAGACTAACTTACTTTAAAAAATGTAGGGTAAGACAATGTTGTAGCCTAGTTGGAAATTTAACCACATTTTCCGTTCCGTTCTGTTCTGTCAATACTGCGCACAAGTTCCGTCAATAGGCTATTGCTTTTGAATCGCTACACTTAAGTAGCTTTTTAACCTCATCATACGCGCAATTGTAGCCTACGCCACCCATCAGTAAACATTACTTTACAGTGACACATTGTAGCCTTGATAACACTGATAAGTCCATTTATAGTTTTTTTTTAAAGAAATAAGCCTACTGGTCGTTTTGTCATTTGAAGTTGGATCAGACTTTTCCAAGATTATCGGTCATTTTGATTTGGAATAAGTTAACTGGTGGATTGTAGTGAGTGTTATCCATCCTCAGTGTTGGGTAAGTTACTTTAGAAATGTAATGCGTTACAGTTACAAGTTACCCCTTCGAAAATGTAATTGTAGTGTAATTATTTTGATTACTTTAATAAAGTATTGTAACTAATTTCATTTGATTACTTTTTGATTACATTTCTACATTTTTTTTTTTTTTTTCAATCCTGGCAATGTTAGGCTAACGGTCACATATTTTTCAACACTGACACTGCCAAAATCCTTTCTAACTCCCACAGCAGTGTCAGATTTCATGGCGAGCAAATAGTTAAAATACTTGGTGAACATCACTGACTAAGCAGGTGTTTGTTTGTCTGAGATTGCTCATACAGTATGTGTGCACCTTTTTTATATCCAGCAATGGGCTACAGGCCTATGTTCTAGTTTCTAGTTTCTGTCTGACAGTCAGGCCTCCTTTCTACTGGAACTTAGACCACTGTAGATCCAGTTACAAATGAGTTGCCAACATGATGGTAGAAATGATTGTATTAGAATAGTATCTTTTAGCTGTAGTGGCATTTGCTGTAGTTGTAAATAGAGGATGTTGTATGTTCTGTACATGAAGCACACATAGGCAATATTTCTGAAGATGCTTTTGGGATTATGTAACTAAAATTGTAATTCTGCATATTTCTTGAAGTAACTGTAATTCAATTACACATTTTTTCAAAGTAACTGTAATTGATTACTGTTACTTTTATTTTGTAATTAAATTACGTAATTTCGTTACATGTAACTCGTTACTCCCCAACACTGTCCATCCTTTGCTCTACCTGATCAGTCAATGGTTCTGCTCTAACATTTGCATAACTGCCACAGTCGTTCAGAATGGGAACATTTCAATCCATCCCATTCCGATTATGAACCGTAATCTGTGTGCCATACCGCAGGCTACCATGAGGTGAACTAAATATTTTTGCCTGCAGTCTAACCTAACCCTAGGTGTAATTTAAAACATGCAGAAAACTTTCACCCTTTTCCACACCATGTAGTAGTCTATTTGCATTGCATTGATTTCAAAGTATGTCCATGGTTCTGAAATAAGTTGGCCTAGTGCATCCCAAAATGTTTAATGTCAGCCAGGATAGCCAGGCTTTTCACAAAAAAGTTTGTTTGATAAAGGATCTCTGTGAGCTCACACCGCATTGCATAGTAGATAATGACTTATTCATGCAATCTACTGTATCTCAGAAAACATGTGACACTAATTATTTTACAAAATAAGACAAATTTGTCTTAATGTAAATAACAACTACTGTAGGGGACATCTCGTAGTTAAAAATTTATATCCAAGTCCCCGTAATATTTCCAAATGCTTGTATGGGGTCCAAGAGAGTGATGACACAAAAGGCTATCCTATTCTGTCCTATCCTATCCTATCCTATCCTATTCTATCCTATCCTATCCTATCCTATCCTATATAATTTCAAAAAATCTCTGTGTCCTATTTCCAGTGGATAGTACTGTAAAACCCTTTGGCTCAAGGACTAAATAACAGATTAGAGCTGGGGTCTACAACAGGTAGCTCGGGACCTACAGTACTAGTTGCCCGCCATCTACTCAAGGGTAACTTTCCAGGGTCGAAAGAAATGTAAATAAATTTCATAACAAAAAGGTCATAAAAGTCAAAAAGGCATTAAACTTGTTAAAGTCTTGGTGAAATCAAATTCGAAAAACAATGTTGTTGATACAATGATTGTAGTTTTACTGCTCTTTTATGAACATTTATGTAGTGTGCACTAGATTTGAAAATAAAGGTGCTACAACTAGGACAACTATTTCAAAGATATTGCCAAAGGTGTTGATACAGAGAATTTTAAGAAATACAATTCTATATTATATTCTTATGTAGTTGGTCAGCTTTGCCTAGATGTAGGTCACGGGTCATTTTAAATATGTGACACAGTTAGATATCTTTTGGTGCTATGCCACATTGTGTGCAGGAAGTGTGAATGACTTCATGGAAGAATCAGCTATGTCAGCTATGTAGTTGTCCAAGCTTGAACATCCAACCTACATGCACTCTTCTGGTGACAACAAGAAAACACTCACAATCAACCATAATCTATACCAGATGTTCCAAATTGTGAGGGGGTCCCAGGGCGCGGAAGATTGACTCAAGAAAGAAAGAAAAACAGTATAAAATCGACTTAAATCATTGAAGAGATGATAAATGTTTGAGATAGTGGAAAGTATTATTGATGCCTATGTGAGAATGTATTGCACCAAACTTCATAACATAACTAATGCTAGAAACAGCGCCACCAACCGAGCTAGGTTTTCTGAAAGGATTCCGTTTTGCTGCAGTTTTTATTGATAACTCATTGCGTTGCATAGTATAGCACTGATATAAGTGGCTTAACTGTCAATATTTGAAATGATTGTCATGGCGGGGAGGTGAAGGGGGTGGTGGGGGTGGGGGGGTGCGAAGGTTTCACTGTTTTCAGAGGGGAGGCCCAGAATGATGGAGTTTGGGAACCCATGATCTATACCATGGGGGGGGCCAACTCGTGGCTCGGGAGCCGCATGCGGCTCTTGCGTTCATATACTGTACAAGTTTAGTGTTTGTGTACCATTCTGCCATATATATGTCGTCATTGGCGCATTTCAAGGCTTCAAAATTTCAGCGTCACTACAGCTCACTCCATGCTAACCTCAACCAGGATTTTCCAAAAGGGACTGAACTTCGAATTGAACTTGTCATCTTACTATTAGGGTACATTTCTGTCATCATATATTGGTGTGTGACATTTACAATTTATTTCATCTGTCTGGCAGAGGTGTGTGTGGGTGTGTGTGTGTGTGTGTGTGTGTGTGTGAGGAAGAGATGGTTGGGGGGGTGTGCCCATGTGTACGATGTTGCTGGCCTGTGGGCTTACTATTGTAGGGGTACATTTCTGTAATGATGTTGGTGTGTGACTTTTACGATTCATCTCACTGACAGAGGTGTGTGTGTGTGTGTGTGTGTCAGAAGGATGGGTAATGTAGCCTGTGTGCCGATGTGGCTCTTTGCTGTAACATACAGTGTAGTCAGATATGTGGCTCTTGGTCTCCGACTGGTTGGCCACCCCTGATCAATACAGTGCTATTAAACTAAAACGTTCACATACAGACCGAATTCCAAAATAGTTGGGACACTTCAAATTGTGAATAAAAACATAATGCAGTGATGTGAAAGTTTAAAATTTCAATATTTTATTCAGAATTCAACATTGATGACATATCAAATGTTGAAACTGAAGAAATGTATAATTTTAAGGGAAAAATAGTTGGGACCAGGCCACATTTACCACTGTGTGGCATCCCCTCTTCTTTTTAGAACAGTCTGTATGTGAGCACAAGTGTCTTCAAACATAAACAAACAGATTTCTTAAATAAATCTCAACAAAACATTTCATCCTAGCACACGAAAAGATTTCACACAAAGGTGGTTTGCGCAAGGCCACCTCAGGCATCCCCATGGCCAATAGCTAGATGAACTAGTCCAATTAAGCAACTAATACTACGTTGTTTCCTGGCGGCACCCTTTTGCTGCCGGACAGAAGCTTCCAAACTGAAGACTGCAACAAACAGCTCACTAAACTGGTAATCAACTTATGCTCAAACAACTCAAAGCACTCAAGTGTGTGTGCACCTACTTAAGTACAATAAATGACAACAGCATAATAAAGTAGTCTTGCATATTTCTTTTTTCAATAACATCACATTTGTTAAAACACCAGTTCAAGGTTCACTCAACAATGTTACATGAACATGAATGTACAAGCTAATGTATGAATGCATATGTGTGCCGTGTAAGTGTGTAGACCAGTCTATGGAGGGGTTTTCTATGTGCGGTCACTTCACGACCGTCACATGGTTCAACATGCGGTCTAATTGCTTGAGGGATTGAAATGCATTGACATGTTTGCTGTCTGTCTGAACGTCTGTAAAAGTTATAATATGTGAAGGTTGCAGAACCACTGACTGACCGGGTAGAGTACAGTAATTAGTAAAGAAATAGATTGTATGATCCGTGCCCCCATTTGGTTACTCAACTACATGTACTGTATCCTTTTTCTGATTCATTCTTGGCTCATTCATAGGCATTTACCAAACACTATATTGAATCGGTATTTAATTCACTATATTGAATTGTATTTTGAGTAATTTAAGAAAATGATTTGATGTACTGAAGCAGTTTTGGACTGATTGCTGTCAGATGGAATCACATTATTCTATCCCATGTTCTATGCAAGGCAGTCCACACCATGATGAAATGATTGCTGATGGTTACCCTGGTCACGTGATGAGTGGGACATCCTTGGCTGTAAAAGTACTGCTAATTGTGAGTAGAATGACAAAGTGATGAGTTTGCTAACAAGCTTACAGATTGATGGAGGTTATATGCTATTCCGTATTTGGTAACACTTTCTATGAAGCCAGTATTCATAGAGCATTATAAATGCATTCATAAAGACTTATAAAGCATTCATAAAGGCTTATAACTAATCTTATAACTTAGAATTCATAACTGATTATATGTTCTCATGACTGTACTCATAAGGCATTATAATGTCATCATACAAACCTTTATAACTTGATGTATCACAAAGCATTATAACTTTCTTTGAACTTTTGATACTAGCGGAACATGCCACTTAGTGTCTGTTATGGTGCCTTATTCATTTTTACGAGTAATTATGTGCTCATCTTACTTTACTTAGGGTATGCACTGAGCACTTGTAACTTGTCATTATGCAGCATGAACAAATTGACATATAAAAGGACAAATAACAAATTGAAGCATTATAATGCTTTATGACAATTCAAGTTTTAAAGACTTAAAGATAACATTATAATGCTTTATGAGTGTAGACATGAGAATGTACTGTATAAACAGTTATGAACACTAATGTCATTAGTTTTTGAATGTGTTATAACACTTTATGAATGTAGGTATAATGCTTTATGAATACTGGCTTCATAGAAAGTGTTACCCTGTATTTACATAATTATCTGTTAGATATTCATATATTTTTGAAGGCTTTTTTAGAATATATTTCTCTTATAGGAAAACATAGGCAATTTAATATCTTTGGGTGTTAACATTCTTCGCTTGTCTTGCAGATAATGTGCCCACTACATGCAGCTCTCTCTGACTGCATCTACAAGACCCTGTTTGATGATTGGGTAAGCCTTTCGGCAAATTCATATCACTGATACAGATGGCAAGTCTGGTTAACGCCCCCAAATGCGAGGGTGGGATGTGGGATGTGGTGGAAAAATTAAGAATAAGTTGTGGTTAGTTTAACATGTAAGTGAGTGGAGAAGTACCGCAGCACAAGGAGAAAATTGCTAAGCAGTAAATCGCTGAGTAAAACTGAATGTAATACCTAGTCTATGTGGTGATTTGTCTGATTATGACCTACTGTATTTGCTTGCTTGCATTATGTTTAGAGTAGACTAAAATACATTTTCCATGATTTGTTAATTCCAGTTACACTGAAAGACATGTAATCAGTGGTCTCTACTGGTGTCGTAAGGGGAACAACTTCCAATGACAAGTTATTAGCTTAAATAAGCAAGCCAAAGTTAGCTACATTTACAGTGATGATGAATGAAGATGGCAAGTTAGCAAGCTAATAAAACCAACCAGAATTATCCTCAGTATCGCATTTGCAATAGCACTGACCACACTGAGTTGACAATTGACATTAGACGATTTCAATCACACAAATACCTGAAAGCACTGCCCCCAAAAATATGCTTGGGAGTTTGTTTGTTTTTTTGGACACAACGAGGCATTAACCAGATGTGCCATCTAGGCCTATAGGGAGCACAGCGAGAGCCTTCATTGACCTTGTTCATTTACCCAGCGCAAAGTGACTACAAAGTTGGCAAGCAAGGCATAACACGCTTACCTTTCATCTAGCTTACTGTACCTTTAATGTTTCAGTTTCAATCAATTTAATACTTCAAATTCTACTCAATTTAGAGACAATTAGTGTTTTGAAAATTATGAAGAGTGAGTGTGTATGTGTGTAACTTAGTTTAACTGTACAGTGCCATGCGCAGTGGTTTTGTGAGGTTATCAAGTAAATTATCAAGGAATTTCAGTTAAATCTTTTAATCATTTTCAATCATTTTCAGTCAAAACATACCCCAGGAGATTTTGAGTTATGGATTCCCATCCTTGATAATAAGGTGACATGCCTCTATCCATTTGATTACAAGACCTCAGACGATAATACAATAATGTAGATGCAAGGCTGTAATAGACTTACAGGTGAATTGGTTTGTTTCCAGATTAACTGTACCAGTATTGCTAAGGCTCTGCAGAAAAGCCACTGCATGAACCAGAAGTGTCCGGAAGATAATAAGGCTTGCAGTAAAACCAACGAAATGACCAAAAGGCTGCTGTATGAGTGTATAATGCCAGAAGAGGTAAGTTATGTTATTTCTACAACTGTGCGTGAACCATATTTTATCAACAACTTTGTCGTCACTGTCAAGTCCTGTGGTTTTTATTATCAATTCAACCATTCAAGGACATTCAAGACTAGACACACAAAAGAGGTAAACAAAGTGCTGTGACATCTTAATGTTGGCTTAGAGCATTTTAAGACAGACAGGACAGACAACAAGACAGGGCATAGGTAGAGGAGGTAGTGAGGCGGAGGTAGATTTTATAAAGTAAAAAAAAAAGAGCAGCATAGACGAAAATTGCAGTTCATTTAAGGTCAGTATGAGAGGCTTTGCATCATGTCCCAATATTCAGCGGTCTGACCAAAGATCATGGAATACTGACCAAGATAAAGCATCATAATACATTTCACTGGGAGCAAACTTCAACCATCTCTTGTCTGACTGCTTGGGGGAAGAAGGGGGGGGGGGTATGAAGATGCGGGCAAAAGAGGGAACCCCTCTTGATCGCAACAAAATTTATCTATTCTTTCAGATGCAACAGTATTACATAGGCATGTAATTGCATTTGGCAGTGCAGAAGCGGTTTTCTGTAGGCCTACAGTTTTAAAAGTAGTTTTAGTAGTATTTCTATCCCTATAAGACAAGTTGTGTTGTTTTGTAACAAACTTTTTCATGGCCCCTGGCAAGTATGGACATTTTCATGGCCCCCATACAGTATGGACATTTTATAGAATGAACAAAGTCATTCTACAGTGTAAACAGTTCAAGTACTGGTATGTGTTTGATAGAGAATATGTTTACTGATACTTATTTTTTACTGAAGATTAAGGTGAGGACTAGAATGGCCTGGTGGACGTAGCTCAAACTCAGGATAGAGGGTGTGGATGTCATCATGTAAAATAATAAATACAGCCTTTAAAGCAATATACCGGAGTAAGTTTAAGCATAGCCCTGCTGCACGAGCCTTCTAACAGCTATATATTTCGCATGAAATGAAAGATTTTCGAACAGCACAGACCTAACGCGAACGCGAAACACTTTGCATTGAGTCAGTGTAACCTCAGATCTTACTTTCGGTTTCCAACAGTCAGGTCCCATTGATTCAGTGTTCGCTTCTGCGTTCGCCTTCGGTCTGTGCTGTACCAAATTATTTTGTTCCACTCACTAACTAGCGTATTTAGCAAGCTCTTTCAACAGGGCTATGTTTGAATTCGCTCCGGCACTCTCCTTTAAAGGATCCCCGACTAGTAAAGCGTGTGGGCATCATAAGATTGGCATTGGCGTCATCTTCAATTAACGTGACTCAAAAGCATTTAAAATGCTTTGAGTTCGGTTTTCACCAATTCGCACACACTCACACACCGATATCAGAGGCTGCCGTGTTGGATTGCTGTTGTGAGGCCATCCAAGGCGTACCCAATATGTGAGCCATAGGAGGGACCTCGAGGATAGGTTGGCCCCAGCGTGGGACCCCAGAGATGGGTGAAGCACTAGTGTGTGTGGGGCACCCTTAAATGGGAGAAGTTTGGCTGATGTATACGTGAGGGACGGCAGTATGCGTGAAGCATGTTGCACGGGTGTTGGACATTTAGCACCCAAAGGAGGCGGGTTTGAGACTGTTTGGGGTCATTGCTCTCTCTTTCTTTGCTACAGTGAGACAGGCAACCTGCCCTACCCATTTACACTGCCCTACCCATTGTATCAGATGTTGGCAGGCACAATTAAATGATGTTTTTTTAATAAATTGTTTCCCTCTCCTTTCCCTTTTGTCCTTGCATAGGATGATTTTAACTGTCCAAATTCATCTGAATTCAAGCCTCAGATGCAAAGTCATCAGTATATGAATCTCTCAAAAATCCTAAAAGACTTTGGAGGTAAGGCAGATTGCATATTTTAAATGGAATATGAATGATTTGAATGCTTAAAATGTAGTATTAGTATTAGTATTAGTATTAAAATGATCCTCTTCTCATTTCAGATTGTTTTAAACATGCACAGCCACTTACAGGTAATATGTAATACATTTTCTTACCTCTTCTTTTAAGATATTGTTTTGTCCTGCAGGATATTGTACGGATCTAACAGTAGCCATGATGTACAGATACATTGCAAAGAAGGCAGACCACTCCAGGCTTGTGTATTACCATTGATGTGGGGACAGTAGTAAGTCATATGTCATAAGTCAATTTGTTTGTAGAGCACATCTAAAACAACAGGCATTGTGACTAATATTTATGTGGGGACCAAAGTGCTAGTAAGACTCGAGCACACAACACTAACTCGCATCTCCCCTTCTTACTTTTAATTTCCTATTAAATATCTTTTCCGAACTGTATGCACTTCACTTAACCGTTTCCTTAGCTTGTTGCGAGAACCTATTGAAGTAAAACCACAGAGTGACAAGCATATTAGTCACCCGATTCCATAATGGTGTTCTAGAAGCATCTTAGCATAGCATGGTTTTCTGCTTACTTCATTGTGATTTGTCAGAACATCCACATGATATGGCAGTTCATCTATATGATTTAATATGACTGATAATGTCGGGAATTGTGTAAGGATTGGCATTCATTTTGATCTGGAACTGAATATTTGTGTAGTTTACTGTTAATTGATCCCTGGCTCCTAGCCTCACTAAAACCAAACCTAAGACCAAAGTCTTTGAGAATGCTCTCAGTTTACTTTCAAGAGAGGTATGAAGTGAAACTAAATTTAAGTTGTACATTAAGCTCTTGCTGAATTTTGTAGAAAGCATAGTAAACACATCATTCTCATGAACATAGGTTTTTATGTTTATTCCGTTTTGAAGGAAATAGACATCCCTGGCTAAAATTCTTACCTTGATCCTGATCAACTTTCCTGTTATCCATACTACAGTATGCAATGTATGATTTCTGAGTGTTGAGACTGCACTCAAATGAAGACCATGAGGGGCATTCTGCTGACTTCCAAAAATTGCCTTGAATTACAGATGTGGCTGCATTGATTATTACACCTCTAAGCATTAATGTGGCAATCAATAGTTAGAATGGACCAGTAATCTTCTTCCTTTTTGTCAACAGAAATAAGTGTTCAACCCACATTCACATGTTCACAAGGTATGTCTAAATTTGAAAATTTGCTGACGTAGTACAGGTTGCCACTCTATTTATGTGCACGCGTGCGTGCATGTGTGTGTGTGTGTGTGTGAGTGTGAGTGATGGCCTCTGGCACCTTCCTATGGATAAGGGAGAAAGCACTTAAAGGTTGATATGCTTCTGCGTTGACTGCCATTGGTTTGCTGCATAGAGTGGCATGCTCTACCCCTTGAGTGTATACTGTTGTGTTTACTGAATTGGTTTGCTTTTGTCAATACGCATGCTTTCATTTCGTCAACATTACTGTTAAGGAGCAACTGTAGGCACTTTATTGTAGCAAAAAAAACAGAACCATTTGGGTTGCCAGTTTATGTTCTGTTAGCCAGCAGACCTCTCATGACTACCATCAAGTATTGCCTGAAGTATTGGCTGAACAGAGGGTCTTAAGTAGGGATGGGAATTTTGGGTAAAAACACTATTCGAAAATCGATGACAAGTATTCGAAAATTATTCGAAAATCGACCCCGCTCCGCCCACCGCATGCACTACAGCACGATATAATAGAGAAAATGAAGAGGCATCGTAAACCTTCAAAGTGTCTACTTTATCAAACACGTTGTTGAACGTACATCAGCGCTTACAAAAGGTTTGTAGCCTTATGAGCATCAGTAGGCCTACTTTTTAATTAGACTTTGACTTTCTGTACAACATATTTCTATCTTAAATCAAAATTCAGGAAATAAACGTCTTCTTTGTGCAACTGAAACGGCCTGAATGAACTGCCTGGACGGCTACAATATTTACCAGCAATAGGCTTGAATTATAATGACAACAATTAAACAGCAAATTCTTGTTAAAAAAAACAAAAAAACAATTCCAATATTGACAATTAATCCAGCTCGCTCCGATGGCACTGACGTCGCAGGCATACAAGCTCTCACTAACTTTGCCAAACGGGGATATTTCTGTTCCTTGGCCGTTATTTTATAGGACTGCTACAGGCTCCAGGTTTATTGTTAGCGGCACCTTCAGGCTAAATTACGCGTTGCATGAAACATTGGTTAGGAAACGTCTTCTTCAAAACGGTGTTTGTTATTTTTATGATGATATGGCTAAAACAGTATTTGATTTAACTATTCGATATTCGAACGCACTTTCGATTTTCGAATATTCGAAAATCATGTCCCAACCCTAGTCTTAAGGATGGCGGGCCCCCAACAACCCGCCACACATGCCCCTTGTTTTGACACTAAGCAGAAATAGAAACAGAAAGAGAATACTGTAGGAACATTCCGTTCAGTCCACTTACTTGTACCACAGCCACAACTCTGAAAGAAGCATTTGGACCTCAGCTGTTTGTAGTGAAAACTTGCATTTAAGACACAAGCATGTATATGACAAAGCATTTGTTATAGTGATGATGACTGATATTATTGATTGATGTCATCTAGTCCATACCCTTTTTAGGATACATATAGTGTTTTGCTGATTTATGAGAACCAAGGTTATACCAAGGTTATGGTGTGTGTGTGTGTGTGTGTGTGTGTGTGTGTGTGTGTGTGTGTGTGTGTGTGTGTGTGTGTGTGTGTGCGCGCCGCAAAGACACTCCGTATTTCACTAAACATATTGAAACATCCTTCTGTCTGCTACTTGTGTTCCCTCCTGTTTGCCCTTTGTTTACTTCCTGCATTTCCACACATGCTCCTTTGTCCTCCATGTGCTCCAAACATTTGTCATGTCTGCTTTTTTTGTCATGTTTTTTTGTTGCCTTTTTCTGTCCCTGCCCTTCAGCTGTATCTAGTCCTGTTCTTTTGTTATTACTCTTCCTTGAAACCGCTTTGCTTTGGTTTACCTGTTGCTTGTTCTCTTGTGTGGCCCCTAGGTAGGCTATTTAGATCTAACAGAAGGGTGTCATTCCGCTAGCTCCGTCTATATCAACATATCCATCTGGGATGGGCATACCCTTGGGAGGGATTTAAGGACAGGCAAAATAGTGGAGCCAATCTGGGGTGTGTTTCCCAAAAGCATAGCTGCTAACCTGTTAGCAACTTAGTTAGTTGTCAATGGGAAATTGCATTGCAACCAACATAGTAGCTAACTTAGTTAGCAACTATGCTTTTGGGAAACACACCCCAGGACTTTTGGTTCTTATTAAATGCAATGTAGCAGAAAAGCATCTGTTTTGATTTGGGCGCATTGAGGAAGCAGGTCAAAGATGAGATTTTTCCAGTAATACACAAAACAATAATTTAACTGACAGACCTATCAGCTTTCAGTTCAAGTTAAAAAGTCACTTCCCTTGTTCACTCAAGCTGCAACAAAACCACTGGTACTCTATTTTTGGGCTTTTTTGCCTTTATTCAGACAGGACAGTATAGAGATGGACAGGAAACAAGTGGGAGATGGGGTGGGATGTAAGGATTTTGAAATGCCTCTCCTATCGAGCAATCGCTATAGAACGGCATCCATCTAGGTTTATCATGTCTCATCAGTTCTAGTCAGTCTTTGTTTCGTGTGATGTTCAAGTAATGTTCATTTTAAAGTGTTGTATCTCTGTTTGTACACTATTACTACTACTAAGTTAAAATCTTCTTGCGTGTTTGGGTCATGCTTCAATGAAACATTACAATACCAAAAAATATCTCTTAGCATGAATTATGTTATAACCAATAATCTCAGGTACAGCAGCATCTTCCACCATTACAACAGCAACCCGCGCCCCAACCACCAAGAGCAGTGCAACCACCACCCCCACCATCACCAGTTCTTCAGACACCACCACCAAGAGCAGCACAACCACTTCACCCACGTCCAGCAGCACCATCACCAATACTACAGTCAACACCACAAGCACAACCATTACTCCATCTCATATTCCTGGCAAGTGTTGAGTTTTAAGGAAAATATGTTCCCCAGCTAATATAGTGTAGTGTTTGTTTGTGTGTGTGTACTGTATATGTGTGTTTTTGTCTTTGTTCGCATCATTGCAGCATGGCTTCCTTAGATGCCCATATGTTTTTTTCTGTTTGTTTGTTTGTTTTTTTACTTACTGCTATTTATCTGTCTACTCTTGTTCTAAAGAGTACAAATGGGCAAAATGTGTTTATGTCTTTATTCATCTCTGTTTTAGACAGGGCAAATAATGGAACAACCATCCCCAGTCAATCTCCTCCCTCCAAAGTATATGGTGGTAAGTGCTTGTTATCAACAATGCTGATCGACACTGATATGGCTGCCTGATGTTGTCTAATTGGTCCGCAAATGCCATATTTTCCCATATTGAAACCAGATCAACAAAAGTTTTCATTCTGACCTGTTTTGTTTGCTTAGCCTCTGCCATGACCAAAAAGATAAGAGAAGTTGACAGTACTTTATTCATCTGGAAGGAAATTCAATAAGATAATATGCACAGTATATATATGGGCAATTCCAGCGTTATGGATGTGACATTTTCATGCATTATTGATGAACAAAAGGCCAGATAACCTCTGCAAACCTAGCAGTATTTCACAATTTTTTTTCATATTCTTCTGCAAACTCCATGGCTGAATACAGGCAAACAGAAAAAAATAATATCATGATTTGCATCATAAGAATATGAGCCTTTCAATTTGCGTTATGGACGTGACGAAAAACGGACAAACTTTTGAGAGAGCGTAGTTTTTGCTGTGAAGTGTGTGAAATTTCTAGAGAAATGTAAATATTACTACATTCATACCAAACAGGACACCTCAGTAAAGACAGAGAAAGACTTAATTTCAAATGTAAATGTAAAAAAAGTTGGTTTTCATTGGGAGACATGGCGTTATGGATGTGACGTTATGGACGTGACGTCTGGAAAAACCCTCCAAAACGATACAAAACAATTGTGAACGGTGGATTTTAACCTGTAACAAGATAAATAGTAATATAACAATGAAAAATAACTGATAGTATTGCAGCTTTGTGTGTGTTATCACCCACTTATGCCCATTATAAGCCCCTCCATAGACTTACATTATAGCTGAATAGGGTAAAAATTTTAACAAACAGATATCCTTTCGAAACTTGCTCAGTTGAATATTTACATCGAGACAATACTTTTTTGTATTGGAAGTTTTCTGAAAGAATTTGTATGTCCATGTAGGTGAGACTTAAAGTTTTAAGGTGAGGTTTACTTTTTCGTGGAATTGCCCATATATATATATATATAATATATATATTCTCTGTGTTTTGTGCCTTAGGAATAACTGAACAAAGTGTGTTGGGCGTCTTCCTGTTGCTATCTGTGATTCTAAACTTAATTTTAGTGGGGATGTTACTGAAACAAAGACGGAGACCTACAATCACATGTGAAAAATGTGGTAAGCACTGTTGTGATCTAGACCACTGTATACATTTGCATATGAATTTACTGTATGACTGTGTGTGTGTGTGTGTGTATGAGAGTGTGTCTGTGTTAACTGTATAAATGCACATAGTTAACATAATGGATGGAAGCCCATACAGATTTAACTTTGCCAATGAACTGAGCCATTGAGCTCATTACAAGCACACAGCTGCAGATATTTGGCTTCATGTAGAAATCCAGTGGGACCCAACCCATATTCCGGGCATAATAAAAATGAAATTGAAAGTAAGTTAAAGTGACTCAGTTAATGCCAGCAGACTGTTCACTATTAGGTCTATGTTGTCATACAATTGCCACATTCTTCTCCATACTGATAGAATTGGATGGCCTGGAAACTACAGGACTGGATTTCTCTTTTAAATCTTATCACAAGCAGTGTTTGTGTTTCTGCTATAGAGAGACTCCATGTAATATTTTTTGACTTCAGTATGTTTGCAATTGAATATTATGTAAAAAAAAAAAAAAAAAAAAAAAAAACGGTGTAGGAGATGATTATTACTTACCTGTCTTTCTGCTTGTCTTACCTGTCTTTCTACCAAGCAGAAGCAGAAAGATATGAATTAATGGTATCGACCAATGATTCCTCCATGACCTAGAGCTGGATGCCTGTGTTGTGTGGGAGTCATCAGTTATTCAGTACTACAAGACTGCAGAATGAAGGATGGACGTGCTTCTTCTGCCTCACTTGGCCCTTCACAGACAGCAAATTCGACACCATTACCAAGACTTTATTATTGGAGGAGATGCACCACTTACTAAATAACTCCACTGGATTACATGGGAGGATAGTGTTACGCAAAAATGGCTGAGCTCAGGAAGTGGAAGTCTTGCTTTGCAGTGAAAGTAGCCCATCGCTTTGTTCCAAGATGCCTTTGTTTATTCTCTCCATCATAGCCATGTGACTGACGTTTGTGCAGACGCAGTAAGCACAAATATCTTCCTATTCATTTAAATAGGGCCTTGAACTTACTAGGTCAAAATAACTCCCCGAGGTGTCTCCAAGATGGCTGCCCAGTGATGGGGCTTGCCTTGAAAGGACTTTGCTTTAAGTAACTGGCACAAGGGATTACACACTGCTACCTTTGGATTTGGGAACGAGGATACAAGAGAATCAAGACTAGTGGCAACAAGAGACTCATTATCACCCAAAATCCTTGATTATTAACTGCTTCAACCCTCTCTACTGTCTCTGCCAGAGAAAAAACAACAATTCAGATCATGTCATGACACACAAGAACATTTTTTTTTTTTTTTTTTTTTTTAAAGATATTTTTTGGGGCTTTTTCCACCTTTATTAAGCAGGACAGTGTAGAGAGACAGGAAGTGAGTGGGGGAGAGACAGGGAGGGATCGGGAAATTACCTCAGGTCAGAATCGAACCCGGGTCCCCAGATTCATGGTATGGCGCCTTAGCCAACTGAGCCAAGACGCCCCCACAAGAACATTTTTAACACGACTGAATGACTAACCATGTTGGACTAACACCGATAATGTGTTTATATGAATATTAAGAGTTTTTTTATTTTTTGTTTGAAAGGGAGACTCACTGGACAACAGATATCAGATAGACACACATTATATACAGTATCTATGTCTATGTCACTCTGAGCAAAAACAAGTCTCATAACAGGCACATCCATACACGCAATCCACAACAGTTAGTTTACACACACACACACACACACACACTTTTTCTCTTGCAAACGAACACATTCTAAAAGTCATGACATGCAACGGTACATACAGTATAACCAAAGACCACTCCATTGTGTTTTGAGGAAGGGGTGAAGGGCACATATTGTGGCAATGTGATGAGGATACATGTGGATGGCCTGTAAAAGAGTCTGCACAGGGGCTCTGACAAAATGCGAAGCACTCGCTGTCAACATTCAATTCCTTTGTATTCAATGCAACTCCGCACTCCAGTGTCAAATCCTGCCGCCGCCGCCGCCACCTGCTGATTACAATTCAAGTCTATTATTTCTGAGCCGCTCATAGAGACTGGGGCAGGGGAGGGATTTCTTATGGCATGGTGGTGCTGCATGATACTGTAATAAATCTATTAACATTTCACCAACACATACTGTTGCACATACAGTAAATATGCTGAACAATGTGAATATGTTATTGTGAATATATATATATATATTGTCATTATTATTTTTTTTAAATGGTGAAGAATCAAAATGGTCAGCATGATATGTATAGAGCAGAAATGTTAAAAAGAAAAGGAAATATGATAAATGTCTATATTTGTACGTCATACATTTTATTTATTTTTTATTTGGCCAGTATTTGACAGTATATCCATTCACCTAGGGGGCAAAACCCCCTTTTTTGGGGAAATCAGACATGGACTGCTGTAACTGGGATGTCCCAGTATCA
Source organism: Sardinella longiceps (assembly GCA_027497455.2). NCBI lineage: Eukaryota > Metazoa > Chordata > Actinopteri > Clupeiformes > Clupeidae > Sardinella > Sardinella longiceps. The sequence continues at coordinate 18,612,440 of JAODXP020000015.1, read as the reverse complement.
AAACCTGGGTGGACAACCCGGTCCAACAAACTGTAGTTTATGTGTTATCAGCCATTTTATGCCTTATTAGTCTATAGAGCGACATTTTAAGGCTGAATAGGGTACATTTTTGCACAAATAGATATCCCCACAAAAAATGGCATGCTGACTATTCATGTTATGATTAAACTTTTTTGTATTGCAAGTTTTCTAAAATACTTCAGACATTGATGTAAATGAGCCATTACCTAATGCAAAATACCATATTTGACATACCATGGCCATGGGTCAGGGGGGTCACAGTGCACCTCTACCAACCAAACAAACTATTTGTGAGAAGTAAGGCTATGCTGAATATGAAATTAAATGTTAATATTAACAATTTTTGGATACACTACCTATTAGAACTACATGGATGCTAATTGAGAATCAATACATTTCAATGTAATGCAAATACTGTTGAGGATGCATTGTCCATGGTATGGAAGAAAAGGACATTTGTCTCTGCACAATAAATCTCATCTACAGGGTGTAGGCTTCTAAAATATATATAGTTTAGGCTGTCTTGCTCATTTACCCTCAAGGTAGTCTACAGATTGAAATGTAATCATTATTACTCACAGGACTATTCAAGGGTATGATGCCTCATTTAGCCTACTGTACATATGTATACATGATATTTCAGAAAACTTCCAGGTTTTAATCCTTGGACATCCTAGATCTGAATTTTGTTGAACAACCTTTTACAGCAGCTCATGTCTGTTAACCCCCCTTTACCCTCCAGGGTAATTGTTAAAGACATACTATTAATGTCCAGCTACTTGCATAATGTGGAAAAGAGGAGTGGTTTGAGATTGTTATTATAACCATTTTGGCTTGATCACCTGTCACCACTCTTATGTACTGTATGTTGGAAATCTTGTTTCCACCCTAGTCACACTCCAACTCTCACTAAATGCTCCAATATGAAAATATATACTATCAGTTGTCTGTGGATCAGGCACGGTGACAGGATGGTATTACAATTGGGATAAAGCCGGAGAGCCAGAGACTGAATTTCCCTTACGGAATCCAGAGTATATACTTATGTTTTCAAATGTAATCAAGCATCGTGTTTGTACTAGACATACAGGGAAGAGTGTATAAGCTTTGGACTGTTGTTAAATGTATCTTCTTATACCATTTTTCAACATTCAGTTCACGTGGTTGTATGCAAACGATATCAGACTACTTTTGGGACTTGCCACAAAGTTACTGATGAACTATTAATGGAAACGTTCTCTACAATGCAATGTGTTTGTGACTTGGAGTCGTTGTGTTGTTACTGGCCCCGTTGTGTCTTTGTAAAAATGTCCTTTTTGCTCCAACATCAGTATTCAAATGTATAAATAAATGAAACAAAGAGCTAAAGATGTGCCTGAATTTGCATACGGCTTCAGCTTGGCACATAGCATTCAAGAGCCTCAAGGCCCTTGCTGTGAGGTGTTCCCAACATCAAGTGGCGCATCAAGGAGTACCAAATACCGCCAGTGTTCTCTCTCTATTGAGCCAAGCGATTTGCCTGAGCTTGAGCCAAGCTACTGGCACTGGCAGCTACTGCTACTGGCAGTCCACTGGCCACAAGCATTAGTATGCAATGGGTCCTCATTAGTATGCAATGTCTCGCATTCTTGTGAATCCATGAACAGAAGAGATTAAAGGTAGCCTGCCAAGTGCTATGATATAAAATCAATTTGCTACTAGGGTGCGTCTAGAGTTCTAGGCAAGATTAAAGGCACACCAAGGAACACTTTATGCTGCTGTTTAGACTAATTTACCAGTTTTGTACTCATTCCAATGGGGAAATGGCTCATTAGGGGGTGGTAGGTGAATGAAGGCTCTTTTAGCATCTTCCAGGCAGTTACAGACTAGGACAAGAAGTGTACTCTAAATGGTTCGTATATGACAAACCCATTTGGTAGGTTGGTACAAATATATCACAACCAATGACAATGCCTGAAGTCAACCGTTCCCTGACTCCCTGAGGTGTTGTTCAGCGATTAGGTTTTTTGTCCTGCACTAACTCACAAAGTGCTCCACCAGACAGACTCATGTAGTCAGCGTCTTGTCAGTAAAACTCATTACTCGTCATCTGAGAACCTCCACATGATGTGGCATACAGTATCTCAGAGTTGTAGGCTACTTGAAATCTAATGTGCACCTACAGGGGACATGAGAGAACATGCTTCCCTGTGGCACACTAATGCATTTAGCAGACTATTTTATCCAAAGCAATATACAGTATTATTTATCAACTATCAATTATCTCAGGGACCGTCTCCTCAAGAGCAATTTAGGGTTAAGTAGGCTACCTTGTTTAAGGGATTGTAATGTTGAATCATTGGTCTGGAATAGTCAATGTACATGACCCTCTCAGACAGCACCACTCCCTGTGTCCAGGCAAGGGATCATCCTGTATTGCAGATAACTGCTTCCTCCACACCCATCTCTTGGTAGATTATGCATTCAGTAGTTTGTGGACCTGAGATACACCAGCGGCTTCTGGGTCTTATAGAGCAGATGAAGTCAGTCATTTTTTTCTTGTGGTAATTGATAAAACAGTAATACTGTTTCAATTACAGCTTTAGTCAATTAAAATGTAGATGCAGCCTCTCAAACATGGACCTATGCTGTCCTGTGAGAGTTCATAAATTTCCCTTGACAGACAACCAAAGGGGCAATCCAGGCAAAACCCAGACAGATGACACCACTAGCCTATTTGTGCCAAAACCTGTACAATTAGATCAGCAGAAAGCCTTCCTGAATATGTGCCAGTCTAAGCAAGTAGGCCCACCACTTTCTCTTCCCCTCTCTCAAGACCACTCTCTTTTGACCGCTGATCATTTTAAATCGGCTCCATTAGTGTCAGCTTTCAAATCTAATGTAGGTCTAGGCCTAAAATTGCCTTCCTTACTAAATTAGCCAACCTTGTTAGAGTGCATTGAAAATGCACTCTATTGTTCTTCGATTTCTTCTTCTTCTTCTTCTTCTTCTTCTTCTTCTTCAACTATGTAATTCAGATCTAACGACTCAACTTAGAAACTTCATTCAAACTTCGTTGCATAGGTCATCTTCGGGAAATGTTTGCAATGTCTTTTCTACTTTGTAACTTTTATACTTTTGAAACTATGAGGATTTAAAATTATTTAAATATCCCATAGACTTAACATTAGCAGCCTAGCAACTGCATAGCAACCACTTCAAATATCCTAGCAACTGCCTAGCAACCACGTAGCAACCACTTCCACACTTGCAACTTAGCAACCACCATGGCAACTGACTTGATTTACCTAGCAACCACCCTAGCAACCACTTCACCTACCCTAGCAACAGCCTATCAATCATCTTAGGCACCTAACAACAGCTTAGCAACCACTTCCACAGACTACAATCCTCTCACTTAAGACTACAGATTCAGTTCAACTTCCGGATGTCATCAACTATGCGTCCTCCCAGCTGGTTCCTGTCCGCAACTGTTTCAAATTAAAAGTCCTCATCATACTAATTTGATGGAAAATGATTTTACTATTCAACTGTTCAACCATTCCAACTGTGAACTGTCATCAACTATGACTCCTGTCAACTGTTTCCTCTGGCCACAACTATTTCAAAATAAAAGTCCTCAGTGGGGGGGTGGCTAGTTAGCATGCTTAGTTAGCATAGTTAGCATGCTAATTAGCATTTTTGTTTTTTGATGCTATTCAACTCAGCTAAGTCTTGTGAGCATCATGCTTAGCATTACTAGTATGTTAGCTTAGCTAGCATGCTTAATTAGCATTTTTGGTTTTTCATGCAATTCAACTCAGCTAAGTCTTCTGATCATCATGCTAACATTATTAGCATGCTAGTTAGCATGGTTAGCATGCTAATTAGCATTTTTGTTTTTTGATGCTATTCAACTCAGCTAAGTCCTCTGATCATCATGCTAGTATAATTAGCATTTTAGCTAGCATGGTCAGCATGCTAATTAACATTTTTGTTTTTTTTATGCTATTCAACTAAGATAACTCTTGTGATCATCATGGTAGCATATTTAACATGCTAGTCAGCACTTAGAATTCTACTTAACATATATGATAATTTATGCTAGTCAACCTAACTGTCATGTGGTTCAAACTTCTCAACTAATTAACTGTTCAACCATTCCAACTGTCACTTATCCAATTATGCCTCCAGTCATCTAAATATGTTGCAATCATATTTACTGAAATGATTTGCAACAAAATCAACTAAAAACAGCAACTGCATTTTCAATGCACTCGTAATTTCTCTGAAATTACATTCTCTAGTTTTATTATTATTATTATTATTATTATTATTTTTATTATTGATTGTGTTAAGTGTTTTAATCAACTATTTGATGTAGGCCTATTTTAGGCTAATTCTACAATTTTACTTGGTTTTCAAAACCAGTGTAGTGTGGCCTAGGCTCTAGCTGTTTTGATACAAGAAAACCCCTCTTGTTCTCACTTTCACAATAAAAGACAGACAGAGGGTAAACGGTCTTGAACCTGAAATGAAGTCGTATATCGGGGACTTTTATATTGACAAGAAAGAAACCTGACCTTCATCACCGGATGTTGATACAAATACACTACCGAATGGAGTTTACCGGGCTTTCAGTTGCAGTGTGTAATATAAGTGTCTCTGGTGAAGTGTGAAGTTGTGGTTTTGTGTAGTAAATTTGGCTAGATTAGGTCTTCAAGGCACGTAAGTTAATAAATTCGGCAGCGTTAGGTTGTGAGGACGGGCTAACGTTAACGTTACCAACGTGTCTTTCATAGCGTTAACATTCTAGTCATGGAAACAGACTCATCACTCCTCGGTTCTGAGTTCTCTCCTGAAGAAGTGCTGTATCAACAGCTGTTGCTGCAGGTAATGTCTTAAACCTGGAGAAAACGCTAACGTTACACTTTGTTGCCTGTTAGCCTTTTAACGTTACTTTTAGACTTTACAGTCTATGGCTAGCTCAGTTAACGTTATTTCAGTAATGGCTGTCAGCTCTTCTATTCTTTTGCAGTAAACTGTAACTGCATAGGTATGACCATAGATATAGAACCTCTTTATAATTCTGTGGTTATGACAAATGTTTGCTGTAAGATTTTCATGTCCATAACGGTTTTGTTATGCTGCTATGAATCTTCAAAATTACTGGCTGTGTACAGCCTGTCCTGCAGGAGGACTGTGCAGAGGGGTCAGTGACGTTTTAGGTTTTCAAAACCTCAAAAAAATAAAAATGCAACAGCAAGTCAATTTCAACATTTTTTGAATACTTTAAGATGTTAACTTTTTGATTTAGTATGTGCCCACTCAAAAATATATATTTTTTTGTCTTTTTATTACAATCAATTGTATTTACACCATAAAAATGTCATTCGGTAAAACAGATTGTTTTCCATAAATATTAAAATCAGCATTAATGACCCAATCACAAAAAAATCCATAATGAAGATGTTGATGTATACTGAATTTATGGCTAGCAAAAAAATATCCATATTATTAAAGCATTTATATAAAATTTTGTCTTTTAAAGATAAAGCGCCCCATCTGTCAACATTTTTTCAGCATTATTCCTATAAAAAGTAAAAAATGCTGCCAAATTATGTAAAACTTCATATAATATAACATTTCATACAGTAATTTTGTTGTGTATTTGAATTATTACAATATGTTATAGATTTTGTATTAAATTTTGAATAATTTCCCTGTTTTACCATATGACGTTTTGTTTTACCAAATGACAAGACTGCTTTGATTCAGTTTTCTATTTAATTTTTGAACTTGTGCACTGATATAGGTTAATTCTGCATCTAAAGGGGTTCAAGAATGAGGAATGTGACTGTTGATCTTCAAATCATAACTTGCATTATCATTTGTTTGTAAAGTTGTAAATTGTAAAATCCCCCTTACAGCTGTCATTATATGGCTGAACACACTGGTTGAATCAGTTATGTGATACTGCTTAGCAATACAAAAGATACAAAAGGCTTCTTAAGTGAACTTTTAATTGAGAAAAAAATACTGATTCCAGTTTTAGACACTGGTGTGAGGTTCACAGTTTCCACAGAAAGACATTATGCAACCTTGAAACTGCGATTTGACATGTTGAATGTTTAGCGGCTTGTAACTACTTGCAACTACATGAAAACTTTGATTCACACCACTGCAGTTGTCTCATGTTGTCTTAAATCTTTGGTCAAAATTTGAATAAGCTTTAGATTACGCTCTTCCATAGCTGCACTGAAACAGCTGCCCTTATAGTATATTTGCACAGAAACGTGCACCCCTCTCTTCATTGGAAAGAGGCATCTGTTAAAAAAAATAGTATGTGTTACAACTAGCAATGCTGAGTTGGAGCATTTTTAATTAACTTTGCATATGGTTCAGGCAGCTAACTTATGTATTAGGCCTAAATTTAGCTGCAAGCAGCACAGTTAGTGCCTGTTAGTGGTCAAACATAACCAAACTTGTAAGCGTCCTCAGAAGGAGATCCTTCATCTATTTACCAAGTTTTGACGTAATTTGCCAATGCATCACTTACTGTATACGAGCTATGTAAGCAAAATATAGCGCCCCCCATAGGTCAAGTCAAGCAATCAATTGTATCCTCCTCAGGATGACTTCTAAAGTCCAAGTACCAACTTTTAAGTTGATGCATGGAAGCGTTCCTGAGATATAAACTTACTTCCTGTTTACTTCCTGTTTGTAGGGAACACTTCCTGTTTTGTTGTTTGGCTGCATTGGGTGAATGCTTTGGAATTTGCAAACATCAATAACTAACTTTTGTTAGGAATGGTCTACAGACCATTTCTTCCCATTTTTTTAAGAATGGTCAAAATGTATGACCTAGGATAAATTAGGCCTAGTCTAACTTTTGATAAAAGAATCCAATATGATACCCCCTAGAGGTCAAAGGTCATCATATTGGTGTATTCTCAGAATTGGGTCAAAGAGTCCAAGTAAGAAATTTGGTTTAAATACATGAGAGTTGTTGAGATTTAAGCAAATTAAGTTGTTAAGATATAAACAAAGGTCAAAGATATAAGCAAAGGTCAAAGGTCAAGGTCACCATTGGTTGGGCCCCCTCAGGAAGGGGTCCTAAGTATACTGGCCAACTTTGGAGTTGATATGTCAAAGCAATGCAGAGATATGATGGCCAATGCTCAACTTCTAATTCAGTTAAATGCATGTCATTCAGGAAAACAGCATGCCATTTCGTTTTGCCAAGTGACAAATTTCTTATTTTTTCATTATTTTTTCATTACTAACAGGCAGATGATGGCCACCTATTATCAACATTGACTTTGACCTTGGCTATTGAACTTCAAATTTCATATTTAAATGCATTTTTAAAAAATCACAAACTTTATAAACACATAAATACATGTTTCACCGAATGACACTCAAATCTGTGACACAAGGTACAACGCTTACAAAATGTGAAATTAACTTATATTTAGGAGCAAAATTTTAAACTTTCCTCCAACTTGGGTGGTCTTCAGGGGTCCTCTGAATGATGACATCCCATGCCACATGACTTGAACCATGAGTCTACAGTTTAAAATGGCTTCTTATCTTTGTTTTACTGAATGACATTTGGGGAAATGTATCTTTGCGGAACAAAGTGTTTTAAATATTAATAATGCTTTTAAATTATGTATCTTGCAAATACTTTACAATGTTTATCTACAGACTTGAAAAAATATGCCAAAGAGAAAATTTTATGATTTAGAAATATTTTTAATAATTTTAATTGCCTTTGTCTTTCTTGACATAAAGCGAGTGCCGTTTTACCGAAGGACATTTTACCTCTTTATCACTATAAAAGTCAGCCAGTTTAAAATTTTTCACACAAATATGACTTGTATTTAGAAGAGTGATGTAGGATAAATGCATTTAAACAAGATTACACAATTATTTTACAAAAATATGAAATTAATGGCTCCTGGAAGGATAAATGTAGGCGTCACGTGACAACCGATTCTCCAGCATAGTCGAGTTTTGCAAAATGCTGGTCGAGCTGACACTTTATACCTATTGCTTCAATGATTTCGTTTGTGTTAGGGTTAGGTAATCATATCCTAACAGCCTTTTAACGTTTCCATATTGCTACAGACAATGGGGAAACTGCAAAACAACGGAGGCCAAGATTCTAAGACCATCCGTCCTCAGCCTGGTTAGACAATGACACAACTCTCCAAACACACACACACACACACACACACACACATTTGTTTTCAGCAATATATACTGTACGTTTCCTTGTGAAATCGCTTGTGTTTGACTTTCCATTTTACCTTTGCCTTTGCTTGATGGTTGGTGCGTGAGAAATTAAATTGGGAATGTGACCTCTAGCATACAATCTTCTGTATTCCCCTCTCACAGGACTTTGTGCCAAAACCTGTACCATTCCAGAACAGCAGAAAGTCTTCCTGAACATATGCCAGTCTCAGCAAGTACCGCTTCCTCCTCCCCTCTCTCATGAGGACCTTATTGAACTGCTAGAGGCTGATGATCCATCTGGGTACAGAGTGCCAATGAGCCTTGGGGAGCCTCACACCGAATTGGACAACAGTTAGTTCCCTTTCCAGACTGGTTGCTTACAATTTACCCAAATCTGTTGTGAATGTTGTGTGTGTCCAGAGTGGTTGCTTACAATTTACCCAAATCTGTTCTTGTCAGGTAAACAGGCTTGCACTGTCTATGATGTGGTGGTCAACGATGAGTTTTTCCAGAAGTGTCAGGTAGGCTTACAATATGTTTTCAATAAGTTTGTTCTTATTGAAAAGTTGTCATTTTTGACCTGATTCAAAGCTCCGGGGTGAATTCAAGCATAGCCCTGTTGAACGAGCCTGCTAAATGCACTAATCATGGAGTGGAGCAAAATAATTTGTAGCAAAATAGACCAAACGCGAAGCACTTCGCATTGAATCAACGGTACCTCAGATCTTACTTTCGGTTTCGAATAATCAGTTTCCAATGATTCAGTGTAAAGTGCTTGTTCGCTTCTGCGTTCATGTTCGGTCTATGCTGTTCCAAATTATTTTGTTCCACTCGCTAACTAGTGCATTTAGCAGGCTCATTCAACAGGGCTATGCTTAAATTCACTCCGGAGCTTTCCTTTAACAGCGGCAGCAGTACTATAGGACTACGCTCACACTATTCTGCATCACTGTATCATGATTAAAACGATTAGCCTCCATACTTCTCGTCTATACTTTGGTAATGAAATCCTTACACGTCCACACAGAAACGAGAGACTTCCTGAAACGATGGTGACATAAGCATTCACTGACATGTCCCATGACTGTTCATGCATTTGAAGTATGCGCAAGCCGGCATTAGCGCAAGGAAGTATGGGAAGGGCTATGCCATGACTTGCTGATTATTAATGGCTACTGCGTGATTGTCTGTCTATGGCCTTAGGGCTAACACTATAGTTTACAGATACAAATAGATGATTCACCACTTCATCTCTCTCTCTCCCACTTGCTTCCTGTGACTCTTTAGTGTCTTCTTCGAATAAAACCGCGGAGACAGACAAGCTAACTCCTCCATGGCAGTGTCATTACCAGTTAACCACCTCCATAATGCATTGCAAAATTCCTTAGTAGATGTGTAATGTGTCTACTCTGTGTCACGAAAGCATCAATACGTGCCTTTTTCCCATTTGTGTTTGTATTTTCCATTTTAGAACGATGAGCTATTCCAACAGTTTCTTCTGGCTGTGTCCTTAGAGGGTCTGGAGAATAAGTACAATATGAGCCTAAGCCGAGGTTCGTACCTTTCTTGTATAGTGTCATAATTGTTCACATGAAGCTTCAAAATGACACCTCTAAAAACAACATAAAAAAAACATGCATAATTTACACATCTGAGATATTCATCGCATTTGCAGGGAAATCAGTTTGACTTGTGAAAAGATATTTGCCAAGTACTTATCGTCTGAAAATACTGGCAAATCAATATCAAAGATCTTTGGGTCTATTGTTGCCTCTGTAAATGAGCCATAAACAAATGCAGAATCCATACAAGATTTGAAAGATTTGGTGCAATTTTGTCTGAGGTGGTATTCTCTGAAGGCCTACCACTGCCTGTCATTTGGTGCTCTAATAGATGTGTAGAGCAGTGGCCAAGGGATTATTTGACCATTATTAAAACACACGCCATATTAGTACAGTATGCAGAGAAGTAGGATGATTCAACAGCGATGCCCAGTGAATAATGGCAGTTCCAAAACATGTCTCTCATATCTGTAAAATTGATCCACTACTTACACCACGTACAAAACCTTTAATGTGAAAACATGCCTGAAGATGGTCAATTAAAGCTGGTTCAATTAAATCCAATTAAACCATCTAAACCTGGCTCATTTTTTACAGCTGGGAGGCATCCTCTTTCTTCAATGTATTGTTAAATTTGTTCCAACACCTCCAGATGACTTAAAAATGGTATCTGATGTCCCCACACCATGTTATCTGCCATACTGATGATTTCTATTTCCTTGATAGAGTGCAAAGTCCTTAAAAACAGGAAATTCATGGGTGCAATACTGGAGCAAAATGTTCGCACAAAAAGCAAGCCTGTCATCCAAGAGTTAGACTCCAAGTATGTGTCATTGTTGTGTGTGTCATTGTTGTGTGTGTCGTTGTACAGTATGTGTCATTGTTTTAACCATACTTGTTGTGTACTATTTTTAGCATAACTTTCTTGCATATTCATTGCTATGCTTTGTTACCTTTTGGTTTTCCTCTAAACAGGGAGGCAAGATCAGCTCCTGTGGCTGCGAAAAGGTTTGTTTCCCATTTTAGCTGGTATGAAATCATTTCCTTGTCCCCTATGTACAGTAACTTGAGATTCATCAGACATAAGACGATATTGGCTAATAATATTTTATCAGTTTCAGCATGAGTTCTACCATCTCTTAGTTCCTCATAGTGTCTGAGAAAGACGTAACATTTGATGTTTGTAATGTGTGTCATGATGAAATCCTTCGACTTACTGTAATTCATAATGACAGCATGCAAAGATTTGGTCAGGATTTTGAAGAAATCAGGAAATGGGTTTATTCTTGGTACACTACTTGGGTTTTACTAAAGATTCCACTTAACTAACTCCTCTAACTAACACTGCAGCAAACTAGACTACATCACTGGTTTCATTTTCCATGAATGGCAAACAGATTCTTGATAAAAGATTTGGCAGATCATCATTTTGATGATGGGTGATGTGGCTCAAAAAAAAGTCATCAGAGCATTTATGCACAACTCCACGCTCTGTTTCAACTCCTCTCATGTTGCTTCACTCCTCTAACTAAACGGTGCTGTCTCTGCTACACACATCTGCAGGCCAGACTTGTGCTTGCAAGTGGAGCCGCCTGTTGGAGACCCTCAGTACCTAATTGCCGAGATCCATCTGCCTGGTGTGGTGAGTTCTCTTTTGCATACGTATGTGTTATTACAGTAATTTCCTGCATATAAGCCGCATTGTGTATAAGCCGCAGGACAGTGTTTTATGCAAGTTAAAAAACACAAATATTAACACCATATTAACTGCACCCCTGTTTTAACCTCATAGCAGAAGAAATTTTGCAAAATCAATGTATAAGCCGCGGCTAATAGTCGGGAAATTACGGTACTCTTTTTCTAATTCCATTACCATTCACAGGGTTGATTTTATGTTGCTCACTCAGGGATATAGGTTTAAGAAATTAAGCTGAAATGAAATTCCTTTGCAACATAGACATGGTATGATATAAAAGTAAGTAATGAAATGACTAGAGGCTGGTGGTTATGCTGGTTTTATCATGGGTGTTGTTGGGCATGAAGCAAAGTGCTGGTAGACACTGTGGTAAAAGCAGCATAATCAACGGAGTGGTGAATTGCGCTTCTAAAACAGTTTCTAAAATCACATTAACTGGGCTTGGTTTCATTAAAGGAAGACACAACAACTAGAGATGTAGCGTATTATTCATACCAATTCCTCCTGCCAAATTTTTTTTTATTTGGAGCCATGGTAAATCGTGTATCGTAAATCGCCATAAAACGTTATTCAACCAATCACACTCAAGGACTGGAATCAGTTTTAGAATAAGGATTTTCAAACTTCCCTTGTCCTGAGACTTAGAGATGTCAAAGCTTTGCTGCTACAAGGCCTTGCACAACCACCAATAACTGTTGTGGGTAACAAGGGACCTGATTCACAATTTTTTTTTTAAAAAAAAATGTTTTTAAGAATCATCTACTGTGCTATTCTCAAAACATTGTCTTTGTTTTGTTAATTTGTGAACTTCCCAGATGAGCGCTTATTACGGCATTCTGTGTTGACAGTTGGTCACTTCCCTTCAGCACTCAAAATCCTTATTCTAAAACTGATTTCTCAATGGAGGTTGGTAGCATATTGGGGACTAGCATGGCAGAAGTCCAGCACCATCTTTTTAGTCTTAGTGGTGTTCAGCTGCTCTTGGCTCACAACTGCCTCACAAAGTCTTCCACTGCCCGGCTGTATTCACCTCCTTTCAATCCCTGCATCTGCATTTGCATGAGGCATAGCTCAGAGTTGAGCATGCAGCCTTAAGATGCTAACTGAATCTTTTAGAGGTTCTTATGGAGATCAAGTACCAGTAATAGTGTGTTGTATTGTCATTTGTATTGCATGTTCCATGGCGAAGCTTAGGGTAAAAACGTTTTAAAAGATGGCCCCATGATGTTCATTCCATTATCATTCTCCTTGGGTGTGTTTCAGAGCAAACCAGTTTTCCAAACAAGACTTACTTTCACCCACTTCCTTCAATCAGATACCGTTGTCTCTTTTGTCTTTTTTGGCAGATCTACAACATGATGATAAGAAAGCTTGAAAAAAAAAAAAGTCACGTTTTTTTTTTCCAAACAGGATTCGACTGTTTATGATTGTGCTGGAAATGTTTTATCACGTTTTCACTCTTGACTTTTTTGAACATACATTCTGGAGAATTAATTAGTGAGAAATTTATTTCTGTAAATTAATTTTTGCCTCCAGAATTTTCTCTCCCTTTAATAAATTGTCTTATACTAGTGTTTTGTTATGAACATTCATTACATGTAGTGCTGATTTGTGTTATTGACCATCTGGGTGCTTGTGCAAGTCTTGCAAGTCTTAAAATGTGTGTAAAAGTCTTAAATTGTAGCTCTTTTTAGATTCAGTAGATGCACATACCTACAGACTGAAGTTACGCAACACATCTCTCTTTCCCCGCCACACACCTACTCTGTGTGTGTGTGTGTGTGTGGTAAAAGCACAGGCTTAAGGTGGATTTGAAATGTAATGTTATATTGAATAATGTAATGCAATATTTATTTGAAATGTAACATGATATTGCGTCCAGTCTTACGGCAAAAAAAACAAAACAGAATTTAGAGAATATAGAAGACCAATGTTGCAGTGCCTCAAAATGGGTCAGGTCGTAACTTGATTGGCACATCTCTTAAGGAAACATGGCTCATTCTTCCAAAAAAAGTCATTCAGATTGTGGGGTTAACTCTCACTCAGGAGAGTTTAGATCAATATCACATTTTTATTTTTTATACTTTTTGTCCTCCAAACTTTTGTTGTCTTGAGAGCCTTACTGGGAGACCTAGTGGCCTAGTGTGCACATGTATGTGTACATGTATGTGTGCTTGTGTTTTCAAAATCCTGAAACTTGTTTGCTTACACATGTGAACTCTAGTCATCGCTCTCTTGCGTCCCACTGTTTTCTGGTATTGGTAGCCCAAAGTGGATATGTTTGGAATTTGGAGTTTCACTCCCAAGGTACACACCCTAAAAGGGAAATGTGTCTCCTCTTTGTCTCTCTTAGTGCCCTTCTAGTGCACGTGAGTAAAACAGGCCTGGCTCTGTGAATGGGAAACAATATCGCTTTGTTATCATTTGATCTCTCACCCCCAATCCCACCCTTCCTCCGTCTGATTCTCTTCCTCTTCCTCTTCCACCCTGACAGAATTCAGCACGTTCCCTTGTATTGGATCTTGGGGAGGACAGGCTTGTGTTGACGGCTAGACCCTCGCTCTTTCACCTAGACTGTTTCTTCCCCCACCTCATTAATCAGGAGAGCAGTGTGGCTCAGTACAACACAAGCACACAGGTAAAATATCTCCATCTCATTGTAAATCTACAGAGCTTCAGTTGCACCACGTTCCCAAAATAAGCACTGTGCAGAAGCCTTGGGCCTAGAACATCTTGCTACAGGAATGCCTTATGTACGTCACAATTGACCAACCTTACAACTGGGAAGATGTTGTTATTTTGTAAAGAGAATACCATATAAATAATCAATATGCAGTTACTCCAGTGGATATAAACAGCTAATCTGTTGGGTAAAGTTACTTTCCAATATATTACCCATATATATATATATATAGATAGATAGACATTTGCATTTGTTGGTACCCTTACTGCTCCATGCTTCACTTGAAATCCACTGGTACAAACTACAAGCCAGCGTTTCCCATACTTTGACAATACGGTAGTCTATTTTGCCCCGCCAGTCTAATTATGGAAGTGTGGAAAGTTTTCCACCGTTCCAACGCATTCTGACATTTCAGTTAGTCTCTGTTTTTTCCATTAGTATTAATTACCGCAGTACCAGTCAGTAACTCTTTCCTACCCACCCCAGCACCATAGTATATCTTGAATATGTGTACAGTATATTCGGAACAAACCATCAAAAAAAAATGGTCCGTGTGGAGTAGTATTCAAATCATAGTGTCATGCCACCACTGTCACATTCTTTATCGCATCCCCTCATTATTCTTCCTTTTCAGTTTTTTGCAAGAATCACAGATGGAACTTTGGGAGGGTGGGAGTGGCAGTCATAGACAGATATTTTTTATGGCTGTATATTCATTCTGAAATGGATCGTTTCCAGCACTCAATAGTGATTGCCGGTTTCGGTTGAAAGTCAATGTACTGTAGAACGTTCTGCTTCCCTAACCTGACTCCGCCAGATGGATTTGCGAGTGAAAACCTGCAGCTTGTGAGATCAGGATGGTCTCACAAGGCTACTGCTTCCCTTCAGCGGACCCTTCTTTGTCCAATTTTGTGCCGCCATCTGCTCCTCTCTGTTTCCTCTGGCTTATCATGTTCTTTAGTTTTTGATCTGTGGAAAATGCTGTTAAAATGTGGAGATTTACCGCATAGGCCCCAAGAGTTCAAGTAAGTGGTCCGAAGGTCTTGGAATAGCTTAAGGGCATTGTTAGGCTGAATGGTGAGGTTGAGTGAGACATCTTTGCTGTGAGCTAAGGGCTGTTTTTAGTTGCTTCTCAGACATAAAACAACTATGTAAGTCACATAGATGTTTGAAAGCTGTCCCTACAGGCCATCTATGATCAGTCTGTACCCCAGTCTTGAGTATTATTGTTTATTCTCTAGTGATTTCCTATGTAAGCAGTAGTATTGGAATGAAGACAAATTTCCCTCATGGGACAATAAAGTGTATTTTATCTGATCGTAAAATGCACCAAAATAATCCAAGAAGAGCTTGTGAACTCAGTCAGTAGGCCTACATTTGTGTTTGTTTGAACTTGTGAACCCCTACTACTGCTCTGAGCGAGAAGGAGGCGTCACAAAAGTATAAAACGAGGTTCCTCCCCTGAGAGGTTTTTGAAAACTCCCGCTACTGTAGATAGCATTTACGGCCCATGAAGTACTGGGAAGGAGTAGGTAAGAACACCATAAGAAAGAGTAACAAGTATAGAATTTGACCATACTGATATCAAACAAACCTTAAAAATTAAACAGGACCTCACCGTAAAGCCAACAGGCTGTTTAACATTTTGGTTTTAGACATCAAGAATGAGAATGTTTATCCCCGTCCAGAGGTGGCTTTTGTGCCAACACCCCTCCAAAGTTGGCAACAGTGGCCTTCCTGCGTCTCAGTTGTTCTGAGTTGGCCCGACAGCTGCACTCATCCTGTGTATTTTACTCTGTACCGTGACCATGGCAGTGGTGGTCTGGTCCAACCGCTTGTTTATTTAATATTTATAAAGTGCCTTGTTTCACACAAGTTTGTAATGATGAGGTCATAAACTGAGTAGGAAACAGATTTGCTCTGAGTAGGTCAGACAGCTGCACTCATTCTCTGTTTTCCTCCCAAACAGATATTAACTGTGACCATGCCGGTGGTGGCCTGAAGACAGACCCAGTGTTCAAGATGTTATTTATTTATCTATCAATAAAGTGTTGTTTTGTACCATGTTGGTAATTTTTCATTTTGTTCTTATTGAATTGATTGAGAATTAAGCTGTAGAACTTCTAGAAGTTCTAGAGGTAGTGTTTCTATCTTTATCTGGTCAAATAGATTAACACTATTCAGTCATCCTCCTCAAACCAGACAAGTAGGGTTAGGCTAATTTGACTATTCTAAAATACCAGACAGGACCAAAAGCACAGAATGATTTTTAAACCCTGTTTGGACCGGAATGCTGTTGTGCTAGGATTTGAAAGGAATGCTGGAAGAGGCAGAGTGAGAGACAGGGTGTATTTTTAGCTCAGGTGCCTTCAAAGCTGCCCTTGCTATGAGTCAGCTGGGGTCCTCTGTGCCCCACGCCAACAAGTGCGATCTTTGATCGCGGATATTAACATTTATAGTAAACACAACCAACGTGGATTATGGGGCCAGATGATAGACATAATCATTTGTGGTCATACTGTTATTAGAAGAATATGACATGATGCTTTTGCGTTTGAAAGGCACTGAGATGGATGATAAGACATGAAATTGTTGTGAAAATATCGACCAGACTGTCAAAACATTTCCCTAAGCTTGCATAATCAATTAATCTTAGGAAAGACGTGTCCGTTATGAGTTTCTCTCTAGGAATGTGATGCAGTCTGTCTGGCAAAGACGGAACCAAAACCAAATGCACCTGAACTCATGCCGACATTTAGCTAAGAATTGTAATGGAATCACTTCAATCTGCCTCAGTTTTAGTGTTAGTTTTAACACAATGCTCTTGAATGTCATCCAAACTCGTGACTGATTAAACAAAGGCTGAACGGCCAGGAAATTGACCTAGAAAGTGAGGCATTGTTTCTAAGCAGTACATTGTTGATTTTGGAAGTGTGACCTTCCCTCATTTCCTTTGAATGGTCAGAATTCATGTTAAGGTGGTCAAGACTACTTGTGGGGAAAAAAAATGAGAATTTGGAAACAGATTTCTGGAGGCGGTGGTCAAAAATAAATGAATAGCAGCATGAGCTATTTTGATCCCACCATCGCTTTGTTTCCAGAGTACCCCCCTCTGTTCTCATCCCTCAGATTCACTCTCCCTCTTTTTTTATCGTGCCGCTGATTGTGGAGTGAGGTCAGCGCCTGTGTCTCCTAATCCCCCCCACGGGGTCATCTTTCTGTCCTGGAGTTCACCGCTAATCCACCAGCGGCTGCTGTCTCTCTCCCCCACCACCACACACCTACACACACACACACACACACACACACACAGAGAGACACACACACATACACACACCTATACACACAGACTCACAAATCCTCACCTCCCCTCCCAGTATAAAACCCCATTGTCTCTTAACAACAATAGCCATTTTGCGGGGCTCCCAAGTGGGTGTGTGTGTGTGAGTGGGAGAGTGACTTCCTCTACTTCCTTGAGACTTCACCTTAGCCGAGGTAAGTGAGATTCCCTATATACTTCACATGCTAATCAACATACCGCAGCTACAGATCTAATCAACATTAGATCTGAGGAGCCGCTGGCTGAGAAATGAGCCTTTATTGGCTCCTTTAGGGAAGTTCATTGTCTTTCTGAACCTACTGCTTCTGTAATTAGACAGCATCCTCCCCCAAGAATAGTTCTCCTGTCTCCTCACTCACTCGTATCCTGTTCAAGGAGATGCTGTGAAAGTGGTGTAGCTCTGATGTCATGATATCATTGCTCAGAGCAAATGTGTCTCAATTTGTCTCGTGTTTATGTGAGTTTTTTGATGTGTGACTCTTTATGTAATGCTTTAACTAAAGCGTGGTTTACCACACTGCTTTTGTTCTTGTCGATATACTGTAGGCTTTGTTTCATTGTAATGATGTGTGATGAGGACAGCTAACCCTGGAGGGGTGAATGGATTGACTAGGGAACAGGTGTTAGGAGCTGTGTGTGTGTGTGTGTGTGATTGTGTGTGTGTTCAGGGGTGGTGAGTTCTGTGAGGGATCAACAGACAGTGCTATTGTCCTTGCTGTATGATAAAGTTGGATCTTTCAGCCCCCCCTGTCATCCCTCCTGTCATCCTCCACGCCTCCCATCCCGTCCCTGCTGTGAGCTGATCCTCGGCGACTCAACCCGGAACTATTAATACAATCCACTCTCTCTGTGATAATGAGTCTCTGGGACTCGCCCCATAATCTCCCTCCTGCGTCCTTGACTAAAATTACCCCCACAGAATTCCAGAGGCTAAATGCCCCGCGTGATCGCTCATGGTAACACTACTCTTTCCTTAATCCCTGCTTTTGTTCTACGTCCATGTGGGCACCATTATCTTCAAATTGCCACCTTCCATCCTCAGCCCCACCCTCACTGCTCCTCATACCTGTAGCTGCGAAGTGCCAAATCACTTTTGTCTAGTAATGCCCATGGTCTCCCATAACCTTAATATACCTCAAGATAAGCTACTATCACACCACTCATCAGGTATGAGGCAAAGATAGACAACATTTATAAAACTGTGGCACTAAACTCTCTCTCTCTCTCTCTCTCTCTCTCTGTCTCTCTCTCTCTCTCTCTCTCTCTCTCTGTAAGGATGAAACACTTGTTGTCTGTAAGATGACATATGCACTCCCGGCATCTTGTTAGAGCTGCCGGCGGTGGCAGCAGGTGATGGATGAGCCACAGACAGGACAGTTGAGTGATCAGCGGTTTGGCCCCTTAGTTGTGGGTACGGGGGGTACGGGGGGGGGTGGAGTGGGCGCTAGCAAGTAACGACAGCTATATGCATGATGCATTCTCTGCATCACCCACATGTGTGCACTATAAATTGTAGCAGATGACAAGGATGGGGTGAGAGAATGTGAGGGGTGGGGGGAGTGGGGTGTGGAGGGAGGCAGGGAGGGAGGGTGTGGCGAGAGAGAGAGAGCTTATGAGCACCGTTTTTTTTTTTTTTATGTCTCGTTCTAGCTTTCGCTTTCCCAACTCAAAATTGTTTGTGATGTCTACCTATGATTCCCCGAAAGTACAGTTCCGTGAGAGAGGGATCCAGCAGAAGTTCTGCGCAACAGCAAGAGGTGGAGGGAAAGAAGAAGTGTAGAGAGTGATGTGAGGAGGAGGAGGAGGTGGAGGAGAGAAAAAGTGGAGGAGAAAACAGAGCATAGTGACAGACATGGGATCGCCTAGTCTCTCCTGCCTTGGCATAGCCACCTGTTCACACTCCCTTTATCTGGCTGGACAATAGCCTGGCATGTGGCAGCAGAACAAGAGGTCGATATATGTCCAAGTTGCATTCCTCACCGACCATGCCTGTCAACCTTATGCTTATTCACCCTTTATTTGTCACCATAAGTTTACTTTTGAAGGTCCAAAAATACATCTGACATCCAAATGTCCAAACATATTCTAAATAAATGTTGATAATATTTGGTGTGTGTGTGTGGCCCTGTGTCAGTTGCTGTATTTCATCTTGTGGTCTTATGAGATGTGTTAAAGAGGCCAACATGTCAGTTTATTGACTGTTATTTTGTATTTCTTTCAACTCTGCCCCCCCCCTCTCTCTCTCTCTCTCTCTATCTCTCTCTCCCTCCCTCATACCCAGATCCAGCCATGTCTGATGTAGAAGAAGAATATGAGTGAGTATAATATAGTATTGGGAAAAGTGATGAGTGAACGAGGAGTGGTGATGATTAAACTGACATATCCTCTCCCTTTTTTCTCAATTTGTCTGTCCATTATAGGGAACAGGCTGAAGGTATGTTGTCTCGTGTCTCAGGAAAAAGGATGTTTGTGGGTGTGTTTTTTTTTGGTGCCCTGAGCCTTTACAGCACAACCACTCAAGAAAAGTGGTGACGTCTTCAGACAGAGTAGTTTAATTACTCCCTGAGCTCATGCATATGCCATCAGTGGGGAATGACTGTATGATTTATGCACTGATTTCAGGGTGGGGATGGGGGTAGGATGATGACAGGAAGTATGTAGAACAGAGAGATAAGATGGTGTTCCGGATCACCCATCACCACCAAATTCTAATCATCTGTTCTCAGTTCTCGAGATATTTGATAGACAAACAAATATAGACAAACAAACCAATGCAGACAAACGCATATAAAGCATATAAAATCCTTGGCAGACGTAAATACTGTAGTAAATAGTATACTTAAATTTATTAAGTTTTCCCTTTTAAACTCCCACCAGTTCTGGTCCATTTCTTGAACCATCTCTGAATATCTGGATTTGGGATTTGACTGAATTTTCTTTTTCTCTTTGCCTTTCTCATAAAAAAATCGCACACACACCCCAGAGGAAGCCGAAGAAGCAGAACCCGAAGAAGAGGCTGAACAGCAGGAAGATGGAGGTAACACGCGTCCTCCTAACCATGATTTGTGTCAAAAATGAATTCCCTCCATTTCACGGCACACAAAAATTAAAATGTAACTTGACTATTTTTGCTAATGGACTATTTCCTCATTTTGCTGCCTCAACTACTTGCTGTGACGGTTATATGGGCCAGGTGAACAACAGGAGGAGTACACAGATTATCAAGGTACTTGTGAGGGCATTGGGTCTCATTCAATAATCATTCTTACTAAGAAATATGTTCTGAAGACCCACATATATAGTTCAAAGAAGATTTGTATTTGCCAATGCATTAAATAGGAAAAGAAAGATACTGGAGAATGTATGCTTTAGAAACTATGTTTTGTTTTGTTTTGTTTTGTCATGCTGGGCCAACCTGTGCCCTGAGCCTTTGCTTTCATAAAGTCTCTGTAACGATCCAACTGTTACTATGTGATGACAACCAGCTTTCATGACTGTAAGGTGTGTACGCTATGTATTTTACAGCCTAATTACAGTAGGTATCATGGACGTGTCTGCACATGACTAAGCATCACTCATTGTGAATGGAAAAGCCTGCACACTAAAAATCCTTTTATGTCGTCTTTATTTTCCCATGGCAGGATAACGTTTCGACAGTTAAGTCTTCATCAGATTCTAAAAGGATTTTTAGTGTGCAGGCTTTTCAATTCACAGTCAATCAGCCTTGCCTTGCACCTAGTTGGGATGTGCGCAATCTTCAACCATACCTAAGCATCACTCATTCCCTGCTAAAGCAAAGAATCAAACTCCTCAAATGTAGGACAAAGTTTAAGAATATTTAGTGCCATAATTACTGGTGAGAGAAATACCCAGACACAATTATCTGACATCAAGTATATAGATGCATTTTTCTCATTTTTATTTGTTTTTGCATGGATGCAATGTCAGTATACATGCAATATTGGATATTCTCATGTGTACAGACATATGCATTATGAAAATGACTATTCTGAGTACTTACATTACAGGTAAAAACTACATTTCCCTGGTCGAGCCTGTTCTGGAATGAATAGAAGAGATGGCTCGTGCCAAGTGCATGATGGGAGATGTGTATGTTCTTTGTACTGTGCAAAGAGCTTTTTTCTTGTTCATCCACATGTTCTCTGTTGTCTCCATCCTTGTTTGGGTCACGGTTCCTGTCCCCATGTTCCATTCTCATGGGCTTGCTAGATCAGGAGACTCAGGAGGAAGGTGAGAGTATGGGACACAAGAAACTCTGTGTTCCCTGTTTAACCTTTGCACTCTCACCTTTCACCCTTGTAACACCCTGTAGTGCACTGATCATCTCTCTTCCTGTCTCTTAATCTCTTTCTTTTTTACACGGCTCGCACATTTTGTCTTTGAATCCAGATGTTTTGTCATGACTGTGCATGCCTTAGTGAAACCACCCAAGGACTCCTACCGAATACTGACTTTCTGTATCTGACATGAGTGGTATTGCTTGTATTGTGTAAGACATGTACTGTCCTGGAGCAACATTTAAGACACAGGACACAAGGTTGTCAAAGTGGAATGCAGACGTGGGTGTAAGATTGGGAAACAGATAATAATGTCTGTAAGGGGTGGTGTTGGCTAAATTGGATATGTTACTCACAAAATTACATCATCCGCAGAGTTGTATAAAGTACAGGAGTAGAGGAGTGGAGTAGAAGTAAAAGTACTATATCAAAAAAGTGATTTGAGTAGTGTTGAAGTAAGTTGAAGTGTTCTTTAAACACCATACTTAAGTGGAAATACTAAAGTATTCAAAAGGTTTTGTACTTAAGTATTGCAAGTACATTTAAAAGTAGTATATTTGTATTGCTACTCAAGTACTGAAAGTAAAAGTAGTACTGTGTATAAAAGCAGTCAAAAGTTTGAATATCATATTGTTTTACATTTATATGGCTGAACGGAGACAGTAGGCACTTAATTTGATACAAATAGTCTTTTTGGCAAAAGAAAGAAAACTTGGACGCTAAGGGTCAGGGATGGTCACCTCCATTACCACTCCAAGGTTACCACTACAGTCATTCAAAGTTAAAGAACTTGGTGATCTTCCATTTCGAAATGGAGCAGTAGATTGACCCATGCTAAACGTTCCCAAATGAATGCATGCAGCACTGCAAAAGGCTGAAGGGGAGCATGAGGTCTCTTTATATACGGCTTGATCACTTGAATCACCCAATTAACATTGATACTATTGGAGGTGGTATGATTTGTAATGTTTTTTTTTTTAAAAGTAATGAGTAACTGTTCAACACATCAAAAATCTATTGGAGTAGTAATAAATTCATCAACATATGTTGTGAAATAAAAGTTGAAGTAGGAGGATAAAATAATACTCCAGTAAAGTACAGATACTGCATTTTAGTACTTAAGTAGGCTACTTACTGTAAGTAGCTCTACTTCGTTACTATACATCTCTGATCATCCGTAACAATAGCCTCCATTATAATGCAACAGTACAGAAAACATTTAAAAGGAAATAGACCTAAGTGTGTTTTGCCATTAGTTAGGCCTAACACAATGCCTCTGTAACTTATCTGAAGTAGCCCTAGTCTCAGAGCAGAATAGTGTGAGGGTCCTACTGTACATGTCCTCATTGATAACAGAGTAATTAGAAACAACTGTATCCTTCTCTCATTGTTTTTTTTTTCTCTCTCTCCTTTTAAACTTTTAGAGGAGGAGAGGCCCAGACCCAAGTATGTTGCATTCTTGTCCCTTTCTACCTTGCACATATGCAGCACACATGTTGTGTTTCATGCATGGTGATCTGTTACATGCTGTTCTTTTTCCTGCTCACTCTAAAGGCCAATGGTGCCACAGCTGGCTCCTCCAAAGATTCCAGAAGGGGAGCGAGTGGACTTTGATGTAAGTGCCGATTGTTTAAAAGGTGTCTTGTGTTGTCCGTCTGGAGCAGGGGTAGGGAACCTATGGCTCGGGAGCCAGATGTGGCTTTTTTGATGGTTGCATCTGGCTCGCAGACAAATCTTTAATAAAAAGCATGATAACATTAAAAATGTAAAACATTATAACATTGCAACATTGTAATTCTCATGTAGGCCTATTTCAATCCATTCATCTATCTATTTCAGTCCAAGGTCACTGGAATAGCAATTGTGAGAAATTCACAGTTGAGGAGTATGCCAAAACACTCTTTTTGATTACTTTTCGAATAAAAGTATATTGTATGGCTCTCATGGAAATAAATTTTAAAATATGTGCCGTTCATGGCTCTCTCAGCCAAAAAGGTTCCCGACCCCTGGTCTGGAGTGTATTTCACCAGTGCAGAATTAGAATGTGAGGAAAGGAAAGACACATGGAGGAATTGGAAGTAGGATGTAAAGAGAGGAGAATGAGAACAAGGAAGTCGTTTGTTGCTTAAATTAGTTTTAGTATTTCTCCGGGATTTATGATGCAATACCTTGTCACATTTGACCTTCTCGCCCAAGTGTTCTTTTTTATTATTATTATTATTCAGTGCTTGCCAGAACTCCGCATCAGATTAACGCAACAAATGATGCAAGTTCATTCCCCCCATTCTGACTTCACTGCTTTTGGCCGACAGTATGTTTGTTTCCCCCCCAGGACATCCACAGAAAACGAATGGAGAAAGATCTGTTGGAGTTGCAAACGCTGATCGATGTCCACTTTGAACAAAGGAAGAAAGAGGAGGAGGAGCTCATTGGACTTAAGGACCGGATTGTGAGTGTTCATTAGTCAGCTGCCGGACTGTTAGCAGACAGACTCATCCATCACTCTGCAGGCCAGCATTCTTGTTAGTGATTTGGATTTGATATGGGCAATTAAGGATAATTAAAATCCAGGATGATTGAAATCCAGACTTGATACTGCATTCCAGATTGTCTGCAATGGTCACACAGCAAAAGCTAGAAAGCCTGTTAGCAGGGCATTGCAAAAATCGAAGCAAGAAATGCCTGTACCAGAAGCTTGTTGCATGTCGAATAGATAAAAACAATGACCAAACTACAGAGGCAACTTGATCAATGAAAGTCAGCTGGTCATTGATCATAACACCTCGCTTTTAAAGAAATTGTCAAATTTAGTTCACTGATTTGGGACAGTCCTATGGTTCTTTTCATCAGCTTTCATGTTGTCACCTTGCACACTCTCAAATCATGTGATACACTAGATCCGGTAGCTCAGAAACAATCATAAGTGAAGTGATTTACTAGATAAGTTTGAAGTGCAAATTTAAAAGATTAAAGTGAAGTGAAATCCTTCCCGCTCCAATTCCCATCACTGTTTGGTCACATGGAATGCGCAGGGAGGGTAGTATGATTACAGCAGGCGGTTAGTCCCCAGGTGTTAACTTTACCCACCCCATCTAGATACCCAGCACTAGGATAAAGATGAGGTGCCATTTTTATGATAACCAGACTGTGAGTCAAAGCCTGTCCAACGACTCTCTAAACACATAGAGCATTGTGATTGATGGACATCTACTGTGTTGGGCCAATCAAAAGACCAACTAAGTTCCTAGGGATCGAAAGTAGATGTACTGGCTGAGCAAATCTATTTGCTGCTGCTTGGATATGTTTACATTTCTAGGCTACTGCACAAGGACACTTCAATGGAGTCAGGCAGAGCAGGGCTTGAATCTACAACATTCCATTTGTCAACCTTCACATCTACCACCTGTCCTAGCCTGACATAGCCCGCCCATAATACGAATGTTCATCCGTATCCATGATCTGGGGATGGTCTTCATGGGCGGGTTTACATCGATAGAGAGTCTACCGATGAGAGTCTATCTCCTGTCTCACTCCACTGTCCTGTCCAACAATGGTGGAAAAAGTCACATTTTTGAATGTTCTCTGGGGACCCCGTCAGTGCCAGTGTCCCTTTCAAGAAGCACAAACCCTTGATGTATTTATAGCCAGTGCGAATGTTCTGCTGAACTCAAGTCAGCATTCATGGAACACTGCAGCAACACATTTAAGAAGAAGCAGACTGTGTGACTCTTATGTTATATTTTGTCTGCTGTTGTTCTCGTACCAAGGAATCAAAGAATGCATATGATTACTTGTGTAAAAAATGTAATGAAATGACTGTATGTCTGGTGTCTATGTGGTGTCTATGTGCAAAGTACAGAGGTGCAGTAGGAAAGGGACTACAGAGGAAGGTTGGCAGGGATTGCAACTGTCTGGTGGCATTTGATGCTACCGTACTGCTACTTGTCTGCTTGTCTTTAACACACACACACACACACACACACACACACACACACACACACACACACACACACACACACACACACTTTCTAAAACTGACAGCATTCATCTATGGATGTATGGTAGCCTACCACTTTTCTTTTTTCCCTTCTTTTCCTTTCTATAGAATGAGAGGGACGTATGAGTTGGAATGTTTTGTTTGCTGTGCCTGATGCTATCTCAGGGTCTACTATTTTTTGTGTGAACCCTCCTCTGGTGTTTTTCCACAGGAACGACGACGCTCAGAACGGGCTGAACAGCAGCGCGTCAGAGCGGAGAAGGAGAGGGACCGGCAGACCAGGCTTGCGGTGAGAGAATCGAGTTTTTTTTAAATGAAGCTCTGCGGCCAAAGAGACGTCCACAGACCCTCTGCCATCCACAGAATTTTTACTCTCTCTATGTAGCGCCGCAATAGCTTTCCTTTCTAAGAGTCTCCTGGAGTCAGTTAGGCCAGGGACATATGAGATTGAACTACACTTTGAGAGTGTAGTAAATCTATGAGGACCCAAATGCCAGTAGAATGAGACCCGAAAGATACAAAATAAGGGTTCCAATAGGATGTGACAACACAGGATGTTACAAATGCCTATTGGGTCTGACTCAGAAAGATATACCCAGAATAGAATACACTTTATTATCAAATTTTGCATGAAAATTGTCTTTGGTAAAATTTGATTTAATCGTTCAAACTTGTACAGCACACCTCCATCTTGCAATCGTTCGTCAATGGTGAAATTCCAGACCCTTACGTACGAAGCTAAAGCGTAGACCAAGGGGATGGCCAAAGCCAGGCTATTCTGTTTGTAAAAGGTCAGATGAACATACCAGACAGAGATATTGAGGATAAGGAGGCTCTCTATCAGACTGACTTCTCAAGACCTTCAGTCTCCTGATTAAAAATAATATTTGGCATTTTTGCATACAATATATTATCAAATTTCAGCTTGCTATTGAAGTATGTAGAGACCATGGTGAGGGTGGTATCTTACAAGATGCTGGTTCAGGGATATGATCAGGTTTTTTATCACAAGTCTCTCCTTACAATTGGCCAAAACAGAAGTCAGGGCAACAGGAGAAAATCATTGAATTCCTTAGAACCAAGCTTCTATAGTAAGGGCCTGATAATTCATGTCTTCTACAGTAGTAGTTACAGAGTAAATCAGTTTATTCATGTAAGAACCTGAAAATAAGAAAGTGGAAATTAGCCTTCATTATCTGTCTGTCATCTCTTCCCTCAGGAGGAACGCCAGAGAAAGGAAGATGAGGAGGCCAAGAAGAGGGCAGATGACGAGGCAAAAAAGAAAAAAGTTCTTTCCAACATGGGGGCAAATTTTGGTGGCTTCCTTGCAAAGGTGAGATAAGTATGAAAGACTGTATGTGTAAAGATGGGTATTATCTTGTTCCTCTACTGGTGTGTGTCTGTGTGTCTGTGTGTGTGTGCGCGCGCATTCACGTCTCTTACTCTGTTACTCTTATTCAGGCGGAGCAGAAGAGAGGAAAACGGATGACGGGAAGAGAGATAAAGAAAAAGACTCTAAACGACAGGCGCAAACCTCTGCAACTTGAAAGCATGAGGGAGGATGCTCTGAAGTAAGTCCTGATCCTCCAATCCCATTCTTTCTTCAGCTGTGTTCATAAGGAGACTTTTAGTGTACAAAATTAGGTACACAGAATAGTACCTAATTAGGAATAATGTCCCTCAAAAATGTCACTCCAGAGTATAGAGTTTGATTGCAACTACCCTTTTCCACTCATACAGTTGCAGTTGCATTTGAAGCGCACATTCGACAGGCACTTTGTGTTCTTTTGATGAAATCATTTCCATGTGTCCTGTAATATTGCTCGTGTTAATAAATGTAGAATAGAACGCACTGGACTGACTTGTAGCAAGCCAAGCCTTTGAAGAAAAGTCATTTGAAATGAGTCTAACTGGTCTTTGCAGACAACGAGCACAAGAGATGTGGAATTGGATCTACCAGCTTGAGTCAGAGAAGTTTGACTACATGGAACAGATGAAGATGCAGAAATATGAGGTGAGGCTGCTGTTATCTAGCCTGACATAGCCCGCCCATAATACTGCTGTTCATCCGTATTCATGGTCTGGAGGTTCTTTAACCTGACGCGATTATACTGCGGGGAGGAGGGCATTCACTTCTGGTTTGAAACGATTGGACAGCTTGTCTAATCAGCTTCGCTTATTGGCCGGTAGACTCTCTACCGATGTAAACACGCCCCAGAAGACCGTTCCCAGACCATGGATACGGATGAACATTAGTATTATGGGCGGGCTATGTCAGGCTAGCTGTTATCAGGATGACAAGAGGGTAGATGACGGATGCAGTGATTCATTGCTGTCATGAATCTGCTCATGACATGCTACTGGGTGTGAACTCGTGTAGAAGAACCACCCATAACATGCAATTTCTCTCTGATTTCCTCCTCTTTTCTAGATTATTGTCCTCCTCAACAGAATTTCCCATGCTCAGAAATTGTAAGTTTTTCCAGCTCTTGCAGTTGCATACTTTTGTATTTTATTTAAAAAAAAAATTTCAACCATTTACCACCTTTACCGTATTTTACTGACCTCTTGGAATGACTCACCGACTCTCTTTCCTTCTCTCTCTTAGCAAAAAGGGCCATGGGAACAAGGGCAAAGTTGGTGGTCGCTGGAAATAAAGTCTGTCAGTCAGTGGTGAAAAGTGGAAGACAGTCAAATGGAAAGAGTCACATCTTTCTGTCTTCCTTTACCTTCCTTTACCCCTTCTCTCTATGTTATCAAAACTGTGTTGAAATGAAAGATGAAATAAATGCTTCATGATTTAAACCGTCTAATAACCTTCATGTGCATAAAGGGATTAAGGACAATTTGCAATTGGAGACTGCCCCATATACTGTAGGCCTTGTCTTGGCAGTGCTAACATGTTGTTCTTTTCAACTTACTGTAAGTCTTTACAACATCAAAGGTGTTGTAAAGACTTACAGTAAGGGATGTGTTCCTGCTCCTAATTTCAGGCCCTTGTTTCTCAGGTTCAGGTCCAGGTTCTCGTTTATTTGTCATATGCATATTAGTACAGGTACAGTACCACAGCAATGAAATATAGTGTGCCTTGGCACTCTCTCCGCAAATTTTTTTTTAAATAAAATTTAAAAGGAAACCATAGAAAACATCAGAAGCAATATAAATATATATAAATATAAATAAAAATAATAAAAAAGACAATCCAATTATGTGGATGGGAAAGTGTGTAGGTTTGTTCCTCCTGAGGTCTATAATGACCTCTTTAGTTTTCCCAACATTGAGTGACAGGTTGTTACTGTGACACCACATGATGAATTTACTCACCTCATCCCTGTAGGCAGTTTCATTATAGGCCTTTTCAGAATGTTTGTAAACAATGGGTGGTGAGATACTTCCGGGTGGCAGAAAGCAACTGGTACCCCGGAAGAGCGTGTGACGTCATGGTAAATTGGTCTATTGCGGTCAATGATCTTCATCTCTTATGAGCAAGATATGCTTGCATCAGAGAACATTCACACACCCACAAACACTGTCTCTGTGTGTGTTTCATCTCCATCTCTCACTTGATCCTTTTGCCCAAAATCCAGGCATTCCTTCCAAGGAAGTTAAGAGAGAGCTTCAAACATTTGAGGAGGACATACTGTAGGAAGAGAGATACAGGCAAGTGGGAAGGCTAAATGGGGGTGAAAAGTAGCCTGACATAGCCCGACCATAATACTGCTGTTCATCCGTATTCATGGTCTGGAGGTTCTTTAACCTTACGCGATTATACTGCGGGGGGGAGGGTATTCACTTTTGGTTTGAAACAATTGGACAGCTCGTCTAATCAGCGTCGCTTATTGGCCGGTAGACTCTCTACCGATATAAACACGCCCAAGAGGACCGTTCCCAGACCATGAATACGGATGAACAGCAGTATTATGGTCGGGCTATGTCAGGCTAGGTGAAAAGAGTTGCAGGCTCATTCCTCAAATGGGCAGAACTGATTGAAGTGATATACTGTTTACTTACAGTATCTGATAGCTGCAGCTAGGCATTCAGAATTCAGAGAGCCAGCCAAATGACATTAAAGGTGAGGTTTACCACCTGTTTGAAAAAAGGTAAACAAGCCTTCTACTATGTGGCCAGTATTCAAGAAGAGTTGAAAATGAAAGTAATCTATGACATATTCCATGACTCATTCCATAATTATTTCAAATACTCCATAAAATCTGAGAGGGGTAAAAGTGGTCAGTATCCAATGAACTTTGATAACTTCAAAAAACTTCAGTGTACATGTGCAAGCCTGTACACTGTTTATTGCTCTGATGGTTGGCAAATACAATAGCATATTGCCTTTGGTGATTGACATGTTTTAGCGCCCTCATGAGGTTTAACTGCAAAAGCACAAGTGTACATTGACTATGGTAGCAGGGGATAGGTCTGTTTTATTTCTGATTTGTGCATGGGAAAACTCCGATCCAAATCGAATCCGATTATCTTCAGTGAATTTGGCCATAGCCTATTTCGGTTTGTGGCACAAAATGAGTATTGCCAAGAATGTTATTTGCAATTCCCAGAGACAGCCTAGTTAGAATCAACTTTCATGGCAGCTGTGACATTCTCTCCTTAATTCTGCGTGAACACAAGAAATAGAAGAGCAGCTTTATCTTGACTTAATGACATATTCATACATTGAGCTAATATAAGGCTTAGTTCAGTGTTGGGCAGTAGCTATAGCTACAAGTAGTGAAGCTACTAGTTTAACTACATTTCTGAGTAGCTTGGCTGTAGTGTAGCTATTTTCTGAATCTGATAGCTTTTCAGTAGTGTAGCTACTTTTTTGGCCATGTAGTGTGGTAGCTTTCCCATTAGCTACATTTACATTTTCAGGGCATCAGTTCACAACAGCAAATCTTTCATCAAGGCCATGCACAGAGGATAAGTTCTTAACAGCACTGTGATGCATTTATTGCAATAATGAAAAAAAGTGCCCATAATGAAAACAAAAATCAATTGTGTCTTCTATCATCAATTTAATGTAATGAATTATTACCTCTGCCAAGGAGGTAATGCTTTTGCCGGCGTGTGTGTGTCTGTGTACAACATAACTCGAAAAGTGCTGCATGGATTTGGATTAAATGTTTGGACAACGTGTGTTTATTGGGATGAGTAAGAACTTAAGAACTTATTCAATTTTGGTGGCAATCGGTGATCCAGAACACTATTTGTGACCACATTGCCTTGGCGGGGGTCTGCGCTCCCATATGTTTTACCTACACATTTAGATAGAATTAGTTAGTTACTGTCAGTTTGAGAGACCTGATAGTTTGATCATCAATACTTTGGTTGTAGCGCAGGATTTATCTAGGCCTTTTTGTGTATTACAATAGTTAAGCTACTTCTGACATTTTTTCATAGCTTAGCTTGCAACATTTTGTCTTCTAGTAGTAGTGAAGCTTCATATAATGTGGAGTAACTGGTAGCTAAGCTTGCTACATTTACTGAGTAGCTTGCCCAACACTGGCTTAGTTGCATTATTTGCATAAGAAGCACTATAGCACTCCTTGCATTGCTTTGACATATACCTCCACGCCAAGTTCTGTCCAAGCTCTCATTAATGTTCACCAGTTTAAATGCTCACCCTCATTCCAGTCATGTGACCCATGGGCCTGCAGTCTCCATGTTTTCATCTCTCTCTCTCTCTCTCTTTTTTCTTTTTCTTTTTAAACTCCCATCCTCTCTGACTAAACACACATCTATCCTTCCCTGTGTGCCCATCTGCCCTGTCCCTCCCCCTCACTAATTCCCTACTCACATGTTTGGCAGAGGGTAGAACTGTGTCTGGGTCTGTGTGAGACAGATTAACTCTTAGCATCGGCACTGCTACCGATAAATCGCTCACCACCAAACATGACAATGAAAAGCGCTGCTCTAAAAAGAAGAGTCATTGTATGACCCTCTTTTGAGTACAAATGTTGTGTATATTTATATTGAGATAATAATTTGGGGATTGTATTTTATGGAATAATTTACTACCAATAACGTAAGGACACCTGATCCAACATAAATGAATTTGTTCATCTCTCAAGTCTTTGTTCAGTCACATAACATGCTTGGCCTGACCACGTGAATGTCAAAATATTGACATCAAACCACCTTAACACATGGAACTGTTTATTCCACTACAATATTTACAGTTGCAACAGTACATTCAGGGATGGTAGGCAAACCAGACAGTTCTTTCAGACAATCATAGGCGCACAAATACAAATATGCACACACATGCACACACACACACACACACACACACACACACACACACACACACACACACACACACACACACACACACACAAACAATACATACATTACATAACATAACATTCATAAAGTACAACCATACATATACAAGCAGCCGTATGGTCAACCACGCACACACAACCAGACAGACACATTAATATGAAGAAAAATAACCCCCCCAAAAAAACAAAAGAAATATTCATACTTAGTGAAAACATGTCTAATGCTAATCCATTTGTATTTGTGGATAGTTGAGTGGATAGTTCTGGAGGAGGGTCGAGGAAACACACATTATACAGACAGCGAGGATGGAGACAAGGAGGAGCAGAAAGACATTTCCAGATAGGGACTGCTCCAAGACAAACCCTAAGCTACAGTAATGACACATTTGTCTGTCCATATGCAAAAACAGTGCTTAAAGGACAAAGATGTGGCTGTGAGCTGTCTGTGTTAGACAGCTGAATAGGGAGGGTTGAGTACAGTAACATTATGAGCAGATGTGTGATGTGTGCAAATGTTTATTTGGGGAAGCTGGTCCAGGTGCTGGTGTGGTTTGCCATGTAGGCCCCTGTTGTCTTATGTGTGTCAGTGTGCGTACAAATTATAGTTTAGGGTTGAGCCCAAAGATTCTAGAGTGCTACGCACTAGGGTTAGGCTGCATTATAGAATCTTTGGTTGAGCCTGATGTTGTGAGTTGGGTACTTTGGGTTCAAAGTAAGGATTTGGAAGATTTGTTTTGGGCCTGCTTTTGCATCCTTACCAGATGTGCTCTGGACACACATTTGGCATATGGGCCTGTGATTAGAACTAGCACTACTACTGCTGCTCAGTGTTAATTGCAGTGTTGGGAGGCTGGTGTCTCGGGTGTTAGCGGATGGGAGCCTTGAGGGCTGCGTCCACCTCCTCCTCAGGCTGAAGAGTGTGCCACTGGGCCACAGGGCGCCTGGGGTTGGCCAGCATGTCTGACCAGTGGCGGAGGCCAACGCCGGTGGCTCCGTAGCCGATCCAGCACTTGCCGATGGCGTCGTTGCTGCCCAGCTTGTCGTAGTCGTACACAGTGATGAGGACCTGGAGTTTCTGTGTGATTGAAGACGAGAGATCGAGAGAGTCACTTTGGTATCTGTCTCCCTTTGAGAGGTAAGATGAAATCTACAGCTACCTTTAATGCAAACACTACAACCAGTTTCAGGGATAACATACATAACATATTTGGACTGTACCTGTATTTGGGCAAATGGGATCTCAAAGCTGAAACTTTCATTGAAATATGGGTTTAAGGTCTTCTCTTTCACAGTCGTCTTCTTCTTCTTTATACGCTTGCCATTGTGCTGCAGCACGACTTTCACAAATGGATCTGAAAACAAAAGATGCAGGAAAATTTATATTGCCGTAAATGAATAGCCTAATTTGGAGAACAATCTTAAAAAGAAGGAGAGCAAGAACACAAGAGTAGGCTATAGTAGTAACAAGCAGCCCACCATGTAACCTTGAACATTAATATCAACATTGTAAGAACATTGTGCATGTTATCAACATAGTGTATTTCAGTGAGGTAGTCCATTGGCGAAATGGCGACCATTAGAGCTCCTCCATTACATGGCAAATGAGACAATTGAGACAGTGTGAGAGGATAAAACACTGTACCTGATAGGCCACCGAGGTCCATCTGCTTCAGATTCTTGGCTTCCATCACGCAGACGGTCAGTTTACCAGATGTAGGCACATAACGCAGTGAGATACAGATGTCACCCAGCTTCTCCTCCTGTCACACACACACACACACACACACACACACACACACACACACACACACACACACACAGAAAGCGATTACAGATATGAACAAGGCAAATATGTTTGCACATATGAATTACAGTCAATATAACATATAATAAGATGGACAGCCAACCTCCTC
This sequence comes from Sardinella longiceps, assembly GCA_027497455.2. Classification (NCBI taxonomy): domain Eukaryota; kingdom Metazoa; phylum Chordata; class Actinopteri; order Clupeiformes; family Clupeidae; genus Sardinella; species Sardinella longiceps. The sequence continues at coordinate 18,578,426 of JAODXP020000015.1, read as the reverse complement.
TTTCTGTCCTCCATCCAAATCCTTCCACTCATGGATGGGCTGACCCAGGTCAATGCTGTTCATGGGGATCTTGATCTCTCCAATCACATCGTGCTTGCCGAAGCGGTCAAAGTCAAAGACCTGCAGCACCAGGGTCTGACCAGCCAGGTCATTAAAGGGGATCTGTTGGAACCACAGGATCATTTTAAACATCTCACGAGAAACTATATTCTCTGAAAACAAAGATTTAAACGAATGAGCAACAAGTAATGCATTTAGGAGATAAATTGAGGTTTAAAGTCATGACTATCTAGAAAGAGATACATTCAATAAATAATAAAAATAAAAGACAAAATAAGCATAGAGTAGTAAATACGCAGGCGAGAGAAGGTCTCACTGCTGGAGTGAAATAACGAGAGAAGGGAACATGAGGTGTCAACAAAGACCTTGAATTTGAAGGTCTCATTAAACACAGGGCACAGGTTCTTGCGCTGCACTTTGGTCTCAAACTTCTTCTTCTTGTCAGGGAGCATGTACACTTTGACGTAGGGGTCTGAAGTGCCACCCATGTCCATGGCAGGCAAGTTCTCAGCTTGTAAGATCCCCACGACGAGCTGCCCACAAAAAACAGATAAAACTCAGTCAGATTATTAAACACGATGGAGCTTTTTGCCATTTGAGTCCAGAGTCATTTTCATACAACAACACACATGTTCCCATACCTCGTTGTCATTGAAGTTATAGTCCAGTTTGTACTCCAGCTTGCCATAGAACTCCTTCTCCTCACCCTCTCCTTCTTTTTTCTCCTCCTGAAGATCAGAATGTTCATCAGCATGACACACTTATGATACACTTACCCCTCTGTCTCCCCTTTCTTGAATCTACAGTACATGGTTTTTCAGTTTGTTTTCTTTCCACATTTCCCCCCGCCTCCCTACCTCCCCCTCGCCTTCAGTCTCCTTCTTCATCCGTCTGCGTCCGCCACCCTTTCGCTCGCGGACTTTCTTCCCTTTCTTCTTCCCTCCCAAGCACTTCTTATAGATGCAGAAGGCAAAGCAGCCCACCAGGGCCAGGACCACCACCACTATCGCCCCGATGGCCCACATGGGCACTGACAGAGGGAGAAGGAAGAGAAAGGCAAAGGAAGGAGAAAGAGATAGAGAGAGCGAGAGAGAAAGAGAGAGAGTGAGTCACAGAGAGAAGTCAACAAACACATTTCTCATTTCAGGAGTTCAGGTGCAAAAGCCTCCAAAATATTCAAACTTTTCAAAAATATTCTAAAAACTTTTTTTAAAATTATAATTCCCAGGCAATTGAAGTCAAACAGCAATTTAAATATTCTTTTATCTTTTATCTAGTACAAAATAAAAAAACGGCCAAAACAATTCAACTGGAGTTTACAAAATTATATAAATTCATTGCAAATGGCTTTTAGAGGCTTTGCATCTGAATACTTTTCTCACAGTAGATGTGAGGCAGTCATTAGTTTGTGGACAAGTATAGCCAGAGGGTCTATTCAACCCATGTCTACATTTGGAAACTATGCGGTCTACAGGTAGGTATGCCTACAAAGCTGAACATAAGGATGGACAGTTTGATGTATGAACACAATATGGGTAAATTGGATGATAGAAATGTTCCTCTTACGGTTGAGCTTATGGTCTGGTATCAGATGGCAAGTGGAGATGGAATGAGAGAGAGAGAGAGAAAATGTTTCATAGTGTTAAGGTTAGCATGCATGTGATGAGGACTCCTAATATAAATAAAATCCTAATTCAAATCTACAAGTTGCCTACAAAATATTGCTACTGTGTGTGTGTATGTTTGAGAGAGATAAAGGAAAAGAGCGAGAAAATGAGGGAGAGAAAGAAAAAGAGCGAGAAAATGAGAGAGAGAGAGAGAGAGAGAGAGAGAGGAGTGAGTGAGACAGAGGATTTATGTGATACAGAAAGGATGCCCAAGATTGCTATGCAATGGACTTACTGGGGAGGTGGTCCAGTTCATTAAAGAACTTGGTCTTCATGTCCATGAAGTTGTGTTTGGATTTGTGGACAGGCGGTGGTGGGGGCGGAGGGGGCGGGGCTTCCTCCTCCTCTTCGGCCGCCCGCCGCGCCCGCTCATGCAGGCTGACCAATCGCATTGTGGCAGCTGGTGAGGACAGATCAGAGGAAGAAGAACTCATATCTGCAACTTGTCTTCTTTAAACGTCATCTCTACTTCTGATTAAAGTCTCATTTCTCTTGTTGCAGTGCATTTCTCTAGGAAATACAATCTGAAAACTACTGTAAGCTATTGTTAACGTGGCAGAGGTCATTATGTGCGGTGCAGTGTGGGAATTGGACGCACAACTTTACAGCAATGTCAAATTGGGAATCAAATGCTCTAGAAAAGTCTAAGCAACTATAGCAATCTGTAAGGCTAGCTGTTAGCCGTTGCATAAACACACTGAGGGAAAATGGATATCAGGTTGTAAGGTTTCAACCAACTGCTCAATAAATCCTTTTTTGATGGATTTTGGGATATTTTGCCTCCACTCTTTGCTCTACTTCTCTGTCATCCAACTATTCTTCTCTTGTTTTTCTCTGTGAGACGATAATGAAGTACAACGAGATTCCAAGTTTGTCCCTAATCTTTCTGTCACCAAAATAGACAGACAGACAGACAGACAGACAGACAGACACACACACACACACACACACACAATGGCAAACAAAACACTTACTGACACATCCCCATCCAGTGAGGCCTGTGTCTTACACATGTACCATACTGCAGATAGTATAGGCCAATTTGCTCAATTCACACAGAGCAAAGCACTTTGCAAACAACACACACATGCATATATTTTTGGAATCTGCACTCCAGCTTAGAGACATTTAAAGACACAAAGACAAACATGCACACCCACACACCACTTACACACACACACACACACACACGAGAAGAGCACAGCACCACACTCCTCAGTGGCATGTAATGAGATTAATTGGCGAAGGTAATCCACGGGCTTAAGTAAATCAGGAGCGGTGAGTGTTCTGCCCGCCCAGAGCTGTGCCCCTCCCTGGGCAAATGCATCTGTCAGCTAACCTCGCTCGGAGTATTTCCCCCTCTAAGTCCTTAGCTGTGAAGAGGCAGTGTCTGTGATGGTGGTGCTGTGCCAGGAAAGGTGGGGCATATGAGTACATAGGTGGTAGCCCGGGGAGTCACAGACGTGACAGATTACGCACAGGTTAAGAGGCTTGGACAGGCAGCAGTCAAGGTTATAGATGGGAAGGCTGAACTGCAAAGCATGGTGGTGGTGCACCTTGGTCACCGACGTTCAAGTTTAGGGCATTTGCTTTATCCGGATTTTTGGCCACAACAATGGACTTGAACCTGCTTCTCACAAACTGGAACTAGCTTAGTGGGTTATGTTTAAAGGTTTTAAGAAATTTGCAGAACAAATATGGTCTTGCTGAAAACACTCTTTGCTGCCTTCCCAGTGTACTAGACCAGATAGATCATTTAAAAAAGAAAAAAAAACTGTTTGGAGGGTATTTCCTATGGTTTTGAGATTTTTCAATAACTTCTTGTGCAGTTTTTTAATAATGGACAAAAAAGGAATTGTCGAAGGGTGTAGGAAAGTGTTTGACTCATCAGTGCCTTGAATACTTGAATAGCATTGCATTTGGTGCTTTAGGAGTCCTCAGAGGCCTGATAGTCAATCCTGATAGTCAATCTTCCCTCAGGCATTTTTGACAGAGTATAAAACCATACATGTAAGTGTGGGGGCAACTGGCGTGACTGCTGACACCCTGCTGTCTGCCTTTCTGAGGAGCTTATCTTCCTCGAGCACGGCCAAGAAGGTCAACAGTTTGACCTCAACAGATGAATAGCCAATCATTCACAAGACAAAATACAAAATGGATGGCCATTGGCTACAACTTTGCAAAAATTTAAAGCTACCAAAACTGGACACAGTTAGTATCCCTTGAAGCATTTAGACAGGGCTCATCATGGTAAAACAGGGCAGTTGTCTGTCTGGGTGCCTTGGACATGCATGTGCGTTGACCTCGCGTGTGCAGCTTTAAGCTGGGCCGCAGGCAATGACAGCAGGACGGATTGATTTTGTCCTCATCATGCTTTTTTCTACTCAACGGATGAAAACCACGGAATCTAAGGATTACTAAATGTCATGAATCTAAGGCGACAACCATGTTGCGTTAAATGTAAAAATAAATTGCAAGTGCGCTACGACAAGTTCATAAATGAATTTACACTGAAATTTGACGAGTGACATCACATCTTTTAAAAGTTTTGCACTCTTCGTCCCTGGTAAATTAATAGGCTAAATATTTTCCCTAACAGGCGACCAAATTCAAACGTAAGTAAACAAGCCACTAATAAAAATTTGTTTTGCACATAGGCCTACACTAGTCTTCTGATGACGCTATCTTTGCAACTTCATTGCACATACTGACATACATCGATTTATCATAACACCATCAAGTTTACAGTATTTTTAAATACGTAATTTACTATATAAAATTCGTCAGATTATAGATCTTTCAACTCATTTTCCTGCCAAATAAGCACACAGCAACTTACCCGACAAAAACAGCCTCCCTCTTCACTTTTATGGATACTCTGTGGACACCTTTAGGGGATGACTGTTGCGCACCATCCCTCTCTCTCTCCTCTTCTCCTCCCTCTCACTCCTCTCTCTCACCCCCACCATCTCTCTCTCTCTCTCTCTCTCTCTCTCTCTCTCTCTCTCTCTCTCTCCCCGCTTAATCTCTGCTATCCCGATGTGCCATCTTTATCTCCCCTCCTCCCTCTCTTTCTCTGGAACGCAAATCGTATTTGAATGTACAAACCATCTCTGGGATTAACTCTGCCTACTGTTGCAGCTAGTTTGTGTGGTCTGAGCCATTCTGTAATTATGCAGAGTTCTATTTCCTCCTCTTTTTTTAGCTGGTTTGGGAAGATGTATATAGGCTTTGAGATACAGTGTAGCCTAACCTCTGACGTTCAAACCATATGGCCCCTTAATCTTTTCACTGAACCTGATCTTTTCATTCTACACTGGTGTTATACCGTCTGTCGCTAATCTCATTCTACATTCCAATCTAATTCAAACGCCATAATTTCCCATATAGTGTTTCATACGATTTTCAGACCTATAATCTCAATCGGCTATAATCGGATTGCCTTGTGCGCTACGGTATATAGGCTCAGGCCATTTTCCCAGTCGCCAGTTTTCACCAGTGTCAATCAGTCCAGTAGCCCTAATGTGTAAGTTGGTTCTCTCCAATGGTTTTAAGCCTTTTGAAGTAGTTTGGATGATCATTCCTAGAAGGATACAAGGAGTTTTTATTGTCACATGCATATGTTTACTAAAAATCCAGTGAAATTTGTGATTGTGGTAACCAAACTGCCAGGGGTGTTGAGAGGGAGAGGGAATGGCAAGAGAGAAGGGACAAGGTGCCGTTGCTTGTGGGGAGTGGGCATGGTGTTTGTGTGGTGTTGTAAGAGGGGAGAGTAATGATGATTGGGGTGGTGGAGTGGGCAGTATGCTGAAGTATATTAGAGCTAGCCAGCAGCCAGACCAATGATACCCTGTCTCAGCTGAAAAGCTGAAACTAAGCAGGTGTGGGCTTGGTTAGTACCTGGATGGGAGACCACTAGGGAAAAATGGGAAGCTGGTGGAAGTGGTGTTGCTGGGTGGCCAGTAGGTGGCTCTCGTCCCTCTGGCCAAAAGATCAAATACCAATGCCCCAGTGCAGTGACGGGGATGCTGTGCTGTAGGAGAGGCCGTCTTTCGGATGAGACGTTAAACCGAGGTCCTGACTCTTAGTGGTCATAAAAGATCCCATGATACTTGTAGGGAGTTCCCCGGTGTCCTGGCTACTGTAATAAGCTAATTCATCCCTTCTCTCCTGTCCATTCCCTCACTCTCCACCTCAAGCTGGTGTGTGGTGAGCATTCTGGTGCCGACTGTGATGGCTGCCGTGCATCACCCAGGTGGGTGCTACACATTGGTGGTGGTTAGTGAGGTCCCCCCTTCCACTGTAAAGCGCTTTGGATCAACTGAGTTGTGTTAAAATGTGCTATATAAATACACTTGACTTGACTTGACTTGAGAGGTTGTCTGGAGTGTGTGTGTGTGTGTGTGTGTGTGTGTGTGTGTGTGTGTGTGTTTGGGAGGGGTGAACATGTAATGGCAGAAAGCTGAAGAGGGAGTGGTGATCATGGGACATGTACTGTATGCACTTTCATGAGTGTAAAAGATGAATGAATGCAGACAGTATTGTGAGAGTCCAAAGGTACGATGTGTCCAGAGTACTGAGGAGTGAGTGTGTGTGAAATCAATATAGTGTGAGTCCATAGTAGAACGTGATCAGAGTGATGGTGAAGAGTGTATGCAGTATAGTGTGAGCCCGTATCATGAGTGATAGTGAATGAATGTATGCAAAGTCAGAGTAGTGTGAGTGCCTGCATATGTTTTCTGGGGGCAATCGCCTAATTGTGGGCTGGCTCTAGAGAGCCCAAAGGCTTGTGCTTGACCTGTACAAGCCCACTGGCTCTGTTTGGGTTTGGTTTGGGCTGGCCCTAGCCCACACTTGACCACACTACCAGAACTAAACCCGTATGGACCCTACTGGGTCCCGCATGGAGGTGTTTACTGGGTCCCTTCTCTGTCCCAGGCCTTAATCGCAAAGATGTATAACAGTATGTTGGCTACACATGATTTAGAGATGATTATTAGACCTATAGATCGACAAACATGTAGCCAAATAAATAGATGAATATGGATAGCCTTAAACAAAACAAAAAATAATTTTTTTTTCATTACATTGATTGATTGCACCTAAAAATCCTAGGTAGGGTGCCTTGGCTGAGTGGGCTAGTCCGTTGTATCATAAATGCAGGAACCTGGGCTCAAGTCCGACCTGAGGTCATTTCTTAATCCTTATCCGTGAGACATGTGAGGCATGGCCCACCTTCTTCTTTACAATGAAGCCCATAATTACCATAATTGGTGTTTGCAAATATGGCTGTTTTTGGTGACATTTAGGCAAATGGCATTGAGGGGAACATATTAGACCCCATAAACCATATATATCCTGAGAGCTTATATACCCTCAGGATTTCACCAACAATTTATTTTTACATCCCACCCCTCGACTTATTTCAAAGCCTATGCCCTTTTTGTTAAGGAAAATTAATAATTGAGCGCATTTCTTATACAAATGTGTCTATGGAATGTTGGGAAAAGTAATAAACCTTAATAAGTAATACTTTTTTTTTAAGCAAAGAGCTTCAGGATCTCAGTCAACATAAACTGAGAGAGTTCCACCTGCTCCTAGCCTAGAACTCTAGACGCACTCTGGCGGTAGCAAATTGAATTTGCTCAGATAGCTATCAGCCATAGGTTGTACATCAGTGGTGTCTAAGCAGTCTATCCACTCATAAAACTCTAGGTTGTATTCAGACATCATGGTGTTTAGCCAAACATAACATTCTATCTGGACAGAGAGTCATTGGGCGGGCTTAGCATTGTTGGAATTGGCTTGTTAGTTGCTCTGGTTGTTGTAGCCATCTTACCTGAGCGTCTATTACTCGTGGCCAGACTATACATTTTATGTGACAGTCTGGCTTGTCAGGCTACCCCCCTCCTCCCTTTGATAACCGTTTATAGATCATTTGATAATGGTGAAATGGCATGTAGTCAATGCATTTGGACCTGAGGAAACTAATCTAACCCTTAAGCTATACTTTTTCTGAAAGCATACACCCACAGGCAGGGGCGTAGCGCCAAATTCTGGGCCCTGTGCACAAGTCGTGGCCATGGGTCCTCCTCACCGCCAGAAATACAGTCCCAGACTCCGGAAGGGCCCTCCCTCCTCTTGTGGCCCTGATAACTCAGTACACCTGGACTAATTAAAATAGCCCATTGTACTTCTTACACCCCGTACAAGTTAGGAAGTTATTTAGGTGGGTAGAAAATTTGGTTTATGCAAAGAGAAATTTTCATTGTTTATCTTTATACGATGTGATTTTTTCTCAGTGTTATTTATGTAGTTGTAGTTGATCCATTTTTATTGGAATCATTTTATTTTACTGTAGGACCCCAGGAAGAATAGTCTGGGCATCAGTCCCAGCTAATGGCCATCCAATTCATAAATAAATATTCTCATTTCAGACGTGCTGTCTCATCAGCAGTAGGTCCTGTCTAGACAGAACTCAAACTTTCACGTTGCTTATGATATTCCAGCATACCTGTGCAGTAAGTACTCTGTGGTTTATCCCTTGATGCTTTTTGTTATGCTGTTGTTACCTACAGTACTCTAAGCAGTAGGCCTACTTCACAGGCTATAATCTAAAGCTTTCCCAAACAGGTTCAGTGTCAGCCATTATCTCACATTAACAGTGCTAAGCAAACAGAGGTTTTCAGGACTTGGATAGTTGGAAGGTTTTGTGGATTGCCTAGTCTAATGAATTACTGTCAAGGACCACTGTAGGCTAATATTTAGCCAATCCAAATTTGAACAAGGGTGCTTTCAACAATCAATCGAAACAAATTCTGCCTTTAAGGGGCAAAGTTTAGTTTTTTTTGCTCCCTGTTAATCATCTCTGAGATGTTTTTTTTATTAATGGCTGCCCATAGTGACAACCAACAGGTGTTTCTCACACCATTTTTTTTTTTTACCCTGGTTTAGGTCCCATCTGTACTGCAGTATCAAGCACTGACTGCATTGTGATACAGCTGCCATTAAAGTAGGGTTTAAGAGGTTTTCCTGGAACACTTCACTACACTATGATAAATATTACCCAAAACACAAGAGAAAAGGACATACACAGAAATTTGCTCAAAAATGTTTTATTCTTCAGATTAAAAACTGCTGTTTAAGTTTAAATAAACAGCCTTCATCCCGCATCAGCATTACGAGTGGTTGTTTCAACAAGCCATACAAAGGTTATGATGGATTAATCATTAGGCAAGCAGAGATGGGTAAACGGTAAAGCAAGTCATCTCATTTAGCTTTGGCCTCCCAGAGTATGCTTGTCAAACAGATACTCTGCCATCTTATTGTTGGCAGCATCCATTTTGGTGAGGTTGGTGATGTGGTCGCCCAGCTTCTTTATGGCCTCCACCTGCTCACCAAGGTAATGGGTCTCCAGGAAGTCGCAGAGCTAAAGGATAGACACAAAAATTTATCCAATGAGTCTGGGAAAGTCCTGACATGTACACAGAATATAATGGAACATTCAGTGGTGATAAAGATAAAGGGGGTCTATGTGGGAAACAGTCAATGACATTTCTGCATGGTCACAAGGTGGCAAGGGTTACTTTACTTACATGAGGATCCACTTTCTCAGAGGCAATCTTGTGCAGGTCCAGCAGGGCCTGGTTCACATTCTTCTCCAACTGCAGAGCGCATGACATGGCCTCCAGTCCACTGCCCCACTCATCTCGCTCTGGTTTCTAAAGTGGTAAACAAGGTGGGGAAGGAGGAGTAAACATTTAGTTCACAAAATCACTTGGACAATGTAAGCTACTTCACTGTGAAAGACAGACCAAGCATTGTGATAAACAGCACTGACCTTCACGTCCTGGAGAAAAATGCGCCCGCCCCTTTTGTTCTGGAAGGCCATCAACTTATCAGCGTGCTCACGCTCCTCATCGCTATTCTCTTTGAAGAAATGAGAAAATCCAGGAAGTGCGACGTCATCACGAGAAAAATAAAAGGCCTGAAAATTCAAAGGAGAAATAACGATGAATAACACATATGAACACTTGTAAAATCTTAACAATGACACGTATCGTTTCACCAATTAGTCAAGCGTCAAATCCCAATTAATAATTAGCGCAAATTAGTAGCCCAGAGGTTTGTTTACATCGCAATCGCTCAACCTCATGACAGACCTACCATGAAACCTTGCAATGCAGTCCTTGAATTAAACTAGCCTATATTACATAATCATGATGGTTAACATTTCTGACTTACCATCGAGGTGTAGGTGTATGAAGCAAACAGCTCCATGTTGATCATGCGGTTGATGGCTGCCTCGCAATCGCGGTGGTAGTTCTGGCGAATCTGAGAAGTCTCCATTTCGGCAAATTTGTCTTTGTTTTCTTAGCAAAATGATCCGTAAAAAAATATAATTTAATATCAAAATGTCAAGACTAGAAGGAATACTACGAAGTCTCAGACGAAGGAAAGAAGTTCCGTTCAAGCACTGTTGAAGCAAGAACCTCTGCTAACGTCTTCTCCAAATCGGTAAAATGGCAGTTGCGCTCCTGCTTATTTATTGTTCCAAATAAGCTGCGTCACTGCAAACGACGGCGTCGGTACGAGCCAATCAAGAACAGCCTTCCTTGTCAACCAAGAAATGGGTATAAAGAGTTCTGTGCAAGTCTGCTGACATGACATGATGAAACAGCAATTTATTGCAAGGTATATCAGATACGTTTTGAGTAATTAAGTGTTAATGAGCTGTAATAATGGTTCATGGGGTTTGCATGAACTGACTCATAATGTCAACATGCTAAGAATGTGACATAATTTTTACATTTCATAATGAAAAATAACACATTCTTCACTAGGCCTAATGAAGGTAGTTTTTCTAAAGTCTTAGACAAGAATAGTTTTTTTGTTTTGTTTATTTAAATAGGACAGGCTATTCAATTACACAATATCTAATATATTAAATTCATTGACTCCACTCTTAAAGAGATCCTCAAAGAATGTTGTTGTCAAATAACCAGGGATGGTGCTGTGGCTAAACGCACGTAAACACAGTTAACCCACCTTCCAAATTTTGGAAATAGAGTTGATCCAACTCTTTATAGTTTAAGCACCAAATACAACTTCTATGACAAACCCCACTGCATTCTATTCCATCATCAACCATGTTCCACATGTTTTTTTCATAGTTCATGGTTAGTTCATAGTTTTCTCACTTCTTATTTTATCACTAGAACACTGCAAGGAACCAGGTACATGGTGGATTTCTTTTAGCTAGACATGTATAAACTTCAGTAACTTGACCTCAGGTGATCACTGTCTTACTTGCTGACATACAGACGTCAGTAAGTTTAACCTCTGTTCTTGCAAAACCATAGACCCCATGTGACACTTCATCAGGACAGGAGAGACTTATCTAAGGACAAAATCCATTCTTGACTTGATTGAAAAAAAAAAAAAAGTTTATATTAACCTACCACTAGAATAGAAATGATTACCATTTACTTAAGTATCCAGTTTTGTTCCCACTAATATACAGTAATCACTGATATAAAAATATAATTCTTGTCGCGCCTTTGATCATTTACAGATTTGTTGTGATATTACATTATAGCATAGGTTCTCAAAGTGCGGCCCAGCAGCCAATGAGGGCCGTGGGAACATTTCCTAATATCTGTAAAAGTAAAACATTGCTTTGAAATAATAATTAATATCCATTTAGTGGTGTTTAGTGACATCTATATTGCAATAAAGCAGCCTAAACTGTTGATATGCAACCTGGTCATTACAATGATTACAAATGGGATTTTATTGCTTTTTTCCCCCTCCCACTGCCCATTTGGCGGCCCTCAGTTCAATGTTTTGGTCCCTAAATTGGGTTTATATTGAGTTTATATTTAAGTAAACAGAAATACACAAGCGTGCAAATATAAAAATAATCTCTCTCTATCAAATACTCCCATATCCACAAGTGTTCAGTAAGAAAGTGTTCCTTTAACTTGCTCCAGAAAGATACTTGGACTTTAGCCCCATTATACACTGTTACTGATAACGCTGTGTTGTAAGAGTAACCTTAGGGTAAAGCAGTGTAAAGACAGGAAGATCTTTTTCCACACCACTTCCTATCTGTGACAAAAGAGCTATGGGTAATTGTTTCAGAACAGTGACTCTGTATTTTCTCTGCCAGAAAGCTTACTGAATGAACCTTCAGCTTGTTTTTGGAGCGGGAGTTGTTCGTGGTAGTATGGAGTCATGGGACGTCTGAAATTTGCTGCATCACTGTGACTAAGCACTCTGGCACTCCTGAGTCATTTCCCTATCTGTGTTTGGGTGAGGTGTGGCCAAACTAGTCTGTGTAGTACTACTAAAGCCAGCAGAGCTGTTATAAAAAAAGACTGGAGTTTGACTAAACACACTGCTGGATCTTTTGAGCAAAATCATACATAACATTTTAAAAATGTTCTTAGCAAAAGAAGAGATGCAGTTTCTGTGCTTCTCTAAACACTGACTGAGATTTGTCTAGAGATGGCAAAAGTACACATTTTCTCCACTCAAACAAAATAGAACAGATTCAACCCGACTTGTCATGTCTACATATACATGGACAGTTATTTCACTGTCAATACAAATAATTTGGGCTGAAACTTATTAATTCCCATCAGAAAAAGTAAAAAACAAAAAACAAACAAATAAACAACAACAACAAAAAAAACCACTCACACTTTATTGATAAAGCCATGTCTTTTTTGCTATTTATTTTCACACCATACACTTATGTCATTTGAAAACATGAAGGTTTCTTTCAGAAGCATTTTCAAAAAAATATGTCAGTTAATTCTGGCTTTCAGACCCATCCCTTCCTGTGGTGATGTGAAAATCTGTTTTACATGTGGTATATTATTAGAATCTAATCCAAACATTTGAGCAGAGCCCATTTCATTTTTGGCAGCCTTCCCATCTCCCTGTTTCCATGTTAACGCTCCAAGATTAAGGCAGTGAGTGAGTGAGTGAGTGAACTACACGCTCTGAGGTATGCTCCACTGGGAACAATAGGTTGTGTATTGGTACCGGCACTGCAGAATTGGAGGTAGAACCTCATATAAGAGGTCTGAATTCTTTACCTTCTCTATTCTCTGGTTGTCAGTTGTTTTTAAACCTGATGATGTAGCACATTATGGCTCAGTTCACAAATGCTAACACAGAGCGTGAGAAATACATGTAAACTACCAAGGAGAAATATGTTCCCTTTTTCACAAGGTTGCACATCCCGCCTGAGGCGTTTTTAAGACCAATAGTCACATGCTTTACTGTGAGCTCAACCTTTGTTCCTTCTTTCTTTACAGCCACAGTTGTTCATGTGACTATTGAAAAACAGAAGTGTATGAAGCGCTTCATCCTGATCCCCACCCAAAAAATAAAAAACAAATCCCCCAAATGTCTGTTTCACATGTAGCTAAGTGTGTTACGCAATCTCCGCTCTGACCATAACCTAAAATAATCCCCCCATGCCCTCCTTCCTTCCTGCAAAAAAAGGAAAATTAATTTGAGTCTCCTTTAATCTGACTTCTCTCCCTAGTGAACACATAAGTTCAGACTCCTCTTCTTTAAGCGGTTGGGATCCACACACTCTTCCAGACCACAGCCTGTCTCCACATGTCCTCCATGAGTGAGGCCTGAGGGAGAGTCCAGGGGGCTCCTCCGGTGGCCTTCCCCTCATCCTCCTCACTGTGGAGCCACAGGCGCCTCAAGGGGCTAGTGCAGCTATGCTGCAGGAACTGACAGCCCTACAGAGAAGGAGTGAGAGAAAGAGTGAGAGAAAGAGAGACAGAAAGGGAGGGAGAGAGAAAGAGAGGGGGGGGGGATCAATGTCTAGACGTAGCTTTGTCTACACAAAACATACCTAATGCTAGAATACAAAAACAGGATTACGTGTTTTCATCTCTCATAAGATTGATGGCTTGGCAATCAAATCAATAGACAGGATAAGAATATTGCAATTGCGTAAGGCCTGACTGCTGAGAGAATGGCTGCAAAAGCATTTTTACTCTCCTTACAGGCAGAATGTCAGGTGTGGTTTCACATGAGTTTTAGGGTCTCAAAGGACAAAGACATCTCTTGTCTAATGGTCAACCTGAATCATGGGACAGGCACCCTGTCATCCATGTACACACCATGCATTTTGCGAGATAACAGCCAACATGAGGTGTACTCTGCAATTATATTGCAGACACTCTAATTGCTCCCACAACAACAGAGAGGGCAGTGAACGGAAAAGGAGTACTGAGCTAGTTTAAGATTTTTGAATATCAAGACATGCAGATTATTTAGTAAAACAAGGGCTCTGTTTGGTACATTGAGCACACTATTCAGTGAAATGTACACCCAGTCTCTCCCTATAGCAACAAACTCCCCTAATGGCATGTCCAAGACTGCACACGTCACAGTAAGTAGTCTAACAGGATGCCATTTCACAAACAGCCCATGACAATGTCAACTCACACAGGTCTGCTGAAGACACTTACCTCTTTACTGCCCCAGTACCATATGGCCTGGATGACACTGTGATTGGCTATTGCCTGTGTGAGCTGGTCTCTAGCTCCAGTGATGACACTGACCAAACCTCCAGGGAGATCACAACTCTGAAGCGTCTAAAAGAGAGTCACACAGACAACAAGGTCAAGGATTCGTTCTCATTAGGTGCACATAAAAACACACACATACACATGTTTCTTGTGTTCATGTACAGTAAATGCAAATAAAAAAACACACATACAGTACACATGTATCGTGTTCATGTATGTCCAATTAAAACACACACATATACATGTATCATGTGTTCATATGTGCAATTAAAACACACACATATGCATGCATCATGTGTTCATGTATGTGCAATTAAAACACACACGCATATACATTTATCACGTGTTCATGCTCATACACATGTATCACTGTACAGTGTGCACAACAAAAAAACACACACCTGGATAAACTCCAGTGCAGGTAGAGGGTATTTCTCACTGGGGACCATCACAATGGCGTTACCCATGGCAACTGCTGCCCCCAACAGTGAAACCAAAGGCAGGAGTGGCCGAGAGTCAGGAAGGATCACCCCAATCACACCAACCGGCTCACACATGGACAGAGCAGAGCCTGACTGAGGGACCAACTGAAAGAAAAGGAATATTTGATTATGAGTGGATATAAACTTAAAGGGCCGCTGTAGTGTAACTGTAGCAGCGCCCATAACATAACCAGACCAGGGATCTCCTGATCTCGCACCGTCTCTCTCTCCCTAACACTCCTGGTCTATTTCCATTGTCCTATTTGAATAAATGGCAAAAAATATTTATTTATTTATCTATTTTTATATATATCTTAGCTTAGAGTTCTACATAGAATCATAGATTGATAATATACTCGCAAGAGAAATTAGGAACTGTGGTATTTGAACATGAACAACATGGTGGCTCACCGGCACGCCACAGATGTCTTTGTCACACCGGGCTGCCCATTCGAAGAGCCTTGAAATGCTGAGGTCCACTTCCTTGATGGCCTCATCCTGAGAGAGGCCGGTTTGGGTCTGAATGGATGTGGCCAGGGGCTGCCTCTTCTGTGCAAGGAGGCCAGCCAGAGAGAACAAGGACTGAGCACGAGCAGCAGGACTCTTCTTCATCCAACTGCAGGAAATAAGAGCAACGTGACATATTTTAATAATAATAATAATAATAATAATAATAATAATTATTTTTTTATCTGTAGAGAAGTGCTACGGATAAAAGAAACCAAAGAAAATATATAAACATGTAAAATAATAATAAAGGATTACAAAGAGAGTCTAATAGTTACGAATAGTTGTATAGTCAAAAAGTTACGAAAAAGCTGTTTTAAAAAGATACGTTTTAAGTAAGTGACGCCTACACACAATTTAAACACAATTTAAACACATTTTAAGTACAATATATACACCAGTCTCTTTATCATACACAAACACACAGACACAAACATACATGCTGTTCACACGATTATTTGGAGTTAATTCCTGTAGCGTTATGAATATACATCAAGGTGCTTAATGGAGCCCAGCTTGAATACAATGTCAAGCATTCAGCAACAAGCCATTGGAGGTGTAAACAAACAAGCACTGCCCACGTCTCTGGCCTCAATAGTGCCTCTGTTTTTGGCACAGGATGTCCAGTAGTACAGGCTCACCCTGGCTGGGCTTTAATGGCTGCCTCCACTGCATTCCTAACGTCCTTGCGTCCGCCGTCAGGACAGTGGGCCAGCACGGCGCCCTCTGGTGACAGGACTGCCCTACTGCAGCCAGAATCAGCTTTGCAGGCTCGACCGGCCACAAAGTGGGAACAGGAGCGAGGGATGCTGTGAAAGCAAAAACAGTAAGAAGGAAAGGGAAAGAGAAAGAAAAAAATAGTTTCCATGAGACACAGGCAGGAAGATAAAGGGCAGGCACACGCATATACACACACACACACACACACACACACACACACACACACACACACACACAGAGGTGATGAATGCTCACCTGGAAGGATCGAATCCCTCTGGAACAGAGACCTTGGCCGCAGCAGCTCCAAAGCCAGCGTAGTCCAGCGCAGAGGGAGAGGAGCGGGGCAGAGGAGTGTGGTGAGAGGGACGCAGGAACTGGTACAGGCCCTGCAGATCACACGCCAGGGACCCCACAACAGAAGGGTTAGCAAGAGTCCTAACTAGAGGAAACATCTGCTCGACAGGCCTGACCTGAAGCAGTCAATAGTGAGGACCCAAGGGACCCAGTGTTTGATAAGCGGCGCCTACCTCCCTTCCTCCATCCGTACAGCTCCCACTGTGCTTCCTCCCCGTGACTGAGAGCGAGGGGTCGGAGATAGCCGCAGAGTTCACCCACACAGAGCCAACTGATAAACTGCCAATGAAAACGGTCAACAGAACTCTTTTAATAATTCCCTCCATTACAATTACAAGTCACAATGGGGTCAGGGAGGGGCAGCTAATTCGGCCGTTTCACACTAGCAAACTCCAGGACTTTCAGGAAACAAATACTATTGATATGACTGCAAAGAAAGTTTATTTAGATAACACCTTTTCCAAAGGACAAGTTCAATGCACTCTGGATATGGACTTGGGATGTGTTGAAAAATGATAGTGACTTGTCAGACAACAATGCTCCCAATGTTATCACCTCGGTTATACTGTAGCGCTACCCAATTTCTTTGCATGGCTAACCCTACTGTATGTCTGAGGTGCTAACGGCTAAAAGTGCTGGATTTCAGAACACTGGGGGCGAACTGAGGTGAGCTATTCGACAAAAGTTTGTACGTGTTATGTTACAACACACCCCGTGCCCATATCAGACCGGATTTCTCCTTAAACATGATATACAATTATACAACATGTGAAATCCACAGTGGGTGTGATGTGTGAAATGATCTAATAGTGAGTCGAGGGACGCGCTCAACTTCTAAAGTAAAATAAATAAAGACTTAGGGTGCGTGAAAAAAAGGACTATAACTTAAAGAAAAAATCCGCAAAAAAATTACGCACTGATGATGGCTTAAGAGCCGAAACGCGTCTGCTATGGACATGGTGGTTTGTGATAAATAAATGATGAGATAAAGCCCGTGAGTGCGGATTTTTTCTTTAAGATGAAATGATCTAATAAACATACAGCACAGGTGAAATAACAATACAATATCAGACACCTCCTTGTGTAGTAATGTAAGACTTGTAGCGTAAACCCATAAGACACTCAGAGACGAGTGTTTGCAAACAGAAAGGCGTATATGAGTGTACAGTACTGTACCTCTTGGAGGTCTCCAGAGCCAATGTCAGGTCTTCAGTCCAGATGGAGGCAGCCTGGCCATGAGGGCTGTGGTTTC
Organism: Sardinella longiceps; assembly: GCA_027497455.2. Classification (NCBI taxonomy): domain Eukaryota; kingdom Metazoa; phylum Chordata; class Actinopteri; order Clupeiformes; family Clupeidae; genus Sardinella; species Sardinella longiceps. The sequence continues at coordinate 18,560,818 of JAODXP020000015.1, read as the reverse complement.
CTGGGTGAGAACAAGAGGACATTTTTATCTAACAATAACAGATATCTTCTCACAAGGCTTCTCAAAGCATGACTGAGGTCTTATGAGAGGGAGAGATAAAAGAGTGTGTGCCACTGATTCACAGAACACAAGGCAGTGTTTGAAGAATAAGTGTAAGTTGATAACGAAGGTGTTTTCATTGGCATTTTCCTGAATATAAGCTGCACCACATATACATGTCCTGTTGGTGTTATATACAATGTAAAAAAACAAAACCCTGTATTGACCTCACCCATGTACAGTATAAACCTCTGTTTACTAACAACACTTACACTTACTTGGATCACAGTCAAATAATGATTTCCTGACAAAAAATACAATGATGAAAAGAAATGCATTCCTATATGCAGCCCTCACCTATGTACGAACCTCATAGATAAATAAATTTAGCAAAATCAATGTATCAAACGTGGTTAATAATGGGGAAATTACAGTACATGCTTTTGCATTCTAAATGGTATAGTGTGTGTGTGTGTGTGTGTGTGTGTGTGTGTGTATGCCTCTGTAGAACCATCATGTTTGGAAAGGTAGTGGGAGGTTACCAAGAGTAGCCCCCTCTCCAGGGCTCCTAAAAGTGATGAGGGGCAGAACAGGCCCAGGGGCCGGGCAGACCACTGCCTGACAGGACGGGGCGACCCCACACAGCAGGGTTGGGGGGTAGAGGGCACCAGTGGGGGGTGGAGGACACGGCTGGATGATCTGAAAGATAGACATACAAAACAGAACAGGTTTACATGTACGTATGTATGACCACATCTGACAAATTTAGTGTACAGTATACACTATACAGAATACAGTATACATGTATGCACACAAATGGGATGAAGATTGAGTTTGACTCACCGTCGCCCCCTGTCCCACAGCCTCCTGCACTGCAGCATCCACCAGAGCTCTGTGTCGCTCAGACTGCAGAGGGATAGTCTTCGTCCCGGCCAAGCGCAGCTTCAGGCGAGCCACCACATTCTCCAGCACCGACTCCTGCACATACAGCACCCACTGGTGCTGGGACACACAAAACACAAAACTTTAAACAATAGCGACACCACATGGCTATTTGTAGAACTGCAATCCCCCCTGGATTTACTGTGAGAGGGCACACAAAACAGTCTATAAAACATTTCAATAGGAAATACTAAACACACAAAACAATCTTCACCAAAAACCACTTACTCATTCCCTGATCCTATTTATTAGCCAAGCTATTAGCCAAGTTAGATTGAATGATTGGTAAAGGACATCATAAGCTACAGTACTCTGAATGTGGTAATCTGATAAGGATTCACAAATAGAAATCTTCTACAAATAAACAAATAAGAAGTCTTTTACAAATCGCTGAACCTCTTTCCTCTTTTTGAAGGCCGTTTCCATGACATTGTCCACAGCACTGTCAATGTCAGCCGAGTCAAATATAATGAATGGACACACAGAATCAAGGGGAAGAGACAGAGACACAGGTACGCCCCAACCTGCTGTCTGTCTACATAACGCCTCTCCATCCTGAGAAGAAAGAGACAGAGAAAGAAAAGAAAAAAAAGTGATATCTACTGTGCATGGGTGAACGGGAAAATTTAAAGATGATGAGGTAAAGATAAGCAAGTGTAAAATACTGAGTTAAAAATCAGGTGCACACCTGTTTGTTTCCAGTGTATGTCACATAGGCCACATTGGGATTCTGAGCTACTTTGGCACCTAGGGTTATATCACTTCCTGTAATCACATTCAGGACTCCGGCAGGAAGTCCAGCCTCTCCAAACAGCTGAGCCAATAGGAGAGAGGCTGGAGCTGTTGACATCCCAGGGACCACCACAACAGTGTTACCTGTCACACAAACATACAGATAGTCTCCACATTCATGTCTCAACCATTTTATCACTTTTGGAATTACTTTTGGAATCATTATCTCACTTTTGGAATTACTGTAATGGATCCAACAATATGAATCAGTGCGAAATATTTGTTCAAACACATATCCTTAATGTCCTATGGGATACTAAAGCATAAGATAGGGCTTTTATTGAGAAGTAAGTAATAAAGTAATAAAGTAATAAAGTAGTAGTAGTATTTATTCATCTATGTACTGTATCTGTACCAACACTGTTTATACACATATGACATGTCAGAGATGTGTGTGTATTACTGTATGTCGGTGTAAAGTGCTGTCCGACTCACCCACAGCTAAAGCTGGTAAGACCTTGAGCCAGAGGGAATACAGAGAGCAGTCATCAGATCCAACAACTGCCACCACACCTAACAAACAGAGATTAAGATGTGAGCACCAGCAACATAAACTTATACCCCCCCACACACAAAAATCAGCTAACAAATACATTCAGCGCAATACCAAATGAAGGCATAGAAAATTTCACACTGCATAAACACATCTCACAGAATTCAGTTGAAGTAGCCCTCACTCAGTTAGGCGTCAGTCTACCTTGTGGTATCCAGTCGGGGATGTGGGTGTCTCTGAGCTGGGCCCAGCCGGCGTAGTACTGGGCTAGTCGCACCAGCGCCGCAGGGGAGCAGGGAGACTGAGAGAGCTCACAAAGCTCAGACACACACTGGCTGTGCCTCTGCACAGCACTCGCCAACCTGAGAGAGAGAGAGAGAGAGAGAGAGAGAGAGAGAGAGAGAGAGAGAGAGAGAGAGAGAGAGAGAGGGTGTATGAGTATCATCTGTTATTACAAAAACCACAATTGTCAAAAGCTGTGGAAATATCTGCATTTTGACCACTGCAGATTCACTGCAATGATTTGACAAAGATACTCCATGCATGCTCCACACATGCAGATAGATTTTAACACTACAACAGAGTTCATTCAAAAGATTACACCAAGGCACTCATCCATTGAAAAAGTTAAAATGCCTTTATTGCTATGGGCAAAACATAGTTAAAAAAAAACACTTCAACGCGTTTCGGCTAGAGGCGCCTTCGTCAGGAGACGCCTGCGTCACACACTCACACACTTTCTGACGAAGGCGTCTCTAGCCAAAACGCGTTGAAGTGGTTTTTTTTAACTATGTTTTGCCCATAGCAATAAAGGCATTTTAACTTTTTCAATGGATGAGTGCCTTGGTGTAATCTTTTGAATGATCTTTACCAGCCCTTTACCAAAGAGCACCTTCCAAGATATAATATAACTGAGTTCCAGGTAGCACTCCTGCCTAACTTTTTACTACAACAGAGTTACTCGTTTGGTTAATGAACCCCAATAATACTAAATAATAAACAGCAAGTGCTCATGTCATTACTAAATGGTTATATCTATAACTACTTGTAGAATTCATGCAAGCAACATGGTTTCAGGCTAATTACTAGACTTTGAAGTAACTGTTAAAAATAGGTTTACATTCATAGGAAATGTACAAAGTATTTTCAATTGTCTACCTCATATTGATTTTGATAACAGTTAACGGTCCATTGATGGAGAAATGTCACAGGCTATATGTTCAACAGGGTGGGAAGATTGATAACTAATTCAATTTAACATCAATTTTTTTCAATTTAACATTAATATTTATTTATTTAACATTTCCAACATGATAACACAGGTTGCCGTAATTTTTAAATATATAGCCTACAATGGAGGTAAATTGAAGTCCTTCTCTCATCAAAAGCAAGAATTCAATGGTATTTTATGCTGTAGTAAATGTGTTGTGTAAAACTTCAGTGGCTTTGTAGCTCTGCAGTTAAACCCTTTTCTGCAGTGGTGTAATAAATCCTGATAAATCTGACAGCTGAAATCTGTCCTTTGATATGCATAAATGTAGCTTGCTAATAGACCGGCCCCTCATTCTACACTTTTGTTTTGTAAAGAGGGTCTGGACGTTCAGGTATTGAGAAACGATTGCTTGCTAGAGGTGTTCAAATGATAAAAGATTGAACCAGCCCTTAACTGATCGTACAGTATTCTCATACTGCATTCACAACTCCTCCATTCATCATACTGAGGACAATTTTGGTTGATAATTGAATTGCTAACTCAACATTTAGTCAGGGAGCCAAAGTCTCAAAAATGGGTTGAACCCGACATGGTTTGTTATACTTTTAGTTTTTTTCTGTTAATTTTGACCCAAAACACAAATAAAACGCATAACAGACGGTGTCGGGTTCAACCCATTTTCTTGCACTTTTGAGACTTTGGCTCCCTGACTAATTGTACCGGTAAATGTAGCCAACTTTAGTGAGTTGCCCAAACATGGTTCTTACGACGATGCTATGGAGAGCTGTCCATGTGAATGGTGCTGAAATAGGTATCATTTTTTTTTATAATAATAATAATAATAATTTTTTTTTTTAATAAGGCCACACCAATTTAATTAGTTGGTTCTCAGATTTTTTCAGGAAAAGTATGGAGCGAGCTGAGCGAGCAAAATAAAAATACAATTTCAAAAATGCTCTGGTAAATTAGCAGTGGAAATGGAGGGCTTTAAATAGAGAGGACAATACATTATTGTTACACATTTCATAAGGTTCAATAGCTTAATAGCATTCATAACCATTAAGTATAATTGAAAATAAAAGGCTGAAACAGTCTTTGCGAACACTGGCCTAGCAGGATCCTCCTCCACAGGTAAGTTTCTTCATGTCTCTCGCTGAAGTGAAAGGGACGATTTGACTGGCATGTAGTCTTCTGTATTATAGCCATCAGCCATAATGTTTTTTATGTTTGTGGGAGTTCTAATAAAATTTTATTTTTATTTCATTTTGCATTTTTTTCAAGAGGCGATTCCGAGAACCAACTTATCAAATTGGTGTGGCCTTACATGTGGATTACCGGCAATCTGCAGTGATGTGACATTTACAGATGGACATGCAGCTGTAGGTGGAGGAGGAGACTAGTAGAGGTGCCTCTGCTATTCCTAAGGCAGCATGTTTAATGACATTTAAGGCCCAAGTCACGAGAAGAAGTACAGGGAAGTACAGGGATGAGTCGTCTTGAGACACTTCTGTCACATTTTGGGGGCATTAACCAGACAGACTAGAAGAAATAGTGTGTACAGTATGTGTTTTTGTGTTTGGTCTTTTATTGGTGACCTCAGGATTGTGTGTGTGTGTGTGTGTGTGTGTGTTTGGTCTTTTATTAGTCACCTCAGAACTGTGTGTGTGTGTGTGTGTGTGTGTGTGTGTGTGTGTGTGTGTGTGTGTGTGATTGTTCACCTCAGGAGAGGTTGGGTCCTCTGGTGGCAGCTGAGTTCACTCCAGCCCTTGGCACCCTTGGCTGCACTGGAGACACAGGAACTCACATCCTCCTCCACTGCACACATGAGACTGCACACAGTCTTTCCTGCAGACATAGGAGGACAGAGAGTGAGTGAGTGAGTGAGTGTGTGAGTGTGAGAGAGAGAGAGAGAGAGAGAGAGAGAGAGAGAGAGAGAGAGAGAGTGTGTGTGTGTGTGAGAGAGAGAGAGAGAGAGAGAGAGAGAGAGAGAGAGAGAGAGAGTGTGTGTGTGTGTGTGTGTGTGTGTGTGTGTGTGTGTGTGTGTAGAGAGAGAGAGAGAGAGAGAGAGAGAGAGAGAGAGAGAGGCACACACGTGTGTGGTGTGTAGGGGTTCAACACTGCTTTCACATATCATTACTAGAAAACAAGAGTTTCTTTGTAACAGTATTTCAAATCTGTGCTGATGGCAAATGGTAACAAAAACTATGCTACAGAAAATGGTAACCAAGTTACATCAGTGGTCGTAGCCACAACAGTAAAACTGTGTGTCTTGAGTTGGTGGTCAGTTTATTTTAATCTTCTGCAAAATTACAATGTTAATTTATTAAAATATACATCACTAAACAAAAGTAAAACAGTATGTAAGTCTACAAGCAGGTGTTGTGTGACAGCAGACTAGACTGACTAACAAGGATTTTAAAATCATTCTGCCATCAGTCAAACAGATAACTTGAGAATTTTTTTCAGTAAGTCTTACGGCATTTCTCACCTGTAGAGTCTGTTAGGCTGCGTGTCTGCCTGTCGGATGGCCGGGCAAACTTCCCATCCACAAACAAGCCAAGAGAACTCCCCTGCTGCTCGAGCCAGGACTGGGGGATAGACAGGATTTCAAGGAGGATTCATTGTGATTTGTCAAATTCAAATCCACTATAAAGGTGGTTATTCACACTCATACCATCTCATTTTTGTAGGTGGATATAATTTAGAGTAAGGGCTCTCCTCTCTCAATGGCACAACATGTGACTGAGGTAAGAAAATCTCCATTATTCTGCTGATTAGGTTAAATCTGAAGGTGAGGTGCACTGTAGGCTACCGCTACACAACTTCTGAGGCGATCTGTTTGGTCTTAAAAACAACCATCAACGGTAGACTAAACAACAAAACTGCACAGTATTTGATTCAGGGGTGTTGACTCAGAAAGATGCAAAAAGGATTTTCAGGGCAGGGACTATTGGCAGACACTTGTCACCACCTCTCTGAGTTAACCAATGACAAGAATATCATGGTGAATCTTTCACCTGGGGAGCTTCACACTGAGCTGTCACAACAGTGAACTTTAAGCCCGGTCCTTGGCGTGCATGGAACATTTCACAGAAAGTCGAGACTGTTTCAGGCAAGTCAAACGTGCAGCTGTAGCCTACATGTCACGCATAACGCAAAATCTCGCTGCCGACTCACATGTTTAACATGTGAGTTCACTTTGGATATGCTAATTGCATTCCCGTGCGCATACATACAGTAGGCCTACCTACCCTTCTCTTATGAGTTAAGGCTAAATAGTGGTTAAATTAAGGTTAGCTTTTTACAGTTCAGTCATAGCCAGCGTTATCTGACATTTTATCTATGCAATGGTCCCGTTATCAGTAGGAGCAAACGTGTGTCTGTTTGACATCTATCATAAACTTTACCTGGGCAGTGGAGAAGCTCGAGCTGGATGGTCCGTAATCCATTGTTTGAAATATCTCGAAGACCGTTTTAGTGGTACTACCAGCCATAACACCTGTCCAGTCCGTCAAAAACATGGTACATATCATAAAGTGCTCTTAAATATAGCATTTTGGCATGTTGTACTACCGCCACACAATCTGGTGACCGTCTTAATAGTGAATTCAGTTAGCTGATGGACCGAATGAAATGCTCAAACTTCATAAACACACACCATTTGCAGATTTATTGTCCCATTGTAAAATAGCTTTAGAATAATACAGACCTTTTCCCACAAATACTGTCAGTGATGCAGATTCACAAGCGTGTCCCCAGTGCGAAGCAGGACGTCTCACGATTTCCTTCCTCCTATACAGTAATATCTCCGCCCACAAAATATCCTCTTAAACGGCAAGTACAGAATTTACATTCGGATGCTCGCCAATCTGTGCACCTACCCCAGACTCAGTGCAGGTTCTGAGGGTGTAGCCTATGTGTGTGTTTTGCTTCTTTGAAGTCTGTGCCAGTGGATTCAAATGACCAGCAACAACTTTGGCTCTAATTCACTTGCTCTATTCTGTCATCGTGGTTGTTTGCATTGCATTCATGATTAGACCGTCTTTATTTCTGTGTAGGCCTATAAAAAAGTACAAATAAAAAAATATAAAAATAAAATAAGAAAGGCTGGTTTTCGAATCACTTAAACTCTGAATCACCAAATCATAAAAAAAGTATAATGGATGACCAAAAAAACTTCTAGAACTCCTATGAGCAATATCTAGGTTCATCTCAGCTGCAAATCTGAAATCTGTCAGACTTATTGCAAGGGTGGCCAAATAAGGTCCTGGGCCTATCCCTCCCAATAGGTAAAGGTATTGCAAGGGACCGCAAAAGGTATTCCAAGGGAACACAAAACTATTGCGAGGCAATGCAAAAGGTATTGCGATGGTGTCTGGGTATCTGTCTAAAAATATTTTCCAACATGACCCCAGGGGGGCTCCTTGGCATGATGAGCCTATGGAGAATTCTATGGTGGTAGCCTAAATAGAATAAAAAAAATCTAACTAATGGATATTCCCACAAAACCTCAGATGATTAATTACATTTGGGTAACCTTTCTGAAATCTGTAAATGAGACAGGCCTATCATACTGTATACTAGCCTGGGACTACCAATGCTCCTTTACGCGCTCCATTTCATTTCTCTCTGCAAAGCAGCATGGTGACCATGGCCGATTTTCATGCCTGCTTTAGGTATCCAATCACAGAACAAAAAGGGACTAGCACGGCACTCAGTTGCATTTCACGTCATGAGGTGGCTCTGGTATTGGCGCTGAGCTAGACGCTGTGATAGACATTTGTGGCGCCCAATAAACGGCTCTGGACAATCGTAAACTGCGCTAGGCAATAGGTGGGTCTCCAGACTAAATCACTTGTGATTATTTAGTTTGCGCGATAGCCAGGCTAATCATATACTTAAATACACAGTAATTATCTGAATTTTGGCCTGTGCCATACTGTGGGGCAAGCCTAGATGTTAACCTAGATGGGGACAAGCTAAGGCCCGGGGGCCACATTCGGGCCTTCCTAAAATATAATAATTTGAGTATAAATAAAGTGGGGCTACTGGTTTGAGACTTGCCAAATCTCCGCTATCAACCTCTATCAACAGGTTGACTTTTTACGGCCCGTCAGACAGTATCTAAAACTCTATGTGGCCCTTCAGCCAAAATAATTGCTCACCCCTGGGTAAGCCTATTATATAATAATCTATAAACTATAAACACGTTTTGATTTAATATGCACTGAAACAAGTTTCACCCTCTTTCAGTAAGGTATTTCCATTGTATTGAAATGCATTAATTTTCAATTTATACCCATGTTGCTTTTATATTGTCCAAGTTCATATTTTGTGTAGCCAGACCTTTCACAAAAATAGTATGTAGACTAGAGATGTATTATAAACCCATTTAGCCCATGGCCTAAAATTAATGCAAATTTCAGCTAATGCCTCACCATCTACACATAGTGTATGTAAGTATTTCAGAAAATATTACAAAAAGTATTTTCTTAATGTAAATGATCAAATGGGAAAGTTGTGAAGGAATTCTTGTTTCCTATTAATTTTTACCCAGATATATCCTACCATAATGCTTATAATGGGAATAACAAGGGTGATTAGAAACAAAAAGCCGTCATCAATGAAATGCTATCACTTAAATTCTAACTGATGTCGAGGGTGATATACCATTCCTAAAATCACTATGCCTTACTGCCCTCAGGTGGTACCGATATTTACCTCACTCATGTCAGAGTGCGCTACGACGCATGCGATCATTGGACTAAAGTATCAATGGACTAACTGTAGATCTTTACAGTAGCAGCATTCATTTTCAGGGACTTGAAATGAGATTTATTATAACAAAGCATACACACAGAGGACACACAATGAAAATTTTGGCATAAGCTTTTATTGTTTTTATTGATTTTTTGTGGACCTTTTCTTTTTAAATTTGATATGTTTTGTTGTATTTTTTCTATTTATTTTGTGTTTTTTGTTATTTTATTGTTATTTTTCCTATGTGTGATGGAGAAGAGTTGATCAGGTAAGTTAGCATTCACATTCAAACTTTCATTCTTTAATAATAGAGCTGTTTTAAGTCTCGCCTTTCACAAACTTTGTTAAATTACTGTTTATTCATTTTTTCACTGTTTCAAAAATATAAAAGGTAAGTAATAAACATTCCATTGAAATATATTTTATACAGTTCTGTAGACTTTTTTTCTTTTTTATATTTTAAAATCATGTCCAGCATCAGTCGTCAAAGTATAACCCTTACAACCATCATAATAACCAGCTCTTTCCTCCTGTATTCCCATTTCCCACGCTCTCTCCCATTACACCACGAGTGGTGATGCTGCATTCATCCAGAAAGATTGAGAGAAACCCAGAATGATACAGGTCTTTATGTGTTAAGTGATGCTTGTGTGTGTGTGTGTGTGTGTGTGTGTGTGTGTGTGTGTATGTGTGTGTGGGGGAGGGGGTGTTTGTATATGTCTTCTTCGAGCACTCTTGTATTTATTGTTATGTCTCAACTTGTCACATGTAAATCCTGCTTTGACATCTAAACAGGCAACATACAGTACATAAAAAAGGCTGACAAAAATAAAACAAGGAAGAACATAGCAGAAGAAAATAAAGGAAATGAAATTCTTAGAACTTTTTCTGTGATAAAGTAAATAAGTAAGTTTTGGGATTTATAGTTATGTTATTTGCCCTCCCTCCTTCCACTCATTAAACTGGAGAGAGAATCTAAACAGGAAAACAGTTGAAAGAGAAGGTTATTTCATTCTGGCCATCCACAGATAAATTTAAGTCTTCTTTTTTCCCCCACGCATGCATTATAATTCAGCTTCAAACAATATGATAGAAGAACACAAGAGAACAACAGATGCAAAATAGCTTCTTCCTCAAAAACAAAAGAAAATCAAACCATCTAGGAAGGAGAGCAACAGAGGTGGGGATGAAGGGAAACAAGAGGAGAAGAGAGAAGGGGAGTGGCAGCTGAATCTGGCTTGATTTGTTCTGCTCCTCACTGATATGTTTTATATTTGGGTTTCAAGTAAACAGTGGAGCTGTCAGTCACCGCACATGGGCGTGGCATTGTTCTGAATCACAGATCCACTCGTGATGCATCCCCTCTATAAGCTAAGACAGACAGGCAGACACACACACACACACACACACTCACACACACATACGCACACACAAACTCACACATGGACTTGAATACAAGTCACTCTGTGTGCAAAACACATTTAGTAGCAGTTACAATCAATAACATTCATAAGGATCATCCCCTGATGTTTCTCTGTGTGGGTAGATTCCAACTGAGTTTGGAAGCTGTCACTCCATAACACAACAGTCAGTTTTGGGCTGAGAACTGATGGAGTCATTATTGCTCTATGTAAGAGATCCTGGACTGTGCATGAAGTGGTTGTTGCTGTTACAGTAAGAAAGGGGCGACAATAGGCCGTCCTTATAGCTCCCATCTATTCTCCTCCACACTCACACATCCATATACTGCTTATGCCCAAAGCTGTCCAATTTTGCGGGTCAACCCAATCCTCTCTATCCAAATCAAACCTAATTATCACACATACATTAAATCTGGGTCCTCGCTGAACTGTTATATACTGTGAATACTGGGGGGGAAGGAGATGTGAGAATGGTACACTGAACTGGGAGAACAGGGGGGGGGGGGTGAAATGAGTGTCAATGTAAGTGATGCCTACAGATCAACCTACTAATGCATCACTCTTTTACCTGAAGTCAATGACCCTGTCATGGACCATTATGCATGGCTACAGTGGGACTGGGGTTAAAGTGACCTTAGAAGCTACTCACTGACCTTATGGTGACCCCTGCTGAAGTGTCCAGAACGGATAGATAACCTAATTTGAGACATTCTTGTGCAAATAGGCCCTGACACTATACAGCTGCTGCACTCTTGCATAGGTAAGTGATCACCTCAGTAAAGATTTTGGCCAGGTAATTAGCACACTGGTTTACACAAATCAATCATTGCAGCCCTCGTTCCAATGATCCATATTTCGATGCATATCCAACTGGTGGATATGCATTAATGAGTGACAGCAGGTGAGTGAAGTTCATATGGGTTACATTAAGTCTCATAAAAGGCCCGATGGAGATACTATTCACTACATCTCATCTCTGGCCAAACATCATTGCAATATTAGCTACAGGAGAGTTAAAAAAAAAACAGGAGGAAGAAAAAAAAGATATAATTAATTGCAATGATTGCAAATAATAGTGATCAGTGAACAAAGAGTAGTCACTGTAACATTGAAAGATATTATCATGACCAATATACTGTTCATAAGCATTTACTTAATGCTTCTAGAATTCTTAAAAATATATTGAAGAAGTCTGAATTTTGTGTGGGGCAAAATTGAAAGATATAGACTTTCACTGATGCAATGTGGTCTTAGTGTTAGTGTTACTTTGTTTCAGTGCCTTCACAGGGGCACACTCAGGACAAGAAGTGAGGAAGTGCAAGACCATAGGATTCTGAGCTGAGGTGAATCAGAAGACTGAATCATGATGCAGCAAAATGAACAATCCCTATGGTAGTGAGTAGGCCACCAACAAAAGAGTTCTCTCTTGCTTCTATCCTTGTTGGTCTTTTTCTGCCTGAGAGCATTAGAACCTAAATGACTTATTTGACAGAGAGCATAGATTTGGGCCAAACATATTTTTTAAGATGGGCACATTAGTGCTAGGCTACATATGAGCTGAATAATGGCAAATATTTCAAAATATACAGTTTTAAAAACAGAAACAAACATGGGGGAAAAAGTGCAAAGTGATTAAGGGTCGACAGACAAAACATTACTTGTGAACCTGTGACAGCTACAAGTTGTGGAAAAACAGGATCTATGATAAACTTTGCCTTTGGATGATATGGTATTGCTGGGCAAAATAAAATCATACAAGTTTGTTCAAGTCATCTCATTCTCTCCCTACCCACACTCACCCTCAGTGAAAGAAAACTCATTAAAGAGACAAGGACAAAAATAATACAGTCTATTTCACATTTAACTGCACCAGTGTGGGTAGCATCTCCTCTACAGAAGCGATCATCCTTGACCTCCTGACGTCAGCGTAACAGCTGTGGGTGCAGAGGGGTGAGAAGTCGACATGGGAGAGGAGAGTTGTCGTGACGCAGCCTGGGCAGCAGGGGGCGACAGTGAGCGAGGCTGACAGCAGTGCAGCAGGAAGGAGCAAGCAGGAGAAATACTACAGTCGTATACAATAAGAGTCCTCATGGTAGTATCAGTAACAAGAGCAGTCGTAGTTATAGAAGTAATCATAGAAGCAGAAGTAGCAAGAGAATTGTTCACATCCAGTACATTTGGTGGGGTGTCTTACCTTATATCTAATAAAACATAGTTTGTTTATCTTGCAATCTTATATTTTTATTATGATTTTTTTTTGTATTCAAAAACAAAATATAGATCCTCTTTTAATATAATCCTCTTCTTTTCTAAGTTGCATATAACATAAATCTCTTTTGTTTTCCCCATTTGGTTTTGTTTTTGAAGGGATTCCGAGCCCCTTGCTCTTTTCGGGGGCCACGGCTTGCAGAAGTAGAGTCATGCAAATTAGTCATGCTGGTAAACAAAGTTAGAAAATGCATTTTCGGTTTTCTCTTTTTTTTTCTGAATTGTTCATCAAAGTTCACCATACGTCCATTTGCTGTTCTTCTATTGGCACCATGCGTTTTTTTCTTCTTCTTCTTCTTTTAGCTTGGACACGTCATCCCATGAGAAGGAGAGGCGCTTTCGTTCATTCTTTTGTCCACTCTAAATTCTTTTGTCATGGCCTAGTGTCATGAGCCAACCTCAAGATCAGAGATTTTTTTTTTTTAGAATTGAAGAAAAAAAAAGGGTAACACGAATGCGCCTTTGTTTGCTAACTGAAGTCTCTTCCTCCATCTACATGTTCTCTACTTCCTTGCTTGAGTTTTTTTTTTTTTTTTTCATGCCATGCAGTTCACTACAGAGTAGACACGCCGAGATGCAGACGGATGGAGGTTGAGAGGGGGAGAGGGAACACGATAGCATGACCGACAGGGGGGAAGAGAGACAGAGAGAGAGAGAGAGAGAGAGAGAGAGAGAGAGAGAGAGAGAGAGAGAGAGAGAGGGCAATTGATCATCCCAAATACAGGGTATATAATCATCAGCACCTCTGTCCTAGTAGTAAGTCCACATCGGGGTCCCAGCAAAGGGGTACTTGCTTGTGAGTCATCATGAAGAGAAGTATTCATCAGTGTGTGCATGTCTGAGCAGATGTGTGTGTATGTTTTGTACGTTTGTGGATATATCTAGTTGCCGATATGCAAGGGCTTGATTGCTGCTGAGGCCTACATGATTTGGGCAGGGAAACGGTGACTCTGTAACCCAGCAGTTTTAGCTACTGTGAATGCTGAGAGAATGCCGGAGCAGCTTTGACAGGACTGCAAGGATCCTACAAGTCCCAAAATTTCAGTCTTTAGAATTTTGTTTTGCATTTCTCACTGTGTTTCTTATGGTATGTAGACTATCCAAAGCTCTGGGTTTAGTGTATGAGCGATGAGGTCCAATTTCTTGACGTCATGATTTCGTCATGTTTTTCGTATTTGTCCACTCTTTGTCTGCGTTACATTATTTCATGTACTGTAGAATACCAAATGAGTGACTCCCCTCTTCTTTCCAGTGTCTTCTTTTCCCCCAAGTCTTTCACTCTTTTTCTTTCTCTCTCTCTCTCTTTCTCTCTCTCTCCCTCTCTCCCTGTCTTCTACTTGTAAGTTGTAGTTCTTCTAATGGTGCTCCCAATGACAAGCTCTGGATAAATGGTATATTTTTCTGTCTTCTTTTTGAGAGAGAAAGTGAGGAAATTTAGAAACTCAACACTGCAAAGAAAGGAAGAAGAAGAAGAAGAAGCAAAAAAAGGACAGGACATCAGTGTTAACAGTTAAGGAAACACACTAAATCCACTAAGCAAAGGAAAAAAAAAACATTCTGAGGACAGCTCCACACGGTGAAGGACAGAGCAACTTAGGGGAAAGGCTAGGCAGCTCACAGGCATCTGCGTAATCTAAAGACATACAGCACATGCCTGTGAGTGCACACACACAAAAAAACATGATGGGGTCATGGAAATCAAACATTTCTTCTCAGCCAAATATCCACATCCCATTTGGGTGTCAATGTGAAACAAAGAGGAGCTGATGAGAAAGCCCACCTACATGCACTCAAATAAAAGACACGTTTGCAAAAACTTGTACTGAATACACGTTTCTCATAAAACTTGGCTAATTTCTTTCTCAACTACACACACACACAGCATATGTGTGCACGCGCACGCACACACACACACACACACACACCCTCTCTCTCTCTCTCTCTCTATCGCTTACTCTCACACACACATACGGATGATGGTAACTCCAGTCTTTGAGGCCCAAAGTTCTGCTGGTCACCACTTGTTAAATTTAGGATGCAAATGCAAGTTTGTGTCGCCTGTCCGGCAAATAAAGCTGAAGACAGGTCAGGCAGGTGAGGTGACCCCTGCAGGACTGAGGACCCCTGAGGACGTTGGAGAAAAAAATCAGAAGAATCGTCCCCCCCCTTCATACTCAGCAAACACGGAGGGGCGGGTCCCAAATGACACTCTCAACCCACTGCTCCACAGTCTCCCACTGCCACCCCTATGCGCCCAGACAGATCTGGCTGCCCTTTGTGCTGGGTGGACCATGTGAACACGGAGGGGGTCATTTGCGACAGCGAGGAAACAACACGACACACAGCAAAGAAAGGGAATAAAAGCGGAAACACACACGGAACAAACAAATAAACAAAAAACAAAACAAAAACACAGGAAAACACAGCACACACAGTTAAGCACGTTGCACTGAAACATGAAACATGGCACAAGGCACACTCACACTCGCACAAGGAAACACAAACAGGACATGAAACACTCATTCTTACACTGAGAAGCGATCAGTTTCCATCCTCCTCTCATTTTGATTTTGTTCTTTCTTCCCCAAACTGTCCTCCATTTCATGGTTTTCTTCCTTTGATGACAATCCTCTTTTCAAACCGTTCCTACTAGTCCCTCACACAGAACAATTTGTCCATCTTTCTTTCATTTCATGTTAGGGTTTGTCCATCTATCCATGTGAGTTCTTTGTAATCCATTTTCAGGCAAGATCAAATTGGAACATGTTTTCGTTGTTAAACCTCAGTTCATTTTTTTTTTAAATGCAGTTCAATATTTTTGGTTATTTTTTTTGGAAGCAGTAAATTTTGTTAAAAGAAAAAACATATGAAAACAAACAAACAAACATAAAAAGACATGGAGGAAAACATGAAAACTCAAATTATGACTCAGAAGGGAGTGAGAAGAAATATGAATGAAAAAGGGAGGAATATGAAGCTCACAGTCAGAAATTATATATGGGCAATTTCTACGCCACTACATTCTTTTCGACATCATTTTGGAAGCACTGTTTAGATCAGAGGACGAGAGGTAATACCTGAGTAGTGACAAGGGAAGAGTCTGATTTGAGTGGAGCGCAAGCTTTACAGTATATGGAATATTCTGGAATGTATACGCTTCTTCCAGATTTAAGGTTTGCATGATTGCTTTTAAATGACGAACAGAATGGGTTTAACAGAATTTCTTCTCGGTGGTCCTAGACTTTGCACAGGTCGTTAGATGTGTCCACCAGTGCTCCCTAGAGCAACAGCGCTGCTGACATCAACCTCTCCCTGAGTGTAGTCTCACCTCTCCAGCAATCAGTGATCAAAAACACCACCTGCTTCCCCTCAGGGCACCCAAGTACTGTACTGTCCTTCTCGCTACAGTGGAGATGCACCATGCGCCTATATACAGGGGAGGTTAACACAAGATGCACATGGCAACAGTAAGAAGCATTCTCATGACTCTCAGGTCTGCATGCAGTTGTCTATTGAGCATTACAGGTGTGGATTTTTTAACTTGCCTTTTTTTTTGTCTGTACAGGGCTGTTGCCAAAGCTTATAGGCACCAGAGCCCATAAGCGCTGGAAGGTAAAGACTCTCTGGCGGAGTCTGTGGCAATCATATCATCACAATGGGAGTAGCGTCCAAATATACTTCAGGAACCTTCCATGAAGGAACCCCCCCTCAAAGAGATGCATTGCTACTATGGATACCACCCAGACCAACAACAGCTTGTGGTGTCACTGAGGCTGTGGATTGTAATGCTTGGTCAATCCCTCCCTAGCATGATCCCCCCCCCCCCGGGAAAATAGGAATCTGGATCTGAGCATTGCAGTGTTACCACTGTTATCACAAAACACCCTTTTCTACCCCTGATTCTGTGGAGGTGAGAGAGATGCATTTGATTTGATATGATATGAAATGTCAACCAAGAGTGTACAAAGCTTGGAGCGGAATGGACAACTAGGAGAGTTGGAATCAAAGGACAGTCACTAGTAAAGGCTGAAGAGAGGTATGGGGAAGGGGTTGCAGTGGCACACAGCCAAACAGGGAGACGATGAGGATGACTTCACACCCTACATGTATGTGTGTGTGTGTGTGCGTGTGTGCGTGTGTGTGTGTGTGTGCGCGTGTGTGTGTGTGTGCGTGTGTATGTGTATGTGTGTGTCTGTGTGTGTAGAGGTGTGCACGGAATTAGATCTTGGTGCTGATTGGTAATGTGACTATGCCGGGGGAATGACAGCTTGTTTCAGAGTTAATTCACAGCCACTGCTTCTTTTTGCATATATCTGATAAGCACAGGGCTTTCAGTATAGTTCTCTGTGAAAAGATGAAAACAGAACAAATAATAAAATGATAAGATAGAGATCTTAAAGTTCAACGACAGAAAAAAAACAAAAAACAAAACAAAAAACATTAGCAGAACAAATCCTCAGTTTCAGCATTGCCCCAATCCCCTTTCTCTTCTTAAAACAAACAAAAACAAAACAAAGCAAAACAAACAAAAACTCAAACCAATCCCCTTCCCTTGACAGTAATAATGGTCTCTGCCACCCAATAGCATCCTAGCATGCAGATCTAAGCCCCACCCCATTCAGCAGTCATGTTAATTACAGTAAGAGGATTGGAACAAAATACCAATCGATATTTTTTTTGTCGGCATGCAATCAATCAATATGTATGTGTATATAATTACATACATACACATCCATATGCTCACACACTTACATATGAATATACACATACATACAAGCTTTGATAAAATCTGTTTGCTTATAAAACATACTCCCTAATCATCGTTATATATATGAAGTCCTTATTGCTTGTGATGAAAACCCATGCAGGGAGGGAATGAATTAGAAAAACTGTACACGACCCAGAGCGCTAGATCTCTTGACCCAAACACACCTTTTTTTTCTTTTCTTTTTTTTTTTTTTTACAACAGAATGGGTCAGACCATGGCAATGAACACAGAGGGGTATAGAGAGAGGGAAGTGGGAGGATTGCAAGGTTACACAGAGACAGTTGGTGGAGACGGTTCGTTGATAGTCCTGAAACCTGTCCATCTTCCTGATTTATGCTGTCACCTCCTGGACTGTGCACCCTCCCCCTTGCCCCTTAAAGATTTACAATCCTCCTCCTGTTCAAACCTCCCTCCAGTCCCTCACATCCTCCCATGTCTTAAACCTTAAATCATTCCTCCCCACCTATAAGGAGAACTTCCAGCTCCTGTGAAGGCAGACATAGCAAATCCTAAACAATTACACACTCTTTCCTTATAAAGAAATAATCATAGTTCTCCCCTTATCTCACTTCCAGTCAAACAAAATCGGTGAGAAACAAAATTATGATCTTGGTCTGCTACGCTACTGGACTGCAAGTTACAAGCCTACGACTCGTTCTCTTCTGACAAGCCAGCCTTTTCATTCATTGGCAAAGAAAATGCAACATGGTTTGCCATTCTTGATTTGCATCCATCTGTTTATGGATGACAAAAAAAGGGCAAGAGGAGAGAAGGGTGAAAAAAAGGTATGAGAACTGAAAAAGGGCAGAAACAAGCTACAGACTAGCTGGCAAAATAAAATAAAAAAATTGAATATAAAAAAAATATTATTATTTGTCACAATTCTATCAACAGTGGCTACAGGCATAAAAAGGGATCGTGCTATGATGATCATTCTTTTCACAAAGTGAAAGTCTGCCCAAAAGAAGATCCACTACTGAAAAGCCCACAAATAAATAACATTTTCAATTCATCCTGTTTTGTTAATGTCTCAAGACATAATTCATATGGTTTTGTCTTTAAAATAAGAAAGACAATATCAGTTATTTCTGCTTCCTTTCTGTGATAAAAATACAGTACTTGTAACTCATTGTGTTCTAACAAAAAAATAAAATAAATAAAAAAAGACATTTTTTTGACAGGAAGGTCATAACTGACAACATAATAAATGGCAAGACATTATTAGTTTACATTGCATATATCCTTGTAAAGGTTGTTCACTAAGACATTTGCCATCCCTTTCCTTTTCTTCTCTTAATGACAGCTGTCAGTCCAGCATCCATTCCATGCCCCCTCCTTTTTAAACACAATGAGGTGAAGGTCAGCATCCAAGAAAGTGAGGGAAGCCAAGAGGGAGGGGGGAGGGAGGGGGAGGAAAAAGCAGAAATGCAAAAAGGAGAAACTGAGAAAAGCACAAAAGGTCTACTGTACTGAGTACAGTCTCACAGCAGTCAGAAGAGCAACCAGGATGAGAACAGAAAGATGATGAGAAAGAAGGGGGATGAATCATGGGTAAAAAGAAAGCCCAGCCGAATCTCGTTTGAGAAGCAGGCAAACAGGCAGCCGCAGGCCTCTTCACCCCCACCCTCAGGAAAGGGGTTGCTGTGATATGTATGCATATATAGATAATATGATCAGTTTTGTTTTATGGGAAAACTGTGTTTCCCATCATGCACCTGCACAAAAAGGGGTGGGTGCTGGTTCAGTGCATAAAAGGTTTTATAGGCCCTTGATTGATGGAGGCTCCTCCCACCATCTAGTTCTCTACATGGACCCCTATGTCATCAACTAAGTGACCAATGGGGAAGGGGGGAGGTGTCAATGAAAGTGTCCGAATGCCCTACTGGAACCAAAAACACCTTTCTCCAGTTCAGCTGTCTACACACAACCTCTGAGATCCCTCTCCCTCCCCTTAAAGTGCAATACCACCTTGCCACTTTAACTCCCACCCCCAAGGGACTCTAATCATTCTTATAAAAATAACCCCCCCCCCCCTAACTTTCATCATTTGCCCTCTCATTTTACTTAACTTGTGATATGAGATTTTCTAATGATATATTATCACTGTATTATCACTGTTCTTAATCAGTTGATTTCAACTATACCTGCCACAAGCGTCTGCCACAAGCGTCTTAGGAGTA
This sequence comes from Sardinella longiceps, assembly GCA_027497455.2. NCBI lineage: Eukaryota > Metazoa > Chordata > Actinopteri > Clupeiformes > Clupeidae > Sardinella > Sardinella longiceps. Next base: position 18,540,942 of record JAODXP020000015.1, on the reverse strand, counting down.
AGGTAACAAACACTGTGACTGACTGCATGGAATCAGATCTCCTGTGAACAGGAGTTTCTGAATTATGACAGGATTGGTGAGTGTGTGGCCTAGATGAGGTGGATCATACATTTCAAAGACATTTTATACAGAAGGGTGATTTTGGTTTATATACCGGTATCTACACTTTTTCTCAGACTGCAGTCAAGCAAATGATTTTTGTTTTGCGTTTTTTTAAGGTGAGAGGGGGAAGGTACTATTTTCTTTCTTTTTTTTTTGGTATAGATTTCTTTTCATTTTCCTGATTTTAGTTGTCCTCAAGCATGCACTATATATACATGTTTGGTTTTGTATGGTTGCTGTCATTCCTTACAATTGCATCAGTTACTCAGTCATTCGTGTGTGTCTACATCAGGTTTTCTTTGAGGCTTTGTACCAGTGTATGAAAAGAAGCAAGGGTGTCTTGTCATCTACTTGACTATAAATCCATGTCCACTGTTTCCAAAGGTTTACAGGCCGAGCATTAAGGGCAGCCAGCTAGCTCACTATGGCAGCCCACAACATGTACCTTATAAATTACCTGTATTTTCAGGGTCTATCAACCCGGCTATATTTCATCAGAGACAGTTCTGTTTTTTCAAGGCTAAATATTGCTATGGACAGACTGCGATCCTAATAGTTGCCAGTTTGAAATATTGCCGAAAGCAAATGTAGTTAATGATAGGGTTTTTCCCGAGGTGAGGCATATCTTGTCTATAAAACACTATTACTTTTGCTAGCCTGATAGCATTCTCTACAGGTTACTATCAGGCTCTAAAAGGCATTGTACTTCTTAATATTGGGGCGATATTATCTTCCAGAGCTGTGGTTATATCAGAAGATGTCTATTGATATTGGGATTTCCTTTTTTTTAAAACATTTTTTTTCCTGCAGTCTTGTTCTCGCCATGCTACAAAATGGAAGGGATGGGTGATCTACAGCGCCGGAGAGGGCCGGGAGTTTCGTAGGGCTCGTAGGGAGTGCTGTTGATGGGGGTGATGGGCGTGAGGCGCAGGGGAGCTCCTGTCATGCCAGATATATTGTTGAGACTGCGGGACTTCTCATAGCCAGTGGCTAGACCATAGGGAAGGCATCACCAGACAAATGTGTTACAAATGAAATCAGATTATCATTATTTTTAAAAATGTGTATGTA